>BSBN01000562.1:7500000-8750000 GCA_027924645.1 Cunninghamia lanceolata | reverse complement strand
GATCAGAAGTTATTGAAGTAGGTAATCTATCAACAAATGGTTCCACAAGGTTAGTAGCATGGTTAGGAAGTGGATTTGTATAAATTTGCAAGTTTTGATTTGGTGGAGCTACGAACTTATTCCCTTTGTCATTCTCACCATCTACCTAGATAACATTAGAGTTAATGAGGTCCTAAACTTCATGTTTAAGATGCATACATCACTCAGTGTCATGTCCAGGGGTTTGATGATATTGAAAAAAGGCCTTTAGGTTAAAAGGAGGTAGCAGCTTAGAAGTGTCAACGGGGCGAATAGGCAGAAGTTAGATTAGGTTATTGTTAAGGACTTGCAAAATGATAGAATGAAGGGGTTCTGAAAGCTAGGAAAACTTTCAAGTCCTTGGTTTAAATTTATAGGGGGTCGTAACAGAAGGTGTTATAGCCACAACATGTGATTGAATATTATTTGAAGAATTAGAAGAAATTTTTATAAATTTTTTTATTTTTTCTTGAATGATTGAAAAATGTGTAGTAGCGGCTTCAGATTGAACAAAAGGAATCAATGAGGAAGAGCCCTCATATTCACTAATTGACAGTTGGTAATCATAGAGAGCCATGCAAGGATGTGTAAAAGAAGGATATCGCATTAAAAAAATCTTATCATGGATCTGTGGCTATAGATTTCTAATGAAAACCCTTTGCACATCAACGTCTGGAGGAGAACAAGGAATTTGAGAAAAGAGGGTTTGATAATGCCCAATGAAGTTAGTCACTTTATCCTTCACTTCTTGTTTGCAATGAACCAAATCGATCAATGTTACCTGAGGTCTGATATTGGCTTGAAAGTGTTGGAGAAATTAATTGGCAAGTTGTTGAAAAGAATTAATTGAATGATCAAGTAGAGAGAAAAACCAATCCAAGGTTGTGTCTTTGAGCGACCTAGGAAAGAGTTTAGCTAAGAGAACATTTTTAAAGAGAAAGTCACTACACAAGGTGATAAAGGTTGACACATGGTTATTTGGCTCTCCTTTTCCAAAGTACTTCTCAAAACGGGGAACTTCAAAGTTATCAGACATTGGAGTTCTAAGGATAGATAGGGATAACAAACTACAAGTGTAATAAGATGGAAGGGTAGGTTGGGATTGAATTTGACTCATACTAGCTATTTGTTTTTGTAAGGAAATGACATTTTACAAAAGTTGGTTTATGATAGGATCAATAGGTGAATTGACTTGTGAATGGATAGAATGCGAAGGGGATGAACTAACAAGAGGTTGAGACACAACATGATTGGCATTTTGGTAAGTGAATTATGGACAGTATTGGTTAACAAGATACTAGGAAGTAGTTGGAACAAGGTTTTGATAGGTAGACTAAAAGCCAGAGGAAGGTGGGAGGAAGGTATAGTTCCCACTTGTCACCCTAGAACCATTGTTAGCACTATTACTAGATTAAATAGTGGTTCTGACAATGGAAGAAGTGAATGTTGATACAGAATATTTTGATATGGGTATCGACACCTGCATCTCCATTTGGTGTTGAGAGGATGTGTTGTTAAGAAGTTATACGTAGCTAGTTGGTGACATAATGTTGTTATCCACTATGTGAGAAAGACCGCATAGAAGTTCCACACCCTGTGGGTCATCGAGAAACAACTTTATTAGATTATATATAAGAGGTACAACCTCCCCAGCCAAGTGTTCCATGCCCAAGAATTGTTGGAAACTAACCAACTCACTTTCTAGCTTCTAAATTTGGGCCTTCAGAACAAGGGCCACAGAGTTCTCAATAGCATCAAGAGAAGGTTGTGCTTTGAAGATCATCACCAAAGTGGGGATGTAATTATGAGACGATAACGATCCAAAAATCCTTGGTATGAATAGGTTATCCAATTCAAGTTCTGATGTGGCAACACTAGAGCTAGCTAATGGACGACAGGTCATTAGGATTTGATAACTTCTTCTCATAGGATGTTCGTATTTGGAGCATCGAGACACAAAAATCATAAAGTAATTACAATTTTTTTGATGCTCGTGTACTCTTAGGAAGTAGCATAGAAGAAAGAGTGATGACAAGATGGATATGTTGATTAAGGGATAGAAGAATGAGAGAATGTTGTTTGTGTTTTTGTTTTCAAATGGAAAGAAAGATGTTTAAATGTTGTTTTCTAAACTACATGCATAAAGTAGAACAACATATGCAATATAAGTGTCTAATGAAGTTATAAATTAATCAAACACTACTACATATCTAAACAATAAAATTAGTAATTGCAAGTGTAAGATACGTTGGGTTCACCAAAATGTTGTGTGTGAAAAGAAGATCCTAATCAACAATGAATCAATTAGACCAATCTCTCCTCACACAACATTAGAACACAAGCCACCAAGGGCTATAGACATGGCTACTGTCCCTAGAGAAGAGCCAAGTTATAGTGTTGGTGGGGACTTTGCTCCTTTGTTGCTATGATTAGGGATTGATGCTAAAGTGTTGACTAAAGTATGCAAACAAGAAGACCTAATGAACAAGCTAGGTAATAGTGCGGGCTACAGTAATAGAAATTAGGAAATATGAGCAGAGCAGACAGAGAGGAACCTGCCACTAGAAGCAAAAGTTGTTGGGGTAGGACATGGGCGATGGGTGCCCTAGCCCTAAGGCTTTGGGGAAAATTCACTTCTGTGCAGAGGTCTCTGTTTCTGTAACCTTTATTTGTCCTTCATGTGTCGATATCTGAAATCCTTCACTCTGGATCTGCACACAAAAGGAGGAGGAAATGTTTTTAGGTACTGTATAGAGGCTTGCCTCAGTGAAACCTCAGTGTAAGTGTTCCCACTTGCAAAAGAGTAGATAAGTGTGATAGAGAGTGTGTTCCCTACATGGAATAGGAAAATAATTGATAGAAATAGCAATAATCAAATATAATGGAACAAACTCACCATGAAACCCTAGTTGGATTTAATGTCACAACACTAGTCACAAACTAGGAGACCTTGGAGAGAGAAGGAAGCTTCTTTAGATACTTGCAAGGGTTAGTATAATAGCAGCAATGATAATTCATAGATAGAGAGCTTCAGATTTTGTGTAGAAAGCATATATCAAGTATTCAAATAATCACTTCATCATCCTTTCAAATAAGAGGGAGAGAGATGAAATATATGAATCTCAATTACTTCTGAAAGAGTTCATGTTAGGCTGAAAAAAGGTGTACCACCCAATGTATCAAGGCTAACACTTGAATTCTAAACTTTGTTCAGGGAAAAAAGGTTGGATCCAAGTGTTGGGTGCCCTAGTCCCAGCTAATTTGGCCCTCGAAAACTTAGCAATTAAGTAATTTAATGTTATTTCTTAATCAAGTCTAGAAACAGTCACTTCACAAATGGAGATACACATACACATAGAAGGGAGTGCTATACCTAGTGTGAAATTGTAAGAGGTCACAATTTTTGATAGTACACTTGGATGTGGCGCCTTTCCACTAGTGTTACTCAAACAATCTCCCCTTTCCTCCTGGGTCTTTGCAGGTTCTTGTAACACCATCTCCCTTTCAAAACCTATCTCTACTAATAGTGTGTGTCTCCATACTGGATTAACCTATTTTCTTGTTCACTATATGATGGTCACTTTGATTCATCAATTCTACACCCCTCTTATGTCAACTCTCTATTCCTTCTACATTATTCTCATCACAAGGTAATTCATCCTTCCATCTTTAAATCCTCTATTCCCAAGTTTATCCTTAGCTTCTTTATCCAAAATAAAATGGAGAGAACAAACCTACCTCATGACTCCCTTAAGAATTAAAATTTAGCCTCCTCTAAACATGACTATGAGGTTATCGTAATCTCTAACAGGTAATCTTCAACACATTGTCCCACCAAAAATCAATATCTCTAGTTCAAATTTCATCGATTTCTACCAATATTTTTAATTTGTACTCATTCTACTCACATTATTTTCCAAGGTTTCTAGAACAGTTTTGGCTATATGTAGATATCCAATTAAAAACTATCTGAGGAAACTCAACAGATAAGACCTCATACAAAGGATAAAAATGTCCCTTTCTAGCTTGGTCTTAAGATTTATCTTTTGATCAATAACATACTTCCTAGAAAATTCAACTAACTTGTGCTTAAACCATTATTTAGTTTGTTTAAACAACAAATGATCCATGTGCTTTCACCTCCATTTTGACTCAAATACAACCTCTATTCTTCTAATTAGCACAACATAAACTTTGGAATATATTTACAAGGATTCTTGTGACACATTCTATTATCTAATAGAATTTAACTAACATCTATAAGACTTTTCTAGTTTCACAAGATTGCAAGACTCACAATCTTCTATGCATACTTAGTTCCAAAAATCGTAGCAAAGGTACATCAAATTTTCATAGATCTAACAAATAATATACACCATCATCTTCAACAACCTAAGATCTTCATACATATGTAATCTTTTTCAACCTTTGCTCATTTGTGCTAACCTTTACTAGAAACTTTGAAATATTAGACATCTTGGTTTTGGCATACCTATTTTTGTGCTTGTAAGTCTAATGATACATGCAAGTTCAATGTTTTAGGAAAGCAATCTTTAATGGGCTTACTTTGGCAACAAAACCAAAATGTTAGGGTCATTTAGTGGCATGGGCACACAAGCAAAAATCTCATAGTCCTATGTAGACCAATGGCAACTCAAGTAGTTGTAAATGTCATGTTAGCCTATCACTCAAGTCTGCAAGAGATTTGAAAGATCACTTGAAGTACAACACTCCTTGTGGACATCCTATTGAAGATCTCTCATGAGGAATAGAGATGTTGTTGTCGAAGAATTAAAGGTGTTGGAAGTTGTCATGCACAAGGTTTCCCATACTTCAACAAATTCTTAGTATTAGATTTTAATCAACAATTACACAATGAAATGGTGAAAAACATCCTTTATTATATTTGGATGAGCTTTGTGTTGCCCAGTACAACTCTATGTGAGGATGCTCAAAGGCAACTTCTACTACATACATTGCTTTCCTTTTTCTACATATTGATCTTCTTTATCTCCCTAATTATTCATTTGTTGGTTGTCCTTTTTAACATCAATGACTACAACGGCAAAAACATACCTCCAAATAATTTTTTGATATTTTTGTGGTTGCTCTCATTGTTGCTTGCCCTCTAGTCCTACCAACATGAAGTGATGTATTCTCTAAAAATCTCTATATGATCTCCCTCCTCTTCTACTACATACATTGCTTTCCTTTTTCTACATATTGATCTTCTTTATCTCCCTAATTATTCATTTGTTGGTTGTCCTTTTTAACATCAATGACTACAACGGCAAAAACATACCTCCAAATAATTTTTTGATATTTTTGTGGTTGCTCTCGTTGTTGCTTGCCCTCTAGTCCTACCAACATGAAGTGATGTATTCTCTAAAAATCTCTATATGACCTCCCTCCTCTTTTCCATTATCAAGTTGCATTATATAGCCTCTCTAGCTTCTATCCATGCGACAAAGATTTAGACTCCTTTGAGTAGTAATGATCTCTTCTTCATATACTTGGATGGGGTTGATCCTCCTCCCCTTCATAAAGTTATCCTTCCACATGGTTTAAGCTTTTTGAGAGCTCAACACTCTAAGGAGGTATTTCTCTCTACTCAAGTGTACAACTAGTCCTTCATGTAGTTTAACATTCCCTTGGATTTCTACTCATCAACCATGTGCTATTCATGGCCATTCCTTGAACAAGAACTTTTTTCAATGTAGGCTTAAATGAAACTTCCAATGCAAGTGAACGCCTCTCAACCATCATTATCTTTGATCAACATACAACATTTGTTGAACATTTTGCAAATAGAGTAACAAGCTAAGTGAGCTTGATAGTGGGGGAAACTTCATGGTTAAGTACGCTTGAGTTAGAGCAATATCAAGGTGGATGACCTCCCAAGAAGTTTCAATACTTCAGTTATGGACATCACCAAGATAGAACAAGTACTAAGTGAAACATTCATCGTCATAAGAGATGAATTCCTTGTGAACCACTATGGCATTATATCAAGGTAATCCATGGCACGCTATATTAATGTAGCCTAGAGATTGGTTTCCATAATTAAAAAATTTGCCAAATGGCCTCCATAAGATTTGGTTAATACAACCATAAAAAAATTGGGGTAAGATCCGCCAATGGCGGAGTGCCTTAACCAGATGCGAAGGAAGAGTCCAAAGACTATTCCCGTCCTTATCAAGGGAGATGCCAACCGTCTCTCTTTTTCTACGAAAACATTGAACAGTTTTGCTCTCCAAGTATATAGAGTCTAAGATTTTGTCATAGCTAAAAATGTGGGATAAAACTGAAGCTGTAATCCCGCCGACATAAATCCTTCTACCTGCGATTTTTATCATGATGAAAATACGAATAAACCGAGATTTGCAAGATTCGCAGTTTTAAAAGAAATAATCTTTCCGTGGGATCCAATTCATATGCCCAGATTTGGAAAGCTAATGCGGCTGTGCCTCATTGTATTTTCGTTCAGATCTCGCCGGAACCTGGATTTCCGAGGAAACAAAATATTTTGGGCTTTTGATGCAAGTAATTCAGATTTTTTCAATTATTATTTTTTTTTATGGAAATAATTGAATTATATAGATAGTAGTATATTTGTTTTTTTGGGAAGTAATTGAATTATATAGATAGTAGTATATTTGTTTTTATATCCTAGATTATAATATTAAGAGTAACTCTTGAAAGTTATTTTTTAGTTAAGTTGTTACAAGTAAAGAAAATTAGTCCATCAAAGTTATCCAAATATGATCCAATGACACTTTGGAGATATTTGAATCTTATGAAAAATTTAATCAAGAAATATACCATCATCTTCACCAATGAAACTTAACCAATTAAATTATAACTTCAATTAATTTTAAATAACAACTAATAAAAATCTTAGATTTTTTATTTTTATTTTTGAAGTGTTAATGACTTCAAATCTTGGATAAGTGTTGAGTGGAGAGTTAGGTTTGTGAGAAAAAAATATTTTAGAGCTCATGTTAGAAGTCAACTAAACTTTTTTAATTATTGAATAATGATAGTTTTCAATATGGTTTTCAAGAATAATATAAAATGAATGGTTGCAAAGGTGGGAAGGGAAGTGTTGAGGGCATGTTATTGACACAACAATTAGAAATTATTTTAAATGACTTTGAGCACACAATGTGGGAGAACAGGTTTTTGAATCTTATAGATGGGTGGAGTGATAAGTGTGTGGGAAGTGTTACATTTTTCCACATTAATTTAATCTAATTAAGTGATTAAAGTTAATCAATAATTAATTAAATTTAGATATTGCTTATAGTAATCAGAGTAATTGAGAGATATATCAAAGTTAATTTTTGACACCTTCATTTTATGCCACTTTGCATATATGTAGGCACTTATCTAATTTAGCTAGTAGACAATTAAGCATTATTGTTGGATAACTATATAATGCTTCAATAGAAGATCTATAAACAAGAAGTTGTTGCAACTATGTGCAAAAATTCATGATACTATAAATTAGGTTCATGTAAGATCAAAATTTGCCTACTTTGTTGTCCTCACCTTATGTTCTTGTGCTTACTCTAAAGACCACTCCCATAGTTACAATCTATAGTTATTTTTCTTGAATTTTAGTCTTTATACTAAATCCTAGATTGATTTGTAGTGACCCAAAGATCCCTTTTTGCACTTCTATTCTCTTCTAAAGCTTTCATAACAAAATTTAAAAGTGGGTCAAAAGTCATCCAAACATTATGGAGGACAAACTCACTTAGACATTAGAGCCACATTTAACTCTAATTAACTCAAATTGTTGGCTCCTAAAATCTCTAACCTAATCTTGTCCTAATTCACATGCAAATAGTCAAATTGGACCCAAGCTCAACATAAAGTGTAATTCCCCAAGCTTTTGCCCAAGACATTAACGAAAAAAAAATAGACAAATAATTTTTGGTGTTATAAATGTGACACCAGACATGCCACATCACACTCCTACATGCACAAGGTTTCACAACACGATGCAATGACACACCTAACATGCACACTAGTACACTATGTATGGTGACACTAGTGGAAGACTTACTAACCATGGGCCAAAATTATTGTGGCTAATTCAAACAATGAGATTTGGAGGAAGGTCGAGGTCCCTATGTCAAATTACATCTTGAACAACAAGCCACCCCTCAAATATCTCAAGATTCAAGAAAACAAGGGCAATTCCACATTGGTTCAGAACTCAAGGACCAACCTACACAAATGTAGACTTCAAGGCCAAATTTGTACAAACTCATACTTCAGAGTCCAAGCACACTTCTCACAAAATTGAGTTGTAGGACCAAGCTATTGAATCTTAAACTTTCAAGTTCTAGTGGCGTCAACTCAAACACTTCAAAATCTAACTGACATCTCACACTCCCTATAGAAAATGATTTGCACACCAAATTCTGAACATTGAACATTAAACATCGAAGGGTAAACAACTTGGACTTCAAAGTCTAATGCACATCCTACAACTTGCTTTCCATGTGAAAAGTGATCCATCTACCAAGCATTGAACACCAAGCGCTAAAGTGCCTACAACTTAGCCTTCAGACTTTGGACTTAAAGTAATAATTTGTAATTTCTAAAAATTGTAAAGATAGGCCCAAACCTCAATGGATAGCCATCTCAGCCTTCAGAGGTTGACTGACAAAATGCATTTTTGACTCTGAGGTTCAATGTGCACTTTATAACTTGCAACTTCTATCCTAAGGCCAAATGACTATAGGCTTGCATCTCAAACTTCAAAGTCTAATTTACATCCTACAATTTAGACTTCAACCCCCAAATTACAATTGATAAATTCTACAATTCAAAGTGGAAGGTCTGAATGAAATACAACTTGTAATTCAGAGTTCAAGGTCTAAAATGTAGACTTCAACTTGCATTTTTTATGCTAAGGTCAAACTCCATCTTTTGCCCTATTATTCAAACTTTGGGGTCCGATGATCAATTTGCACTATGTAGGAAATTTACAAGGTAGGGACAACAAACTCTCATTTTTTTATCATTAAGGTTTTACTCCCTCATTTTGTGTGTTGTAAAAAATAGTTTGAGACAAGCACTTAGACACATGTGGGCCCCACCTTGGCCAAGCATGGAGTTCTCAAACACAACAAAAAGTAGACTAATCCCTAAGACAAGACTCTCTTTTTCAAGAACCAATCATACAAGAAAAGATAAATTTCACAAAGGAGACAACCATAAGAGGTGATGGAAGCATTACTAAACATCATATCATCATACATTCTTATAAGAGGTATTAATCCCCCCAATAAGGCTATGACAAGACTAGCTCCAAAAAACAAAGAAAGATACTTAAGAATCATATTTTCTAAGTTAATCCAACATGAGAAAATCGTTAAGACATCCATATACAATCTTACTTCTAGATCAGATGCATCATAATGAATAATAAATTTTACACCACCTCCAAGGCTGGGATATAATACAATACCCTGCCAGGTTGAAACTAATTATATAATTTACAAATAAGTACTGTTGTGATGTTCACAACACGCCCCATTATGCTCCTTAGCAAAATGGGGACCCCTGCTGATGTTTTGCTTTTTTGCTTCTGCTTGTGTTTGTCTGCTTTCTGGCGGTTTGGTAAAAATGAGTCAGGTGCATCATCATCATGAGGTCAGTTTGTCAAAGTTCATATTTTGTTTCTGTGACCTCATATTTAGAAAGAGCTTGAAATTCCATGCAGGTTTGCCTTTTACTTCACTTGAAAATTCGTCCATATGTGGAAGTTATGCACAGTCAAAGTTTTGGTCAAACCTGATAATCGCAAGTGATCATCATATTTTTTTCATGTTGTCAAGGTCATCATGATCTTGGTCTATCACCCGATAAAAATCATGCAGTCGCAATATCCTGACGTCAATCTTAGGTGGTAGTGCCCTTTACCCGTCAAATGGCCTTATGCGCATCGTGAGCATCATGATTTTAGGAGGGTCATATTTTATAAACTCGGTTTTGCTGTATGAAGAACATCATCATCATATTTGAAACGCCCCCCCGATAATATCCTGAGGTTCAAATATCCGGACGTCAACTTTAAGTCATAGTAAGTTTTCCCCGTCGAGCGGTCTTTTGTATCGCGAGCATCATGCTGATATTTTAACATTACCTGATATTATAATATCATGCTGATATTATAAGATCACCCTGACTTAGAAAATCCACCATTGGCATATTTGCATGTGCATGTTAAAATCCTATCGGAGGGTCATCATCCTGATATTTGCTGAAATTCGCTAAGATGATGATGACGTCTTCATATCCTCCTGATCTCCTTTTGCATGATCATGATGATCACCCTATCTTTTAAAGGGAGGGTGATATTCCATTCCTCAACAGCATGATCATATTTTAAATATCACCCTAGCGCTAGCCTGATGATGACCTCGACTCATCCTTATGCTCCGAAGACGAAATATGATGGTTACGTCATCATGATAATTCGATGAGGAGGATCATCATATTTTTTATCCTGTCCTGTTGTCAAGATCATCATGATCTTGTTTGTCTACCCGATATTTCGTGAAGTCCTCCTGCCGAGAAATATGACCTTTTGCAAATATCCTGATGATCATCATCATCACATTTCCCTTCGGCAGGATATTTTCCAAAACATGATCCGGTTAGCGAAACATCCTGATGACGTCATGTTCTAAGTTTAACAAAGGCCCCGGATATCATGATGACGTCATCCCGATCTGATAAACGAAGAAGCTAATATCCTGATGATCATCATCATCACATTTCCCTTCGGTAGGATATTTTCCAAAACACGATCCGGTTCGCGAATATGATGATGACGTCTTATTCTAAGTTCGACAAAAGCCCCAAATATCCTGATGATCATCATCATCCTGATCTTTCGAGAGGGTTACCTTGGCCGCAAAGGGGTTATATTACATTCATCATCCTGATCATGCTCCTTAGGTGACCCGGTATCACAATTATCCCCTGATCTTAACTGAACATGATGATGACGTCATCTTTTGCATTTTAATGAAGCCCGAATATGACGATGACGTCACCATCATTTTCCTTTCCTCAGCAGCAGGATCATATTCCATATCCTCCTATTCTCCTTCAACATGATGATGATGATGATGTTGTTCTTTTCCCCAATATACAGAAGCGAAACATCCTGATGACGTCATCTGGACCTTCAAAAGGGAGAGCATCATATTTCCAAAATATCATGCAAATGAAGTGAACATCGGCCAAATAGAGAATATCGGCCAACATGTTTTTTGACACGCCGATAGCGATAGTCATGCCGATGGGCGGGAAATGAAGCGGTGGAGTTTTAAACCATTTTTTGGCGCCCGTAGCATTTTTTCGGTCAGCGATGGTTGACCCGATAGGTTTTGAGCGGTCTGAATGCGTTTTGAACGCGTTTTAAGAGTATTTTGAACCCGATTTCCACGATTTTGCGCAGTCACCTGGATTTAAACGATTATTTTAATTTCCTGCTGTTTATGTGATAAATGAAATACTTATTGCTTGTCTTGTCTTGCAGGCTTGCAGTTGAGGAAGCAGCTGGAAAGTCAACACAGTGACCTCATGGAGGAAGGAAATCCAATCTCAGGAGCAGGAAGATAAGGACGAAGTGCGAAAAAGTCAAGGCCATTCAAGTGAAGAACAGAGTTGCAGCTGAAGGTATTACTGCAACAGACAAACAGAAGTTATTGCTGAGCTGCCAGAACTTCTTAGAAGGGGCAATATTTTGCCCAGATTTGACACTGCTCAGAGATATTTTGAAGAGCTGGTTCACCTATATTTATTGCTGTAACTAGGGGTTTGAACCAGGGGTTCAGTTAGGTTTTTGCTGTAGTGAGGACAATCAGAATGTCTTTATATTGTGCCTCTCTACACTGTAATACTTTACAACAGGGATTTTAGGAAAACAACAGGGGCTACAACAGGATTTTTCTTTTAGGAACATACAGCAAGTTAGCATAGTTTAGAAGTAGAAGAAGGAGGTCGCCTGTTTGTCTACAGTAAGGTGCACGTGGAATGTCTGGCTGCCTTACTGTATCTGTAAAGCTTGTAAGTTCTCAGTAGTATGATCAATGAAACTAAGAGTCATTCCTACATTGTAAATCATGTATGACTATTCGTTTCTAATACAATAGAATCTGGAGTTCTGCATCTATCTTTTGAGTGTTCTCCTGCTCTTCTTTGTGTTTTGAAATATCTTCTTTGAGAGCTTGCAATTTTAAATGTATGTTTGTGAAAATGCTCAGAACTTACATTTAAGGTTTTTACTGTGGATTTGATCAAATTACTGTGGTATTTACATAGTGCATAACAGAAACAATTAGATCCTTCGGTAGATTAAATGAGGTATAGATTAGATCTTTCTAACTTTTCCCAACCCATCTGAAATATTTAGCTAAAAACGTAGAAATCTAAAGGAAATTGTCTCAAATTTGAAGAAGCATGCATAACAGAGCTATAAGTAGACAGTTTTCATAAACAGATAAAGAAGAAAGCTGCAAAAAAATTCAAGAAAACCATCTAAAACTTGCAACACAGTAACACCTTTATGCAAAGGAATGAAAAGTATTGACATATCTCATGATCTTTTTGCACATTCTTAGTCCAGTAAACCACCAAACAAACCTAAACTACGTAAGGCCCCTTGAACATTACAGCTTCACATTGACCAACTGAACTTGACCAACCGAACCATTGTAGACTTGGGATTAGTTGAATCTCAAATGATTCCTTCTTATCTTTCAAGTATAGTTTCAGTTCATTAATTGTGAATTTTAACTTATTGTTATGATTGCATCAAAACAGTCATCAACAGTTTTCTGGCGCTAGAAGGAGGGCCTTCCTGAGTTAGGTTTCATTTCAAATTGGCTAACGACAGTAATAGAGTGACTAGGTCTAGATCCAGTTTAGGAGATATATTTGTGCAACTACCTGATACAAGGCAAAGTAAAAGCCCTTTAATTTGGAATCCAAAGATATCGCAAGCGGGAAGTTCATCTGGGACACCTCCTGGGTCACCTTTTAACATCCGTAGTATTGTAAGTCCTGATAGATCACTGTTCAGATCTTTAAATCTTGGTTCAGGCACTCCTGGAGGTCTCAATCCTCCTCTAAATCTTAATCCACCAATCAATCCAGGTATTCCTGCAAGTTCAAGTCAAGCTCAAACACCTGCAATGGCTTATTTCGATGTCAATTCTCCCATACTCTTCAATGATTATCATGAGATGCCAAAAAATCCGGAAAAGATATGTCCCAAATACCAGTTGCATCAGGACCCAGAAGATCATATTAGAATATTTAAGGAAGCATGTTTTAGGGCTATGTTAGAGCACGAGGATGTTGTGTGTAGATTGTTTCCTTACACCTTTAATGAGCAGGCCTCTAGCTGGTACGTAAACTTACCCAATGGTTACATTTCTTCCTGGGCACTTATGGAAGAAGTATTTCTGTCAAGATTTAGAGGACCCATTGACCCTTGCGCTTTGTATCATAAATTGGCTGCATAAAACGAGGTGGGGGAGAGCTAATTGATAATTTCAATGACAGATTTCAAAAGGCCTATTCTAGGCTAGTACCCCCTTATACCATAGATGATGCTCCCTTGTTGGCTATGCACTATGCTGCCTTGGATCCTTTAACCGCCATGTTTGTCAAAAGAAAACCTGACATAGATTTAATATCCAAAGCCTATAAAGAGGCAGCCTCAGTGAACCAAGAAATGAGGCATACAACTTACAGTCCATTTGTCAATGGAGGAAATTTTGGGGTGCAGAATCAGGCACACCCATGGAATGGAGTCCCTATGCAGAACACTCCACTAGTAAATCTGGTTCCTTCTTACGCACCTGTGTATAATCCTACTCCAATCCAGGCTATAACTCCTTACACGGCTAGTACTTCCAATAACAGTCAAAATAATGGTCAGCCTTTCTTCCAACTTCCTAGGGATGTAACTGTGGCAAAAGCACAAGAGGATAGGGAAGAAATTAAAGAAATTATGGCACATTTGAAAAGATTAACAACCGAAGTGACACAGCTAAGAAATGAGAACCTTTATGGAAGAAGCAACCAAAACTACAATCCACATCAAAATCACAACCAAGGCCAAAATCAGAATTATAATCTCAACCAAAATCAGCAGTACAATCAGAACCAAAACTACAATCAGCATCAAGGCCCCAGTCAGGGGCAACCAATGCAAAATAGGGGGCCAGTGATAGATAATAGGACCTGGGGCAATAATAACAAAAACCAGAATCAACCTAGGCCACCCAAGACATGGAACACGGGGCCCAATAACGGTACTCTGGCTTCTCCTTTTGAGAATATAGATAATCATGGTCCAAAACAAACGACTAGCATACAAATGGCCAGTACAACACCCAAAAATTGGTGCAGATTTCACAATACCAATGCCCATGCTGAGCACGACTGTCCACAGTTCCACTTGGCAGCTAGTATTTTCAACATGGATGTACAGCCTCCTACCTCTGAATTTCTCATTCCTAAGGGTAATGAGGTAGTACCCTCAGAATATGACACAGTATTAGTCTTAGAAACGTTTACCTTTGCAACTGCAGAAGAGAAAGAGGATGAATTGCTAGAGGATGAACCATACTGTTGTGAAAGTCTTTATCCTGAATCAGCCTTTGTGTTAAATGCTTTTCAGTTTCCTTTTGAATCTGAAAATGAGATATTAAATGAAACAGAAGAGGTGCAGGCCTTTCAACAGACAAATAAAGGTCACACCTACAATTTGAGGAACAACCCTAGGCCGGGAGGACCTTTCACCACTTCCAATCCTCCGAATAACATCAATACACCCCCAGATCAGAATGCTAGCAACAATCCTGCCATACTTAAAGCTAGTCAGCACACAAATAATGGAACAACAGTGCAAAAGGATCAAACAAGCAAGACAGAAGCAATAGAGACAACAAGATTAATGAATTACTTATCAGAGGAAATAAAGAAAATTAAGGTCAGTATACCTCTAAATGAATTATTGAAGACCCCAGGGATCAGAAATGCTTTCTTAAAATCCCTGGATACATCCATAACAAACAAGGTGTCTGCTGATATAACTGTTCCTAATAGTGATTCACCACCTAAGGAGAAAGGTAAGAAAGTTGAGCAGCCTTCCAATACAAATGTGGTAATACATGTGGATAAGAGGGATACTCAACCTTTCTTGTTAACTGTTAGGTTGTGTGGGAAGAATATACACAATTGCATGGTAGATTCTGGTGCTTCAGCCAACGTAATGCCCTTAGGAATATGTAAAACTCTCGGGCTGACTCCCACCAAATCTGCCAAGGTTGTCACACAATTAGATAAGACCGAGGTTAGCGTGATAGGAGAACTCATGAACATTCAAGTGCAATTAGCTTCAGACCCTAGGGTAAGCCAAATCATTGACATTCAAGTAGTGGATATACCCGTAAATTATGGAATGTTGCTAAGTAGAGATTGGTCCAAGACATTAAACGGATATATGGCTACTGACTTTTCACACATGTGGTTACCGTGGAGAGGCATCCCAAACCAGATCAGAATAGAGGCAGAGCCCAGAATGAAACATATGATAACAGAGTATAATCGGACTAATGAAATATTGTATGCTGCTGTTGAACCAGAAGTCTATAAAATTACCAACAATGGGATGCAGATTGAAGAGATTATGATGTTAAACATTAGAAAGAAGTGTGTCAACAATAGAACGGCACTATTCATTGAGTCTGACGGAAATTCTTCGGATGAAGAAAACAATACAATAGACAAATTTGGTCATGCCATTAGACGAGAGGTGGAAGAGTGCGTTACACACAATCTCCCAGTCCAATGTAAGTTATATAAAAATAGGTGTAGAGTCCATGATAGGCAACATTCTGAGGAGAATTGTGAAATATGCAAAGACATCATTGAATATGAATACAAAAAGTGCATAGGGAGGGTAGAGTCACAAGAGAAAGATGAGAATCCTGATCCAACACAGAGATATGTTCAGGATAATATAGGTGCCTTGATTCCAGATTTAGGAAAAGAAATAGAGGACGAGGGTAGTTATCTTTCTGAGTTGCAAACTAAAAACACACATATGCAAGATAACCAAACGGAAAAACCCATGAATAAACAAGATAACACCCCATAGGCAATAAAAGGGACAAAGTATGCCAAGGTAAAAGATCAGAAAAGTAAAGATGGCATGTGGACGTTAAAGTGTGATGGGTCCAAATCAAAACAGGGCACAGGTGCGGGTATTGAACTCATAAATCCTCAAGGTAAATCACATTTGGCAGCATATAGATTACAATTTTCCTGCACTAACAATATTGCTGAATATGAGGCCCTAATTTTAGGACTTGTCATGGCCATCAAGAAAGGGGTAAAAACCATCAGAGTATTTTCAGACTCTGAATTAGTAGTCAGACAAGTGAGGAAACTATATGCCTGCAATTATAAGAAAATGATTAGTTACAGACATAGAGTATGGAGTTTAATGGATTCGTTTGATGCTTTTAACATAGAGCACATTCCTAGAGAGCTGAACCACAGGCCAGATGCGTTAGCAGTTGCTGCTAGTACATTAGAACCATTGACACTGTCAGGACTAAGACAATTTGCTATTGAGCTAGTTAACGTGCCCAGTATACCAGACAACGTTACACACTTTCAGGTATTTGGAGAGGATCAGCAAATTATTAATTTTCTGACTTGTCATGAGGCATTTGAGGCCCAAATCATTGATGAACAAGAAAGGCCTGAAGTAACATGGGACGAAGAAGATATGATCAACTTAAAGAGCAACTTCTTGCCAAAAGGAGTAATTGAATTAGAACACATCTTTGACTTCGACGGAGTAATAAGACAGAAAGACTTACCCAAAACAGAAGGGGGTAGGTATGATTTACATAACTTAGGGACTAAGCTAAATCCACAAAGTGTACTAATTGGGAAAGCTTGCTCTGAGAAAATCAGAAAAAGGTTCTGGACGTTCTGAAAGAATATAAACATGTCATAGCATGGACTTATGAAGACTTGAAAACATTTGATGAGTCCATCATAACTCACGTAATACCTTTAAGAAAAGAAGTCAAACCATTTAGGCAGAAACAGAGGCCTGTAAATGCCATTCTAGAGCCTTTAATCTTTGAGGAAGTTAAAAAATTACTGTCCGCTGGAATAATTTTCCCAGTCAGACATTCTGTCTGGGTAGCTAACTTGGTACCAGTGAGGAAGAAAAACGGAGACATCAGGTTGTGCGTAGACTTTAGAAATTTAAACAAGGCTTCTGAAAAGGATAATTATCCTTTGCCCCCAATACACGAAGTACTGCAAGCAGTAAATGGCGCAAAGATGATGTCTTTTTTAGATGGTTTTTCAGGTTATAACCAGGTCTTAATTGATAGAGAAGATAGACTAAAAACCACCTTCACTTGCAAATGGGGAAATTATGTGTATAGAAGAATGCCTTTTGGTCTAATTAATGCAGGTGCCACTTTTCAAAGGGCCATGGACGTTGCATTCCGTGGATTATCAGGTAAATGCATTGTTGTGTATATGGATGATTTAACTGTATATTCCAAGGATGCATCCACCCACGCTGAAGACCTCAGAAAAGTACTCCAGCGATGTGAAAGGTATGGGATTTCCCTTAATCCTAAGAAATGTATATTTGGCGTAACTGAAGGTAAATTATTAGGCCATGTCATTTCTGAAAATGGAATTTCAATTGATCCAGATAGAATAGAATCCATAAAAAATTTGCAAATACCAAACAGTAGGAAAGAATTGAAATCATTTTTTGGTAAAATTAACTTTGTTCGGAAGTTTATAACTGGTTTTGCAGAGATCGTGCAGCCGTTGAATGCTATGTTGAAGAAAGATGCACAGATGGAATGGACGCCAGTGGCCAAAGCCACATTTGAAGATATCAAGGAGGCAATTTCTAATGCTCCTGTATTGGCAAGTCCAGACTACACGAGCCCGTTTTACATCTACTCCTTTGCATCTTCTCATTCTGTCGCGGCTGCCTTGACACAGAAAGGTGAAAATAATGGAGAGAGGCCCATAGCATTTATGAGTGCACCTCTGAAGGATGCACAGTTGAGATATCTAGATATCGAAAGACAGGCATTCGCATTAGTGAAGGCTGTGAAAAAATTTAGACACTATATTCTGCGCAGCCAGATTAAAGCCATAGTACCAGATGCAGCAGTAAAAATGTTGCTGATGCAAAATGAGCCTGGAGAAAAAAGAGCCAAATGGATCACCACACTGCAAGAATTCGACATGGAGATCATTCCCGCAAAGCTGGTCAGAGGGCAGGCGTTGGTGCAAACAATAGCAAACATGGATCCAAATCTGATAAAACAACAATATGTATTGAATTCCCAAGACGCATCAAGCTGGTACGATGATTTAAGCACCTTCCTGATAGCTGGAAAGTACCCAAGCAAGATGAAGGCTTCTCAGAGGAGAGCTTTGAAGATTAAGGCACAGAATTATATGGTGCAAGGAGGTCTTCTATTCAGGAAGAACCATGATGGAATTTATCTGAGATGCATAAACAGAACTGAAGCTGATAGAGTGTTGACAGAACTACATGACAAATACAGAATCGGTCATGGTTCCCATTTAGCTACAACACACAAAATACTGAGAGCGGGCTATTACTGGCCCACTATGTTCAAAGATACTAAGAGTCACATCAGAAGTTGCCACACCTATCAGACTGCAGCAGACAAAGGGAAAAATCTAGCCAATCCACTGCAACCTGTGATCGAATCCAGACCGTTTGCACAGTGGAGCTTGGATTTTATCGGAGTCATCAATCCCCCATCTTCTGCAGGACACAAATTTATATTAACAGTAACAGACTATTGTACAAGGTGGACTAAGGCCACCTGCTGCAAATTTTCCACAACTAAGGTAGTTATCAAGTTCCTTGAAGAAAACATTATCACCAGGTTTGGAACGCCCTATTCATTGGTATGTGATAACGGCCCTGCTTTCTCTTCTTTAAAATTTTCTAAATGGGCATTTGAATATGGTATTATTCTAAGGTTTTCTTCGAATTATTACCCTCAAGGTAATGGACTGGCTGAATCAACAAACAAAATTTTATTAGACATAATCAAGAGGTTAATTGCCAAAAGTCCTAGAGAGTGGAATACTCTGTTAAGATATGCATTATGGGTAGACAGGACTAAGTTTAAAACAGCTTTAGGTAGCACACCTTATCACTTAGTTTATGGGACTGATCCCATACTTCCGATTAATCTGAGAATACCAACCTGGAAGTTTGCCAATGAATATCTAGGCTTTGATAACCATAGGGAAGCCAAAATAGTGCAAATGTTACAACTAGAGAAGAAAAGAGGTCAGGCCCTCGAGAAGTTTGCCAAACACCAAGCGGTTGTTAAGAGGTGGTTTGACAAAAGAGCAAGAGTCAAGACATTTAGGATATCAGACTTAGTGTTGTGCTGGGACAAAGCACATGAAAAGAAAGGAAGCCATGGAAAATTCGATAAATTATGGCTGGGTCCATTACAAGTCTCAGAAATAATAGGAGATAACACCTTTAGACTTAAGACCTTGACTGGAGAAGATATGCCATTACCAGTTAATGGCCAGCATTTGAAACACTACTTCCAGGCTTGAGGTAAAAGGGGGGGGCAGTCCTTTTTTCTTAATGTAAAGTGCTGTGGATAATGTACAGTTCTTCTTGTGTGTTTTCTTTTGGGTTGGCTGTTTGTATAGCTTGTCCTCTGTTTGTTTTTGCTTTTTGTTTCTTTCTGTTTGTACAATTTTTTCTTTTGTTGTGTTATTTGTATAGCCTGTTTGTTTGGTTTGTTTGTTGTCTCCTCAGCAGGGATCTTTATTTTACTTTAGAGTATTAAGGAGCAAAACTAGCAACCATTCAAAAACAGTATAAAATTTAGGATATTCAGGTTAACCATTTGCAATTTACACATAATTTGTCACTGTCATGAATGTAGAGAGTTGTTCATCTTCTGAAGTTTTGTATTCAATAAATGTGATTGAGAATTTGAAGCAGGTTTCTCACGATGACACACCTAAAATCCTTGGGTTTGTTGAACTTACCAGTGTAGATATTAGGTGAAAAATCAGAGGTCACCCTTGCTACCATTACAATTCTCAGCTTAATTTCAGCAAGTGTCCACTCCTTGCATCATGAAGTTACAAATTGCTATATCTTATGAAATCTTTCAAAAATAGAAAACAAAAAATAAATAAATAAATAAATAAAGCGGATTATACTGAAAATCCAGATTAAGCCATCTAAGTAACTCTACCGGGGCTATAGACGCTCGCTGGCAGTGGGGCTCTACTTAGGAGAATTGTAACGATAACCTTGCCGGGGCTATGGACGCTCGCTGGCAGCAAGGCTCTATCCGGTCGGCTATGAGGGAATATCCTCACCTACGTAGGCTAATGTCAGTCACTGGTTTGTTCAACCGATCTTCAAGATGAGGATAATTAATCACGTGCACACAACTAAACTGAAAATGGAAGTTCATGCATCTTTATTGAATACTTTGAGTCTCAAGCTGAATAGTAATTTACAGGAAAGATAGTTGGAAGTTATGAGTTCATTTCATCTAGTTTCCTTGAACACTCTGAATTTAATTGTTTTGTTTTGGTTGCTAGTTGTTGTGATGTTCACAACATGCCCCATTATGCTCCTTAGCAAAATGGGGACCCCTGCTGATGTTTTGCTTTTTTGCTTCTGCTTGTGTTTGTCTGCTTTCTGGCGGTTTGGTAAAAATGAGTCAGGTGCATCATCATCATGAGGTTAGTTTGTCAAAGTTCATATTTTGTTTCTGTGACCTCATATTTAGAAAGAGCTTGAAATTCTATGCAGGTTTGCCTTTTACTTCACTTGAAAATTCATCCATATGTGGAAGTTATGCACAGTCAAAGTTTTGGTCAAACCTGATAATCACAAGTGATCATCATATTTTTTTCATGTTGTCAAGGTCATCATGATCTTGGTCTATCACCCGATAAAAATCATGCAGTCGCAATATCCGGACGTCAATCTTAGGTGGTAGTGCCCTTTACCCGTCAAATGGCCTTATGCGCATCGTGAGCATCATGATTTTAGGAGGGTCATATTTTATAAACTCGGTTTTGCTGTATGAAGAACATCATCATCATATTTGAAACGCCCCCCTGATAATATCCTGAGGTTCAAATATCCGGACGTCAACTTTAAGTCATAGTAAGTTTTCCCCGTCGAGTGGTCTTTTGTATCGCGAGCATCATGCTGATATTTTAACATTACCTGATATTATAATATCATGCTGATATTATAAGATCACCCTGACTTAGAAAATCCACCATCGGCATATTTGCATGCGCATGTTAAAATCCTATCGGAGGGTCATCATCCTGATATTTGCTGAAATTCGCTAAGATGATGATGATGTCTTCATATCCTCCTGATCTCCTTTTGCATGATCATGATGATCACCCTATCTTTTAAAGGGAGGGTGATATTCCATTCCTCAACAGCATGATCATATTTTAAATATCACCCTAGCGCTAACCTGATGATGACCTCGACTCATCCTTATGCTCCGAAGACGAAATATGATGGTTACGTCATCATGATAATTCGATGAGGAGGATCATCATATTTTTTATCCTGTCCTGTTGTCAAGATCATCATGATCTTGTTTGTCTACCCGATATTTCGTGAAGTCCTCCTACCGAGAAATATGACCTTTTGCAAATATCCTGATGATCATCATCATCACATTTCCCTTCGGCAGGATATTTTCCAAAACATGATCCGGTTAGCGAAACATCCTGATGACGTCATGTTCTAAGTTTAACAAAGGCCCCGGATATCATGATGACGTCATCCCGATCTGATAAACGAAGAAGCTAATATCCTGATGATCATCATCATCACATTTCCCTTCGGCAGGATATTTTCCAAAACACGATCCAGTTCGTGAATATGATGATGACGTCTTATTCTAAGTTCGACAAAAGCCCCAAATATCCTGATGATCATCATCATCCTGATCTTTCGAGAGGGTTACCTTGGCCGCAAAGGGGTCATATTACATTCATCATCCTGATCATGCTCCTTAGGTGACCTGATATCACAATTATCCCCTGATCTTAACTGAACATGATGATGACGTCATCTTTTGCATTTTAATGAAGCCCGAATATGACGATGACGTCACCATCATTTTCCTTTCCTCAGCAGTAGGATCATATTCCATATCCTCCTATTCTCCTTCAACATGATGATGATGATGTTGTTCTTTTCCCCAATATACAGAAGCGAAACATCCTGATGATGTCATCTGGACCTTCAGAAGGGAGAGCATCATATTTCCAAAATATCATGCAGATGAAGTGAACATCGGCCAAATAGAGAATATCGGCCAACATGTTTTTTGACACGCCGATAGCGATAGTCATGCCGATGGGCGGGAAATGAAGCGGTGGAGTTTTAAACCATTTTTTGGCGCCCGTAGCATTTTTTCGGTCAGCGATGGTTGACCCGATAGGTTTTGAGCGGTCTGAATGCGTTTTGAACGCGTTTTAAGAGTATTTTGAACCCGATTTCCACGATTTTGCACAGTCACCTGGATTTAAACGATTATTTTAATTTCCTGCTGTTTATGTGATAAATGAAATACTTATTGCTTGTCTTGTCTTGCAGGCTTGCAGTTGAGGAAGCAGCTGGAAAGTCAACACAGTGACCTCATGGAGGAAGGAAATCCGATCTCAGGAGCAGGAAGATAAGGATGAAGTGCAAAAAAGTCAAGGCCATTCAAGTGAAGAACAGAGTTGCAGCTGAAGGTATTACTGCAACAGACAAACAGAAGTTATTGCTGAGCTGCCGGAACTTCTTAGAAGGGGCAATATTTCGCCCAGATTTGACACTGCTCAGAGATATTTTGAAGAGCTGGTTCACCTGTATTTATTGCTGTAACCAGGGGTTTGAACCAGGGGTTCAGTTAGGTTTTTGCTGTAGTGAGGACAATCAGAATGTCTTTATATTGTGCCTCTCTACACTGTAATACTTTACAACAGGGATTTTAGGAAAACAACAGGGGCTACAACAGGATTTTTCTTTTAGGAACATACAGCAAGTTAGCATAGTTTAGAAGTAGAAGAAGGAGGTCGCCTGTTTGTCTGCAGTAAGGTGCGCGTGGAATGTCTGGCTGCCTTACTGTATCTGTAAAGCTTGTAAGTTTTCAGTAGTATGATCAATGAAACTAAGAGTCATTCCTACATTGTAAATCATGTATGACTATTCGTTTCTAATACAATAGAATCTGGAGTTCTGCATCTATCTTTTGAGTGTTCTCCTGATCTTCTTTGTGTTTTGAAATATCTTCTTTGAGAGCTTGCAATTTTAAATGTATGTTTGTGAAAATGCTCAGAACTTACATTTAAGGTTTTTACTGTGGATTTGATCAAATTACTGTGGTATTTACATAGTGCATAACAGAAACAATTAGATCCTTCGGTAGATTAAATGAGGTATAGATTAGATCTTTCTAACTTTTCCCAACCCATCTGAAATATTTAGCTAAAAACGTAGAAATCTAAAGGAAATTGTCTCAAATTTGAAGAAGCATGCATAACAGAGCTATAAGTAGACAGTTTTCATAAACAGATAAAGAAGAAAGCTGCAAAAAAATTCAAGAAAACCATCTAAAACTTGCAGCACAGTAACACCTTTATGCAAAGGAATGAAAAGTATTGACATATCTCATGATCTTTTTGCACATTCTTAGTCCAGTAAACCACCAAACAAACCTAAACTACGTAAGGCCCCTTGAACATTACAGCTTCACATTGACCAACTGAACTTGACCAACCGAACCATTGTAGACTTGGGATTAGTTGAATCTCAAATGATTCCTTCTTATCTTTCAAGTATAGTTTCAGTTCATTAATTGTGAATTTTAACTTATTGTTATGATTGCATCAAAACAGTCATCAACAAGTACATCAAAGGTCTTGAATTTATACATTTTCTACAAAGCATGAAAAGAACATGATACCATGCATGCTCTCCACACTACTCTAAGAATCCACAAGTCCCCAACGATAGTTCAATTCCACCCAACCATGTGAAACCTTGAGGCCCACCCCTTTGAACTAAGAAGCAATCGATTTGGGTGGTCCAACACACTCACACCAAACATAGGGTTGTACAAGTACATTGACTCCACATCTTAACACAAGTTCATCAAGAAAGCATACATGAGGAGTACATAGCTACCATTCAATACATACACATGCCAAATACATAATAACAATATTACACCAAGTAAACATGCATGAGGAGATCATTCAACACCATCAAGCATGCACATGAAACATCATACAAGTCACATGATACATCTATGCATGAGATCGGAAAGAACACCCCCAAACATATACAAAGATATCACAAGCACCCATTGGATATGCAATACAAGGTATAAAAAGGGAAGAGAGTGATGAGCATTCATGTTTTATATACATCACATATGTGGGATTCCAAGATAACATAAATGAGAGAGGATCAACCTCCAAACATAGCATACATACATTAATCGCATCAATACATGGATCACCAAGTAATCACACATGAGGTTCTACCAACACCATCTAGCATGTACATTAGATATCAATACATCATCCAAGAGGTAACCATAGACATGATTGAAGAGGCAAGCCAAATAAACACACACTATGAAATCACATGCATATGTCAAGTATGTAATTTAATGCATAAGGAAGGGAGAGAGGATTGTCATAGGATCTAGCAATGGAGTGCCATCATGTGTATCAACTCCAATCATTTTAGTGTTATCTTATCTTAACCTCTCCTTGCCTCAATCCTCACTTAACATACAAGTGGATGGGCATGATAGTCCACTCCATCCTAATCTAGAGCCCTCACCTCCTATGGATTCATAACAATGGCACATAAAGACCTAACACAAGGAATGAGGTCCAACCAAGGGACACATAAAGACCACTTTATTTTGCCAACTTGTTCCAACAATAATCCATATTCTTACATAACACACTACATCCATGACTACAAACATTCATCTTCATAACCAAATCACATGCAAGATTTTTCACAACATCAAGGTTTTTTAAATGCATAAGAGTGTTTTTGTATTAAAATATTAAAAACCATATAGATTATCTTTGTCTTTATGACAAAGTCTCGTCTTCAGCCTACTACTGGCTTGATATCTTAAAACAAAATGACCATGTAGGGTCTTAATAGCCATCAAAATGCCATGTAGGTCTCATGGACAGAAAGCTTTCTAAAAACTGTATCTTAACTATAAACATCTATACATTGATAGCAAACATCTAATGGCAAAAACTTGGCGACAATCCAAAAAAACCATTAAACTTGGGCTGAAGAAAACAAACCCTTACCCAACATCTTGCTCCAGCAAGTAATCACAGAACTCAGGGATCCATGCCAAGTCCTCTGTGTCCTCAAACTGGAGTAGCTTTCTCATGAAAGCCCAACCTTTCTTTGCTCTTTCCTTGTGCTCTAGCAGATCCGTGCCTCTTAGGTCCAGCAGGAACGGGTAGTAAGGAATGACACCCTCGTCCCTGTCCACCTTCTCCAAGTTCTTCAGCCGTGGAATTCCTGTGCCATACACCACCTTCATTAGGGCTTCCTCTAGACCGTCGAGCAGGTGATTCTTGAAGGCCATTCAAGTTGCAGTGCTAATCAAGGCTTTTTCCATGTTGAGGTCAAGTAGTGAAGCCATGAACTGGGATGCGATGTCAAGGTCAACCCTGTATCTTTCCCCATCCTCCATGAAAGCTCTGCCCAATATCAACTTCACCGCTCCCATTAAAAATGCATCACCCTGAATTAGGATCCACCAAAAGCGTTGATCAGTGATTTTTCCTCAGAAAGCCATTTGCCTGACCGAGCTAGTTAGGCAAATTGGCATTGCCATTCCTTCACAAACTAGCCACCTACTCTGCAAATGCTCTGGGGAGAGAAATAAATCTAATTTTGGCACTCTATCCATTGCCCTACTACGAAGGAGGAAATGTATAATTCTAAATAAATTGTCATCCTTAAGCACTAGATGTGATGGGAAGGTTCTAGACTTCCCTTAATGATGGCTCATGCAAAAGGAGCCACATCAGCGGGATTGATGTACTCAACAGACTCGTCTGCTCACCCTCCTCACTTTAACATGATATTGTGCTAGGCTTCCTTCATGTGAAAAGAATTTAGATGATGCCTCCTTCTTCAATGCAAACCACCCTAAGTCATCTTATTGTCTTATGATTACGAATGCCACCACCCTGGTTGTCTAGCCCTACACATCTTATGATGTGTAGGGCCCCCTCCCTTCCTCCCTCACAACATCAAGGTTTTAATGCAAGTTTATTTTTTAAATTTTCAAACATCAAAATTCAAGAATAAAAGCATACCCTTTTTGGAGCCACGGGCATGGAAAAAACTTTTTTCCAAACATAATTTTTGAGGAGATTTTACTATAGTTTTAGAATAAAAATGTGAATTCCCAAATAAATAAAAATGGGTATTGTTAAATTGATTCCCATTAATTCAACAATCCATGCACACAATGTTTCCTACAAAAATAAAATCCAATGTATCCACTTAAGGTGGACATGGAAATCATAGAGAAAAATCAAACAAATGAATGAGGGGAAAAGCCCTTACCTTTCTCCAAACACACCACAAAGGAGGAGGAAGTTGTTGACGGTCCTGTACCTCTCAAGGAAAGAAAATAAATTATCCACCCACATATAAACACAAGGGAAGACCAAGGAAACCATCAAAGTAGCAACAAAGAGAAAGGATGAGATGGAGGTGAAGCATGAAGAGAAAGGAGAGTGCAACTACTCAAAACCCCATGTGCCCAACCTACTAAATTAGAAAACACCATTCCCATGCCCAAAAATATGGAGGAAGCAAGAGAAGGGAGAGAAAAGTACAAGAAAAATTCTAGTGCCCAAAACATCTAGTCCCAAAGTTTCAACACCCCCACAAATGGTTGATTTTTTTCTCTTAAGAAAAAGTATTTTTTTCCAAAAAGCCCTCTATTCCATCATACCACATATTTTATCAAAATAGATATCTTTTGCAATTATTTCACAATACGAGTTTATTGTATTCAATCATTTCAGTGAAGGAAACATAAGAAAACACCCACAATTTGAGCCAATTAATGATACAAATTTCTAATCAAAACAAAATTTTATTTTTTTGCAAGGTGACATTAATATGCATTATACAAAACATAAAAATATAATTTAATCAAATTACCAGCATAAATTTTATTCCACTAGCACACATCAATTTATGGAAAGTAATTAATTAGTGTTACTCACATGAGTCAAGCAGTTTAAGAAAAATCATTAAATAAAATAATTCACTGGATTTAAATGATTATGGAAAGCATGCAAACACATTCATGAGCTTCCACACAACTTGAGGATATGTAAGCAACAAATTTGGATTTAGGCTCACAAGGTCACACAAGACACATCTTGTAGCTCAAACTCAAGAAAGACATGGAATAAAAAGAAACACTTTTATCCAATTTAGTTGTCTCTAATTAATCACCATTGGGGAAACCTACACCTACATACTCAAGGAAAACATCAGGTGTACCTATATGATACAAGATAGCTAAAGCATAATATGTAAATACATCCATCGATGAGCTAATATAAAAATCCACATCTAGCTATAAATCATCTAACTGTTAGGAATTGCATGTAGAAGATATCAATTAAATGCAAATAAAGATTAAACAGAGGAATGAAAATACATAGAAATAATAACAGCGAGAGACAATTTTTAACGTGGTTCACCCAAACTTAGGCTACATCCACCAATAGAGAGTCCAATATTATTATCCATCAAATCAAACTAAATACAACCAGCCATCATTGCAACTTAATACCGCTACAAATGCTACAATACAATATCAACAGAAACCCTAACCCTTAGCCATTTTATCAAGACTTATGTCAATTACAAAATAAGTTTTTTTTTATGTCGGCCAATAGAAAAATAACTCTCAACACCTTTATAAAATAATAGGCAATTTGGGGCTCTATCCCCCCTGCACTCCCCCATTAAATAATTTAGGGGGAAACCATGCTGATAAAAGTGGGGAAAATTTAACCTCTGAGTCTTATTAGGCTCCATATAACAACAATCTCCCACTTGGAGACTAATCATAACACCATTGACCCTGTAGCTCCCATTGGAAATAAGCACCCTGGACCCTGTTGTTCTAATTTTATTGTTTTTAGTCTTGAAGACCAACCGAAGTTGAAGAGGAGCTCAGCTTCTCCCTTGTCACTGCCTTCATAAACATATTTGCTAGATTGTCATCTGTATGTATCTTTTCCATCCTTAACTGTCCATCATCCAACACTGATCGAATGAAGTGATACCTTAGTTGTATGTGTTTGGTCTTTGAATGCAAGGAAAAATTCTTTGCAAGATGTATGGCACTCTGACTAACTGTAAACAAATAATTGTTAGCTTGTTGTTTGCCCAATTCTTCCATGAAAGATTGCAACTAGATCATCTCCTTGCTTGCCTCTGTTGCAACTACATATTTTGCCTTCGTGGTGGATAAAGCAACCACCTTTTACAATGTGGAGATCCAACTCACCGTTGTCCCACCTATAGTAAAGACATAACCTAACTGGTAATCGTATTAAACTCATTTAAATGATCTGTCACAGATCCACCTTCAATCATTTTCAGATTAAACAAATGCTTCATGAGAAACGCCTTATTTGAGGCTAAGGGTTTTCATACAATTTAGCCAAAGCTTTCATCAGTTCATCTATTGTCTTCGCTTCTGTTATATTGAACACCACAGATGGTGCCAGGCACAACCAAATGGTTCCCAGTGCCTTTCTGTCTAGAAGATCCCAATCCTCATCAGTCATTGTTGTCAATTTCTTGGTGGTCTCCATAAATCCTTCTAATAGAGATAATCCTCCATCTTCATCTTCCATAACTGATAGTTCTACCCATTGAATTTATCTACCTTCAATTTACCCTCGTCTGCCATTGCTCCCACTCAACCATGAGACCTTCCTGCGGAGAATAATCAAACAGAACATGCTCTGATACCACTTTTTAGGAATTGCATGCAAAAGATATCAATTAAATGCAAATAAAGATTAAACAGAGGAATGAAAATACACAGAAATAATAACAGCAAGAGACAATTTTTAACGTGGTTCACCCAAACTCGGGCTACATCTACCATTAGAGAATCCAATATTATTATCCAGTAAATCGAACTGATTACAATTAGCAATCCTTGCAACTCAATATCATTGCAAATGCTACAATACCATATCAACAGAAACCCTAACCCTTAGCAGTTTTATCAAGACTTATGTCGGTTACAAAATAGGTTTTTTTTATGTCAGCCAATAGAAAAATAACTCTCGACGCCTTTATAAAATAATAGGCAATTTGGGGCTCCCCCCTGCACTCCCTTGTTAAATAATTTGGGGGGAAACTACACTGATAAAAGTGGGAAAAATTTAACCTTTGAGTCTGATTAGGCTCCATATAACAACACTAACACTAGCATGACTCAGATATACCAATGTGGAGTAAATAATCACAATTTTAAACTAAATGAGCATAGGTAAAGTCACGTGTCATAATAAAAATAGTGAAGCTAAGATGTTGTTGAGTCCAAGCATATACAAATCCACACATGTATGTACACACATATACATGTGTATCCTACACACTCAAGGTAATGGATCAAATATGACAATGAAGACCATAGCCAAAGCAACATATAATGACCCATAAGGACATGCAATATAAAAATTTACATATCCATCCTATGATTAGATCATATCAAAATTATCTCAATATAACATTTAATCCAATCATAAAACAATTAGGACAAGGCAAGCGTTAACACTTGGGTGGGCACTACAACACAATGTTTCCTCATTTAGAAGATAACAACATATTCTCAAACTAGGGCTTTCACTAGATACTTGTGAGGCTTACAAATCTTCAACATTGATGGGGACAAAAGGATTCTAAAGTTTGAAATATGAAGGCCAAATATAAATATCCACATTCTTGATAGGTATTTCTCTATTATTACTTTTATTGTTACTATTATATTGAATCCATGTATTCTATTCTAATTTCCCTCCTATTATATATCCAAAGTTTCCCTATTCTTTTTCCATATCTTTTCCACTATCATTATCTCTAAATTTGATCCAAATACCCCTCCTAAATTTGTTTAATATATTTTTATTTCCCTTATCCTCCCATACACATTTCACTCAACACACTAAATAGAATCAACCCTCTAAAGATTTATATTATTTTCTATCAACTCTATATACATGCAAGAGATGGTATATAATGCTCTATACCATGCATGATTTGTCCATGGAGGTATCCACCCAATATCTAGGAGCTTCAATCAAAGCACAAAAGAGACTCAACATGAAAGAATAATTCTATTCTATCAAATGATACAAATACACAATATACATGAATGAATAAGATTACAATGAGAAGCCCTTGGTTATATAGACCAAAGTGAAACATAGAACAATATAAGATTATGACAAGTGTCTAAATATTATGAATTGAGACATAAAGAGATAACTATCCTTAGTGTACCCTAAGTAAACCTAACTAGACAAGTGTACATCAAACCTAATGTGGAATTAATTAGGTAATATATCCCATTCACACCAACACCCTCTTAAGTGCAACTTAGGGAGAACAAAAAAAATGAAAAGATGGGTCCCAACTACAAGGATTGTTGAACTGCACCAGACAACTGAGAGGGGAGGTGAATCAGTTGTCCTAAAACTTTTAACCAAATATGAACATCAACTTATCAATTACTTACATTCAGATATGATCATGAAAGAATTAAATGAGAAGCTCAACACATAAGCATAAACAACACAAGAGACACCAAATTTTTATGTGGAAAACCCTAAAATGGAAAAACCACGGTGGGTGTTAGCCCACAGAAATATATAAGTTATATCAATACCAAAAATAGAGGCTCACTGCCCAAATTTCTCACTACCTATGGATGACTCATTGCCAAAAAAAGGATCACTGCCAAAGGGTTGAACTGAGATAACAACATCTACTTCATGCCAAGGTTTAGTTCCATTGAAGCACAAAACACCTCTGTTTTTCTTTGCTACTTTACTTCACTTTATCTTCGCATCTTCACACTTCGATACTTTTTCATGACTCAATTACAAGTATTTATATACTACATCAACCTTGGAATGATCATCAAGGATGGCATTACAATCATCAACCGTTGGAACAACCTCCAAGGTCAACATTACAAACATACATAAAATAGGTCTGGACATAATACAAATTTAGCTAAGGAAAATATGTAAGAATGTATGTGGATCATGCCATGCCTTAGCTAGGACTCACACACAATCTTCCATGCTACAACATGCTATCACAATCTTTGATGAATATTCGCAAGTGATGAATTGAACCAGGTCAGCCAAGACTAATGTTAACACAAGTATTCTCAAGAACACGCTTCATGCATGATCTGAGTTCCACCTTGCAGACCAATCTGAATGTAGGAGCATGATCAGGAGACATCCACAAGCACATTATAATCACTAGGAACAACCACACGATCTTTAACAACTCTTTCAACAAGATTCTTCAAACCAGAGAACAAGAACAACACTACCAACCACTATCATGAGTAAAAGATAGCTTGCAAGCCACCAAATCATGAACCATTACACTTGAAGGCATTTGACATTAACACAAACTCACTTCCAAAACTGTAGACCAAAATACTTCAATGCAGAGAAATGCGGAGAAAAATACTTTCTCCCTGTCACCACCAAACACACAAAAAAAGTTGTTTTCACTCTGGTGAACATATCTCACTCATTTCTTCATACTAGAGGCTCAAAATCAAAATATAACATCTTTAGATAGGATTCTAAATAAATTCCAATCCACAGGTAATGATATTCATTCTTCAAGAAATGCAGAGCATTCTTCTGGATTGTTCTTCTGTATGTAATGCACTATTTCTATTGCAACACATTGTTATCACCGGAGGGGCTAATTTTCTCAATCCCCTCAACAAAGTAAGAGCACAGTTGACACCAATGGCAACACAGATATGTTGACATCAATGAAAACACCGATTAGGCACATAGTTACAACAATCTCCCCATTTACCATTGATGGCAACATATGATGTGAAAAATTGAAAAGTCCATCAAGACAAGATTCTCCCCCTTTCTCTTAACACAACTGCATTCTTTCTTCGCCTAAGTTTTTCACATGATTTCTCTCTCCCTTTGACATCAATGGCAAAGGGCACATACTTGCACGCTGCTACTCTAATCCATTTACTTTACCAGAAACACTTAGCTACTCCCCCTGAGAGGTAGCCTTCAGAACATCAATCCAAATCAAGAAATGACTCTTTGAGCTCCACTGGATTGATGCATTCCTATGCATCTTAGCTCAGGACAAGAGGGGTAATGAACCCTAACATTTCTCTGAGAAACTCAAAGGTATCTTTAGGTAGAGGTTTAGTGAAAATGTCTGCAATCTGATCTTTTGTGGACACATATTCCAATTTTACTTCATTCTCTATCACCTTCTCTCTCAAAAAGTGATACCTTATTGATATGTTCTTTGTTCTTGAGTACATCACTAGATTCTTTGAAATGTTTATGGCACTTGTACTGTCACAAAAGATTGCAGTTGGATCTTCATACACAACTCTTATATCCTTCAAAGTCTACTTCATCCACAATACTTGAGTGTAGCAACATGCTGCTACAATAGACTCTGCTTCTGTAGTTGACAAAGATATTGAATCATGTTTCTTGCTCAACCATGAGACCAATCTATTACCCAAGAAGAAGGCACCTCCACTTGTACTCTTTCTATCATCAACATCTCCAACCCAATGTGCATCTTTATAAGCACTGAGAGTGAAATCATTGTCCTTTGGATACCATAAGCCATAATCTAGAGTACCTTTCAAATACCTCAATATTCTCTTAATTGCCATCACATGTGATTCTCTTGGATCAGCTTGAAACCTTACAACAAGATAGACTGCATGCATAATATCAAGTCTGGTTTGAGTTAGATAAAATAATCCTCCAATCATGGATCTGTAATTTTTCTGATTAGCCTTAGTTGATTCAGCAGCTTTGCTCAACTTGCAACCAGTCACCATGGGAGTACATACCAGTTTAGAGTCTTTCATCCCAAACTTTTTCAACAACTCTTTCACATACTTAGACTGAGATATGAAGATTCCTTTATCTGATTGATTAATTTGTAGACCCAAAAAGAAATTCGTTTCACCAAACATGGACATTTCAAATTCACTTTTCATCTCACCGAAAAACTTTATGCACATACCTTCATTTCCTCCAAAGATAATGTCATCAACAAAGACCTCAATAATCAAGATCTGATCATCATTGATTTTGAAGTATAAACTGCTATCTACAGAACCTTTACTAAATCCCAATTGCAATAAATACATGTCTAACCTTGCATACCAGGCTCTAGGAGCTTGTTTGAGTCCTTACAATGCTTTCTTCAACCTGCATACCATATCACCTTGATTTGATAACTCGAATCCCTCTAGTTGGTCAATGTATAATTCCTCTTCTAATTCACCATTCAGGAAGGCAGATTTCACATCCATCTAATATACCTTAAAATCTTTGTGAGCTACAAGTGCCAGAAACATTTTGATTGCCTCAATCTGAGCTACTGGGGAAAAGGTTTCTTCAAAATCTATCCCTTCAATTTGAGAATATCCTTTACACACAAGTCTTGCTTTAGTCCTTATAACTTCTCTATTTTCATTCAGCTTGTTCTTGAATACCCATTTAGTTCCAATAACATTTTTGTCAGTAAGTCTAGGAACTAATTCCTAAGTTTCATTCTTCTCTATCTACAACAATTCTTCCTCCATTGCCTTTACCCAATTTTCATCATTGCATGCTTCATTCACAGTTTTAGGTTCAATATTTGAAAAAAAATAGTAATTGACTTGTTCCTCTGTAGCTTTTTTCCTTGTTAGCACACCTTTGTTCTTGTCACCTATAATCTGATCTTTAGAATGATTGATCCTTACATACCTGGGTGTCTTGACAACACTTTTTGGAACCTCTTCTTCATCCCGACTGTCTGCTTGCTTATCTTTCTCTTCAATTACTATAGTCACTGGTTCATCTGGTTCATAGCAACTCAGGTCTAATATTCTTTCTTTGCCTTCATCTACCTTCACATTTGCACTCTCAACAATCTTTTTAAGCCTTTTGTTGTAGCACTGGTAAGCCTTACTCTTGATAGAGTATCCAAGAAAGATTCCTTTATCACATCTTGCATCAAACTTTCCTAGATCTTCATCTCTCCTAATATAACATTTGCTTCCAAAGACATTGAAATATCTTGCTGTAGGAATTCTTCCATACCATAATTCATAGGGAGTTTTAGTACCATTACCTTTCACTTGAACTCTATTTTGAATGTAGAGAGCAGTGTGAATAGCCTCTTTCCAAAAGACTTCCGGCAAACCTTCTTCCTTCATCATTGTCCTAGCAGCCTCGTGCACTATCCTATTCTTCCTTTCCACAATTCCATTCTATTTGGGAGTCCTAGGTACAGACAGCTATCTCTTTATCCCATGCTCTTCATAGAAAATGTTGAATTCATTTGATGTGAACCCACCTCCTCTATCAGACCTCAAGATTTTGATCTTCAAATCTATTTCATTCTCAACCATTGCCTTGAAAGATTTGAACTTCTCTAGGGATTCTGATTTATCTCTTAGAAAAGTAACTCAAGTCATTCTAGAATAATCATCAATAAGGAACATGAAGTACCTATCACCTTGTAGACTTCTCACCCTTGTAGGACCACAGAGATCTGTATGCACTAGATCTAGCAAACTAGTAGAAAATTGTTCTTTTCTCTTGAAACTTGTCCTTATCTGCTTTCCCAACTGACATTCCTTACAAATTGAGTTGGAGGGTTTCATAAGTTTTGGTAAATCTCTCATGGCCTGACTTGAGCTTATCTTTATGAGACTATCAAAGTTTATATGACACATCCTTCTATGCCACATCCAACTTTCATTTGCCTGAGCCAATAAACAATAATCATTAGTTCCTCTCAATTGATAAATGTTACCTTTAGTCTTCTTACCGGTAGCAATCACAGTTCCAGAACTTTCTATTTAGAGTAAAATTTTGATAGAGGGTTTTTAATGGTTTATTTGTATCCTCCTTTTACCCTAAAGCATTCAAGGACCTTGAGTCGATTAAGAATCTACTCCCAGGCCCTTGGTCACTTCAAATGTAGGGAAAATTGGAATTTTTTAGATTTGTTGTTCAATTATGACCAATTTAGCTCAAAACCGTAATTATGTAAATTCGGAAGTAAACGGATAAATCACAGAAAATGCTCGCAGATAGAGATGCTAAATGATAATCAAATGCGTATTGGATTTCAAAGTTCAGGAAGTAGAATAGTCAGGGACTAATGAGCAGGCACCCTAGTCCCATGCCATGCTTTTTGTTAGGATCTGGGAACTTTATCTGCAACCTATTCTTGTTGTCTCAGAGATTCTTCCGTTGTGGGATCTGAGGAACTAATGAGCAGGTGCTTGAGTCTAGATCCCTATTTTCAACTCTAATTTGCAATTCTGACAATCTGCAACACTCTCCTGCAACTCCACTTTTCCTACTTCTTCAACCTATAACCTATAATCACGAAAAAATGGGGAGGGGGTTGTGGTGTTTAGAGGCTTGCCTTAGTCAAGCCTTGGAAAGACATTCAAGTCTTCTAAACACCTTTGTCATATAGAAAGTGCATGTCCTTGGAGGACAGAGGAAAAAATTGAATGATAAATGATCAAAAGCATAATTAATATCACCTTGTAGTGAAGATCTAATGGAAGGAAGAAACTCTTCATGCCATGAGGAGGTGGATGCTCAAATCTGCAAATACAAACACAACAACAATGCTCTGCTCTGCAACACAATGAATATTTTAAATGCTCTAATCACAAGAATGCCTAAAGTTTACAATAGCCATCTACTTGTCATCTAGTTTACAAATGAATGCCTAAACATGCTTATATATGCAACTAAAAACATTCTCGCCAAGAATTTCGTAATTCAAACTTACCATGTTAGCCTAGGAACCAAATAATAGTCATAAACTGACACTTAAAATTTGGGCTTGACCTAAAATAGGGCAGGACTACGGCACGGGTGCCCAAGTCCTCCCCCCTATTTTGGGCAGGGTCTATCTCCAGGGATCCCCCTAGGTCCCATTCATCATGAAACTTAGGGGTTTTCTCATCAAGATGCCAAAATATGATGCAAGATGTCCTAAATGCAGATTAAAGACCTGGGAGCTAAACCTTAAGAGGGAAAAGCCCCCAATAGGACATTTTCTGACGTTACACTTTCCATGATCTTGCACCCATTATCTTTGAATCTCAAATCATATCCTTTGTCACACATTTAACCAACACTCAAAAGATTATGCTTCAAACCCTCCACATACAGAACATTGTCAGTATTATGCTTTCCATCAAATGAAATAGATCCTTTTCCACAAATCTTACCAGCTGCAGTATCTCCAAACCTAACCAGTCCCCCATCATACTTTTCCAAACTTACAAGCTTACTTTTATCACCAATCATGTGATGTGAGCATCCACTATCAATAATCCATTAATCCTTATCTTTATCAACCTAAACAGCCAAAGCACTTTCTTCTATTGGTTTTTCATCCTTCACACAACTAGCAGAATTAGTAGACATAGGATCTTCTTTAATAGCAATGAATAGGCTATTTAGTGGAAAATTGGATTTGTCAATGTTTTAGTGTTTTGATGTTTAAATCCTCCTCTCCACTATACATTCAAGGATCTAGGGTCGAGTGGTGAGCATTATCATACCCTAGGTTAGTTGCAAATGTAGGGGAACTTGGATTAGGGAATTTAATTATTAATTTTCCTTCTCTTATGCCCAATCAACCATTAAAACCATAATTATGCAAATACAACAACAAATTGATGAATGAAAGAAAAAGCTCTTGTAGATAGCAGTAAAATATCAAATTACAGAATACATGTTTTTGGGGTTCTGAAGCGGAATAGTCGAGGACATTGGAGTGGGCACCCAAGTCCAAGGTGCTGGTTTCTTTGTGGGATCCGGACTTCCTTCCGACACTGATTAGCCCTGTAACTTCTGTTTCTTGAAACTCAGATGTGAAGGACACTAGAGCGAGCGTCCAAGCCCTGGAAGTGCTCCCATGTCCTTCTTTTCTTTAGATCCTGAATCCTTGATGCCTGCAACTCCACTTTTCCCAAATGCGACACCTGTAACCTATGATTACAAGACTTGGTTTAGGGATTGTGGTGTTTAGAGGCTTGACTGAGTCAAGCCTCAGAGGACACTTAAGTCTTCGAACACCGTTTTCAGATAAAAGAGTGCATGCCATTGTGAGGCAGAGGTAAAAATCAAAGGAATCAATGATGAAAACACAATATTATGTCACCTTGTAGTGAAGCTCTCATGGGAGGAAGATGCTCTTCATGGCATGAGGAAATTGATGCTCAAATCTACAAATATCAACACACAAAACACACAAGTCTGCTCTTGCAACACAATAGAAACCTTGAATCACCTTGAGAAAACTTGAACATCACAATTGCCCTCTAGTTATGCTCTAGTTTACAAATGAATGCCTAAACATGTTTTTATATACAACTACAAGCACTCTTGCCAAGATTTTAAAAATAAAACTTACCGTGTCGGCAAAAGGACCAAATAACGGTCACAAACTGACACCCAAAAATTGGGGCTACCCCAAAATAGGGCAGGACTAGGGTGCGGGTGCCCAAGTCGTCCCCCTATTTTGGGTAGGGTATAGCTCAGGGGGTCCACCTAGGTCCAATTTGCCATGGAACCTAGATCTCATTCCATCGGGATGCCAAAATATGAATTAAAATATCCTAAATGCATACTAAAGACCTGAGAGCTAAACCTTACGAGGGAAAAAGCCCCCAGGGGGACATTTTTTGACGTTACATTTAGCCCCCACTTTAATGTATGTATAAACATGAGGCCAATACATGCATTAAAGTAAGGTCACAAACACATCAAGCATGGAGAAGACACACCAATCACATAGAAGACAGTAACAGGCATGCAAAACAAGGAGAAGACAGTTATGTTGATGATTGTTTTTACACATTCATAACAAAAGTTTAAAATTCACAGAATGAACCAAAATTGTCTTGAAAGATATGAAGAAATCACTTAAGAGTTCTTAATCCCAAGTTTCTGTATGGTTAGGTCTTGACCTTGTGGACAATTCAACAAGTTAATGTGAAACTGTAATATTCAAGGGGCCTTACTTGATTTAAAATGATCAGTAGCTTACTAGACTCAAACTATGCAAATTGTTGTAAATATCAACAAAGTATTCATTCTTTTGCATAAATTCACTATTGTGCTACAAATCTTTGTATGAATTTCTATGAAACAAACTTTGTCTTTCAAATTAATATAAAAATTGCTAAATATTAACATAAATTCTTCCTACTTCTTTCAAATGTAAGACAATTTGCTTAAGATTTCTATGTTTAAGCTAATTATTTCAAATGTTTGGGGAAAAGTTAAAGAAACTCAAACTAAGTATCATTTCAATACAAGATTTAAATGTTCTGTTACCCACGTCCTAAAGCATACAGTAAATTGATCAAATCAACACATTTAAATATTCAAATGTAAAGTCCTGAACATTTTTCATGAACATACACTAGAGATTGCAAGCTTTTAAAGAATAATACTTCAGATACCAGTAAGAGTCAGAAAACACTCTGTAATAGACGCAGAATTCTAAGTTTACTTGTATTCAAAGCACAAAGTCATATAAGATTTACAATGTAAGAATGACCTTTGTTTCATTAATCAAATTACTAAAAAAACTTATAGATGTTTTTACAGATACACCAAGGAGACCAGACATTCCACGTACTCCTTGATGCAGACACAGACGACCTTTTCTAAACTAAAAGAAATATCTTCTCTATTCCAATACTTTGACAAATTATAAGTGCAAGCTACAATTCTAAAATCCCTGTGTAAATAATATACAAGTAATAGAGCTTCTTATATAGAATTTGAAGCTTCATACTGCTACGGCTACAAAACCCAATCTATGGTCAGTACTCATACTTTCTTGATCAAGGGTGTCCATTTGTTCCTAACTGTTTCTCAAAATATCTTTATGGTATCTTTTCTGCCTCAAAGGACTCCATTGGAATCTTTTCAAAATAGGATTCCCCTCCTTTGACTTCTTCTTTCCTATTGACCTTGCCCGCAGATACCTTTCAATTGACTCTTTTATTAGTATTGTTTGCTCCCTTTTTACACTTTCCTACTCCTTTAGATATGTTTTGAAATTATTTATTACACCTTCTATTAAAGTGCGATTTCCCCCTGGACTCCTTGTCCATACATATTCCTTCATTGTGATCCCTTCTTTCAGTTTCTTTTCTTCTTTACCTGAACCTACACTCTTCTTATTATATTTCTTCATCTTGGCACTTGCCTCTGTTACTGAATTAATCATTTGTTTACTTAAATATGCCTCTGGATTCTCCATACATGGTGCAAAGATGGCCCTGAATTCTTTTAATGCCCTTTGAAGTTCATATGCTAGTACATCCATACACTCATGATCTAAGAGCCTTTCAACTATCCTCTTATGCATCCTGATCATGCTGTCTTTTTTCTCCTCTAAACCCTGAGTGGTTGTGATGCACCTTCTGAGATTATCATCTTCAAATCTCAATTCCAACCTAGCCTGTGGCACTTGATTTGCCATCGAAGGAGTAATGACTCCTTCATTTATTAATTCATCTTCTCTCTCTTCAATTTCTTCCAGTTGTTCTAATTCAAACTTGTACTCTTCTTTTCTAAACTGACCATTATAGATAAGTATACTGCATTTATTTTTTTCTATTGCAGCCAATTCCCATCCTATCACTACTTGTTTGATCACCTCTTCTCCTTCTTGCACGAATGCCTTGAACCATTCTTAAAAAATATTGGCCTTAAGCCTCTTATTTTCCATATCTTTTACTTCCTCTTTTGACAATATTGTTATTTCACTGGGCAATTTTGGTATTGTAGTATTGGGATCAAATATCCCCCTAATGAATTGTTGTAACTGGATAATGTGTCCTTTCAAATATTTGTGTTTATCCTTGTCTCTCTTTAACATCTCTATTGTAGCCTGGTGCATATCTTCCCATTCACTTATGTGTTGCTCCCTTGTTGTGTTTCCTAAGTAAAAAGTAAGTATCTTATAATTATCTACTGTTATTTCTCCTTTAGCTTTCTCTTTCTGTGGTATGGCCAAGTTCAATGTTCTGGATCCATCTGGACCCCTTTGTATTGCTGACATGGTTTTGGCCTTCCTCTTTTCTTTTCTTGGCATTGCATCGCCTAATAGACTTTTGATGTCTATAGGTACTAACTGTACCTCCACCTTTTCTCTCCTTATTTCTGCACCCAACCAAGCTGGAGCCTCTTTTGTGCTTTTAGTAGCCTTTTCTTCATTGATTACCTCTTCTTGAGGCTTTTCTACTTCTCCTTCTTCTTGTTGTTGTTGTTGTTGCTGTTGTTGTTGTTGTTGCTATGGAGGAGGCTACTGTTGAGGGGCTGGTTCCTATACCATTGGATCATTTTGTTGTTTAGATTCACCCTCATTATCCTCTTCTTCAATTTCTATATCTCCTCCACCTTCATCCTCTTCCTCTGGACCTTCTTTTCTTTATGAGTCTTTTTCTTGGTCTTCCTCTTTATTTTCTTGTTCCACATTCGCAATGTCTTTATCCTCTTTTTGCTTTTTAGATTTATCTCCCTCAATATTCTTTGTATTCTCTTGGCTTTCAGGTTTATTTGTTATTTCCTCTATTGTTTCACCTTCCTTTTGTACATTTTCAGGCATGTCAACTTGCTTTGCATGTGAAGGTGAACCTACTATCTTATCAGCCTCTTTTGTCTCTTTTCCCTATTCCTCTTTGCTTTCTACATTCCTTTCTTCTTCACTTTGTTCCCCATACATATTCAGAATATTTAACACATCTACACCAGAAGTACCAACTCCTATTTCTTCTTTAGCTTGAGCAGGTATATCCTTTACTACTTCCTCAGGTGCATCCTCTTTTTCAGATTCTTCAATTTGATGTGCTACATCTTGCACATCCCTTATTATTTTAGGAGATACCAATGTACCAAATGGATCTACTACCCTTGATTCTTCTTGTATATTTTCTTGTTCATACACTGGACCTTGTTCAACTTCCATATCAGCTTGAGTGTCTTGTTCTTCTTCTTCCATGCCAACTTCTTTTCCTAAATCCATTTCTCTAACTTCACTTCCACTGCTGTCATCTTCAATATTGACAGTCTCAGTAACTTGTTTGGCTTCATGCATTTTTGACCCATGCAGCATTTCTTTAGCCAATTCTATTTTTACCTTAGCATATGTTTGTCTTTTCTCTATTGAGGTAGATGCACTAGGTATGTCACTCAATTTAGCACCTACCTGCTATGCTCCTATAACTTCACTTTGTTTTGAAGTTTCCCCTTTGGATATGTCTATTGGTATTGCCTTCATAACCTTCTACCATGTTAACTCTTTAGCAGCCTATGCTTGCTCTGCACTGGTATCATGACTCAATGACTTTGCCTCTACAAATGTGTCTGATGATACCGCTATTGTCACCCCTATTGCATAAGGATCCATTAATGTAGCATTTTTGTCTTTCTCCACAATCTTTGCTTCTACAATCTTTCTTTTCTTTTCATAAAAGCACTGGAGATCATCTTGATGCTCCCTCACTCTCTTTTTGCCTTCCTTTGGATATGTAGGCTCAATTCCCTTATCCTTAAGCTCCTCAATTCTATCCTTTAACCATGTTTTAGAGAACAAATTAATAGGTGTGGACAATGTGTCCAAAGATGTAATCCATGGTTGCGACCAATCAGACTCTCTAATGGGAGCAAGCCTAGCACTTTCATAACTATGATGTAACAGTTTGCCATCATCTTCAACTTCTGGGGGGACATAGCTATCTCCCATGGACCTCATTTGATCTACTGTCAGCCTCTTGTGAGCTCTCTTCCTCACTTCTCTGTCATTCTCACAATCTGACCAGAAATCCTCAATGTGTACTTGATGTTTAAATTTAGAATCAATGGTATTTTGGATCCTGTGAAAAGGAACAAATCTTCTTGCTAACTCAAATTCTTCAAACCCATAAAACCTTAACTCTCTCTCTGAGTAACCAGCTACTTCTTCGCTAGAACAGGTATATCTACTAATTGACCAAGGGAGCTTAAGATTTCCCCTGCTATACTTCTTTTTGTACATTCTGAAGGCATTCAAGTTCTGTCTTGAGAACTCTAAAACAATCAACTTATTAGAAGGATACCTAGGCAGCATGAAAGGTTTTCCTTCAAATCCCTCAATTCTGATATAAGTAAAGTTCTGGAATTGAATGTACCATGAACTGTGCAGACCAATTGTATCCTCTACATCTTTAGACAATCTCTTATCTGGCTCTTCTCTTAAAATTCTGACCATGTATGTATAAAATACATCATTCACTAAAGCATACTTTCTCAATGCATTTTCCTCATGTAAATCAAGATAATGGTCATGTACAAGCTTTTGATCTAGGCCATTTCCTAGGGTTCCAACTCTGTCAATTCCATGTATGTATGGTTGAACCATTGCTGCACATGAATATAATACATACGAGGACAAATAGAAAGGCATTAGTTTTTGTTTTCTTGACATTGCCTACCTCCATATAGCTGTGCTAATAGCCTTAGACCAGTGAATTTGTCTTTGTTCGTTCTTTGCTTCCCTCATGAATTGCATAACAGTGAATATCCAAGGCTCACACTTAGTGCCATCCCTCAATCCCAACAATCTGCTTAACATTGTAATCATCAAATATATCTCTTCCTTAAAGTATATTCTTTGCAGATTCTTATGTACTCTTGCCACAGCCTTGGGCTTATTTTCTGCACTATACCAACTGTAGAAGATCTTGCTTCTACAATCCTTCTCATTATCAATGAAATCTTCATTATACTGGTCAATATCAATATCTACCATTTTTTCATGTATCTCTAGACCAAATGTTCTTGCAATCCCCTCTATAGATAAGCCTGCAATGAGCCTATCATGGAACATTATTTTTTTGGTAACTAGGTCATATAAGTATATGCAATCTAGACATAGGTCCTTAGCTTCCATAGCTAATAGGAAACCTACAACTTTGTATAATCCACTTTCCCATATACACCTCATGTCAAGTGCAGCATCGGCTGCTGTGATCTTCTGTAAAACATCATTCACGTCATAACTCCCTATGTTGGTGTCCGTCCCCACTCCACTTGTGCCGAGAAATGAAGGGTACCCTCTGTATATTGGCAACTCCTCCTTCTTAGTCTCTTTATGAGGATTTCTTTCCTTTTTTTAATCTTTTCTTCACCCCCTGTATCCACCTTTTTTTGTTTTGGGGCCATCTTGTAAAAAATGTATTTTTTAACTTGTCATTTTACCTTCTTACCTAGGGTTTTACTACGAATTTTCTATTTTTTTACATTTACCCTAACTCCCGTTTGTCTTTTCCAGTTTTGACTTTCTCATTGTTTAACCCAAACTAGCTAATTAACAATCAAACATAGTAATTTAACCTTTGCTTACATTTCAAAATGAAATTACTAAAATTTACTTTGCATTTTAATTAACTAAACTGTAACAGCGTTTAAGATAAATACCTGTATCTTTTGACAACTCAACCTTACAATGTTGACTTACTTTACCGTTTTCCACTCTGTTCCTGCTTCTGGAATTCCTTCCTGCAATGAATTTTTGTTCAATTTCCTCAACAACTCCTCTTTTTGCAATTTTAATCTTAACAATACAAATTTGAAAGAAAAACAACTTTTAATTTACCCTAACTCGTGAAATTTTACCATTTTCAGTGTTAGATCGGCATTAATTACATCAATTGATGTGCCTACGGCCTCGGCTTCTTATTTCAACATTTTATTTTAAACCTTCTATCCATTAGTTTAGTTTTTGCATACATCACATTTTCTTGTATCTTTCCTTGTATATTATTTCTTGTATGTCCATTTGCATCTTTTCAATATACACGCCTATATGCAACGAGTTATAAACAATGCTATCTCTTTTCCTTTATATCAGCACTTGTATCTTTTGTTTGTATATTGTAATGTATGTAAAATAGATATAAGTGCACATACAAACAACCCATACAAGCATTCTTTTACCGTTTATCCCTCCGGTGATGTCCTTCATTTCTTTGTACATCAGGATTGTATATCATTAACATACAATCGCCCAAACATACAAAGCTTTACCTTTATTTAATTTCTTTTGAAATCTGTCTTGTATCGCAGCTCCCTACATCTTTGCTTGTATATCAACTTGTATATTTGTTTGTTGGTACAATATACAACCTCGAGATACAACATGTGGGACCCACTTTACCTTCCCACTTGTATCTCGACAAAACAACAATACTTGCATCTACTCTTAGATACAAGCCCCCATACATGCAAACTTCTTTGTCTAATCATCCCGGACTCCTCATCTTTTCTTAACCATATTGCATAACCCTTCAGATCCACACATGTATATAAAGTGAATGAATCTTTTCAATATACATTAAGGTATGATGCATCACTTACATCCGATGTAATTACCTTTTGACATCCGCGTTGTATGTATACCGAAAGATACAAACCTAAAGTATGCAACATACAAGCAACGAAACATACCTTAATAAAACCAAATTTCATATTCTCTTCAGGTCTGCAACATGTATATCGCATTGTATATTGCCTTGTATCTTTCTTTTTGACAATCATACAACTCAAGATACAATGTGGACTTAACCAATTATCTATTTTACTTCCGAATCACATCGGGTCCGACTTGTATGCGAAGAATAAAACACTAACAACATGCATACAAGTACCATGATTCATAAACCTGACCACTCCATGTGATTAATACAAAGACTCCACATACAAACGACCTTGTACATGCAACATACAAAATCCTTCTATAATGCATTTTACAAAAAACACGCATATCTTATAGAATATTGAGAATTTTAAAATGGTTCAAAAAGCAAGCCTTATTCATTTTTGACAAAGAATTTACTTCTATTCTACTCTGGTATTTAATGCTAATTTTTTCTAATTTTCAACAAGGTTTGTAACCTTTACCTCTTTTCCTTTTTACCACCAAGCAGACCCACACACAAGCAAAAAGCCACAACCACAACAGGGGTCCTCATTTTGCTAAGAGGTAAAATGGGGCATGTGGTGAGCATCACAACAAGTTACAATCACATAGAACACGAAGAAGACAATCAATGCATAAAAGACACATTAATGCATGGAAGATAGAAATGATATCTTTTTCTTTTCTTTTTCTCATATATAAAATGTAAGTGCAAGTACTGGAAAGTAAACAAACCTCCCATAATACATGATGCACTTATCAAGCAAGTCTTTAGACTGTATATTGGGAAACACACATGCAAGACATACAAAACCTCCCAAAATGCAGGATGCACTCATTGAGAAAGTCTTTAGACTGCATATGGGGCAACAAACATTCCACACAACACAAGCACACCAAAACACACACACTTGAAGACACAGAGAAAACACGACAGACAAGCGATGGTGTGTTCCCTATTGCTAGGCTCATCACCATCTCAAGCACATTACAGGCACACACTGACGATTGGGCTTTGCCACAACAATCACCAAAAACATGCTTAAGGGTTGAGTTAGTCACAGAACCGCTCCCCACCTCTGCAGAGGACTTTTGAAAATAACAGGATGATGCAATCTTCTTTGAGAAATACACCATCCTTGCCTCCGCAGAGGGCTTAGCATAAAAAGGATATGCATGATATCCCACCTCCATAGAGGGCTTACATGATTGATTGATTGATTCCAAACAAACTCAGGATGTAGGATGCACTAATCGAGTAAGTCTTTAGACTGCACCTAAGGACAAGCACATAGCTAGCATCTACAACAGACATCTTACCTTATATATGCCCCCACCTTAAGGTGGTTGATATCAGTTATTGATATCAAGAATGTTAAGGTAGGAAGAAAAACACATAAGGGAACACTGACTTTTGCAAAGCCCATGCTCCCCAGAGGTGACATGTACTTTACGATCACCAAATTTTCCCATAAACACATCCTTGCAAAAAACATATTAGTGTCTACAACATCATGATAAACAATAATATCAATGCATTTGATTTACCACACAAAGAGCCAAGGTTATATAATGAATTCAGAGTTTGAGGATAACCATAGGGCTATATCATGAAGCTCTCCAAATCAAGTACCACGAAGGCAGGATTCAAAGGCAAACAAAGGTGCACAGAGCAACAGTATTGTTAAGGTTTGTAAATGTGATAGAAACATCATAAAATTCACTACGTGGAAAGCATGAGTGCTTCCACTAGCCAAGCATCAGATAAGATATACAATCCCATTGTCATATTAGGAACTAAGCCCATTTTTTTATTGCTCTCGAAAGGGACACTAGGTCTGCATCAATATAACTATTTTTCGTCATCCGCCCACTAGGTGGAAATACTAGAGGAAGGGAAACAATAAATAAGAGAGGAGAAACAAGTGTCTTAGGGACAGTCATGTAGGAGGGTACCCCCAGGTCACCAACCATGACGCTATGTCCATAAGACACAACACACAACAATGAAATCAGAGAGAGCAATTTAGAAGAATGATGATACAAATAGAAGAAGGTCACAACAGAGGTGGTCTCCTGGTATCCTTGACCTTACAAGAGAGTCAAGGGTCATCCCAAGAGGCCTAAACAACACATAACACATCACGGGGGAAGCACATTATGAGAGAGATAAAGGGTTAGAGATACTTACCTGTAGGGCCTTCGTATTATATCTTGGAGCTCATGAACCTCTTGGAGAGGTATTCGATCATATTTAATGCAAAATTTGAGTGGTTCTTATGAAAGTCTTGTTTGTTATCATATAATGATTGTTCCTTAAATCTTTGTTTAAATGAGACTTTTTGTTGCTTATGAGGGGGAGAACCACTATTATTTCTGACTATTGATTGTCGTCTTGCTCTTTTTTTATTTCTAGCGAGTTTTATTGTTGAATCTTTCTAGAACAATAACGGGAATCATCCTGTACCATCTTACTCATTTGTATTGGTTGTTGTTCTTGTTTTTCAAATGTATCTTGATTATCTCTTGATCCATATAAGGATAACGGAGGAGGAACCTCAGCATAAATTCTATTTCTTCAAGGATGAGGTGGATTGTTTATTTTTTTCTTATCCACTTCAATCATTCCTACAATGCTATCATAGTCTAAGTAATCATCCTCGTCTACTTCCACTAAACCTTGTTCCACTATATTATTTTTGGTATGCTTAGGGAAAGGATTAGTGAAGATTTGTAAATTCTGATTCGGTGGAGCAACTGACTTATTTCCATTGTCATTCACACCCAATACCTAGATGACATTTGAATTAATAAGGTCCTATATTTCATGTTTAAGACACATACATTGTTCAGTGTCATGTCCTTGTGTTCGATGATAATGATAAAAGGCATTAGCATCGAAGTAAGGTCCTTGTTTGCTAGGATCAATAGGCATGATTGGGGGAAGTTTCAGAATGTTATTACTCACAGCTTGATTCATGATTGAATGATAGGACTCAGATATTGGAGTAAACTTTCTTGGTTGATACGATGGTTTCTTTGGGTTATTTATAGCAGACACATTTGTATTTAGTCCATTGATCTTGATGAAACTCCTATTATTATTCCTTTTAAATTTGTTTTGTGATGATCCGCCTATGGATTGGCCAACTTGAGCCGATGAGTGTTAGTTTTCATACTAACTAGACAAAAGTTGATAATCACGAAGGGCGGTGCATAAATGTTGAAAGGCGTTATACTTCATCAAGAGGATCTCATCAAGAATATTAGGTTGTAGATTTGTAATAAATATCTTCTGAACATCCTCATCTTTCATCTGATACTAAATTTGTGCATAAATCCCTTGATATCTACTAATGAATTTAGTCAACTTCTCTTTCGGACCTTATTTGCATTGAACCAAGTCAATTAGAGTAACTTGGGGTCTGATATTTGCTTGAAAATGTTGTAAAAATTGATCAATCAACTACAAAAAGGAGTGTATTGAAATCGGAGGCAAAGAACAAAACCATTCTAAAGCAGTATCTTTGAGAGATCACGGGAAAATTTTTGCCAACAAATCCTCTTCAAAATAAAAATCACTACACATAGTTGTAAATGCTGCCACATGAATATTAGGATCACCTTTTCCACCATAATTTTCAAAGCGAGGAGTCTCAAACCTCTCAAGCATAGGAATTCTCAAGATTGCATAGGAAAGGGGATTACAGGCATGATATGTTGGTAGACTAGGCTGCGAAGAATTTGTCAATTTTGTTACCTTTTGTTGTAAAGCAATCATGCCCTGTAAAAGTTTGTTTAGGATGGCATCATTGGGAGATGCAGTTTGTTGTGAGGAATTAGAACCAAAGTGGGGAGGTGAATGAGCTTGAGATATGATAGACAGAGGCTAAGAATATGTTAATAGTAGTTGGCCATAATGATAGGTGGAAGATGGTTGCAAGTAGGTAATAGGTGGTTGGAAAGGAGTGGAATAGTTAGGTGGTTGAGAACAATTATGCATAGAAGAGGTCCCTTTGGGAACCAAATTTTGATAATCAAATCCCACATCCTTGTAATTAGTACCATTAGATACTCCAATACCAGTGGTAGCATTACTACAAGTGTTCACATTAGTTTTTAAGATCATTGATGTAAAAGTCGATATTCCCGTAGTTGGTATAGGTATGGATACTTGAGTATGAGATGGTGATACAGTGTTATTTATCACTTGTACACATTCAGTCACTAGAATAATGTCAATTTGTACAATATATGCTAGACCACAAATTGTATTTACACCATCTTGTCCCTCTTTTATCAATTCTCTTATATTGTGAATTGTAGGGACGGCTTCAACTATTCTCTCATTTTCCATAAATGATCGATATTCAACTAGCTCCTTATCCAATTTTTCTATTTTCTCATCATATACATATCCTGTTGCCACAATAGTATTATCAACATCATGAAAAGTTTGTTCTTCCATTGTGGTTGGAGGATGTATAATAACTTGCACAGTTTGAGTTTCTCCCTTTGTAAAGAAGGTGTCCAAAGTACCAACTTCTTCAAGAGCACTAGATCCCATTAATATTTTACTTCTTCTCAAAGGGATATTGTTTTTAGGACAATGTTTCATAAAGCTTATAAAAGCATACAATGCACAATGGACAAACTAAGAGCACAAATCCTAGGAGAAGGATATGATTGACGACCAAAAATGCTTGGAATTCTATACTTTTTTAATGCAAATGAATAAACCAAAGGGTAGTGTAAGGATTTTAGTCAAGTAAAGTAAGTTATATGTCTGATATCAGTCCAAAATAGCAATATAATAAATCTCAACACACTCTTGATGCAAATCCAAGATAATGCCAAGTTGAAATATAGTAAAAATATGTCAAAATAGGCACTTTTTTCACTAAAACTCAATGCAAAAGAGCATAACAAAGGGTGTTGTGAGAAAAATTATGATGGAAAGTAAATAATATTAGTAATAATATCCACTTGATGCAAAAATACCCAACACAACATGCTTTTAGTGCCACTTAAAGTAAAACCCTAGTGAAAATATAGCAAAATATGCAAATTTTCACGGTTTTTCAATTCTAAGACCTAGAAAAGGAGGTGTTGTAATGAATATAAAGAGATATAACAAATAATATCAATAATATTAGTCACCTCAATCCATAAAATTGATCACAACACACTTGGAGTGCAAACTAGGTCAAACCCTAGGGCAAAAATAGCCAAAATGTGTAGTTTTTCACCGAATTTTCACTACAAGAGCCCGATAAAAGGGTGTTGTGAAGCTTTTTATGAGGGGAAGAAAATAATTACCCTAATAACAAAAAATTAATACAAAAATATCTTTCACAACACACCTATGGTTCAAGTTTGGAGAGTCGATAAGCCCAAATTTAGTGAAAATCATTATTTTTGTAGCCCTAGGTTTGAGATCTTCAGAAAAAATGCTATGTGAATGTTTCAAAGTCTGATTTATGATGGGTATTAAATAATCTCATATATAAAAATGATTTTCAAGCTTTAACATGCAAAATGCCCATGCAAATTTAATGAAAATGCATCAAAATTGCTAGTTTTTGTTGAAATTTTCTATGCAAAAATACAAATATTTTAAATCTAAATGCAAATTTACACTAAAATGAAAGACTACATCCAAATGTTAATTTGAATGAGCCTCTAAAATCAGTATAAAAATTTGAGAAAAGATTTCACCTACAAACCCTAGATTTTGGAATTACTAGGTTATATTAAAATTGTCAAAATTTCCGCAAAGCCCTAGCAATTAAATGATGAAAATGCAATGCAAATTTCTGAATTTTTAGATTTTTCTGTATTTTATATCAAATTTGATGCAAAAATATGAATTAGGAAAATTTAGAAAGAATTGATGCAATTTAGTAAGCCAAACAATGCATTTTTTTTGTATTTTCCAAATTTTTCAATTTTTTTAAATTTTTGTCAATGTAAAAAAATGAATGACTATATGAATGAATGAAATCAATCCAAATCTGAAGACAAACACTCAGCAAGTTGCAATTTAAGTCCAAAAACACAGGTTCACCAAAATGTTTAGTGGAAAATTAGATTTGTCAATGTTTTATTGTTTTGATGTTTAAATCTTCCTCTCCACTATACATTCAAGGATCTAGGGTCGAGTGGTGAGCACTATCATACCCTAGGTCACTTGTAGATGTAGGGAAACTTGGATTAGGGAATTTAATTATTAATTTTCCTTCTTTTATGTCCAATTAACCATTAAAACCCTTATTATACAAATACAACAACAAATTGACAAATGACAAAAAAAGCTCTCGCAGACAGGAGTAAAATATCAAATTACAGAATACCTTTTTTTGGGGTTCCAAAGCGGAATAGTCAGGGACACTGGAGCGAGCACCCAATTCCAAGGTGCTAGTTTCTTTATGGGATTTGGACCTCCTTCCGACACTGATCAGCCCTGTAACTTCTGTTTCCTGAAAATCAGATGCAGAGGACACTAGAGCGAGCGCCCAAGTCCTGGAAGTGCTCCCGTGTCCTTCTTTTCTTCAAATCCTGAATCCTTGATGCCTACCAATCCTTCCTACAACTCCACTTTTCCCAAATGTGACATCTGTAACTTTCAATTACAAGACTTGGTTTGGGGGTTGTGGTGTTTAGAGGCTTGCCTCAGTCAAGCCCCAGAGGACACTTAAGTCTCTGAACACCGTTGTCAGATAAAAGAGTGCGTGCCCTTGTGAGGCAGAGGCAAAAACTAAAGGAATCAATGATGAAAACACAATATTATGTCACCTTTTAATGAATCTCTCATGGGAGGAAGATGCTCTTCATGCCATAAGGAAATTGATGCTCAAATCTGCAAATATCAACACACAAAACACACAAGTCTACTCTTGCAACACAATAGAAACCTTGAATCACCTTGAGAACACTTGAACATCACAATTACCCTCTAGTTATGCTCTAGTTTACAAATGAATGCCTAAACATGTTTTTATATGCAACTACAAGCACTCCCACCAAGATTTTAAAAATCAAAACTTACCGTGTCGGCAAAAGGACCAAATAAAGGTCACAAACTGACACCTGGAAATTGGGGCTGCCCTAAAATAGGGAAGGACTAGGGCGCGGGCCCCCAAGTCCTCCCCCCTATTTTGGGTAGGGTATAGCTCAAGGAGTCCACCTAGGTCCAATTTCCCATGGAACTCAGATCTCATTCCATCGGGATACCAAAATATGAACTAAGATGTCTTAAATGCATACTAAAGACCCGGGAGCTAAACCTTATGAGGGAAAAAGCCCCCAAGGGGACATTTTCTAATGTTACACATGTATTCATTTGAACTAGTGTTAGCATCATTAGATTCATCATCAATCACCCCTTCATCATCAAAATCTCTGATATAGTAGCATTTCTTTGGGACTCTAGGCCTGCTCTCATGTTTCTTTCTATTTCTTTCAATTCTTTCACAACATCTGGAAGCATAATGATCTACTTTACCACAAGAGAAACATTTGAAAGGTAATTTACCTTTGAACTTGCTAGAACCTCTTTGATTCCTGTCAACAAAGTTGGATTCAATTTTATCAAATTATCATCCACCTTGTATTTCTTAGCTCTGGAGATCTCTGCTAAAGTACTAGCTTTAAAAGTTGATTCAACTTTAGGCAGGGCATCACTAAATTTTCTCATCTCAAAGGCTATAAGCTTTCCAAGTAATTGATCTTTGTCAATAGTTTTCACAGTCATGAATTCTTCAATTGTAGCCACCTTGTGACTATATGACTTTGGTAGAGATCTAAAAAATTTCATCACAACTTTCTTATCACCGAGAGTTCCTCCCATACCTTTTTATTCCAGTGACAAGTTAATCAACTCTTTGCATAAAAGCTATTATGTTTTCATCTTCATTCATCTTCAAACCCTCAAACTTCACTTTCAAACTTTGCAACTTCGCTTCTTTTACATAATCATCTCCTTCATATATAATTTTCAGCTTATCCCATACCTCATTTGTAGTTTCAAGGTCCACAACTTTTGTCAGCACAAAGTCACTTAAGGAACTTAGTAGAGCATCCTTTGCTTTGACATCCACCTCATATTCTTTGATTTCATCCTCAGTCGTCAAACCATTTGGAGGCATGGTGTATTTTGCTTCTGTAGCTTTCAATACTCTATAACTAAGACAAAGAAGATGTCTATTCATTCATGCCTTCCAAAGAGCATAATTTGTCCCATCAAAATGTGGAGCTTCCTTCTTATAAGACATCCTAGATCTTCCTCAAGATGTTAGGCTTTCTTCAGATGAACTTGGCTCTGATACCAATTGTTGAACTACACTGGACAACTAAGACGGGGGGTGAATCAGTTGTCCTAAAACTTTTAACCAAATATGAACATCAAGTTATCAATTACTTATATTCAGATATGATCATGAAAGCATTAAATGAGAAGCTCAACACAAAAGCATAAACAAAACAGGAGACATCAGATTTTTATGTGGAAAACCCTAAAATGGAAAATGCATAGTGGGTGTTAGCCCACAAAATATATAAGTTATATCAATATCAAAAAATAGAGGCTCACTACCCAAATTACTCACTGCAAAGAAAGGCTCACTACCAAAAGGTGGCTCACTGCCAAAAGAAGGCTCATTGCCAAAGGGTTGAACTAAGATAACAACATCTACTTCATGCCAAGGTTCAGTTCCATTGAAGCACAAAACACCTCTGCTCTGCTCTACTACTTTACTTCAATTTATCTTCACATCTTTGCACTTGGATACTTTTTCACGACTCAATTACAAGTATTTATACACTACATCAACCTTAGAATGATCATCAAGGTCGGCATTACAATCATCAACTGTTGGAACAACCTCCAAGGTTGGCATTACAAATATACATAAAATAGGTCTAGACCTAATACAAATTGAGCTAAGGAAATGATGTAAGATTGTATACGGATCATGCCACGCCTTAGCTAGGACTCAAACACAATCTTCCACACTATCACAATCTTCGATGAATCTTCGCAAGTGATGAATTCAACCAGGTTGGCCAAGATTGATGTTAACACAAGTATTCTCAAGAGCATGCTTCATGCATGATCTGAGTTCCACCTTATGGACCAATCCAAATGTAGGAGCTTTATCAAGAGACATCCAAAAGCACATTATAATCACCAGGAACAACCGTACAATCTCTAATAACTCTATCAACAAGATTCTTCAAACCAGAGCACAAGAACAACGCTTCCAGCCACTGTCATGAGTAACAGATAGCTTGTGGACCACCAAATCACAAACCATTACACTTGAAGGCATTTTACATCATAACAGACTCACTTCCAAAACTATAGACCAAAATAATTCAATGCAGAGGAATGCGAAGCAAAACACTTTCTCCCTATCACCACAAAAACACACAGAAAAAGTTGTTTTCATTTTGGTGAACATATCTCACTCATTTCTTCATACTAGAGGCTCAAACTCAGAATATAACATCTTCAGATAGGATTCTAAATAACTTCCAATCTGTAGGTAAAGATATTCATTCTTCAATAAATGCGGAGCACTCTTCAGGATTGTTCTTCTGTATGTAATGCACTGTTTCTACTGCAACACATTGTTATCACCGAAGGGGCTAATTTTCTCAATATCCTAAATAAAGTAAGAGCATAGTTGACACCAATGACAACATAGATATGTTGACATCAATGACAACACCAATTAGGCACATACTTGCAACAATCTCCCCCTTTGTCATTGATGGCAACATATGATGTGAAAAATTGAAAAGTCCATCAAGACAAGATTCTCCCCCTTTCTCTTAACACAACTGCATTCATTCTCCCCCTAAGTTTTTCACATGGTTTCTCTCCCCCTTTGACATCAATGGAAAAGGGCACATACTTTCATGTTGCTGCTCTGATCTATTTGCTTTACCAAAAACACTTAGCTACTCCCCCCTAAGAGGTAGCCTTTAGAATATCAATCCAGATCAAGAAATGACTCTTTAAGCTTCACTGGATTGATGCATTCCTATGCATCTTAGTTTAAGATAGGAGGGGTAATGATCCCTAACTTTTCTTTGAGATACTCAAAGGTATCTTTAGGCAAAGGCTCAGTGAAAATGTCTACAATCTGATCCTTTGTCGACACATATTCCAATTTTACTTCATTTTGTCACCTTCTCTCTCAAAAAGTTATACCTTATTGATATTTACTTTGTTCTTGAGTGCATCACTGGATTCTTTGAAATGTTTATAGAACTTGTATTGTCACAAAATATTACAATTGGATCTTCATACACAACTCTTATATCCTTCAAAGTCTGCTTCATCCACAATACTTGAGTGCAGCAACATGCTACTGCAATATACTTTACTTCTACAGTTGACAAAGCTATTGAGTTTGTTTCTTTCTCATCCATGAGACCAATCTATTACCTAATAAGAAGGCACCTCCACTTGTACTATTTTTGTTATCAACATCTCCAACACAATCTGCATCTGTATAAGCACTGAGAGTGAAATCATTGTCCTTTGGATACCATAAGCCATAATTTGTAGTACCTTTCAAATACCTCAGGATTTCTCTTAACTGCCATCACATGTGATTCTCTTGGATTAGCTTGAAACCTCACAACAAGACAGATTGCATGCATAATATCAGGTCTAGTTTGAGTTAGATAAAGCAATCCTCCAATCATGGATTTGTAATTTTTCTGATCAGCCTTAGGTGATTCAACTGCTTTGCTCAACTTGCAACCAGTTACCATGGGAGTACATACCAGTTTAGAGTCTTCCATCCCAAACTTCTTCAACAACTCTTTCACATACTTAGACTGAGATATGAAGATTCCTTTATCTGATTGATTAATTTGTAGACCCAAAAAGAAATTCATTTCACCAAACATGGACATTTCAAATTCAGTTTTCATCTCACCGGTAAACTTTATGCACATACCTTCATTTCTTTCAAAGATAATGTCATCAACAAAGACCTCAACAATCAAGAGCTGAACATCATTGATTTTAAAGTATAGATTGCTATCTGTAGTACCTTTACTAAATCCCAAATGCAATAAATATCTGTCTAACCTTGCATACCAGGCTCTAGAAGCTTGTATGAGTCCATACAATGTTTTCTTCAACCTGCATACCATATCACCTTGATTTGACAACTCGAATCCCTCTGGTTGCTCAATGTATACTTCCTCTTCTAATTCACCATTCAAGAAGGTAGATTTCATATCCATTTGATATACCTTAAAATCTTCGTGAGCTACAATTGCCAGAAACATTTTGATTACCTCAATCCAAGCTACTGGGGCAAATATTTCTTCAAAATCTATCCCTTCAATTTGAGAATATCCTTTACATACAAGTCTTGCTTTATTCCTGACAACTTCTCCATTTTCATTCAGCTTGTTCCTGAATACCCATTTAGTTCCAATAATATTTTTGTCAGTAGGTCTAGGAACTAATTCCCAAGTTTCATTCTTCTCTATCTACAATAGTTCTTCCTCCATTGCCTTTACCCAATTTTCATCATTGCATGCTTCATTCACAATTTTAGGTTCAATTTTTGAAGGAAAATAGTAATTTACTTGTTCCTCTGCAACTTTTTTTCTTGTTAGCACACCTTTGTTCTTGTCACCTATAATCTGATCTTTAGAATGATTGATCCTTACATACCTGGGAGTCTTGACAACACTTTCCGGAGCCTCTTCTTCATCCTTACTATCTGCTTGCTTATCTTTCTCTTCAATTACTATAGTCACAGGTTCATCTTGTTCATAGCAACTCAAGTCTGATATTCTTTCTTTGCCTTTATCTACCTTGACATTTACACTCTCAACAATCTTTTTCAGCCTTTTGTTGTAGTACTGGTAAGCCTTACTCTTGGTAGAGTATCCAAGAAAGATTCTTCATCACATCTTGCATCAAACTTTCCTAGATCTTCATCTCTCCTAATATAACATTTTCTTCCAAAGACTTTGAAATATCTTTTTGTAGGAATTCTTCCATACCATAATTCACAGGGAGTTTTAGTACCATTACCTTTCACTTGAACATTGTTTTGAATGTAGATAGCAGTGTGAATAGCCTCTTTCCAAAAGACTTCTGGTAGACCTTCTTCCTTCATCATTGTCCTATTAGCCTCCTAAACTATCCTATTCTTCCTTTCCACAACTCCATTCTACTGGGGAGTCCTAGGTGTAGTCATCTGTCTCTTTTCCCCATGTTCTTCATAGAAAATGTTGAATTCATTTCATGTGAACTCACCTCCTCTATCAAACCTCAAGCATTTGATCTTCAAATCTATTTCATTCTCAACCATTCCCTTGAAAGATTTGAACTTCTCTAGGGATTCTAATTTATCTCTTAGAAAAGTAACCCAAGTCATTCTAGAATAATCATCAATAAGCAACATGAAGTACATGTCACCTTGTAGACTTCTCACCCTTCTAGGACCACAGAGATCTATATGCACTGATCTAGCAAACCAATAGAAAATTGTTCTTTTCTCTTGGAACTTGTCCTTATCTGCTTTCCCAACTGACATTCCTTACAAATTGAGTTGGAGGGTTTTACAAGTTTTGGTAAATCTCTCACATCCTGACTTGAGCTTATCTTTACCAGACTGCCAAAGTTTATATGACATGTCCTTCTATGCCACAACCAACTTTCGTCTACCTGAGCCAATAAAAAATAATCATTAGTTCCTCTCAATTGATAAATGTTATCTTTTGTCTTCTTACTAGTAGCAATCACAGTTCTGAAACTTTCCATGATCTTGCACCCATTATCTTTTAATCTCAGATCATATCCTTTGTCACACATCTGACCAACACTCAAAATATTATGCTTCAAACCCTTCACATACAGAACATTGTCAGTATTATGCTTTCCATCAAATGAAATATATCCTTTTCCACAAATCTTACCAGCTGCATTATCTCCAAACCTAACCAGTCCTCCACCATACTTTTCCAAACTTACAAACTTACTTTTATCACAGGTCATGTGATGTGAGCATCCACTATCAATAATCCATTCATCCTTATCTTTCTCAACCTGAACAGCCAAAGCACTTTCTTCTACTAGTTTTTCATCCTTCACACAACTAGTAGAATTAGTAGACACAGGATCTTGTTTAATAGTAATAAACAGGCATTCATTTGCACTAGTGTAAGCATCATTAGATTCATCATCAATCACCCCTTCATCATCAAAATCTCTAACATAGTAGCATTTCTTTGGGACTCTAGGCCTGGTCTCATGTTTCTTTCTATTTCTTTCAATTCTTTCATGACATCTGGAAGCATAATGACCTACGTTACCACAAGAGAAACATTTGAAAGGTAATTTACCTTTGAACTTACCAGAACCTCTTTGAAGCCTATCAACAAATTTAGCTTCAATTTCATCAAAGTCATCACCCACCTTGTATTTCTCAGCTCTGGAGATTTCTATTGAAGTCTTGGGTTTAAAAGTTGATTCAACTTTAGGCAGGGCATCACTAAATTCTCTCATCTCAAAGGCTCTAAGCTTTCCAAGTAACTAATCTCTATCAATAATTTTTATAGTCATGAATTCTTCAATTGCAGCCACCTTGTGACTATATGACTTTGGTAGAGATCTAAGAATTTTCATCACAACTTTCTTATCACCGAGAGTTTGTCCAATACCTTTTATTCTAGTGACAAGTTCATCAACTCTTTACATAAAAGCTGTTATGTTTTCATCTTCATTCATCTTCAAACCCTCATACTTCACTTTTAGACTTTGTAGCTTGGCTTCTTTTATAGAATCATCTCCTTCATATAGATTTTTTAGCTTATCCCATACCTCATTTGCAGTTTCAAGGTCCACAACTTTTGTCAGCACAAAGTCACTTAAGGAACTGAGCAGAGCATCCTTTGCTTTGACATCCACCTCATAGTTTTTGATTTCATCTTCAGTCATCAAACCATTTGGAGGCATGGTGTATTTTGTTTCTGTAGCTTTCCATACTTTATAACCAAGACAAAGAAGATGGCTTTTCATTCATGCCTTCCAAAGAGCATAATTTGTCCCATCAAAATGTGGAGCTTCCTTCTTATAAGACATCCTAGATCTTCCTCAATCTTTTAGGCTTTCTTCAAAGGAACTTGGCTCTGATACCATTTGTTGATCTGCACCAGACAACTAAGAGGGGGTGTGATTCAGTTGTCCTAAAACGTTTAACCAAATATGAACATCAAGTTATCAATTACACATATTAAGATATGATCATGAAAGCATTAAATGAGAAGCTCAACACAAAAGCATAAACAACACAAGAGACACCAGATTTTTTTATGGAAAACCCTAAAAGGGAAAAACCGCGGTGGGTGTTAGCCCATAGAAATATAGAAGTTATATAAATACAAAAAAATAGAGGCTCACTGCCTATAGGGCTCACTACCCAAATTGTTCATTGCAAAGAAAGGCTTACTGCCTATGGATGGATCACTACCAAAGGGGTGAATTGAGATAATAGCATCTACTTCATGCCAAGGTTTAGTTCCATTGAAGCACAAAACACCTCTTCTCTGCTTTGCTACTTTACTTCACTTTTTCTTCGTATCTTCACACTTGGATACTTTTTCATGACTCAATTACAAGTATTTATAGACTACATCAACCTTGGAATGATCATCAAGGTCGGCATTACAATCATCAACTGTTGGAACAACCTCCAAGGTCGGCATTACAAACATACATAAAATAGGTCTAGACCTAATACAAATTTAGCTAAGGGAAAGATGTAAGAATGTATGCAGATTATGCCATGCCTTAGTGGGGACTCAAACACAATCTTCCATGCTACAACATGCTATCACAATCTTCAATGAATCTTCGCAAGTGATGAATTCAACCAGGTCGGCCAAGACTGATGTTAACACAAGTATTCTCAAGAACATGCTTCATGCATGATCTGAGTTCCACCTTGCGGACCAATCTGAATTTAGGAGCATGATCAGGAGACATCCACAAGCACATTATAATCACCAAGAACAACCACATGATATATAACAACTCTATCAACAAGATTCTTCAAACCAGAGCACAAGAACAACACTGCCAGCCACTGTCATGAGTAAAAGATAGCTTGCAGACCACCAAATCACGAACCATTACACTTGAAGTCATTTGACATCATCACAGACTCACTTCTAGAACTACAGACCAAAATACTTTAATGTGGAGGAATGCAGAGCAAAACACTTTCTCCCTGTCACCACCAAACACAGAAAAAGTTATTTTCACTCTGGTGAACATATCTCACTCATTTCTTTATATCGGAGGCTCAAACTCAAAATATAACATCTTCAGACAGGATTCTAAATAACTTCCAATCCATAGGTAAAGATATTCATTCTTCAAGATATGTGAAGCATTCTTTTGGATTGTTCTTCTATATGTAATACACTATTTCTACTGCAACATATTTTTATCATCGGAGGGGCTAATTTTTTCAATATCCTCAACAAAGTAAGAGCACAGCTGACACCAATGGCAACACAAATATGTTGACATCAATGACAACACTGATTAGGAACATACTTGCAAAAAGGATGTGTTAGGTACCCATGTAGAAAACAATCTCCCATGAATAGAGAAAAGGAGAAAAACCAATAGGACAAAACCCTCTCCAAAAGAGAGAAAACACAAGATGCTCTCCAAAAGTATGAGAAGGAAAAACCCCATGTGAGGAAAAATTCCCTCCATAAGAGATAAGAAGAGAGACCATGTAGTCCCCCTCAATTTAGAATCTCTTGCATTGATGGTGGATGCCTGATAATGAATATTGAAGATGATCCTAGATCATCGAATGACATTCCTCCCTTGTGTAACACTACTTTTCCCTAGAGTTATTTAATTATTTGCAGAAGATTTATTATGGTTAATATTTAGAGTTAGGATAATATAGAATATTAAATAATGTGTAAATAACAAAAGTAAATTACAACATTGATAATTTAATAAGATCTTTAATGTAAATCATTAACAAGACAAATTGGATAACCTAAACACATAATCACATTAACATAATATTCCCAATATCTTTATTAACAATAAGTTCAATACTTATCTATGAAGCACTGAGATGTTGTTTTACGACACTCGAAGGAATAATCATAGGTCCCAACTGTTCCTGGCAAAGAGCACCCACAGAGGAACTGGTTCTTACACAGAACCAACCATGCCTCATGGTATAAAACAAAAATAGGCCTAGCTAGGACACTCTCAGGTGTACGTTGTACCCTAAGTTGGACACAGTCTATGGTCCCCTTCTCCAAATGTTCAGTTCCCAACCAAAGAACCTAATCCTTACTCCTTTGTGCCTTTTGATTCTTGTATACTTTTCCTATATACTTTCCTTTATCAAATCTAGATACCTTTTCCTTCGTGATTTCTTGCCTTTCTTTCCTTATCTTCCTTAAGTGTTCTCCTTCCCCATTTCAAGTCTCACACAAATGCCTTATATAACCTTTTAAGGGTGATTTCTAAACCATCACAACTTTTCACAAAGGTTGTCATTAATAATGGTTTAATAAACATACTAACTCCTCCCTTTTAAAGGGGTTTTTCATAATTATTATTTATTTATTCCCCTTTTAACCAAAGGATCATAATATCCTTTATTTTCCATCTCCCTTTTAATTATAAAGGGTAAATAAACTTTATCCTCTTATAATTTTAGAGGGTTATTCATAAATATCTTTCTTTTCCATTTTGGAGAAAAAGTCACATAACACCTTGGGAAGAAACAAAACCAAAGTTGTATGCAGGAAGTCTTCCCATTCCTAAAAAGATTGTGAAGGAAGAAAACTCAAGATATATGATGTCTCTAGAAGCTACTCAAATATCGCCATGACAATATTGAAAGATGCCACAATCAAATAAAGAGTCCTAGGCCTACCTAAAGAGTGTGAAAATCTAGAACCTAGTGGAAATAGATGTAGAACATGATCCAAAGAAGATGAAGATTCCTCCAAATGGTTCTCAAGGATCTTCAACCAAATTCCAAACTATGACAAATAAATAGGTGGAGAAAGAACAAGAGGGTCTAAAGGTCCCCTCATTACATCCAAAGAAGATGATGTAACTCCATAAGATCTATCACCAAAGAGGAGATGAGTGTCCTCAATAGTGTCCTTCAAACAAAAAATGTGAAACTCTACAAAAAAGGATTGTATATCTAATAAATAGGAATTCCAATGAGGTGGATCAGGAAGACTGCTATGAACTTGCTATTAAGAATCACTGGAAACCATGGATGTAGAAACACTGAACTCTATAAATGTAATAGGAAATGATGGAGGAGATGGAATGTCAACATATGTCTCTAGAACCTTAGTTAATGAAATAACACCAAGATTAAAATAACCATATTGTACCTCCTCAAAAGTGTCCACATGAGATGCCTAAGCGAGTATATCATCTAAAGGAACAATAGGAGCAAAGTGTGAGAAGGTGTACACTTGAGATTAATGATCTACCTCCCCAACTGTAACAATATCTTTACCATGTGAATCATGAATAACCACATAATTTGGAGTGAACTAAACACTCTTCCTTGCTCTACCATGTGTTATCTGATACATAGAAATGATATTGGTTGACAATGAAGGCACACAAAGGACATCATTGAATGATCCTGCATCCATGCCAATAGATCATTTCCCACAAACATGCATGTATGTGTTGTTGGCCATTAGGATGTGTGGTCATGAATAAGTCTAAAATGAAAAGAACATGCTTTCTGATGAAGCCATGTGATTTGAAGCTCTAGAATAAAGAATCCATCTCCTTGACTCAGAATCTACAATTGCAACAAGTGCTTACCCCTTTTTCTTCTCTAACTTTGAAAATGAAGAAGAAGAAGAAGAACCCACTGCCATAGTTGAAGGCAAATTGATTTGATTCTTTTTAATAAGATACTTCAACTCATTAATTTGTTTTGAATAACGCTGATGTTTACCATGCCTTGATTTCTTGCAATATGCACATTTTGGCCTCTCCTTATTAGATGATTCCTCTTTGGAAGAGGAATTTTTATGTTCTTCTATGGAAGTGGGTGTGGATTGTTGTTGTGTGTTCTTCTTGGTCTTGTTCTTTTTCTTTTCTTTACCACTAGAAGCCTTCTTGTCCTTTGCAATCAAGTATTGTGATTTTGAAGACTTTAAGGATCCCATTTGAATAATCTTATCTTACTCTCTAGTGAGTGACATACCTGTAGACACCTAAAAATGACCTTTTCATTATTCATCACCTTCCATACATCAATTCCTCCTAAATCACTTGCATCCAATGTTAATTAAATAATCTTATTATTTAATTAATTTCATCAATTTCTCCAAATTCTCCTAATTCCAACATTAATTGAATAAATTCTATTTATTTAATTAATTTCATTAAAATCCACTTTATTCTTCCAAATTAAATAATTTTAATTATTTAATTAAATTATGCTCTTTCAATCTTCAAATCCAGATTAATTAAATAAATTAATTATTTGATTAATTCATCGCTCAAATTCCTCTTATCCACAATTAAATAATTTTTAATTATTTAATTAGCCAATTATTCTTCTAAATTTAAATAAATTATTCAAATTTATTTAAGTTGACTTCATCCTCTAAAAATAAATAAAATTAATATTTTATTTATATCCCTCTATCATGCAAAATAAATTAAATGAATTTATTTGTTCAATTTATTCTTAATCTTCATATCTTATCCTTTCTTCTATCATACACAATAAATTAAATAAATTTATTTATTTAATTCTCAATTATCTTTCAAATCTTCTAAAAATATCATTTTCTTATATATGTGCACAATCAGTTTTATTTTTAGAACTTCAAAAAACAAATCTAAAGTTGAGTTAATTGGCTTTAGTCATTATTATTTTTATCATCAACTCATAAATTGGAAAAAAGTATTCTAAATTTATGAAATCAAATCCTATCTTTATCCTATCAAGCAGTTAACTCAATAAAATAGCTTTTTCTTCATGACACATGTCATGTGCACGTTCATCATGTCTTCTCAACTCATCTTGATCATTGATTTCATTCAATTATCTCAACCATTGATCGATCTTTCTTGAAACCTATATATACCCCCTTCATCTCTTCAAAAATCCTCTTCGAGCATTAAGCTTTGAGCACTCTTCGATCATTTAATCTTTGGGCATTCTTAAGCACTTTGAGCATTATATCGCATAGTTGAGCACATTGAATCTTTGAGCACGTTATTCAAGACTGCTTGTTGCAACCATGGTTTCACAATTCATTAAGGCATCTACAAAGAACCAAGAGATCTATACAATCTAGGTGATAGCTTTCTATTGTTCTTAATTCGTATTGATTTTGGTTATCATTTAGATCAATCTTTTGAAGGTTATAGGATTGAGAGTGTTATTATCATTGTTTTGATCTTTATTATTCGCTCAATTTTTACCTATACACATTCTGGCACATCCGGTGGGACCCACTAACTTGATCTAACCTTTGCTTTTTTCTAGAAAATTAATTTTTTGAAGCATAGGTACGAAAAAGCATAATCGTCACATAGAAAATCGCCTTTGTGCCATAGTGAAGTGCCTTTGGTCTATTTTGAAGTGCCTTTAGTCTATTTTGAAGTGCCTTTGGTCTGTTTTGAAGCACCTTTGGTCTATTTTGAAGTGCCTTTGGTCTATTTTGACATGCCTTTGGTCTGTTTTGAAGTGCCTTTGGTCTATTTTGAAGCACCTTTGGTCTATTTTGAAGCACCTTTGGTCTGTAGAAACATGCATTTGCACCATAGTAAAGTATTTTTAGTCTGTAGAAACATGCATTTACACAACAGTTCCATGCCTTTGGTTTAGTCAATTGTTTTCAGTAATTACTTGATTTTTGTGGAACTAATATCACTTATTGTAGCATCTTATCATCAATCATAGATCAAAGAAGAGTTTCTAACATATTTTTGTAGGATGATTGTCGAAGATATCAATCTTTTCATACTAAGTCTTAGAAACACCTCAATTTCATAAAGTAATTTATGACTATCTACTATGTTTGGGATTTCTTATGTATTTTCTTTCCTCGCACTGAAAAGTGATCTTGGAAATCAAAAGTACTTAGGTCATTCATTTATTGCTTTTTGTACTTACAAATCTCGAGGACTCAAGATCACACGTATGCTCTTTTCTCACGTTGCAAAATGATCTTGAAAATCAAAAGTGCTTGATATCCTCTCTAGGGAGCCTGCTTGGGGATTTCATCAACTCAATGGATGACCCCAACCACCTGTTCTGGTGTGGTCTATAAATGTTGGGAGTAGTGAAAGCCTCAACTTCAAAAGAAGAACCCTTTTAACTCCAAGAAATACACTCTTAGGAAACTTGGTCCACCAAGACTCAAATAGTTGAGTGTTAGTTAACTGGGACACCCCCATTCACAGATATGTGACTCCCATACCTTTGTGTATATTGAGGACTCCCTAGACACTTTGTGTTGGGAATTAAGGTGTTTCAACCTTGGTAATTCTCTACATTTGTAATGTTTGTATTTATTATTTAATTTCCTATGTTGTAAATAATTGGAAATTCCCTATTGTCATGTTATGGGATGTGGCATGGTGATGTGTCAATCCTACATGGATTATGACAACTTGTTATTTTGTCCTCACATGAGGAGATATGTGTCCCACTTAGTGGTAGGAATATTCTTCCATGTGTCAGCATCTTCTATGTTGTGTAAGGAATGTTTCACCGAAATGGTTATGACAAATTCCTATGACGAATCTATGACATGTAAGAGTTAGAAATATAAGGTTGTAAGACAGGTGATGACATGTGTCATGTAGCATTTTGAATAAGGCATATTTGGGTGCCCCAAGGTGGAATATGACATGTTGTAAGAGAATATGCTATTTATAGCATGTGTATGATAGATTCTCTTACAGCTGTAAGTTGTAACCGCTATGATAGATTCTATGATGGTCATGTCGTAAGAGCATCTGTCATAGCCTATTTTGGAAATAGGCGACCTCTTTGGGATGGGAGTTGTGGACAAGTGTCAGACACATTCTACAATGTTGACCAAGTGTCCCTGGGCGTGGGTTTTGGTCCAAGATGCCATGTTGGATGCCCATTCCAAGATAGGTCCAATATTGCCTTGTATTTCCTTTATATACAGGTGCTTGGAGATGGAGTTTATATTACAAGTTCATAGGTACTGTTATGCTACCGGATTGACTCCAAACACGAGTGTCAAAGACCATTGAAGCTTGCATTGCAAGTGTATTGTAAACATTCTTTCAGATTTGTTAATACATTGTGCATGTTTCTAAGTGTGGGGTTTTTCACCCGATAAGGGTTTTCCCCACGGTAAATCTTTGTCTCTCTTCTTCTGTCTACATTCTGGTTCTTATGTTTTGCTGCAATATCTCATGTTAATGGTTTGACATTGTTGTAATAGTTAGGATAAATTTGAATTTGCATAGACCTCTCCTCAATAGATTAGTGTAGGAAGTGATTTATGCACACCTAGCTTCCTTTCACTTTGTAAACCTATATAAGACCATCAGTCATTTCATATTGTGATACAAGGGATGCAAATAGTACCCTAAAGTTACTCACCATCCGCACTACCTTAAGGACTATATAGAAAATCTTTGGGCAACATTTCAAGACCTCCAAGGAGAGAGATATTGGGAGTATGCTATTTATCTCTAGCTATATACTTAGGGGGAAGTGTACTTAGTTAGGTAAGGACATGGATAGGTATTCAATTGTGTGGGCTTACAATATGGATCACTCCTACTTAAATAATTATAGGTTGTCACATTAAAAGATTGTTTGGTGTGTCTTCTATTTGTTCTTGTTATCTACTTGTAATACCATTTGTTATCCATGGAGGTTAATAGCCTCGCACAACAACACCATTGAGTCAGTCCTCAGCCACTTTGCTACTGTGTTTTTCTCTTTCCAAAGACATCAAGCCAAATCTTATCAAAATCTGGCCTTGAAAACATAATTATTCCAAACACTCACCTCTGCATAGAAATAATTTACTTTTGCGCTATTTTGAAGTGCCTTTGGTCTTATTGACATTTTAATCTAGTTTTATACAAAAACTCACCTTTGGGCCATCCTGAGCTGCCTTTCCACTGTTTTGAAGCACCTTTGAGCTACAGTAAAGTGCCTTTGGTCTTATTGACATTTTTATCTAGTTTTATACAAAAACTTGCCTTTGGGCCATCCTGGGGTGCCTTTGCACCATCTTGACACACCTTTGGTCAATATAAACTCCCATTTGGTCCACATCTCTGCACTTTTGGTCAGAACTATTATGCTTTTGGTTAGGTCCTAAGTTTTTGACTTTCCTACTGTCATCGTCATCCCAATTCATCCAATTTGATCTCCCCATCCTCTTTCTATCCATATCATATCCATTTCATCCCATTTTTTTCAAAAACAAACTCACACCTCATCCATCAAACCTCATCCCTAATCATCCCCAAACCACTTGACATCAAACCCTAACCACATCCAATCATCCTCCAATCACTTGACATCATCCCTAAATCATTCCAAATCATCTTTAAACTATCCCTAAACTACCCTAAACCATTCCAAGCCATCCCTAAACTATCCCTAAACTACCCTAAACCATTCCAAGCCATCCCTAAAACATTCCAAGTCACCCCTAAACTATCCTAAAACATTCCAATCCATTCCTAAAAACCAATTCATTCCATTCTAAATCCAATCCACTTTAACTTTCTCTCTCATCATCCAAAGCAATCTATCAAAATCCAAGAGTGAAATTTTGCCTTCAAACTATCCAAAAACCTTGAAAACACCAAAGACGAGTTGTTATTGCCCAGAAGTGCCTATTTACATTAGAAGCACCTTTCTATGCTCCAAAAGTGCCTTTCTGTGCTCCAGAAGTACCTATTTACACCAGAAGTGCCTTTTTGTACTCTAGAAGTGCCTATTTACACTAGAAGTGCCATTTTGTGCTCCAAAAGCACTTATTTACTCTAGAGGCACCTTTCTGTGTTCCAGAAGCACCCAGACACTACCAAAAGTGACATTCTATGTTCCATAAGCACCATTATATGTAGTTTGCCATCACTAGTTCTCTAATCGGTCACAACTATCTTTGAGCATCAAAAGAGTCAAACTTTAGTCACATCATCACAAATCCTCATCAAAATGGTCCTGATAATCAATAAGCCTAGGTTAAACCACCCTCTATCTCCAATTCAACCAATATCCCCATCATACTCAGATGATGCAAACATAGAAGAACTTAAACACCTATATGGATCTCATCCCCAAGTTATAGCTTCAAACCAACACACATCACTATCACACCAACCTCCATCATATACATCTCCTAGTACTCATGAGGCATGGATACAAAAACTTAAACATGACTATGAGAAATTAGATCCTATCAACAACAAAAAATTCAAAGAGATTCAAATTCTCTTAATACATCTCATCACTCAAGATCCTCCTAATGCTATCACATCAACAACACCATCTTACATGTCCATGCCAACTCCAAATCATCAAATCATGAATCCATACTTGGACACACAAACTTCTTACAATCAAACATTGGCTAGCACAAATCACAATTCTATACCTCATTGTATATCTTATGACAAGGGACATCAATGTCATCCATACCATCCTCTATCTATATATTCATCTCCATCCAATTCCCAAGAACAACTTTCCTATGCAATCCCTCCATCACCATAATATCAACACATTCAACAACAACCATTCTAACCACAACACCAAGAATTCCAACCACAATACCAACAATTCCAACCTAACACACCTACATATCAACACATTCCACAACAACAAGAATTCCAACCACAATACCAACAATTCCAACCTAACCCACCTACATATCAACACACTCCATAACAACAATATCACATTCCACAACAACAAGAACTACAACCTCAACAAATTACACCTCAATCCCATGTGTCACCCCCATTATCATACCAACCTAACCTACCCACATATAATGTCAATTCCACATCAACCTATCCCATTAATACCAAACAACATCCACCCCACAATCATCCAACTTCTTATTCTAACATTTCAACTTATCATCAAACCCGTACACAAGGCTGTCAAGTTCCTTCACAACAAGAACATGCAAGTCTTCCTTTCCACCAAAATCAAGTGTCCTTAAGCCCTTATGGTACCTTTGACAAGGGGAACTGTTAGCAAGAGACACTATATGGATTCATGATTATTGTCATTGATGGCAACAAAGTTCATCCCACACATCCGTAGGACATGGTGTGTCTCTACCGGAAGTCAGAATGAAGATTGTTGAGGTCCGGTAAACAAGAATAGAGCTTGTGGCAAGGTCTGACAGACAAGTTCGGATCTCTCATAGGAAGTATCTTGGTGAAGTGCGGATTTGGGAAAGTCAAGAGGACTACCTTGAGTATTAGATTCCAAGGATTTAGCCTCCGGTGATGGATAAGGAAAAAGATATGAATAGTTGAGTACTGGATTCCTGAGTGACAGTGTGAACAGAGGAAGAACTGACTAACAGAACATCAGACTACTTTCTGGATGTGTTTCTGATGGTGGTAAAGGTTATGAAGACATGAATTATGTTTGGCTAACATGATTAATGATTTCTACAAGTATATGCTTGATCCGCATTACTTGATATGCAAGGATTCAGCCGATAGAATAGAGTTTGTGAAAAGATTGACTGTTCCGGGTGCCGACAAGAAAGATAATGAAATCACTTGTGTGGATATATATATAGGATGGATTTAGTTGTGAGAGTTGTGGTGATATGTGATATGTGAATAAAAGCAGAGCAGAGCAGAAGCAGTAAAGAAGGTCAGATATGTGAAAGGAAAGTAGCATAAGAGAAGAGGAAAGATGAAGTGCAGTAGATCAGTGTACTGAGCCTAACCGGAACTGAACTCCAACATATGTGGATGCCTCCAATCAGTTCAAGTATTGTATAACACTCTTTTGTAGACAGTGTGTCTCTTGTAGGCAGTGTGCCTCCTTGTGAGCAGTGTGCTCGGGCAGTGAGCCCTAATTGGCAAGTGCCATTTTTGTATTTCCTTATTCTTCTAATAAAGAATAATCTTTGGGTTAATCACCCCGTGGTTTTTTCCCTTAACAGGGTTTCCACATCAAAAATACTATGTCATGTGTTTTTCCATTTTATGGTAATGTTTGCTTGTTTGAATTAATGCTACATTGATTAATAAGAAAGTTCAAAAAGAAGAAATAATTAGGATAACTGATTCACCCCCCCTCTCAGTTATCAACAATTGGTATCAGAGCTAAATTCCTCCTAATAGAGCCTAACAGCTTGAGGAAGATCTGGGAGTTCAAATGGATGCATATGGTTTAAGAGAGCAACTCAAGACTGCCCTTGATGATCTTGAACAGTCAAATTCTGAAGTCAATGAATTAAAGGAAAGATTTAAACAAGCTGATGATTTCATGAGAGAACTAAAAGACAAATTAAGTCTCTCTATGAAAAAGAGAAAGGAGCTGCTTCAGCAATTGGCAAGACAAGGTGAAGAAAATAATACAAATGAAGAGCTGACTAAGAAAACCAAGTTATGTGAAAAGTTATGAAAAGAAATCATTATGGTAAGACATGAAATGGAATCAGGAGTTATAAAGTTTACCCAAGAAGTTGAAGAGAAAAGAAAAACTGAAGATAATCTAAGACAATCTCTCAAGGAGAAATCAGAAGATTGCCACCAGATGGATAGAATTATCAGACATCTTGAATCTGATCTTGAAGATGCTAAAGATAATGAAGAAAAACTTGAGGATCAAATTATCTCTCTAAAAAGGGATCTTCAAACAGCAAATGAGTATAAAGAGAAATTCAAGATAAGTTCTACTTAACTTGAAGTTCTTCTTGGAAGTCAAAAGAAGGTAGATGACAAGTGTGGTTTGGGATATGAGAAAGGAGAAAGCTCCGGATCCGGTTAGAAGAATTTTGGATCAGAAAATCCAAGGAACAGGCCTAGAAGACCTCCGGTAAGACAACCTAATGCTCAAAGATATCCATCCTTCAATGGATACTGCCACAGCTGCAATCACTTTGGTCACAAAGCTAATCAGTGCAGAAAGAAAATGAATCAGACTAATTCATCATTCTCCGGACAATGTTTTAACTGCAAAAGGTATGATCACAAGTCTCATGAATGCAGAAATATGCAAATGAACAAATCATTCAATGGTAGATGCTTTGCATGCAATAGAGTAGGTCATATGGCTAATCAATGCAGATCAAGAGGATATCAGTCAAATATGCAAAGAAATGTTGTTTACCAAATCTGTAATAGGTCCGGTCATAATGCAAAAGTCTATAGAAGCAAGAATCAGGAAAAAAAGAGGTCCGGTATATCATAATCAGAATCAAGATAAGGGTAAACAAAAGATGAATGCGGATGAAGTTAAAAATGAAATGAGCAAGATTTGGGTGAAGAAAAGTACTAAGAATGTAGAGGTTGGATCCACACCAGACTTTGGTGCTGATATTCCTTCCGGAAACTAAAAAGTGAGCTCTGGCTCAGGGGGAGACACAAAGAAAACCTTGTTCCCCCAGCCAGTCAATTGGTGCGGAACTGGCACAAGAAGAGTTGCGGATTGAAGGAGTCATAAGGGATATATTCAAACAAACTATGGTTAAGATTTGGAAGATCCGCAAGATGTTTAAAGATCAGGGTTGATCCGGTTCTTCAAATCACCTAAATAAGGCAAACCGGAATAATGTAGGTCAAGCATTTATTGCAATCTGATATTAGGGCTTGCAAAGCAATATAAGGGTTTTTCATTAATCACTCGTTCATTCTACACTCAAGAAGAAATGAAAAGTGGAGCTCTGCAATGAAATTCCTCAAGTTCATTGAAGATCACTTGCAGAAGTCATTACTTCCAGAGATCAATCCAACCAACTCTGTGAAACTGATAGGTGCAAAAGGTATTTTCTATTTTCAAATATCTCACTGCAAATCTCTTGATAATGGGTACTCTGAATATTCTAAAGATTTTTGATAGACCTCGCCCTACATTTTCTAGTGTTCCGCATGGTGTGTTGCACACCAAAGATATTAGGGTTTATATACATGCAAATGTTGAAGAATTTGGGGAATTCAAACTAAGAGATATCTATCACAAACAACTGTTAGATGATTCATTTGAGCTCAAACCCCAATACATAGGCCTCCAGAACAAGCACTTTGCACAATACATACATTTCCCCTGTTTTACGGAGGATGAATGGGTTAGGTACATTTTGAGCAGAATACATGACAATTTCATGTGGTTAAATGGACCATTCAAGATCACTAAAGATGCCATCAGGGCAGTTACCAGATTACACTCATCCGGTGGGATTCCTATTCTTAAATCTGTAAAGAACCAAACTGTGAGTGAGTTTACCGGATCTAAGTTTGACAAAAGAGCAATGACAATAGATGACATCACTAATCTGGATGTCAAGTTTGCTTCTATGATCATTGGATATAAGATATATCATTCTAGCAAAGAAAATTCTTTACCTGGAACTGCCATCTATACCACTTATGAAATGTTAAGAAAGGATGTAGACTATGATCTTTGTCAGCTTCTCTTGAACCAACTCTTGGAGAATCTGCAGAAAATCAAGAAAGACAAAGAATTCATTCAAGTATGGTGGATTGATATTGTGCTTATTCTTCTACTTTATGAATGAGCTTCCCGGATCTAATGGCTGGGTATGGGAGAATGATAGACCGGTAGCCATCCAAATCAGAGATTATTTACATGGACTTGGTGACAATAAAGCACAAAATACAACTCTGTGGGGATACTTCAAGAACTTTCAGAGCATGATGCAAGCAAGAGAAAGAATTCCTCAGTCTCTTGTTGAAAAATACAAAGACACAGTATGCTTTATGGTAGAGACAGATCAGTGCCTAATGGAGGCAGTAGAACCAAGAATTGTGTGGATCATGCCCATGGGATATGAAGTTGATGAACAAATTGTGGAGCTGCATGTTCAACACATGCTAAGTCAGGCAAAGGATCCAAAGGCAGAAAGGTTTGGAACCTTTGAAGAATTGAGTGTAAAGATTCATGTTGAACTCAGAGAACTAGAGATCAAGAGGAAGGTGAGAAAAGAAGTAGAAAATATTGCCCAAGGCCTTGGCATCTCAAAGGAGGCACTTGATGCCCACAAGAAAAGGATGGAAAGGAATGAGGAAGAGAAGAAAGAGGTAGAAAAGAAAAGAAAGGAAAGTGCTCCGGTAGAAACCTCCACCTAGACCAGATCATCAAAGAGATCTGCACCTGTCATAGCCAAAAGCTCAAGAACATCAAAATTGGAAGTCCAGGCATTCAGCAAAAGAGAGAAAAGATCAAAGACAAAAGCCACAAGGGCTTATGCAAGTCAAAGAGATGAAGAGGAAACTGAATCAGATGAGGGGGTAAAGGAAATAAAGAAGTAGAAGAAGAAAGGATCCGGTAAACCCTCCACTAGCCAAGACAAGGAAGAAATGGCAGAGGAATTTGTTGAAAAGCCCACCCTGTCTCTAGAAAGTGTAATCAAATCAGTCACTGTGGATGGAAACCTTCAACCAATGGCCAAATTCTATGATGATTGCAATGAGGCTGACCAAAAGATCCTGCAGGAAGCTACAATCAGGTATTTGAACATATACAATAAGGCTTTCATTGAAATTATATCTCTAATTCCTAAGAGCCTAGAAAAGGAGTTAGAAATAAGAAAGAACAATGCTATGGCAAAAGACATTGAGATCTAGGAATAGATAGCTATTCAGCTATATCCTGCAATCGATCCCAAAATAATGAATATGATATTCAAAGATTGCAAGGATGAATTCAGGAGCAAAGAAAGGATGAATCAGCTCATGCTTGGTGAAACCGACAAGGTGGCAAAAGAGACTGAAGAGATTCTCTGGAATACTCTTAAAAAGTTCAACATTCCTATCACAGAGGACTCTGGTAAAGACAAGAGCTCTAAATCCCCTATTCCAGAAGAAGTGGTTCATGGACAAACAAATATCTCTCCTCCGGTTTCCCCTACAACTTCCGGATCTAAAGGAGAAGACACAATGAAGGAAAAAGAAACTGACAATACCAAGGCTATAGAGAAAGAGAAGACCCCAATAGAGAAAACCACAACTGATAGTGGTAAGAATGTAGAAGGAGAGAAAGCTCTAAGGGACAGCCCTAAGACTACAGAAGAAAAGAAAAATCTGTCTTTGGCAAGAGACACTGCACAAACTGTCCAAGAATTCCTGAACAAAGAAACAATGGAGATTGATGAACTGGAGCTTCTACAAGGTCCATTCAATTTTGATTCTCTTTCTCCAGTACAGACAATGAAGATAGCTTCATTTGCTAATGCTAAGGCCAACGAAAAACTCCTAAAGTCTCATATGGAATACTGTGAGTTAATAGAAGCTACTTCCAGAGTGCTAGAAAAGATTATGCCATCGTTTCAAAATGATCCCACAGCCTCCTCTTCCGGTAATCTCAAAACCTTAGTCAGCAGTGTTAGTACACATTTTGATTCTCTAAAAAAATCAGCTGAAGAAAAGGTCCGGAAGGAGTTTTTGGATAAAAGGTTCTCCGAGGTACAGGGTTTGATCATTAATGATAGGAGAAACATGAACATTGGGATAAAGAGCTTAGAAAATGCTCTTAAGGATGGTGGTGAAATATACAAATTTTGTATCTCCTGGTCCAAGGTAACAGTGGAAATTGAGAAGAAAATAAAAGAGCAAGAGGACAAACTACTAAGCTTGTCTCAAAGTTGTTATCCTCTTTCATCCTCTATAACAAATCAAGAATGTCAGACTATTGCAGTCTTGAGTGAAATCAAGAAATTGGAGAAGGAAAGAAAAAATAGAATAAGCAGGTTGAGTGAGCTCAGGGGGTTAATTGTCCCTAAGCTATAGGCCATGCATGAGGCCATAACAGAAGCCCAAATTATAGCCCAGACCAATGATCCGATAGATCTAAAAAGGGCAAATGCATTTGCATTCCTATTGAGTGGGCATATCTCAATTTTGGACAGGATGAAGCAGAGTTGGGCGACAAAAGTTGTACAGTTGAAGAACACTTTTGCAAACATACTTACGTATATGTAAGTACAACTTGTATATATATACTTATGCAGCTAAATATAGTTAAATTTTTGAAAATTTTGGAATGCAGACCCTACCCTTTGCCATTGATGTCAAAGGGGGAGTGAGGAGCAGTGAAAAATGATGAATCCAACTAAGCGGGAGCTCCGAAAAATGTATATAAAGACAGAGCATCAACCAAGGGGGAGCATAGTGTAAACACTTAGTCATTTTTCACTAAGTGTTGCCATCAATGCCAAAGGGGGAGATTGTTGGCAAGAGACACTATATGGATTCATGATTATTGTCATTGATGGCAACAAAGTTCATCCCACACATCCACAGGACATGGTGTGTCTCTACCGGAAGTCAGAATGAAGATTGTTGAGGTCCGGTAAACAAGAACAGAGCTTGTGGCAAGGTCCGATAGATAGGTCCGGATCTCTCAGAGGAAGTATCTTGGTGAAGTGCAGATTTGGTAAAGTCAAGAGGACTACCTTGAGTAATAGATTCCAAGGATTTAGCCTCTGGTGATGGACAAGGAAAAAGATACGAATAGTTGAGTACTGGATTCCTAAGTGACAGTGTGAACAGAGGAAGAACTGACTGACAGAACATCAAACTACTTTCTGGTTGTGTTTCTAATGGTGGTAAAGGTTATGAAGACATGAATTATGTTTGGCCGACATGATTAATGATTTCTACAAGTATATGCTTGATCCGCATTACTTGATATGCAAGGATTCAGCTGATAGAACAGAGTTTGTGAAAAGATTGACTATTCCAGGTGCCGACTAGAAAGATAATGAAATCACTTGTGTGGATATATATATATAGGATGGATTTAGTTGTGAGAGTTGTTGTGGTGATATGTGATATGCGAATAAAAGCAGAGCAGAGCAGAAGTAGTAAGGAAGGTCTGATATGTGAAAGGAAAGCAGCATAAGAGAAGAGGAAAGATGAAGTGTAGCAGATCAATGTACTGAGCCTAACCAAAACTAAACTCCAGCATATGTGGATGCCTCCAATCAGTTCAAGTATTGTATAATACTCTTTTGTAGATAGTGTGTCTCTTGTAGGCAGTGTGCCTCCTTGTGAGCAGTGTGCTCGAGCAGTGAGCCCTAATTGGCAAGTGCCATTTTTGTATATCCTTATTCTTCTAACAGAGAATAATCTTTGGGTTAATCACCTCATGGTTTTTTCCCTTAACAGGGTTTCCACGTCAAAAATACTATGTCATGTGTTTTTCCATTTTATGGTAATGTTTGCTTGTTTGAATTAATGCTGCATTGATTAATAAGAAAGTTCAAAAAGAAGAAATAATTAGGATAACTGATTCACCCCCCCTCTCAATTATCAATAGGAACACCACTCTAGCTTATGCATCCTATGGGTATCTTACATCATCATCCAATCATATGCCAATACAAGAGCCTACTAGTCCTATCCCCACACCACCATGTAGTCCCTATCATAGTCCATTGATCCCTCAATCTTCTAATCCATCAATCCCTTCATTACCTTGATCCCCATGTTCCTCCAATCTTCCACAAAAAGATTCTTGGGAGGTAAGCCTACAACAATTGGTCCAAGCACAATTACTTGAGCTACTCTTGATAAAACCATATAATCCTAATCCATCCAATCACATTACCCGTCCACCTAATCCTATTCCTAAACCTACAACACCATCCACCATTATCATCCATCCATTATATTGCCCATCTACCCATACTCTTATGAAGGATGTGATCCAATGACTATTAGCAAGGAATCAACCATCTCCATGTCCTCAAGCACCTATCCAAGAGCTTATCCAAGAACCTCCAAACAACATTTCCATTCCTTCAACCCCATAATGTGATCCACAACCCATCAAACCTATTGAAGAGTCTCCTACCATGAGTCCAAGTCAAGATTCATTGTACCTTCATGTTGTTGACCATCAAGAGCCTATCAAGCCTATCCAAGAGTCTCCCACTTCTACTTCCATTCAATAAAATAAAGAGCTATGTCAGGAGTATAATCTAAAGCATGTGGAAACATCAACCCTTTGTCTAAGTCAAGATCAAAACACCTCCATCTGACCCATCCATAACTTGTATATTTTCTATGATTAAGATATTATCTATGATGAAGAACCTATACACGAGAACATTGATCCTATCCAAACTCACTATCATATTATCCATGATCATTAGCCTATCCATGAGCAACTTGATCCTATCCATAATCCCACAACTATCCATGATCCATTACATTCTAGCCCTATCCATGATCCAACAACATCCAATTACCTTGATGAGACACTTGGTCCCCAAGAAATCATTGACAATCAAACAAGTCACTTGGATCCTATCCCTTCACCTCCTACTGAGCATAATGTTAGTCAATATCCAAGCATCCCATGTCATCCATTGCATGATCTCACATTATCTCTTGTGGATCCTCCATTCTTGGTGCAGGAGCACCAAGAAGACTAAGGTCTTGTTTTGATGTTCATTTTGTTTTGTTGATCCAATAAGGTCATGAAGACCATTTTCTTATGTTGTAATCATGATACCATGTTGTAACAAGGACTATGTCCAAATGTCTACATATTGCTGTCATAAAGCCATAAAAGGCAGTCATGTAAGTCTTCATGTTTGTAAGCCTTGTTAAGGCATGGTAAGGAGTCTAAGATGGTGTCAAGGAGTCTAATTAATTGTAATCTTGTTTGAAGATAGTTTCAAACTCCTAAACACCGATGTCTATGTAAACAAACTAATAATTAGTTGAAGTTCCAAACTGCACAAGACAATTCAAGGGATTTCGAAGTAGTTATGGCTCCCAAGATCAGCCAAAACTATTTCAAGTTGTCAAGTTGTATGCAAGTCTATATACCCTTGGACATGATCAATGTATAGAGGAGAAGTTCTATGCAATCAAAACACCATTTTCTTGCTGCTTCCCATTGTTTTTTGTATTTTCTGGAAAAACAGGCAGTACCACTCTACTATACAGAATTGTCATGTCTCCTAGGCTATTGGGGAGTGAAGTGTGGTGAAAAAACTTCCATTCAAGTATGATTTGAGGCCATGACATTGGGTAGGAAGCAAGTTATAATCATTTGATATTGGACTGTTTTATAGAAATCTTTGTTTTCATTGAGGAATCCACTGCCACAGACCGTACTGTGTGAAGGTACAAGACTGTCCTTGCTTTTTCATGTTTTGATTGGTTAGTAGGTTGAGTTGTCTATCATTTGAAGTGGTTTTAGTTTTTTGAAAGTTGAATTGTTGGGAGATATAAGTGTTTCCTTCAAAACAGTCTTACTAAAACCTAGTCAAGGGTTTGCTTCCAATGATGGGGCACTGACCATCCCACTATCTTTCAAGGCCATAAGACTAGTGGGATGGATGTATTTACTTGTATGTTGAGTGATTTGGGTGTTTACAGGAGTGAGGGAATTGGTGTGTGCAAGTTTTGTTAAAAAAGGCTTAATATGCCCATGTATTAAGCCTATTGGAGTAACCATAGAGACATTTCTTGGAACAACAGTTTGTAGAGGTACAAAACCCACAAAATCCTTTGTTTTGGAAGGTAATATAAATGGTTGAACCCTTGGTGGAGTTCTGTGCATGAGTTGTAGGGTAGTCTCTTTGTAATTTTGGCCTAATTGGGGCTCTAAGGCATTAGGGGGGCTATAGGTTGAGACATATCATCCAAAACAACCAATACCAATTCTAGGATATGTCATAGGGGGTCCTAATGGGTATCTTTTAATTGTCTAATATTTGCATTTGAAGGTTTATACCAAGAGTTATTAGGACTATTCTCATTTTGTAGGGCTACAAGCCATTCTTGGGGTTTGTGAAGGAAGTACCATTTCAAAGTTTGACCTACCTTTTCCAATGGATGGGATGGGTCCCAAGACATGTCTAAACACCTTTTCCCTAAAGAAATCAAGGCCTCTAACTAGTTTTCCCACTTTTGCAATCTGACCTTTGATTTTGGGCTTTTGGGTGTAGTAGAACGTTGTCATCTAGTCTATCTTCCTCCTATCCAAAGTGTCTCTACATCAATTATCTCATGTTGATCCTCCACCATCTCCCATCGATCCCATTCCAAATCCATTATCCTATCCTCTTGGTCTTACCACTTTCATTCATGAATTTTCTTCCTTAGGAGAACAACAACCAATATCCACCACTTCACTCTCCCCATCAAATAATGGACTCGCATCTTGTTTCCAAAACAAACATCCCATTGCATATCGTATGTTGTAGAACATGAAATATCAAGGAAAAGGTTTAGGCCTTCATGAAAAAGGTATCTTAGAGCCCATCCATGTCGCAATCCATCCTTGAGCACATGGCCTTGGTTTTTTATCCCAAGAAAAACAATCCAATGATGTTGGTACCACCTCTAGCTACTTCTTCCACTCATATGTCGCCATACCTCCTCCATCATCATACCATTTGCAAAAGCATGTGACCATACATCTCCCTCCATCCACTCTTCCTCCACTCCTTCCAACTCCTAATATCCCCATCCTTCCATCCCCTAATCTCTTCACCCATCAATATACTCATTCCTCCATCCACACATCTCATCCCCTTATATCCCCTATCATTCCTAATCATGGCCAACGAATGCACACATCAACCCCATATGAAGCTATTCCTAATCCCATGAGATTCAAAAATAAAAATTTGGATGCTCCCACATATATAGCAGAATATCCACAAAAGCCTCAAGAATATCATGTCATAGGGCATCAATACACAATTTCAAAGCTAAATCCATCTCAAAAGTTGCATACACCCACACACCTCAAAGAAAGAATGAAAATGGTGTGGGTCCCCAAGCAACAAGCTATTAAGTCAAATAAAGCATCCACATCTCAATCTATCCCCCAATTCCAAAATTCCCTCTCCCCATTAAAATATCATGCAAATCCTAATTCCATTTGGGTTCCTAAATCCCTAAATCGACTGGTTCCAAATTCCCTATCCTGATTCCCATTACTTCCCACTCCCCATCCTAGTCAAAGGCTTTAAAATATATCATGATGTGTGCAACCATTGGACTTGGTTCCCTGCAATTCCATGCCATAATTTCCACATACCTTCATCCCCCCATCTTACATCCCTTATCTAACATATTTCCCCCATCATACCTCTATGGTCCATGCTTTTTCTCCATCACCCTTTTATCCTTCCATCTCCATCCATCATCCATATCATAATCCACCATCCATTCCATTTCCATATTCCCACATCTACCAACATCCATGCGTGTAATGCCACCTGATATAGTCCATGTGCAAACACTCATTAAAGTGCTAACATACTACCTTGCCATTGGAAACGGATGCTTGAGCCTCATCCTCCATCCCATCCAAAAAAAAATTCAAAAAAAAAAGATCAAAATAGTAAAGAGAAATCCCTTCGTCCAATGGTGAAAACTTGGCAAACAAGTGCCTTGGATAAGTACCATTATGCAAACCTAGAAAATAGGCGTCATGTGTAGGTTGATTGTCTATGTACCTTACTGATGCAGGAGCATCCAGTGGTGTAAGGGCAATCTTGCATCACCCAAAAAAAAGACGTGTTTCAAAATTGTTGATGTTATTTCCATTTATTTTCAAAATTTGTGGTTCTGGTTCCATAATCACTTGAATAATGATGTAGAACTTTCAGTTTTTCTAAACTGCTAAAAATAGTAACCTACTATTTTTAGAAATTTTGCATTTGGACACGGATTAAAGTGAAAATTTACAGGAAGTTACATAATGGAAATATAAGACCTTTGGCGAAGGAATCACACAAAGATCATTTGCGAGCTGAAAGATATTAAAGTTTTTGTTTCTTGAAAAATGCCTGAAAATTATTTAAGCTTGGGTTTGAGGCACCAAACAGCCCCGTACATGCCCAAAAATTGCTGGAACCGGTAGAGCACTCCGCAAGATTTCTGACGCATAAAACAGTTCGTCAATCAGACACCCGGATCAAAAGTTATGGCTCCCAGAAGTTGACCTATTTTTGGAGGGAGATACAAATTTCAAAATTAGGCTGTTGGCTGCCAAAAAGGCTATTAATAACCATTTTTGGGAACCCTGGGCAGTAGTAGAGTTAAGGGGGCAAGTGTGGAGTCACGAATAGGTAGAAAAATAGAAACCCTAGCTGATTTGGGGTTACAAAGGGTAGGTGATTCTAGAGTCTGCGAATAGGAAGCTGTAATGTGTTGTAGCCTATGGAGGGTTGATTCCTCTGATTGTATTTGAACTTCTGTAATGTAATAAATTGTCCAAATCAATAAAGGAAGTTCTATTTTCTATGTGCAATTTTTGTTGTTGTGTGTTTTATGATTTACCCCCTTCACCAAGCGATATCAGAGCAAGGATTCCTAAGTGTGTAGATAGATCATCAACCATGAGGTAGTTTGCACCAGGACCTGAGGTTGTGGGTTTGCTGCGGAGACCAAGATGTCTCCACGAAGAAATCATGTTGGGAGGAATGCTTTGACGAAAGAGGGTTTTAGATCCCTACAAAGACAAATCGATGCATTGCAAGAGGAGCTACGAAGAGGGTTTGAGCCGAGGACAAGAGAAGAAAGTGAAGATGAAGCTGAAGAAGAGCTATCTAAGGAAGAACAAGAAGTTGTCGAAGATCCTGCAGGAGTTAGGTTGTTGAGGGCCATTTCGAAGATCAAAAAGAGGCCTAGGATCAAAATTTCTATATATTCTAGATATTTGAATCCAAAACAGCTTATTGATTGGATCAATGACATGGAGGAGTATTTTGAGTATGAAGATGTGGAGGACCCAGATCGGGTTAAGTTTGCAAAAACAAAGTTGAAGGGCCACGCCAATATTTGGTGGAAGGAGGTCCAATTAGAGAGGAATAGAAGAGGAAAAGGAAAGATCACTAGATGGGATCGGATGGTGGAGAAACTAAAAAAGCAGTTCATTCCTGTGGACTATGAGATGGAGTTGCTGAAGAAACTGCAAGGATTGAAGCAAGGTAACAAGTTTGCTAAGGAGTATACATAAGAGTTTTATAAAATTACTATTAGAATAGGCCATGTAGAGCCCAACAAGGAGAAGGCAGCCCGTTACATTAATGGGTTGAGGATGAGTATTCAAGAGGAGTTGAGCCTGGTCAGAATGACCACCATAGAAGATGTGTACCAGTTTTCCCTAAAGATGGAAGAGAAGATGAACAAAAGATTTGATAGCAAGCAAAGGGGAAGAGGTCAAGGTGGAAGGACTAGTGGAAGACCCTATGGAGGCTGTAATGAATTTCAAAATAAAAGTGAAAAATCATGCACCAGTCAAAATCAAAGAGGAGATAATACCTACTGCCCTTGTGACCAGAACAATGGTGAGCAAAGAGGAAGAGGAAGAGGTAGACCTCGGCAAGGACCTAGAAGAGGAGGTTTCAGAGGAACATGTTTCCAATGTGGAGAAGAAGGGCATCAAGCATATGAGTGTCCGCAACATCAAGGAAGGACAAATAGAAGACCTGAAGGTAATACATGAGTTGCACATGTAGATGAAGATGCACATTCTGAGCATTCTGAAGATGCTGAAAGGGGAGAAACCCTAGTTGTCAGAAGAACCTTGCTGAATGAGGAGAAAGAACCCAATTAGAGGAAGAGTTTATTCTACACAAGGTGCAAATATGAAGGTAAGTGTTGTGATATTATTATTGACAGTGGAAGCACTGATAATCTTGTTTCAGAGGAGATGATTGACAAGAAGAAAGCATCCGCATCCATATCGGATTGCATGGTTGTAGAAGGACCATAGAGCTTTGGTCAATGAGCAGTGTTTAATGAAGTTCAAGATTGGTGACTACCATGATGAGGTGCTGTGTGATATCATACCGATGGATGCATGTCATATGTTGTTGGGGAGGCCATGGCAATATGATAGGAGCGCTGTCCATGATGGCCGTGCAAACACATATTCCCTAACAAAGGATGGAGTTCGTCATAAGTTGAAGCCTTGAAGGAGGTGGAAGAAAAGGTATGTAGTACTGCCAGAATTTTCCTGGTAGATGGTAGGAAATTTTTGGAAGGTATGAAGCATGAGCATCATTGCTTTGCATTGATTCCTAAGATCAATCAAGAGAATTGTGAAGATGTACCAGTAGAAGTCTTAGATATGTTGGAAGAATTTTAGGACATTATCTCTGATAATGTACTAGAAGGTTTACCACTAGTAAGGAAGATAAGTCATCAAATGGATTTGATACCAGGAGCTAGTTTGCCAAACAAGGTAGCCCATAGAATGACTCCAACAGAAAGTGAAGAGTTGAACAGACAAGTTCAGGAGTTGTTGAGGAAGGGATTGATAAGAGAAAGCCTAAGTCCATGTGCAGTACCTACAGTACTCGCACCAAAGAAAGATGGAGAGTGGAGAATGTGTACAAACTCTTGAGCTATCAATAAGATCACGATCAAGTACAGATTTCCATTGCCCAGAATGGATGACATAATGGACTGTTTGAGTGGAGCCAAGTACTTCACGAAGATTGACCTAAAGAGTGGGTATCACTAGATCCATATTAGAGAAGGAGACGAGTGGAAGACAGCCTTCAAAACCAAAGAAGGTTTGTATGAGTGGTTAGTCATGCCATTTGGACTAACCAATGCACCGAGCACATTCATGCGGCTCATGAACGAGGTACTGAAAGAATTTTTGGGAAGTTTTGTTATTGTTTATTTGGATGATATTTTGATTTTCAGTAAGACTTGGGATGAGCATCTGATGCATATCAGAAGAGTTCTAGAGAAGCTGAGGGAGGAGAAGTTGCTGATTAATCTGAAGAAATGTAGTTTTACAAAGAAGGAGTTGGTATACCTAAAATTTTTTGTCTCAGAGGAAGGTCTTAAGATGGACCTAGAAAAAGTAAGGGCTATCATTGAATGGCCTATACCAAGGAGTGCAACAGAGGTAAGATCTTTTCATGGTTTGACAAGTTTTTACAGAAAGTTTATCAGGAATTTTAGTAGCATTTGTGCACCCCTAACTGAGACAATGAGAGGGGATAGAAAAGAGTTTAGATGGACTAAAGGAGCAAACAAGAGCTTTGATACATTGAAGCAGAAAGTCATAGAGCAACCTATTTTGGCACTTCAATATTTCAATAAGGTATTTCAGGTAGATTGTGATGCTAGTGGTAGTGGTATCGGAGCTGCTTTGAGCCAAGAAGGTAAGCCCATTGCCTATTTTAGTGAGAAGCTTAATGATGCCAAGAAAACGTATTTTGTTTATGATTAAGAATTTTATGCAATAGTTCAGGCTTTGAAGAAATGGAGACATTATTTGTTGCCAAAGGAGTTTGTTTTATATACTAATCATCAGGCTTTGTAGTATCTTAATAGTCAAGGAAAGTTGAACCAAAGGCACTTAAAATGGGTTGAGTTTTTGCAGAGCTATACTTTTGTTTTGAAGCACAGGAGTGGGAAGTCCAACAGAGTTGCAGATGCCTTGAGCAGAAGGCAAAATTTGTTGACAGAAATGAAGATAGAGGTTGTTGGGTTTGATGAGCTCAAAAGTTTGTACCCTGAAGATCCAGATTTTGCAGAGGCCTGGAAAGCTTGTTTGGAACCTGTTACTTTGGACAGGACAAAATGGTTGGATTTCATAATCCAAGATGGCATGTTGTTTAGGGGAAGCTAGTTATGCATTCCAAGGAGTTCCATGAGAGAGAACCTGATTAAGGAGAAGCATAGTGGAGGATTGGCTGGACACTTTGGTCAAGATAAGACCATTGCTATTATTGGTGAAAATTATTATTGGCCACAGTTGCAGCAGGATGTGAGGAAATTTGTACAAAGTTACAAAGTGTGTCAGATGGCAAAAGGAACGAGTCAGAATACATGGCTATATCAGCCATTACCTGTACCAGAGAAGCCATGGGATGATATCAGTATGGATTTTGTTCTTGGTTTACCAAGGACATAGAGACTACATGATTCCATTTTTGTGGTGGTGGACAGATTCTCGAAGATGACACATTTCATTCCTTGCAAGAAGACTAATGATGCTATTCATATTGCTGAATTATTTTTCAAGGAGGTGGTGAGATTACATGGTCTACCAAAGAGCATAGTTTCAGATCGAGATACCAAGTTTGTTGGTTATTTTTGGAGGACATTGTGGAAGAAGTTGAAAACAGATTTAAAGTTCAGTTCTACACACCATCCACAAACTGATGGATAGACAGAAGTGGTGAATAGGAGTTTGGGTAACCTGCTACGATGCTTAGTAGGAGATAAGCCCAAGGGATGGGATTTGATTTTACCACAGGTAGAATTTTCTTACAACAATTATATCAATAGGAGTACTAGTAAATCACCATTCTAGATTGTATATGGGAATAGTCCAAGAAATGCTTCAGAGTTAAGGAAGCTAGACAAAGGAGAAAAGACAAGTACTGAAGCTGAAGACTTTGTAGAACATCTGAAGAATTTACATGAAGAGGTGAGAAAGCACATTAATAAGATGAATATTCAGTACAAGGCTAAGGCAGATTAGAAGGGGAGGTATAAGGAGTTCCAGGTAGGGGATGAAGTCATGGTTCACTTGAGAAAAGAAAGGTTTTCAATCAGAACATACAATAAGTTGAAAATGAAGAAATTTGGACCATGCAGAATCTTGAAGAAGCATGATTCAGGAAATACATATGAGGTAGAGCTGCTGAGTGGGATTAATATTTCTCATGTGTTCAACATTGCTGATTTAACAGAATATAATGAGGGTGGCACAGAGGATGGAACAACAGAAGAACAGTAGAGTATTTCGGCATCTACTTCAACGGAGGTTATAGAAGAGATCTTGGATAGCCATGTGGGAAGTACTCAGAACAAGCAATATGAAGAATATCTGGTGAAATGGAAAGGAAGACCTATTGAAGATTCTTCTTGGTTGTCTAAGGCCAAGGTTGACCGTTTGGGTTTTCCTCACACAAACGCCTGAGACATGACAGGGTCACTTCTCAAATTACCCTGGGTGTCTAATGCAGGAGCATCCAGTGGTGTAAGGGCAATCTTGCATCACCCAAAAAAAAAGATGTGTTTCAAAATTGTTGATGTTCTTTCCATTTATTTTCAAAATTTTTGGTTCTGGTTCCATAATTGCTTGAATAATGATGTAGAACTTTCAGTTTTTCCAAACTGCTAAAAATAGTAATTTGCTATTTTTAGAAAGTTTGCATTTGGGCACAGATTGAAGTAAAAATTTATAGGAAGTTACATAATGGAAATATAAGACCTTTGGCAAAGGAATCACACAAAGATCATTTGCGAGCTGAAAGATATTAAAGTTTCTGTTTCCTGAAAAACACTTGAAAATTATTCAAACTCTGGTTTGAGGCACCAAATGGCAATGCATGAGCCCGAAAATGGCCAGAACTAGCAGAGTAGGTTCTTAGTGCATAGAGTACTCCGTGATCTTTCTAATGCATAAAACTGTTCATCAATCGGACACCCGGATCAAAAATTATGGCTCCCGGAAGTTGACCTATTTTTGGAGGGAGATGCAAATTTCAAAATTAGGTTGTTGGCCACCAAAAAGGCTATTAATAACCATTTTTGGGAACCCTGGGAAATAGTAGAGTTAAGGGGGCAAGTGTGGATTCACAAATAGGTGGGAAAATAGAAACCCTAGCTGATTTGGGGTTACAGAAGGCAGGTGATTCTAGAGTCTGGGAATAGGAAGTTGTAATGTGTTGTAGCCTATGGAGAGTTGATTCCTCTTATTGTATTTGAGCTTCTGTAATGTAATAAGTTTTCCAAATCAATAAAGGAAGTTCTATTTTATGTGTGCAATTTATGTTGTTGTGTGTTTTATGATTTGCCCCTTCACCACTTACACTTGGGGGCAAGTTGTCTCATCTACCCATCCTATCATTCCTTCTACCTATCCTTCCTATCATATCTTCTTTATCCATTACATCCACATAATTATCCCCTTGATCCAATCCATCATTTTTCCTCCTTTTTAATCTTGATACATATAGGGGCAAATGTTGAAACATGCTTTAAAAAATCTCTTGATATACCTCATCATTTCCAACCAATCCAATCAATCCTATCATCATAAGCTTTGTCATGTAAAATCCTAAGCATTATACCTAGAATGGGGGATGTTATTCCTATGCAACATAGTCTTTGGTGATCACATCCTAAGCACCTCATCCATTCCATCCACTATTGCCTATTCTTTTCTTCATCCTTCTATCACGAGTCTTCCATCCCATTTGCTATCACCCATCCTTTTGTTCACTTATCTAATCCCACCTTTCTCCTTACATTTAGAACTAGTTTTCCCTTGTCATTGGTATCTAGTACTAAGGTTATCCAAATACAATCCAATGTCACCTAGTCATCCCAATCAATCAAACACTTCCATCTCTCTCATCTTCCATTTATCACAATCCATCCTATCACCCCAACTTGACTAACTCAAGCAGATAACGAACTATGCATCCTTTGAAAGCTCAAGTACCTTATCAAACCCGAAGCAAAAAGATGACTCATGAAGCCATATGTTGTCTCGCATACCACTTTCCACATCTACTACATCAATTCATCTATCCTAAATCAGATCAACAACCTTTAACAGATATATCCTTCCTACAATAAGGCTTTATCTACCAATCTACCCTGAGAAACCTCTTTGGCAAGAGAATATGTTGGTTGTGTGTTTACTTTATCAGTCAATTGGTTTCTTTTTGGTTTATCTTTTTGTTCCTTTCTAATATCTATTCAAGACTACCTTGATTTTTCTATAATCTTGGTATGTTGTGATACAGTATGGATTGGGGCATAGTCATTGCTTTCGTATGCTATGTTTGTGGGATGAGCTTATTATCCTACTATGGCTAATATGTATCTTGTTTGTGTTGGAATTAGCATCTTGCATATCAATATATTTTGCATCTATGGTTCTGTAAAGGACTTATGTGTATTAAGATTATTCTACACTAAGACTATTTTCCATTCACATTATCCAACAAGGTTCTTTTATGTCTAGTAGATATAAGTTCAAACCGTCTGTTTGTAGAGTCAACATCCTATGCATTGGATACATCATCACCTTCATCTTCTATACCCTGGTGTAGAACATCCACATGCTATATCAAAAATAAGGATTGCTCTTATAAATACTCATGTAACCATTGCAACATCACCCCATCCATCCCACCCATCCATCTCACCCATTCATCCTAATAAAATCTATAGCTTTCATGAAGATCAATCAATCCGATATCAACTCTTCTATTTTTCTACATCTTACGTAGCTTCTTCTTCCATCTTTCATCTAATTTTTCATCTTCATCTCTTCTTTCATTTCAAGAGCACACTTGTGTTGTTTGCACTCACCTATCCTCTCGAGGGGGCATCCTCATTATCATCATCATTCCTCTTATCGATATACCTAATCCTTTCCATACCAATCTAGCTAATCAATCTAGCCAAATTATCCAATCACATCCTTTGGTCTTGACCCTAATCTTGTCATAAATAAATCAGTCAATCATCAATCCATCATCAATGGGATATATCATTCTCACATCCTTGTGTTGATCTAGGGATATATCATTCCCCACAATGACAACACTATCCTTATTAATCATCATCAATTTATCATTGGTTTACAACTTGACAGGGGCAATACCTTGTTTGTCTTGCAATCATCATCGTCGTCATCATTCATCTTTTTTATTAATTTACCATTATCTTTCCTTGTCACCCTCACTTTGAGTGACTGGGGCATCACTATCTCTAATCCAATCATTTTCTTCCAACCATGATCTTCTAATTCAATCTTCTTCCATTCAAATAAAACACTATGTTTTAAACTTCTTTGAAATGATGTTACTACACAACACCATCTCAAAGAGGGGCAAAATGTAGACACCTAAAAATGACCTTTTCATTATTCATCACCTTGCATACATCAATTCCTCTAAATCACTTGCATCCAATGTTAATTAAATAATCTTATTATTTAATTAATTTCATCAATTTCTCCAATTTCTCCTAATTCCAGCATTAATTTAATAAATTCTATTTATTTAATTAATTTCATTAAAATCCACTTTATTCTTCCAAATTAAATAATTTTAATTATTTAATTAAATTATCCTCTTTCAATCTTCAAATCCACATTAATTAAATAAATTATTTAATTAATTAATTCATCACTCAAATTCCTCTTATCCACAATTAAATAATTTTTAATTATTTAATTAGCCAATTATTCTTCTAAATTTAAATAAATTATTCAAATTTATTTAAGTTGACTTCATCCTCTAAAAATAAATAAAATTAATATTTTATTTATATCCCTCTATCATGCAAAATAAATTAAATGAATTTATTTGTTTAATTTATTCTTAATCTTCATATCTTATCCTTTCTTCTATCATACACAATAAATTAAATAAATTTATTTATTTAATTCTCAATTATCTTTCAAATCTTCTAAAAATATCATTTTCTTCTATGTGCACAATCAGTCTTATTTTTAGAACTTCAAAAAACAAATCTAAAGTTGAGTTAATTGGCTTTAATCATTATTGTTTTTATCATCAACTCGTAAATTGGAAAAAAACATTCTAAATTTATGAAATCAAATCCTATCTTTATCCTAGCAAGCAGTTAACTCAATAAAATAGCTTTTTCTTCATGACACATGTCGTGTGCATGTTCATCATGTCTTCTCAACTCATCTTGATCGTTGATTTCATTGAATTATCTCAACCGTTGATCAATCTTTCCTAAAACCTATATATACCCCTTCATCTCTTCAAAAATCCTCTTCAATTATTTAAGCTTTGGACATTTTTAAGCACTTGTTGGGTTCCGAATCAGCAAGCACTAAACCCTAAAGGTTTGCCATTTCTTATCAACAGGTTTACTGCATAATTCAGCGAATAGAGATGGGAGGTTGTGTGAACGTGCCTCCCCTTCACTTCAGGTTTGGGTTCTGAATCAGCAAGCACTAAACCCTAAAGGTTTGCCATTTCTTATCAATAGGTTTACTACATAATTCAGCGAATAGAGATGGGAGGTTGTGTGAACGTGCCTCCCCTTCACTTCAGGTTCTGCCGCACCTAGGGGGTATCCCTACAACAAAAGATTTAACTTTGGATGGCTTAAAGCAAAAGATTTAACTTTTTAGCATAGGGAGAATGCTCCCATTTCTATACCAAGATTTGTGAGATGAATCCTAAGCTGGCAATATTCTTGGATTATTCATACTAGTTAAAATAGAGAGCACTTAGGGTCCTAATTCTACTCCTACAAACTAATGGGTGGAGGTGATAAGATGGTGAGTGAGTGGAGCCATGGGACTTCCCTAGACCCTTTGAATAGACAAATCCCCAGACCAGTGTCTTACTGGGCAATAGAGTCAAGCCTAGAAATGTGAATGTTCTCTAATGATAATCTAAACTCATATCCAAGGGACATAAGAAAATATTGCTGCCTTACAACAATAAGTTCACAAAAGAGTAATGCTCATGATCATACTTTATAAATCCTTTGACATGACGCTCCTTCCTATATCTAATTTAGAGCCTATTTAATCTACTCATCGAGCAGAAGCAGGAAACCAGGCATATAGTACATCGAATGTATACTGAAGAACTCAAATATCCTTAATAACCTTATTCAAAAGAGAAAAGACAATACCAGAGGAGACAATCATGAACAAGACACACATAGAGTGTTTTTCATTTGATTCAACTTGGACAAAACATTATCATATAGAAAATAAATTATTCACAAACTAAAGACTACTCTATACCCAGACAGAGAACCAACTCTGTAACAGGAAATGCCTTCCAAAGACATGAATAACTTATATTCAAAGTCTAAAGGAGAAGACCCAACGAACTCACACTCCCTCGGTAGACTGGCCATGATTCCTTTTTTAAAGGATCAAACAAGCTACTGGCCATCTACCTCTGACAGACTTCCTAAATGATATAATAGATCCTTATAGATTTTCAATATACAATCAGATCTTTAGGTCAATTTTTGCAGTTCAAGCAGTCAGAAATCCCTAAAAATTCATTGTTTATGCAACTTTTTCCTTAATTAGATGAGAGGATTTGATGTTTTAGCCCATGGCCATGCTACAGATTTAGTCACTTTAGTATGGAGGAGGGCAAAAATTTTGCTAACAAAGAGCCACTTCAAATTTTGAATCTTAGCCATTGATCCTGGCTTGTCCTTTGCTAGATCGATGCCTTAGAATGATCACCGGCCCTGAGAATCTACATTGGCTCCTTTGAAAAGTCCATCGCTAATGAAATTGCACCATGCTGCCGGTCGTACTCCTCTAACTTTTCCCTTCTGTGAATCGGTCCCTGCCACATGGCACCATCTCATGGCATCGCAGCCAGAGATGGCCCACCGCCTTCAAGGTCTGTGCGACTATGCTAAGCCATCCACTTGTCCTCTCTCCATTTGTTTTGTGCCCCCCATTATCAAAATCTTGGCACGTGTCACCTTGTCGTACCAGCACACAAAATATTCTCTCCTAAAAGATTCCCTTATGTACTTGTGCAACCGTCAGATTTAGTCCTTCCTGCAGATCTCAACAATTGGCAGCACCTAATTTGCCAATCTAAAGACCTCGACTGAATGGCTGCAAGCCATATTCAATCGATAGTTGTGCCTTATTGTAGCCACATGGGGGAATGATGACATCATTGATGATGCAGTGCGACAATGCAATATGCATATATGTGGCATCCCCCGACCTCCTAAAGACTTTAGACTTAAGATTTTTACGCTACGAATGGGAATAGGAGGTAATACTAGGAAGAGGGGGCTGGTCATCCACAATTAAAAAGGCCTTAAGTTACAACTTAAGTGACTGGAAACTCCCAGCAAGTGGTCAATAGCAGAATAGACATAAAGTGAAAATGAGACCGCAGGATTATAGGCTTCAAAGGAGAAAAACATTTCTGAAATGACCTAAAACCCTAAGGCGTACCACCAGCACTTTTGGCATTCTTAAGAGCTTTGAGCATTATATCGCATCATTGAGTACGTTATCCAAGATATCTTGTTGCAACCAAGGTTTCACAATTCATTGAGCAATCCACAAAGAACCAAGTGATCTATACAATCTAGGTGATAGATTTCTATTATTCTTAATTTGCATTGATTTTGGTTATCATTTAGATCAATCTTTTGAAGGTTATAGGATTGAGAGTTTTATTGTCATTATTTTGAACTGTATTATCAATCTCGATTTTTACCTATACACAATACCAAAATCCTCAAAGGAGTCTTAAAATTATTCCCCACAGCACTCTTTGTAGCATATAAAGTAGACAAAAACACTAAATAATCAAGTCCTAGCTTAGAGAGAACACTTAATATCAATTGTGTATCTAATTTTTCAATTTTACATTCCTTGAATTGTGCTCTTAGTGACTTGAATTTGGTGATGAAGTCCTATATCTTGTCAAAATTGCATGGATTGAGACTTATTAGTTCATTTTCCAATAAATATCCCTGTATTTAATCTAATTAGCCAAATAATTTTGACAGTGCAATCCACATAGCCATAGGTGTATCTAGGTGCTTAATGTGAAACAACAACTTAGGAGAGATATACAAGCACAAATATCCAATAGTTTCTTCACAACTATTCAACCACTTATTATTTTTAACTTCATCATCAGTTGGTTCACCATCAAGCCAATAAACTATTTTGTACAACCTCTTAACTCTTAGTAATTTGTTCACTTTAGATTTCTATTTAGGATAGTGTTATGGAGTAAAAAGTATCCACGTCTTTTATCTCATTATTTACTCCTAGGTCCTCTTATTTACATTATACATTCAAAATGTTTATCCCGATGCAAAATTTATCGACATCAAGATAGAATTGGAATATGGGCCCCTTTATTTAGCTTACCCTAGACCTAAATAGGGCTAAAGGACCTGGGCAGTATCACCCATGTCCCCCTTTTGGGTTAGGTCTAAATTAAATGCATGTTGGACTGGGACTTTTCAAAAGGTTTCTCCTTGTCAACTCTTTTGGTTTGAATTTATGATTGTGAGTGGAAAAGAACATATAAGTGTGTTTTTGAGTTCATTTGTAACTAGGTTGAAAAGGCATAACTTGAGATCTTGAAGAAAAGTAAGCAAGAGCATTCATTGTGATTCTAGAGAAGATTTGTGTTTTGTTATTGTGTGTTCCTATAGGCATGGAGCTTGTTAGAATGTGGCGACTGATCATGCAAATATTGTACACTCGTAACATATCCTTGCCGAGGTTTGGGGCTGGGCCAGGCCTTGAGCTGGGGTTCGGGGGCAGCAACCCCCGAGAATTAGGGGTTCAAGGGCGCAAACCCCCCAAAAAATTATTTCCCTCTTTTTTGCATATTCAGAGTTAGTTGTTAATTTTTGTTAACTGACAAAAGAAAAATGACATTATAAAACCCTAATTCTAGAAGCTTCCAAAAAGCTTGTTATAAGCGGCTGGGATGTATGTTGTAGGTATGGAATTTGCGAGATTGTAATTTGTTTTGCGCTGGATAATAAATTCATTGGATGACTGATTTTCTGTGGATGTAGCCCATATTGGGTGAACCACGTTAAATTCTTGTGTTGATCTCTTTTGTGTTGTTCTTCATTGTTATATTTGGGTTATTTAATCTACATATAATTGTTAGTGTTTATTTCTCTGATCTACCTGACCCCTAATAGAGCTATCATCTATCCTCCTTAAAAGTTGAAGGGTCTTCATCATCCTAAGGGATCATTACATAGGTGATATCATTACTTATTCATCATCATTTGAATTATCATATTATCATTGTTTTTAGCCTCTGCCCCCACAAGGACATGCACTCTTTATCAATCAACGGGGTTGGGAAGCTTGAATGCTATCCTGGGATTTGACTGAGGCAAGTCCCTAAACACCATAACCCCCAAACCCCTTCTTATATTCTTGTGTGCATGTTATAGGAGAGAGATCTAGAAAGTACAGAGTTATAGGAAGACATCTCAGTACAGTTCAAGGTTTTGGGATCCAAAAATAGTTTGAGTTTTCTCTCATCAAGGACTTGGGTGGTACCGTCCATGTCCTCCTATCCTTTCTAAGTTCAGATCTGGCATCAGGACACCATCTGTAGCAACTTTCCAGTTTACACTTCTGGCAGATTCCTCCAGTCAGGACCTAGACAGTCCCACCTTGGTCCTCCAGCACCTCTACTTTTGGGAGTCAGGTTTTATCATCTCCTTGATCATCCCTATGCAATTGGTTTCTAGGTTTCTATTATACTTTCTTCATTATAAGTAGATCATTGTAGAAATAGTGTTTCATGTATTGTTAACCTAAGGTTTGATAAAAAGGCTATATTAAATCTGATCCATCTGTAACACAGGAGTCACAAGATTAGTAGCTAAGTCCTCCTTCACTTGGTACTAATTTGGCTCAATCTTGTCCTTGAATGCTATATGGAAAAGGGTTTGATCTAGTTTGTGTGTTTGTTGTTGTCATTGTCCTTTTTCATACTAAACATTTTGGTGAACGCGTACCTTCAAGCATTTGCATCTTGTTGATTGTTCAAATTAGATATTGCATTGATTTATTGCATATTTATCAATATTCATTTGAAAATCTTGCATAATTTTGAAATAGTACATTATTTAAGCCTTCAAAATCTTGTATTTTGATAAAATTTTGTATTAGGGTTTTAAAAAAAAATCTCTTGCATGATCATATTAGTTGCAAAAAAAATCCATCAAATTTGATTTCACATAGTAATCTCGCATCATTTTGCATCCTTGATTTGTAAAATTACTTTTTGCAATCGTACATTGTAAATTTCAATCCTTGGATAAATAAGATTAGGTGACAATGCTTGGTCTCTTTTCATAAGACTTTCATGCATATGATGAGTTGTTTAGTAGTGATGACTTCGATATGTTAGATGAAGCCCCTGATGACTTTATCTCTATTGAACATTCCACTATGACTCCTAAACTGTCATTCTTTCAAAGATTAGTAAACGTAATTTATGTTCTAAGATCTCAAGAAGAATCTGTGAAACCAAAAATAGTTGTCCAGTGGCATTCGGATGTGCCTCAAACACAAATGAAACCGGTGCTCACTCTAAGAGGTCTTCTAAATTCTTCTCGACCTCCTAGTTACATTTATAACTATGCTAAGAAAATAACAAGTCAAAATCAAGTGTATCAAAATGTGTCACAACAACCCAACTAAAATGTGGTATACAAAAGTCTCACATATATGGCATCTAATCATAACAAGGGTGATGTGGCTCCTTCCTGATCTAACAAGAAAAGGAAGGATCCCAAACCTGTCATATCCCTCACACCACATGAGGTCTCTATGGCTCATCCTATGGATCTTCCACCTTTGGTCAAATGTTCAAGCACATTATCTATCAGTAAGGAAGTGAAGGCCCTTGATCCTCCTCCTTTGGTTGAATGTTCAAGTACCTTGGATATCTCTAAGGATGTGAAGACCATGGATAGTTCTCCTTTGGTTGCATGTCCAAACCCCTTGGACATCACTAAAGATACAGTCATCAACAATTCTCGTAACAACACTTTACCTTCCCTTCATTCCAATGCTCTCCCTTCAAAAGATGAAGCATTGGTGGATGATGAAAGGAGATCACATTAAATACTCTGGGGATGGATGTTGAGCTTAATCAAAGTGAAAATAGTGTTAATTCAATCATTATTAATAGACTTATTCCACTCACTAAGGGGATAATGGATAAGTGTACTAATGTTCCTAAAATCATTGTGCATGAGGCACCTAATGCACCTCCTTGCTTCAAACCAATGATCATGGTTCAAGGTGCTCCAACACCACCTCGACCAAAAGGAAAGGTAATTTTTGTTGAGCTTCCTCCTCCGCCATCCTTACAAGGATTAGGAGAAAACCTTCAAGGGCAAAGCTATCCATCATAAAATCAATTTTGTACCGGCTTCCTCTTCACAAATGCCGAAGAATGTGGAAAATCATGAACCCTTGATGGTAGACAAAGAAACTCCCTTGGGAAATATAACTAACAAGACTAGAAGAAATAGAAATGCAAAGGAAAGAAGAAGAAAGCACCATGCCTTAGCTCAAAAAATGTCACCACAAGAAGAAAATATCCCACCAAAAGAAATAGAATCAAAAGAACTAAAGGAAGAAGCTTCAAATTGGGCTATAGTGCCCTATGTGCCACGTACTTCATATGAAGATCAAGATTGGGAAGAAGATGATTTGATTAAGGACAACCATTAGTGCGGCTGCATTTTATTTCAAGTAGTATTTCTCACTAATTCAGCCACCCTTGATGTAGCACCTCTTCAAGTTGTTCTCATGGGTGGCCTCGTCTTAAGTGTTGTGTTGTGTTCCTTGTGTAGTTCTAAATGTTTGTTTAGGTCTCCTTGGGTGACCCTTGATACTCTTGTAAGTTTAAGGATACAAGGAGACCACCTCCATTGTGACATTCCTTCCATTTGTTTCTCTATTCTTCTACACTTCTCTTGTTGCAATTGTTGTGTGTGGTACCTTGGGGGCATAATGTTGTGGAGGGTGTCTTGGAGGCATTTTCCCACATTGTGACCTAAGTCACTTTTGTCTCCTCTCTCACTTTTTGTGATTTCATTCTTCGATTGTACTTGTGGCTCTACTATTCGGCAAATTATGACAATAAATATACACTTCTGATAAGGATTATGCATCCCTAAACAAGAAAATAAAAGTAGAACCAGTCCATAAATGAAGATGGGGTTAATTTTTTACTGACGTTTGACTAGTAGAATTACTTTATGTCATAATGTGATCATGTGTCATGTGAAATTGTTGTAACAAACCTTTGCAATACTCTAAATTTGCTTCTATACACTTTTGAAATGTTTTTGGTCTCACCTTGTAGCTACACTTGATTTTGAGATACCTAAAGTATAACCTCACAGCTATACTCAGTTCCAAACCCGTAAGTATAGCCTTGGTTTATTTGAGAGGCATGGTGCCTTATTTCTGTATCAATTTTTCATGAAATGATTTGGTTGTTATCTTAGCTTAAGATTTTCTAACCAAAGCTTGTTTTGATTATCTTTCATACATGCATCTTGTTGATCAATGGTTGTTAGCAAATGATATTGATGTGTTTCTATCATGATTTTTGGGAACAATTCGGTGATGTAAGCACATATCACTTTGGGGCATGGGATTTGCAAAAGCTCTTGTTCCCTCATGTGTTTTCAACCTTACCTTAAACGTGATTGCTACCAGTAAGTGGGAGGAACCACTTTAAGGTGGGGGAATATATAGTGGTAAATGCTTGGATATCTTAGATATTTTGATAAAATGTGTGGTATAGTACCTTTTCATTGTAAGGCATCTCCGTGATGCAGGTGGGGCTATATACTTTGTTTTCACTGTAAGGCATGTCTGTGATGCAAGTGGGGTTGTATACTTTGTTTTTGTGTTGTGTATGCTTCCTTTTCACTATAAGGCATCTCCATGATACAGGTGGGGTTGTATACTTTGTGCACATGCTTCCTTTTCACTGTAAGGCATCTCCATGATGCATGTGGTGTTGTATGTTTTTGAAAGCCCTTCTGTAGACGGTAGGGTTCTGTATTTCCCTTGAGTGGTTGCACATCCTTTATAAAAAGTCCTCTCATAGTAGGCAAGGTTGGGTCTTGAGTTACTCACCCTTAAGTGTGTTTTTGGTGGTCGTTGTAGCATAATCTCGACCATCAAGTGTGTTTGGCGTGTCTTAGATGGTAGAGCATAGTGATGAGCTCCTCCCCATTGCCCATGTTTGTTGTGTATAAGACCTATAGTGGGTTGATGACATACTCTATGGTGCTCACGTATTACATGTGTTTTGTGTGTTTTGTGGAGGCGCGTAGCGATGAGCTCTCCCTATGCCATGTGTCTTGCATGTTTAGTGGAGGCACGTAGCAATGAGCTCCCCCCACACTATGTGTTTTGTGTGCTTTGATAGTGGTACGTAGTGATGAGCTCCCCCCATCGCCCTTTAGTGTTATATAATTGTTTAATTATGTCTTCTCTTTGTGAATGCTTTGTGTATTGCATGACTATGTTCATGACTTCTCTGTGTATTACATGCTTCTTTACAGTCTTCTTCATGTTTTGTATGTTTGTCAAGTGTCTTATTATGTTTGCCTAATCTTGGGGGCTACAAATGGTCTTCCAAACTTAGGGTGTGCTTTTGGCTCTAGTGACTGATGTACTTTCTTGACCGTACTTTAATGCATGTACTGATTGTAAGTTCATACACACATTAAAGTGGTGGCTAAATGTTATGGAGTAAAAAGTGTCAACATGTCTTTTTACCTCCTTGTTTAGCTCCTAGGTCCTCTTATTTACATTATACATTCAAAGTATTTATCCCTATGCAAAATTTCCCAACACCAAGATAGAACTAGAATATGGGCCCCTTCATTAGCTTACCCTAGACTTAAATAGGGCTAAAGGACCTGGGAGGTACCACCCATGTCCCCCCTTTTAGGTCAGGTCTAAATTAAATGCATGTCGACTTGGGACCTTTCAAAAGGTTTCTCCTTGTTGGCTCTTTTGGTTTGAATTTACGATTGTGAGTGAGAAAGCATATATAAGTGTGTTTTTGAGTTCATTTTTAACTAGGTTGAAAAGGCATAACTTGAGATCTTGAAGAAAAGAAAACAAGAGCATTCATTATGATTCTAGAGAAAATTTGTTTTTGTTATTGTGTGTTGTTGCAAGCATGGAGCTATCATCTATCCTCCTTAGGAGTTGAAAGGTCTTCGTCATCCTAAGGGATCATCACATAGGTGATATCATTGTTTATTCATCATCATTTGAATTATCATAATATCATTGATTTCAGCCTTTTTCCCCCACGAGGGCATGCACTCTTTATTAATCAACGGTGTTGGGAAGCTTAAATGTTATCCCAGGATTTGACTGAGGCAAGTCCCTAAACACCATAACCCCCAAACCCCTTCTTATCTTCTTGTGTGCATGTTACAGGAGTGAGATCTGGAAAGTACAGAGCTACAAGAAGACAGAGTACAGATCAGGGTTTTGGGATCTAGAAATAGTTTCAAATTTTTTCTCTCATCAAGGACTTGGGCGATACTGCCCATGTCCTATCCTTAATGAGTTCAGATCTGGCATCAGGACATTATCTGCATCAACTTTCTAGTTTACACTTCTAGAAGATTCCTTCAGTCAGGACTTGAGCGGTCCCACCTTGGTCCTCCGGCACCTCTACTTTTAGGAGACAGGTTTTATCATCTCCTTGATCATCCCTGTGTAATTGGTTTCTAGGTTTTTGTTATACTTTATTTGTTATAAGCAGATCATTTTAGAACTAGGGTTTCATGTATTGTTAACCTAGGGTTTGATAAAAAGCTATATTAAATTTTATCCATCTGTAACACAGGAGTCACAAGATCAATAGCTAAGTCCTCCTTCACTTGGTAGTGATTTGGCTCAGTCTTGTCCTTGAATGTTAAATGGAAAAGGGTTGGATCTAGTTTATGTGCTAGCTGTTGTCATTCTCCTTTTTCATACTAAATAGATAGTTGTGAGGTGTTAGAAGTGGAACTATAGGTTTCTCCATGATGAAGCAAGAAAGAACACAAATCAAGAAAAATAGAAGCACAACCATAAGAAGATCCCCACTAAACTCACTCAATCAATGATCCCCCTAGCAATATATGATCTTAGAACTTTATACTTAGTGCAATTACAACTACCACTTGCAAAATCAGAAAAGTGGTCTTGATCTTAGTACATTACAAATGCAAAATTAGGCCAAAAATTTTAAAGTACAATTTTGATATAAAATTGAACCAACCCAATTACACCACTTAAAGTACATAAAAATTATACACTTTCAAAAATTATTTCACCCAAAAATGTTAGTGTATGAGCCCAAACAAAGCCCCAGAAGAGCCCAAAACAAGAACTACTCCACAATACGTGTGAATATCGATAGTTTATAGAAAAACCAAACACCAAAATAAAAAAACATCTATACTACTATGAAGCCTATGAAATTATGCCTCAAATCACAAAATGTTGTTCACAAAAAAGAGCTCCTAAGCCTAAGTTATTAGCCTTCAAAGTTTGACTATAAACTAAATCCTTCCAATAGAGAGGAGGCAAAAAATTTCAAAGTCTTGCTACTAAATTTAGCAAAATGACTGCCAAAAATAGGGGTCTTCCAAATGTAAAAGCTTGCTAGCTAAATTTGGAGGACAATCTGATAAACTAGAGGCACTTCCAAATATGGTGGACACCAAATTTGGCAAATCTAGAAGGGACTTCTAACTGTGAGTTGTAGATTTTAAAATATATTAAAATGTTTTTTTAAGGGGTTTGCTAGCAGGGTTAACCCCTACCATGTTGACTACCAATAGGTCCCAGGGGGGTACTTCCATAGCCATGTGAGCCTTCAGGCATGAGCCCTATGGGCTCCTCAATGGTTGCGGGTACCTCAAGGGTATAGGGGGCCTATAGAGCCTGCTCAAGCCTATCAGTACCCTTGGTACCATGTAATATATATATTTTTAAAACCAAAACCTTTTTTTTTAATTATAAAATGAAAATTTATTTAATAACTTTTTTTATTCATGATAAAATCAAAGGTACTTGCCCTATAGAATATTATTTTTTATTTTTTGGAATATTCTTCCATACATTCGGTGAGGGGGAGGAATTTTTTTAGGGCTCTAGGAAAAGTGCTCCAAATCTAATGAATTGATAGTCAATAATTAGGTTCTTGGGCCTTTTGAATGCGATGGCAGGGTTGGATTTGACCCAAAATGCTCCAAAATTGTAGCTACCTTCTAGATCTAGCAACCACCTCACAACTTCAAATCCATGTAGATCTAGCCTCCAATGTCCAATTTAGACAAATTAAAAGGATACACTAACCTTCTTAGACACCTTGAGCTCAATGGTGAGTTTATATTTTTACCAACATGCTCCAAAATGAACCTACATTACAAATCCACAATGGAAACCCTCCCAAATCTAGTATTTCTGTCAAGTTTTTCTGATTCTCTAGGTCATCATGTGATGAAAGAGAAGTGAATACTCAACTTTTTAGGATCAACCAATATTTGCATCCTAGATCTCTCAAAAAAGACTAACATAAAGCTCCTAAAAGCTCTAATACCATGTAAGAGTTGGTATAGAATGCTCTATACCATACAAGATTTGGCTATGGAGGTAGCCACCCAAGATCTAGGAACTTAAATCAATGCACAAAAGAGACCCAACATGAAACAATAATTCTATTCTATTAAAGGGTTCATATACACAATATACATGAATGAATAAGATTACAATGAGAAGCCCTTGGTCATATATACCAAGGTGAAACATAGGACAACATAAGATTATGACAAGTGTCTTAATCTTATGACTTGAGACACAAAGAGATAACTATCCTTAGTGTACCCTATTTCAAGTATGAGCAGTAAGTGTTGTCATTGATGTCAACACCTAAGGTCAGCATCTAAGGAAATTATTTGAATGAGTTTGAGCAAGTGTCTGAGAAGAATAATACAATGTTTTGCTCCGCATATCCTATAGATTGAATATCTTTGTTTGCAATTTGGGAGTTATGTTAAGGGATGCCTTTAGTTGCTATGTTTCAAGTTTGAACTTCCGGTGTGAATATTTGAGCAAGTTCTATTCACCAAAGTAAAAATTGTTTTCTATGTATTTAATGGTGACAGGAAGAATGTATTCTGGTCTGCATTTCTCTGCATTTAAGTTTTATAGTCTACGGTTCTGAGACTAAGTCTGGGATGATTTTATGTGCCTTCAGTTTAAATGGTTCATGATTTGGTGCTCCGCAAGTGATCTTTCCTTTATGACAATAGGTGACAGTAATGTTTAAGTGCTCTGGTTTGAAGAATCTTCTAGATAGAGTGTTTGGGGGTTATGCGGAAGTTCTTGGTGATTGTAACATGCTTGTGGATGTCTCTAAATTGTGTTCCTACCTATTGATTGATCCACAAAGTATAATTTAAATCATGCATGAAGCGTGTTCCTAAAGGTCTTAGTGTCAACACGAGTTTTGGCCAACTTGGTTGTTTTCACTACTTGCGATTATGCTTTGGAGTTTGTGATAGCATGTTGTAGCATGGAAGATTGCATTTGAGTCCCAGCTAAGGCATGGCGTTGTCCACATTCATTCTTTTCTTCATAAATTTGTTTAGGTCTAGACCTATTCCAATGTATGTGTGTATGCCAACCTTGGAGATTATTCCAATGGTTGATGATTGTAATGCCGACCTTGATGTACATTCCAAGGTTGATGAATTGTATAAATGCATGTAATGAAGTCATGAACAACTCATGGATGTTACGAAGATGTGAAGATAAGTGGGAAGTGAAAAAGTAGAGCAGAACAGAGGAAATTTATTGCACTTCAATGGAACTAAACCTTGGCATAATGTAGATGTACTATCTCAGTTCACCAACTCTAGAAGTGAGCCACCCACTGGAAGTGAGCCACCCCATTGGCAGTGAGCCTCTTCTTTTGCAGTGAGCATTTTGGGTAGTGAGCCTTGTAAATTTTGATATATCATTTATATTGTGAGCTAACACTCACCGTGGTTTTTCCCTCATTGGGTTTTCCATGTAAAAATCTGGTGTCTCATGTGTCTCATGTGCGAATGTGTTTATGTTTCTAATTATATGCTTTCATGGTTAAATCATAATTGAGTGGTTAATGTGTTGATGTTTGAAAGAAGTTAATTTTTTTCTACAACTGATTCACGCCTCCCCCTCTCAATTGTCTTGTGCATTTCAACATACTCTAAGTATGCCCTAAGTAAACTTAACTAGACAAGTGTGAATAAGACTTTATGTGGAACCAGTTAGGTAATATACCCCGTTCACGCCAACAAATACCATGCTCATATATGTTAGGGTTTTCACACATATATATCTTGTCTCTAGCTAATTTTATTGATGTTGAAACAAACCATCAAGGGGTCTAATTCACATAGGCTCCTAAACAACCACCCCCTTTCCTTTTTCCCCCAAAACATAATCTTGAATACCATGAGATGAAGTTTCAATATCCTATAGCAAGGAAAACTCTAGTGTCTAGATGTATTTCCACCTCCTCCTGCAACTCGATGTATTTATGCTCACATCCATGTCCAAGTATAACACATATGTTTGCTAGAGCACCATAACCTCACACCTATATGTTGGATAGTGTGTTTTAGAAGGTTCTTAGTACCTTTATTTAGAACTAGTGACTACTCAAACACTCAGGCTTGGCCCTACAATGTGCATCAACACTTGTGTTGGTGTAATTTGTCCCTAGCTTGTCACAAGAGGCTAAAAATTCTTAGTTTTTCCTCAAATAATCTAATATAAACTTTTGTTAGTCATCGTCACTCTAAAGTATACTAAAAATGCAATTTCTCTTCTCTAACCCCTTTCCCACACACATAGCTCCTAATTTCCCCATCTCCATTTCTAACCCTTTCTTACCTTCCCTTCATCACATCCTCTTCTGATTCCTCTCTCTCTCTCTCTCTCCATGAATTAACCATTTCTCCTTCAATCTCTCAAAATTTAGTTGGCTATACTCCACATCTTACCTCCAATTCCATTCATCCTTCTTCTTGGGTGTTATTCAAGTGGCTCCCAGAAATCTACCTTCCAACACAATTCATCCTAAAATTGTTTCATGGGGCCTTCCTTCTTTCCCTACTCCTTTACCCTCCTCATCTTAGGACCCCTATTCCCTCTTCTCAATTATCTCTTCCTAATATAGTATATGACATTTTAAGTCTTACCTACCACACTCATTGTAACAAGAAGAATTATATGTTCCTACTTCTCTCCCATCCACCACCATTAATCTTCCCCCTCTACCTTGTCTACCAAGAATCCCAAGGAATTTTACCTCATGGAATAACTACAAGCCACACAGGCCAAAAGTTTTATTTGGGATCTCCTTTAATCTTCTCTTACCTATAGGGAAGTACTTCAATAGGCCTTACAAAAATTTCAATACAATTAAATGACAAGCCTACTAAGATGGATTCTATGCTAGAATCCATTAAGGATGTCTCATTTTTGCTTCTAAAATCCCTTCCCCTTCTATCATTCAAGAATCTCTTCCTCTTATTATTGTGGCTAGATAAAAGAAATTTTTTATTAAAAGTGTTCTCATAGATAATATTTTTTACCTTGATATTTGTAGTACTAATTTCTTATTGCATATCAAGATTGACCTTTCTTGATTACAAAAGTATAACCTAGCTAGTCGAGGCTTTAACAATGTCAATCAAGATCTCCATGGGATAATTATTGTAATGAACACCTATCTGCTAAATTTATCAAAACATAACTAAATCTAAAACATAACCATAAACACAATTTTTTTTACAATAATGGAGAATAATATACAATTAAAATTATTTCACAATAATGAATTTAATAAATAACTATTCCAATTCCACAAATCATAAATAATGAATGAACAATCTTACATTCATAAATTACTTATTACATGAGTGCATCATCATCTTGATGCTATGAAGTATAATTTCTCAAATAAACATTATTACAATATTCACAATGGAATACAATAGATAAAACTGTATAATCAAGTCTTTCTATGTATATAACCAAGCCTCCGTCATAATTCATCTACAAGAGGGAGAGCATTACCTGAGTGCTTTACCTACAACCATAGACCAATGGTCCCCTACACACCTTCCACTTGGAAGTGGCCCTACTCTTCACGGGGGAAGTGGATTAGGAAATCAATAAGATCTAACATGCCTTCTAAGAACTAGTGTTGTGTCTATTACATGCAATTAGTTATACAACTCTAGATTCCTTCTAGCTAAGTATAACTTAGATTGACTATTATAAAATACTAAAGAGACACCATGAATTGACAATGCAAGTAGTGATTTTGCATTACTTTGTCCAAAGATTCAAGAAATAAAACACATTCCTAAATAGATATGTGTGTCGTATGTTCACATACCTCTATCTTAAACTGGTTAACACATAACATAATTTCACAAGACACATACTCAAGAGTGTAATTTCCAATCACAAGCATATCAGCTTAAGCAATTGTTGAACCTATTCTAGGCTTGGCTAGGTGAGACGATACGTATATTTTAATACAACTTCAAATAGCCAAGTATAGAATAGAGAACAAGGTAAATAATTTAATATTAGTATCAATATTGTTGTGCAACCTTACATTCTCAGCCACATTCCCAAAAGGAAGTCTCATCATAGGAAGAATCTCAAGATTTCAGTAATTATATATAAAAGAAATTGTCTCTCTAGACTTTATAAGTTACCTTTAATTATAGACTTGTCTTCCATACTATCTCATACTGAGAATATCAATATGATGCAAGAACATCCAAAGGTGTAAGGGCAATCTTGTATCACCCAAAAACAATGATGATTCAAAATTGATGACTTTGTTTTCATTTCTTTTCAATATTTGTATTTCTGATTCCATAACCGCTGGAATAATGATGTAGAACCTTCAGTTTTTCTAAACTGTTAAAAATAGCAAACTTCTATTTTAGGACAGTTTGTACCTGGGCATGTATGGAAGAGAAATTTTACAAGAATCTTCATAAATAAAAAATAAGACCTTTGACGAAGGAATCAAGCAAATATCATTTGTGGGATGAAAGATAATAAAGTTTATGTTTCCTGAAAAACCCCTGAAAAGGTTTCAAAGTTAGGTTTGAGGCACTTAGAGGCCCTGTACGGCCCAAAAAATGGGTAGAATTGGCAAAGCCCACTCTTAGTGCATAGAGAACTTCACGAGACTTCCAATACTTCAAACGGTTTGTCAATCAAACACCTAGATCAAAAGTTATGGCTCCCGGAAGTTGACCTATTTTTGGAGGGAGATGAAAATTTTGAAATTTGGTTGGAGGCCACCAAAAAGGGCTATTTATGACCATTTTTGGGAACCCTTGGCAGTAGTAGAGATAAGGGGGAAATTGTAGAGTCAAGAAAAGGTGGTAAAATAGAAACCCTAGCAGATTTGAGGCCATAGAAGGTAGAAAGTTCCAGAATCTAGAGATAGGAAGCTATAATGTGTTGTAGTTGTGGAGGATTCATCCTCTGATTAAATTTTAGCTTCTGTAATGTAATGTGTTGTCCAAATCAATAAAAAAACATTCTATTTTATGTGCGTAATTTGTGTTATTGTGTGTTTTGTGATTTACCCCCTTCATCACAATAAAATATAGAGTTAAATACTCTTTGCTAACCTTATCTCTGAGTAGAGATTAATTTGGTATATTTTATTCACTTAATACCAACAAAGTTTAGACTTATACAAAATAACTTCTTATCAAACTTGATAATACTTCAATAGTATAATGCAATTTCTCTAAATAAATAGAAATCATAATTATATACTGCACTGTCATGCACATGATTGTTTTAATTCAAAGTAAATAATTTCTTTACTTTGAAAAAGATTGTATATTTATAAATGCATATATGTACCTTACATATATCCATTTATAAATATACCAAAGTTAAAATCACACTATCTGCTCAATACTAATAATAGTTTTCAAATAAAAGTGATATTCATTAACTCTTTTCTTAGTTAAATCTGTTTTGGTATGACCCAATTCAATGATAGAAGATTCCTTCCAAGAATCATTAAACTTCACATATCTACAAACACATCTCTATATATATAGAACTAAGTTACAAGGGAAGAATAAACAATTATGTTTATCTTCATGAATAAATGAAACTCAGGATAACTTTTTAATGTAACACCAAGAGTTTAATTAAATAGAATTGTGATGTTCACTGTAACATTCATAGGGACCAAATATAAACATATTTGTGAAGATCACTATTGTATTCACAGTGATTCTCATAGGAGTAAAACTTCATCAGATAAGAGTAATCAATAAAAAGATCTATAACATAGATCGACCTATACATTGTATTCATTTAAACGTTAATCTCTAAGTTCATAAACCTTAAAAATGGTCAATCACAATCGAACCATAGTGCCATGTCATGGATTGTGATGAAATTTCAACTCATTGAAAGGCACATACTTACTCAGTCAAGGCCCAAATTCCTCACTGACAAAACATTCTGGTAATTTTTAGACAGAGATGTCAATAACACATACCATATATAATACTTCCCTATGACTGTGATTTAATTCAACACAGTCAACACACATTATAGTCATAATGACAAGAATAGGGTTTAAAAAAGTCAAGTCAGAATAACAATAAAATGACTATGAATATACTTACACAGTCAAGCCATGGTAAACACACATTGGCTATGAAGTAATACCATAGTCAAGTCATACAACATTATCACAGTAGTTATGTAATAGACAATATAGTTGAGCCACACCTTAATATCACAATAGTTATGTAATGGACAATATAATCAAGCCACTCGTTAATATATCAATGGCTATAAAATAGACATTACAGTTGAGCCACAAAATAGTATATCAATGACATAAAATAAACATACAACCAAGCCATCCTTTTTCTTAACAATCGAATATTGTATATTTTTTGAAATGGACTTTGCGTGCACTCCGAAGAAGTCTGATTGTGGGCTGAGTGAGAAGCCTATGCATGGTCCTACAGTGTTTGATCATGGGCCATGCGAGCTTATGGGATATTCTTATGATCTTCTGCTTCTTGGGCCTTTCAGGAACACTGGGATTTCATCTGGTCATGGGGTGGGGTCTTCTCCTACTGGGTGGGAAAAATCCCTGTTAACATATTTAAACAAGACCACTTTGTGTAGGGCTTTTGATCTGGTTGTTGGCTAGTTTGATGGAGTTTTAGGGAACAACACTACTAAGATATCTTCTGGTCTTCCTCCAAAGTCTTTTTCTTATGTTGTCCTCAACCCTAGAGCTCAAAATTGCTCATCACAAGCAAGGGATAGGCCTATGCCTTGCAACTGTTCCTCTCCTGTGGTGGTTTGTGGCCCTGAGGTCTTTGAAAATGAGGGTTTTTATATGAGGCATGGAGTAATCTACAGAATCAATGGGTTGCAACTTGCACAACTAGGTTACAGAATCCTGAAAACCTTTTATTGCTAGAAAGATCAAGCTCTACCCCAATGCAAGGGGGTTCTTCATAGCAATTTTTGAGTCCTCTAAGGAGAGATATTTAGTATTGAATAGAGGTTGGATGTGGGGGGATCATCCGTTGTCCATCAAACCTTTGGGTTCATTCCTTCAACCCTCTTATTGAGCCACTTAATACCAAACCAATATGGGTATGATTACCGAATTTTCCTATCCAGTTTTGGGAGGATTCTTGTTATGAAGCCATTGGCAACATGTTAGGGCACTTTTTGAAGGTTGATGCTACAACCTAGGATATGGGACATTCTATAGTTGCTTGCATATTAATGGATATTGACATCTCTAAACTCCTCTATGGAGATGTTGTTTTGATGGTGGAGGACAGGCCATGGACGCATCTATTGGACTATGAGGGTCTCCCTTTTTGGTGCAAGCATTATTTCTCTATTGGTCACTTAGCTTTTGGTTGCCCTCATTCTCATCAAAAGGGTGTGGCAACTTGGTGGAAGGAAGCTCTACTAGATCCTTTGATTGTTTATGCTTCTTTTATGGATGATTCTTCTCAAGAGGATGAGCCTTCACAGGAGAGTGATTCTTCTCAGGAACTTGTTCTCCCCCAAGAGCTTGTTGGGGAGCCCATGGCAACCACTTTTGTTGTTACTGTTGTTCTTGCTAGACCTGTTTAGGCTGCCCTTGTTGGGCTGTTGGCTCCCTTATTGGATCCTTCTATTGCGAGTTTGACTACTTTGTCGGTATCTGATTATTCATCTGCGTTGTCAGCCTCTCTTTCTGTGTGTAACTACCCTTTGGCTGCGATGTCAGGTGAGGGGCCCCTCCTCTCACCTCACTCTAAGGATTTTGACTCAGAGTTTTCTTGGAATGTTGTTCAAAGAAAGCAAAAAGGACTCCCTAAATTTATCGTTGCTTCATGACAGAGGGTCAAGGGAGTTATATTTTTTCCTTCAGGATCTGGTGTTGTTTAGATCCCTTGTTCCAGTTTGACACTCAGTTGTTGTTCCTCTACTGTTCCTATTTTATTTTGTTGTGTCTAGCCTTTTTGTGGTATGTTTTGCTCTGCCTTGGGGCCTTGTTTGTAAAGGGTTTAGCTCCTAGTTAAGCTACTTATCTTAATCAAAAACAAACAACCAAGCCATTAAGTCTTCAATGATTGTGGTTAAGATAAACACAAAAGGAGCACAATATAAATATATTTCACATTGACTAAGAAAGAGTAAAACTCAAACTAAGGCTCATTGCTTCTCAATGACTGTGAAGGGTTTAACAAATAGCTGAGTCTCATATTAACATAGTGTTTTCATAAAAGAAACCTCTTGATGGGTGTTTTTTCACACAATAACATAGATGAAATATTGAGTATCTCACCCCTCTTGAAAGGAATCTAATCCTAGAAAACGTAGAAAAAAGATTGCCCCAAGGTTTATACTGTCACTCAAAAATTTGATCATTGTGACTTAGTTCTTCCTATGTCACTATATGATTGTGATACCTCTCCCAAAATCACTCCTACTTGTGAGGGTATTTTGGTGCAAGAACATAAAATAATTGATATTTTGTCTCTTCTTCATTCCAATGCTCTTCCTTTTGGGCATGTGGCATTGATGGATGAAGAGTCTCACCTCACATTGGATGAACATATCACTTTATCTTCTCTTCATTTGGATAATCTCTCTTCTAAGGATGAGGCATTAGTAGATGTTAAACACATTACTTCTACTTCTACCACATCTTCCAAAGTCCATGATGATCTTCCTCCTTTAGTTACATGTACAAGTCCCTTGGATATCACAAAGGACGTGAAGATCTCTTCTCTTCCTCCTTTGGTTGCATGTTCAAGTCCCTTGGATATCAATAACGATGTGAAGACCTCTGTTGAGTGTTGTATGTCATTGATGTCAAAAGAAAGTTGAGTTGATGATTGTTTTTACCATCAGGAGATATGTCATGAGAAGTTGTTGATACTTTGTGTTCTCTATGGAAGCTGGGTCTTCATGACAAGTTGAATCATGCACCTGGTATCATGCAGCAGGAGATTTCATGTTGTCCTTCATAGAGATATTGATGTGGTGTAAAGAATTGTAGTGCTTAAAGACAAGAGATCTCTGCAAAGTTGTGGGATAGCCTCAATTTGTTGTTTAGGGTTTGCATTACTAAGGTTTTAGGGCCACAAACCCTAAAGCACTCTCAAGTTAAATAAGGCACAAAGCCCTCATTTACTCATTTACATTTTTTATCTATTCGCTCATTGACCGGCATTCACAGGTGAAAGTTCACTTAAGTGAACTCTTAAGGGTATCGAGCTCATTGGTTTATTGGCCCCGCCAACTAGGTTTTACCAAGCACAGTGGTGTTGTGTGGTTACACAACACGCCCCATTTTGACTTGGCAAAACAGGGACCCAACTTTTGTTTTGGCTTGTGTTGTCTGTTTCTGGCGGTTTGGTAAAAATAAGTCAGGTGCATCATCATCATGAAGGTCAGGATGAGGTAGGTCATCATCATGAGGTTAGTTTTCAAAGTTCATATTTTGTTTCTATGACTTCATGGTTAGAAAGAGCTTGAAATTTCATGCAGGTTTCCCTTTTGCATCACTCGAAAATTCGTCCATATGAGGGAGTTGTGAGCAGTCAAAGTTTTGGTCAAACCTGATAATTGCTATATGAACTTCATCATCATGATATTTGGAAAGCCCCCCGATAATATCCTGAGGTCGAAACATCCGGACGTCAAGTTTAAGTCGTAGTAATCTTTTCCCGTCAGGCGGTCTTTTATATCGCCAAAGGTCATCATCATGATCTTACTTTATCACCTGATGAAAATCATGCAGTCCCGAAACATCCGGACGTCAATCTTAAATGCTAGTGTGTTTTGCCCGTCAAGCATCATCATGATATTCTAACATCATCAGCATCATGATATTCTCGCATTGCGAGCATCATCATGATATTCCAACATCACCCGATATTATAATATCATGCTGATATTATAATATCACCTTACTTAGAGAAATCTGCCATCTGCATAATTTGCGCGCGCACGACCAAGTCTTGGTGATCAACATCATCATGATATTTCGAGACCCGACATTTCCTAATATCCTCCTGACCTCCTTTTGCGTGATCATGATGATCACCTTATCTTTCGAAGCGGAGGGTGATTTTCATTTCTTAAGTCGTGTTGAACAAGATCATCATGATCTTGTTCGTCTCTCCCAACAGTTCGTAATATCATCCTGCCGACGAGTATAACCTTTTGCAAATATGATGATGACGATGACGTCATCATCACCTTCTCCTTCGGCAGGATATTTTCCAAGGCATGATCCATTTCGCCAATATGATGATGATGATGACGTCATCTTCGAAGATTAACACAAGCCCCGGATATCCTGATGACGTTATCAGGACTTTCGGCAGGATCATATTTTTGATCACCCAGTGCGTATATGATGATGATGATGTTCATCATCCTGATCTTTCGAGCGGATTGCCTTGGCCGAAAAGGGTCATACTGTTTTCATGACCTGATCATCTTCCTTAGAGGGAACCCGATATTCCATTTACCTCCTGATCTTAACGAAACATGACGATGACGTCATCCCTTTGCATTTTAACCAAGCCTGATGATGACGATGACGTCATCATGATTTTCCTCAGCGGCAGGATCATTTTCCGAGTCCTCCTGTTGGTCATCATCATGATTTTTGGCGTCGGTATAACTGTTGCCGTCGGCCTAAGGTAAAATTGTCACCCTGATCATATGTAGTCACGCCGATGCAAATATGATGATGATGCAAGGCCGGATTCTAAGGATGGTTGAAGGGCGATTATTTCCTTGTATAATCTGAGATCATCATCATCATATTCCGAACCCGATATACAAGAAAATGGGCAAAACATGAAGCGATAGAAATTTGAAAGCCCGACTGCCTGATGTTTGGTCAACGATGGTTGACCTGATTGTTTTTATGCTGTTTATGCATTTAGTGCATATTTTCACAGGTAAGACCTGATTGCCTGTAGCTGCACGTGGGGAGGTATGTTTAATAAAGTGTTTACTTCCTGTTGTTTATCATGATGATGATGAACCTTATGTTTGTCTGTTTACTTGCAGGAAATCATCATGATGCTGCTGAAGCTGAACATTGAGATCATGATGCTGCTGAAGCTGAACATTGAGATCATGATGCTGCTGAAGCTGAACATTGAGATCATGATGCTGCTGAAGCTGAACATTGAGATGATGATGCTGCTGGGGATGGACATTGAAGTCATGATGCTGCTGAAGCTGAGCGTTGAGATCATGATGATGCTGCTGAGGCTGAGCATTACAAAGTTGCGCATGGAGTCAACATGGACCAGACGTGAGGAGGATATTGTCAAATATGCTGTTCGCCAGCTGGAGGCCGAATCAAGTTGAAGATGCTGGAATATTCTGTGCCAGCTGTACATTTGCCAACTGATGAAGCATGTGCTTTTCATCTGGACCGTTGTTTATTATGAGAGGATCCTGATCCTTGGATCATTGTAACCGTTTTCTGGCAGTTGTTCTATATAACATCCAGAGCTTGTCATTTTAAAAGGGAGAAATACAGTAGAATACACAGACGCATCTGGCGCAAAGAGTGAATTACTGTAGAATAAGTTAGGAGATCGGATTACTGAGACTAATGAGGATAGAATTGTTGAAATGTCAAGGTTCTTTCTTCAGATCACTGTGAATGTACCTGTTCTTGAGCATACTGAATGAATATGAAGTTCCAGATTACATCCTGATTGTAAATTTTACGTAATCTTTCTGTTGATTTCTGGATATGTACTGGTGAATGCTGTGTTCAACTGGAAGCGCTTTCATTTCATTACATGTTGTTGTCAACTTTCCTTTGAAGCTTTGCACTAGATCATGCGGATTTGTGGAATGTCCTGGTGAAGTATGATTTCTAGTTTTCCTTCTTTTCATTGCAAGTATGGGAGCTTGTATGTGAATCAGTGATCTAAGTCCAGTAATTTTAGGAATCTCACTCTCTAACCCTTTTCCTTTTTTCAATTTCATTAATTCATCACCATAACTGCAAATCATGATAAATAACAAGCAGAAACAGTGAAATATGCTGAAATCCCGTAGGTAACTGAAGATCCTTAGCATATTTGAGTTAAATGCATGTAGTATTGAAAATATCATGCAAAGAATCATAAATAATGGTAGAAATCATGCAAATATCAGCCTGTATGCACATTATTTGACTAAATTTACAGTGCAGAGGTAGAATTGTTGGAGACTTATGCAGAGCGAACATCCAGAGCAGGATATTTGAAGATGATGATGATGAACAGTGCAGAAACACGTAAGGCCCCTGAATGGAAAACAGCAACACACATCAACCACTGAGTAACGTCAGTAGATTAAGACCTAATCAACGGAGACTTGGGATCATGAATTCTTTGAATTCATCGTATCTTTCAAGATGAGTAAAGGTTGTTGTGTAACTTTTATTCTATGTTTGTGAATGACTAACATCATGACCAACATAAATTGGCGCTAGAAGGAGGGCCAGAGGATTGAAGATCACATTCATCATCAGTATTTCCAGGTTTGATGACGCTCAGAGTAAGGTAACTTCAGATCATTTGTGAATTTCATCAAATTGCATAAATATTTGCTGCGACAAGTTTGTATTTGCACATTCTGTGTAAAGATTTCCAAATTTCACATAAATATTGCAAGCTTTACAGTAGATTTCTTTAAATTCACTAAATATTGGCCAAAGATGCATAAATTTGTTCAAGCTTTGAGAATTTGAGCCTTAGACACGTGAGATCTGGTGCTACTGGTCGAAATATCCCAATATCCTGTCATATTTGCAGTATCTTCGCAAATATCGCATAAATATTCAGTCTGATTTGCAAGTTGACCGCAAATATTGCCTCGTCCGGTGGAATCCAGCCAATATTTGCAAAGTTTCAGCTAATTGGACTCCAAATCGAGAAATCCTGGCTCACAGGATAAATACCAGGTCTAGACATAGTGAAATTTTCGAAGAATTGCCTGTTAGAGGTTTTAGACCTAAGACTGTAGACGTTCACCATACTCCAAAGTCTAGTACGTCCAGAGCTTCACCAGGATCTCCTCCTGTAACTCCCGTTGGTTTGCAAATACCTTCAGGTATACCAGTGACACCTCCTGTTCAACCTCAGGGTATACCTTTAGTCCAACCTCAGCCAACTGCACCACCAGTTCGGCCCCCTCAGGTTGCAATGTCATTCTTTGCAGCTGAATCACCATTGACCTTTACTGCGTATCATGAGTTACCAAAGTATCCGGACAAGCTTTGTCCAAAATACCATCCTTATCAGGATGCGGATGATCATATCAGGACGTTTAAAGAAGCTTGCTGCAGAGCCAGAATAGAGCATCAGGATGTGGTGTGCAGATTATTCCCTTTTTCCTTAGGGGAAGAGGCTTATAATTGGTTCATCAGTCTTGGTCAATCTTCTGTAGGTTCGTGGGCTGTCTTAGAGAAGGCTTTTCTTGACAGATTCAAGGTCCCTATTGATCCATCCATGAATTACCACCTGTTTGCCACAATTAAGAGATTGGAGCATGAACCTATTGCAAATTTCAATGCTAGGTTCCAGAAAATGTTGTCCAAGCTAGTTACCCCATATGTGGTGGCTGATGATGCTGCTAGAAGTATTTATTATTCAGCCCTGGATCCATTAACCGCCATGTTCATCAGGAGAACACATCCTGCGATCACCACATTGACAGGAGCTTTTCAAGAAGCTATCAAGGTAAATCAACAGCTGATACCTGCTCCTACTCCAAATATAGCATTCCCTGCTTTGCCTGGCATGCAGTCACAATATCCAGCACAGTATCCTGCAGCTTATCCTTCGCAATATCCTGCACAATATCCAAATGGAGCAGTGATGCCCCCAGCAATCATGCCTGCACCTTTGCAAGTACCTCCATTGAGTATCATGCCTCCTCCTAATGGAAATGGCCAATCGTCACAATATCCTGCACATGCTCAGACACCTCAGGGTACAGACCTATCCCACAATAACCATGGATCTTCCTTTTTCCAGCCTCAGACTGAAAATGTAGTGGCCAAAGCTCAAGAGGAGAAAGAGGAAATCAAAGAAATTGCTGCTCAGTTGAGAAAGCTCACCACAGAAGTAACACACTTGAGAAACCAAGGGTTTTATTCACAGTCAGGTCAGAATAGGAGTTATTCCAATGACAGACCAAATTACCCTGACAGAGGATACAACAATAACTTCAACAGTAATGCTGCAAATAACAATAATCCTCCTAGGCAGCTTAGAGTGTGGAACTCCAGGCCAAATAATGGTTCATTACCATCACCCCTAGACAATCAGCCTCCTAGTGAAGCCAAACAAACTACTAGAGTCAATCTTGCTGAGGCAGCCCTTACCAATTGGTGCAGGATTCACAATACCAATGCACATGCAGAATTAGATTGTCCACAATTTAGGATTGCTGCCAGCATCTTTCAGACTGAAGTGTCTAATACTTCTGGAAATCCACCTCAGGCAGAAGGAAATGAAATAGTTCCTTGTGGATATGACTCAGCTTTTGTGCTGGAAACCTACACTAATCAGCCTCATCAGGATTATAATCAGACCTGTGAAGAATCTGCCTTAACCTTTGAAGCAAATTATGTCTTCCCTTTTGAGGATGAAAATGAACCTACAAGAGAGCATGAGGAAGTACATGCATACCAGTAGCAATACCCTGGTAAGCACAATTATAACCTGAGGAGTAATGCCAACAGACCTGCCGGTCCATTGACATCATCTCTACCTCCAAATAACTTCAACACACCCCCTGATCCTAAGGCTAGCAATAACCCTGGGTTCCCTAAGGTGAATGCTCAGTACTTGTCTCCTCAAAACACAGTAACAAAAGTCGCAGGTGCACCTCATGAATCTGACAGGTTAGTCAGCTATTTGGCTGATGAAATGAAGAAAATCAAGATCAGCCTGTCCCTATCTGAGTTACTGAAAACTCCTGCCATAAAAAGGGCATTCATGAAGTCGCTGGATGATCCTGCTTCCAAAGAGGATAATCACCTTTCGAGTCAATCCAATAGCAGAGACCATACTGCTAAAGATAGCACTATCAAGCCCAAAGTGTCAGCCACAGTCCAAGCTGCTGAAACCTCTCACATGACCTTGTACAGAGATAAAACTGAATCACCTCCGTTTCTCCTCACCATAAGAATGTTCAGTAAGAATTTGCACAACTGCTTAGTTGATTCAGGAGCCTCAACTAATGTTATGCCTTTGTCAATATGCAACGCATTAGGACTGCATCCTGCTAAATCATTAAAGAAGGTCACTCAACTGGACAAGACAGAAGTAAGTGTTGTAGGAGAACTCACTCATATTCACATGCAGCTAGCGTCTGATCCTAGGATCCAGTATTACATTGACATTCAGGTAGTTGACATACCTGATACATATGGGATGTTGCTTAGCCGGGACTGGTCTAAAACGCTTAACGGATACATGTCCACAGACTTCAGTCACATGTGGTTGCCATGGAAAGGTATACCTAATCAGATCAGGATTGATGCTGAGCCTAGGATGAAACATATGATCACGGAATATAACAGAACAAATGAGATCATGTATGTAAACGTAGAACCTGGAGTTTATCACATCAGGCCGCAAACTGTCCAAATAGAAGAGGTCCTGATGCTTGATGTTCATCATCATCATCATGATGATTATCATGAGGATATGCCAGTTGTAGAACTTAATAATGATCCTGATAATGAGAATGAAATAGATCGCTTCAGGGATTTTCAGATGCATTTATCTACTCAGATAAAACGTTGTCATTTATTAAAGATACCTGCTAATGATATCTTGATTGACGGATGGTGCAGATTGCATGGCGAAGCACACTCGGAAAAGACTTGCGAACCATGCTTGGACATGATCATGCTGGAGCAGACGTATAGTGAAGCATCATCATCATATTCCGAGGTGAGTGCTACATCTGATGATGATGATGATACTAATTTTTATTTGTCTTCTGTAGGAACAGAAGAGTCGACGGATCCTGATGAGGATCATATCCGAAAAATAGAAGAGATCCTGGTGTCCAATCAGACAAATGATGCGAGAAAGGAAAAGATCACTCCTGGTAGTGATTGCTTCATGGAACCGGATTACGAGTTGTCTGATGAGGATAAAGGCAGTGACCTGACGAAGTTCGAAGAATTTCTGGTCAAAGAAATAAAAAAAATGACACAACAGTGTAGATCTCCCCAGGAGGTTTTAATCAAAAGTTGGTGTAGGCTGCATAAGGCGCCTCACTCAGAAACCACTTGCTCACTGTGCTTGCACATTTTGAAGAAGCATGCAGTTGTATGTGCTGAACATCATCCTCCTGCTAGGATGGAAGAGAAAACAGAAAAGCCATCAGGCTCATCAGATAAAGGAAAGAAGAAGCTTGAAGATGACACACCTAAGTTAAGGTGGATATCAGGCGGAGTAGCAGCCAGAGCTGCAAAGAAAAAGGAAAGTTCAAATAAATGTCCTGCTGAAGATAAGCCTTGGATCCTGAGGTTTGATGGATCCAAATCTAAGCAAGGTTCTGGAGTAGGGATTGACCTTACTGATCCATCAGGGAAATCCCATTTAGCAGCTTACAGACTACAGTTTCCCTGCACTAATAATGTCACAGAGTATGAAGCTCTGATTCATGGACTGTTGTTTGCCCATAAGAAGAAGGTGAAGATCCTGCATGTCTTTGGAGATTCAGAACTAGTTGTGAGACAAGTAAGAGGAATTTACTCTTGTAACTACAGAAAGCTGTCAAATTACAGACATCGTGTGTGGGACCTCATTGAAGACTTTGATGCCTTCAACATCGTTCACGTGCCAAGAGAACAGAACCAAAAGGCAGATGCACTTGCTCAGGCCGCCAGTACGCTGGAACCACTGTCTATATCTGGTCTGAAGAGATTTGCAGTAGAATTGGTGTCAGTACCTTCGGTACCTGACAATGTGACCAATCTCCAAGTGTTTGATGATGATCAGCACATCCTGGATTTCATATCAAACAGAGATGTATTTGAAGCTCAGATCATAGATGAAAATGGTATGGAAGATCATGTCTGGGAAGAAGATGAGATTTTAGAGTTGCCTGGCAACACAATTCCCAAAGGTATGATTGAATTAGAAAGAGCCTTTGATCTGGATAATATGCTCAAACATAAGGATCTGCCTAAGGCAGATGGAGGTCAATATTCACAGGTGAATATTGGACAGGCTGATGACAAGAAGAATGTCTTGTTGGGTAAGGTTTGTACACCTGAAGAGTTAGATGGAATAACTCAGGCCCTTAAGGATTATATACATGTAATTGCATGGACTTATGACGAGCTGAAGACGTATGACACTTCTGTCATAACTCATACTATACCCCTCAAGCCAGATGCAAAACCTTTCAGACAGAAGCAGAGGCCAGTCAATGCTCTGCTTGAGCCCATCATCCTTGAGGAGGTCAAGAAATTGTTAAATGCCCAGATAATATTTCCGGTAAGGCACTCCACTTGGGTGGCAAATCTGGTACCAGTCAGGAAGAAGAATGGAGACATCAGATTGTGTGTGGATTTCAGGAACCTGAACAGAGCATCAGAAAAGGATAATTATCCTTTGCCCTCTTTGGATGAAGTTCTGCAGATGGTAAATGGAGCCAAGATGATGTCCTTCTTGGACGGTTTTTCAGGATACAACCAAGTGATGGTTGATAAAATTGACAGATTAAAGACTGCCTTCACCACAAAATGGGGGATATTTGCATATAGACGTATGCCGTTTGGATTGATAAATGCTGGAGCTACATTCCAGTGAGCAATGGACATAGCCTTCAGAGGCTTAATAGGAAAATGTATAGTCATCTACATGGATGACCTGACAGTGTTCTCCAAAGAAAGGGGAAATCATGTTGCTGATCTCAGGAGTGTGCTAAAGAAGTGTGAAGAATATGGAATATCTTTGAATCCCAAGAAGTGCATATTCGGGGTCACAACAGGAAAGTTACTAGGCCACCTGATCACAGAGGATGGGATTATCATTGATCCTGACAGGGTGGAATCTATTATGAAATTACCACTTCCAGGAAGCAAAAAGGAGCTTAAATCTTATTTTGGTAAGATAAATTTTGTGAGGAAGTTCATCACTGGCTTTGCTGAGATTGTCAGACCACTGAATGCCATGTTGAAAAAAGATGCACAAATTGACTGGACACCAGAAGCCAGAGCTGCTTTTGAAGATATAAAGAAGGCCATTTCGGATGCTCCTGTCCTCATTAGTCCAGATTATACAAAAGATTTCTACATCTACTCATTTGCTTCAGAACATACTTCTGCAGCAGTATTAACTCAAAGAAATGAAGATAAAGAAGAGAAACCAATTGCCTTCATGAGCTGTCCTTTCAGGGATGCTGAGTTGAGATATGTAGATGTTGAAAGACAGGCACTTGCATTAGTTAGAGCAGTAAAAAAGTTCAGACATTATATACTGAGGAGCAAAGTGATTGCTGTGGTACCAGATGCAGCAGTAAAGATGCTGCTGATGCAGAGTGAACCTGGTGAAAAAAGGGCCAAATGGATTACGGTACTACAAGAATATGACATGGAGATCACACCCATGAAGCTAGTACGAGGACAGGCTCTGAGCCAGATGATATCTGAAACTGATCCAAACATCATCAGTCAGCAGTATGTGATAGATGAGAAAGACAATAAAGAATGGTATTCAGACATCAGGCACATCCTGATCACTGGAAGATGTCCTTTGAGGATGCAGGCTTCACAGAGAAGAGCCTTAAAGATGAGATCCCAGAAATATATGATGAAGAGAGGAGCCCTGTTTAAAAAGAATTATGAAGGGATATACCTGAGATGCTTAGAGAGACCAGAAGCCAATAAAGTTTTGACAGAGCTACATGACAAGTTTGGAACTGCCCACGGATCAGCGTTGGCCACAACACATGCAATCCTCAGAGCAGGATATTACTGGCCTACCATTTTTAAAGACACAGCTGATCATGTTAAATGTTGTCATGTTTGCCAGGTTGCTGCCAACAGAGAAAAATATGCTGCACAACCATTGCAGCCAGTGATGGAAGAGCGCCCATTTGCACAATGGGGCATGGATTTCATAGGACCAATCAATCCTCCGTCTTCTTCAGGCCAGAGGTATGTCCTAACAATCACTGATTATTGTACCAGATGGACTGAGGCTATCAGCAGCAAAACTTGTACTGCTGATGATGTCATTAAATTTCTGGAAAGCAACATTGTCACCAGGTATGGAACTCCTTATGCATTGGTAAGTGATAATGGTTCTGCCTTCATTTCCACTAAATTGTCAAGTTGGGCTTTTGATCATGGGATCATACTTAAGTTCTCATCCAATTACTATCCCCAGGGAAATGGATTAGCAGAATCCACTAATAAGAATTTACTGAGTATCATAAGAAAATTGATAGAGAAAAATCCCAGGGAATGGAACTCATTTCTGAAATATGCCTTATGGGTAGACAGAACTAGAATGAAAATTGCATTAGGAAACTCACCCTTCCAGCTAGTATATGGGGTAGATCCCATCCTCCCTGTAAACTTGAAAATTCCTACTCTGCAGTTTGCCCAAGACTATCTAGGCATAGATAATAAACAGGAAGTCAGGTTGCTTCAGTTGATGCATCTGGAAGAAAAACGAAGCCAAGCAATTGACCAATTTGCAAAACATCAGGCTGTTGTCAAACGCTGGTTTGACAAGAGAGCCAGAATTAAAGCTTTCAGGATATCAGATTTAGTCCTGATGTGGGATAAAGCCCATGAAAGGAAAGGTGATCATGGTAAGTTCGATAGACTATGGATAGGTCCCTTTCAGATTTCTGAAATTTTAGGAGACAGCACTTATAGGCTTAAGAACCTGACAGGTGAGGATGTCCCGTTGCCAGTCAATGGACAATTCCTCAAACATTATTTCCAGGCCTGAGTGACTTCATGACAGTCTTGTGTATCATATTGTATATTTGTATAGTTGTTTGTACAGTGTTTGCTTGTTGTTGTTGTTGTTTGTTGGTTGGGACCTTGTTCTGGTAAGTCAGGATGATGCACTTCATCACCTAAGAAAATAACTAAATTGTTAGGATTCAAGTGATGAGATCAGATTTAGATATAGATTGTAATTCATTCTGATAAATACTCATGATCAGGTTTATGATGTCTTTTCATCAGGGTACTTTTTCTTGTCCAAAGTGAATCAAACACAATGAAGCACCTAACAGCCTTGGGTTTGTTGAAGATATGAGTATAGGTGTTAAGTGAAAAATCTAAAGGGACTCCCTTGCTACCAATACAATCTCCAACCTAAAGCTGCAAGTGACTACACCTTGTACAAATGAGCAGACATGATGATATCAAATTTAAATTTTTAAAGGAAAATCAGAAGCAAAATAAAATTAGGCCATCTAAGTAACTCTACCGGGGCTATGGACGCCTGCTGGCAGTGGGGCTCTACTTAGGGAGATTGTATAGATAACCTTGCCGGGGTTATAGACACCTGCTGGCAGCAAGGCTCTATCCAGGTTGGCTATGAGGGATGATCTCCAACTATGTAGTTTAACACCAGTTACTTATGTTTTCAACTTACTTTCAAGATGAGGATAATTAATCATCTGCACACACCTGATCCTTTGTTAGCTTTATCACCATAATGAAATTTTATCATTCAAAGATCATGATGATTTACTTAGACAGAATTAGAACACTATAGATGAATGTGATCACATCACTTGAATCATTTGAATTTTGTTGTTTTCTTTGGTGGCAAGTTGTTGTGTGGTTACACAACACGCCCCATTTTGACTTGGCAAAACAGGGACCCAACTTTTGTTTTGGCTTGTGTTGTCTGTTTCTGGCGGTTTGGTAAAAATAAGTCAGGTGCATCATCATCATGAAGGTCAGGATGAGGTAGGTCATCATCATGAGGTTAGTTTTCAAAGTTCATATTTTGTTTCTATGACTTCATGGTTAGAAAGAGCTTGAAATTTCATGCAGGTTTCCCTTTTGCATCACTCGAAAATTCGTCCATATGAGGGAGTTGTGAGCAGTCAAAGTTTTGGTCAAACCTGATAATTGCTATATGAACTTCATCATCATGATATTTGGAAAGCCCCCCGATAATATCCTGAGGTCGAAACATCCGGACGTCAAGTTTAAGTCGTAGTAATCTTTTCCCGTCAGGCGGTCTTTTATATCGCCAAAGGTCATCATCATGATCTTACTTTATCACCTGATGAAAATCATGCAGTCCCGAAACATCCGGACGTCAATCTTAAATGCTAGTGTGTTTTGCCCGTCAAGCATCATCATGATATTCTAACATCATCAGCATCATGATATTCTCGCATTGCGAGCATCATCATGATATTCCAACATCACCCGATATTATAATATCATGCTGATATTATAATATCACCTTACTTAGAGAAATCTGCCATCTGCATAATTTGCGCGCGCACGACCAAGTCTTGGTGATCAACATCATCATGATATTTCGAGACCCGACATTTCCTAATATCCTCCTGACCTCCTTTTGCGTGATCATGATGATCACCTTATCTTTCGAAGCGGAGGGTGATTTTCATTTCTTAAGTCGTGTTGAACAAGATCATCATGATCTTGTTCGTCTCTCCCAACAGTTCGTAATATCATCCTGCCGACGAGTATAACCTTTTGCAAATATGATGATGACGATGACGTCATCATCACCTTCTCCTTCGGCAGGATATTTTCCAAGGCATGATCCATTTCGCCAATATGATGATGACGATGACGTCATCTTCGAAGATTAACACAAGCCCCGGATATCCTGATGACGTTATCAGGACTTTCGGCAGGATCATATTTTTGATCACCCAGTGCGTATATGATGATGATGATGTTCATCATCCTGATCTTTCGAGCGGATTGCCTTGGCCGAAAAGGGTCATACTGTTTTCATGACCTGATCATCTTCCTTAGAGGGAACCCGATATTCCATTTACCTCCTGATCTTAACGAAACATGACGATGATGTCATCCCTTTGCATTTTAACCAAGCCTGATGATGACGATGACGTCATCATGATTTTCCTCAGCGGCAGGATCATTTTTCGAGTCCTCCTGTTGGTCATCATCATGATTTTTGGCGTCGGTATAACTGTTGCCGTCGGCCTAAGGTAAAATTGTCACCCTGATCATATGTAGTCACGCCGATGCAAATATGATGATGATGCAAGGCCGGATTCTAAGGATGGTTGAAGGGCGATTATTTCCTTGTATAATCTGAGATCATCATCATCATATTCCGAACCCGATATACAAGAAAATGGGCAAAACATGAAGCGATAGAAATTTGAAAGCCCGACTGCCTGATGTTTGGTCAACGATGGTTGACCTGATTGTTTTTATGCTGTTTATGCATTTAGTGCATATTTTCACAGGTAAGACCTGATTGCCTGTAGCTGCACGTGGGGAGGTATGTTTAATAAAGTGTTTACTTCCTGTTGTTTATCATGATGATGATAAACCTTATGTTTGTCTGTTTACTTGCAGGAAATCATCATGATGCTGCTGAAGCTGAACATTGAGATCATGATGCTGCTGAAGCTGAACATTGAGATCATGATGCTGCTGAAGCTGAACATTGAGATCATGATGCTGCTGAAGCTGAACATTGAGATGATGATGCTGCTGGGGATGGACATTGAAGTCATGATGCTGCTGAAGCTGAGCGTTGAGATCATGATGATGCTGCTGAGGCTGAGCATTACAAAGTTGCGCATGGAGTCAACATGGACCAGACGTGAGGAGGATATTGTCAAATATGCTGTTCGCCAGCTGGAGGCCGAATCAAGTTGAAGATGCTGGAATATTCTGTGCCAGCTGTACATTTGCCAACTGATGAAGCATGTGCTTTTCATCTGGACCGTTGTTTATTATGAGAGGATCCTGATCCTTGGATCATTGTAACCGTTTTCTGGCAGTTGTTCTATATAACATCCAGAGCTTGTCATTTTAAAAGGGAGAAATACATTAGAATACACAGACGCATCTGGCGCAAAGAGTGAATTACTGTAGAATAAGTTAGGAGATCGGATTACTGAGACTAATGAGGATAGAATTGTTGAAATGTCAAGGTTCTTTCTTCAGATCACTGTGAATGTACCTGTTCTTGAGCATACTGAATGAATATGAAGTTCCAGATTACATCCTGATTGTAAATTTTACGTAATCTTTCTGTTGATTTCTGGATATGTACTGGTGAATGCTGTGTTCAACTGGAAGCGCTTTCATTTCATTACATGTTGTTGTCAACTTTCCTTTGAAGCTTTGCACTAGATCATGCGGATTTGTGGAATGTCCTGGTGAAGTATGATTTCTAGTTTTCCTTCTTTTCATTGCAAGTATGGGAGCTTGTATGTGAATCAGTGATCTAAGTCCAGTAATTTTAGGAATCTCACTCTCTAACCCTTTTCCTTTTTTCAATTTCATTAATTCATCACCATAACTGCAAATCATGATAAATAACAAGCAGAAACAGTGAAATATGCTGAAATCCCGTAGGTAACTGAAGATCCTTAGCATATTTGAGTTAAATGCATGTAGTATTGAAAATATCATGCAAAGAATCATAAATAATGGTAGAAATCATGCAAATATCAGCCTGTATGCACATTATTTGACTAAATTTACAGTGCAGAGGTAGAATTGTTGGAGACTTATGCAGAGTGAACATCCAGAGCAGGATATTTGAAGATGATGATGATGAACAGTGCAGAAACACGTAAGGCCCCTGAATGGAAAACAGCAACACACATCAACCACTGAGTAACGTCAGTAGATTAAGACCTAATCAACGGAGACTTGGGATCATGAATTCTTTGAATTCATCGTATCTTTCAAGATGAGTAAAGGTTGTTGTGTAACTTTTATTCTATGTTTGTGAATGACTAACATCATGACCAACAAGTGGTAAGTATTATGTGATTGAGTAGGAATGTAACATTGATGATGGCTACAAGGGCGCCAAGCCCCAATCAAACGGTGGAGGTTTAAAAGCAATTCAAATACCAACAGTGCATTCATATCTTTTAATTTGAAATTTAGTTTGATGAAGAAGCCCTAACTACCTTTGTAGGTAGTTTTTCCAACAACCATGAAGGCTAGGAAAATTAATAAAATGCTCTGTGTGATGATTTTTTTAAGGTTGGTTGGTAATACAAGTTCTTGAGAGCAATATATACATGCTCATGTGCATAATACCAAAGTTCTAATGTTAACCAATGTTTTTCAAAGGTTCAAACTTCAAGTATGATTTCAATGTGTACAAGGAGAGTCAAAGTGAATGATCTGTAGTATGCACAAAAGGTGATTGTATGTTTTTGTATGCAAAAGAAAATCATGGTGTCTTGGATTGATGTGTTGTGTTGTCACTAAAAAGTTGTATTAAATATATGTCAAAGAAGATGCAAAGTTAAGATATGTGGTGAAGTGTAGAGCATTGTAGAGAATCAGAGTATCCCTCTAAATTTTTTCTTGTATTAAAATCCTTGATATGATCAATTTTATGTCAATGAGACAATCTGATGCCAGTGAGACAATCTGATGCAAGTGAGGCATGGTAGTTTGCCAGTGAGGCACTCTAATTTGTCATTGAGACAATTTAGCTAGTGATGCACTCTGATTTGTTAATGCGACAATTTTTCCAATGAGGCACTTGTATTCAGTGAGAATTTGGCTAGTGAAGCCTAATAATACATATTTGTTCATAGTGGTTTTTTACCCATCTAGGGTTTTTCCACTCAAAACAATTGTGTCACCTATGTTCTTGTCTTGTTTCACATTGAGTGTGATTAGTTTGTTATTTCAGGTGTACTTGATATCACATTGAGTTCGATTAATCTCTTTCATGTCAAATGTGCTTGTTCAAGCATACTTGTCTGAATGAATGAAAAGTCCTTGGTTGTCTACATTAAGAAGAAATTTGTCAATAAGTGAAAAGGTTTGGTTAAAGTTTTGATTTCCTTGTAGACCACTAATTCACCCCCCCCTTAGTGGTCTTGTACTCCAACAAGTGGTATCAGAGCCTTGGGTTCCTTGTTCAAAGTTTAATCAACTTAGGAGATCATGTTAGTGGAGTACTTGTCATGGCCAATCAAGAAGGTTATTCTTCTTTCAAAGCACCATTATTTGATGGGTCTAGTTTTGCCTTTTGGAAATTTAGAATGGAGTCCTACTTGTCTTCCCTAGGTTATGAAGTTTGGGTAGCTGTAGAGAATGAGTATATTGAAACAAAACCTCCTTCCACTGCTGATGAAAAGAAGGCCTATGACAGTAATGCTAAGGCCAAAAATTCTACTTGTTGTGGCTTGACTAATGAGATTCTTGTCAAAATTATAGATTGTAAGTATGCTAAAGCTATTTGGGATAAGTTGTCTAGTATCTATCAGGGTGATGAAAAGTCAAGGAAACCAAATTACAAACCTTTAGAGCCAAGTTTGAGAGTCTTAAAATAAGTGAAGAAGAGAAGGTGGTTGATTACCTTTTGAGAGTACAAGAGACTGTCAATGTTATCTATGGTCTTGGTGAGACCTTAGAAGAAAAAGTAGTTGTTAAGAAGGTACTAAGGTCTCTAACATCCAAGTATGATTCCAAAGTATTTGTTGTAGAAGAGAGGAATATAAACAAACTTACCTTAGATGAACTTCATGGAACATTTACTACTTATGAGATGAGGGTTTGTAATGATTATTCAACAAGTAAGGAAACTACTTTTAAATCTATTAAAAAGGATAAAGCGACAAATTTTGATCCAGAGAAATTGAATGACCAAGAGTCCTCCTTTGTAAGTAGATTGAAAAAGGGGTCATCAGAAAAGTATAAAGGGAAGCTTCAATTCAAGTGTTTCAATTGTGGTAAGATAGGACATTATGTTGCTCAATGTCCCTATAAAGATTCTGAAAATGATGAAGAAGACAGTAAGAGACAAGGAAGGAAGAAATAGTTTAATCCTAAAAGGAAAAATTCTTTCAAAAAGAAGACAAGTTTGTTCACTAAGGATGCTGATGCAACAGATAGTTGTTCAAAAGATTCTCTTGAAGAAGGAGAGGAAACCTTGTTCTTGGTTGTTGTTAGTGAAAATTAGAAAGAAGAAAGTGAAGATCAATCTGAAAATGAAGAAGAAGAGGTTGATCTTGAAGGTGAGTTGAAATGTGTCCTTGGTGAGATTAAAAGACTCAAGAAGAAGGCAGTTATACAAAGAAATTAGACTCAAAAAGATCATGAAAATCTGATCAGCAAAGTCATTAATTCTAAAAAATTAGTTGCAGACCTAAAACTGAAACTTGAAAAGAACAAGAGAGTTGCAAAAGTCACAAAAATGAAGTTAGACATCAAAGAAAAGGAATGTCATGCTTTAGAGGCAAAATTTGTAGCCTTGAAGAAAAGGCTTGACATGTGTGGCAGCAGTGATAAATTAGAAGATCTTTTGGGAAAATAAAAAGGCTACAAGGACAACACTGGTCTAGGGTTTGAAGAAGGTCAATGCTCACATTCCAAAGATCTTCAACATGCTGATATGACAAGTAAAGGGCTCATAAGGTCATCAAATGCAAGAAGGTATGCTCTATCCAAGGATAATATACATTTCTATGGTTATTGTTTCAATTGTAATCAGTATGGGCACAAGGCAAATGAATGTAATGTTGTTGCAAGAAAAACTTTACATTTTATAAGTAGAATTCCTTTTGGAATGTTGAACAAGTTAAGATGTTTCAATTGCAATAACTTTGGACACATATCAAAGTTTTGTAGACCTGATTTGAAAGAACATTCAAGGAGAATTAGTGATCTAACCACAAAAACATCATCTAATGCTGATAAGGGTAGAGGAAAGATAAAATTAGTGTGGAGACCTAAAGTATTTGACAAAAAGGTTGAAGCCATGCTAGTTCAAACTACCTTTCATATCAAAAAGAGGGAGTTATGGATCATAGATAGTGGGTGTTCTAACCACATGATAGGTGATGAGCATTTTCATTAAATTGGAAGATCATTTAGGTGGGTCGGTCGAGTTTGGAAATGTTGCTTTTGTTCAAATAAAAGGAAAAGGTACATTTCTCTTAGATGATGACACACCTTTGCATGACGTGTACTATGTAGAAGGTCTAAAGCATAATCTCTTAAGTGTGAGTCAATTTTGTGATAATGGTTTTAATGTTCTTTTTGATGCTAATGGATGTGAAATTAGAAAGAGATTAGGTGAAACTGTTGCAGCAAGGCTAAGGACTAAGGGAAACATCTATAACTTACAAGTAACCAAGTCCATGGATATTTCTGAATAGCTGAGGGAGAGATTGGATAGTCTTTCTCCTGCTTCTCTTTACTAAAATGTTTATGCATGTTTTCAGGGGGAGTTGTTTATAGTTTATCATTCATCCCCATGAAGAAGTCAAAGAGATTATTTATGTTATTTTGTCTTGGATCCAACACAAGTGTATAGTGTGATAGTGATATTTTCTTACATTTGCTCAATGAACAGTATGTGGCTAGGTGGAAAGTTATTACAAGGACAATTATATGTATGTCATCTTTTTGACTGTGATATGCTTGGTCAAGGATTGTTAGTTGATGCACAAGTGATTGCTATTTTTTTGTTGTTATGCACATGGAAGTTAAATTGTTCTTGCTTTTTGAACAGTGACATAAGACAATGCTATAGTAGTGAAAGAGACCCAGTACTATTATGGTGATTTCTCCTTGACTACTCTGGTGACAGTGATGAGTTGGGTAATAGTCTTCTTTGATAAGTGCAGTAACAATGATAGTAATATGGTTGATGACACTCTTGACCAAATTCATGATAGTAATATCTGTGGTGCAGTGTATTGATCATTGACTATTACAAGTCATGATGTTGCTTTGATAGTACTACAATGTTATCTCAATCATAGTTCGATGGGATAGTGAAGTTGGCAGCAGAGAACTGCAGGATCAAAATCCAAGTGCAGCCTCAAAGTTATGGCTTAGCCTATACATTAGAAACAAGGAGTGTTGTGATAGAAACCTATGAGGGAAAGGTACACATTATAAAGGAATAATTAATATTTATTGTTGTCAGGATCATCAAGTGCTCCTCTCTTAGAGCAAAGTTGCTTCAAGATGGTTGATATTTTGATTGGTTTGGTTGTTAATTCATGCTCTGCCTGTTATGACAGTGGTTTTTGCCTGGTTTTTTCCAGTTGTAACTATTTTTTTTGGGATATGACAGTGTACAGTGGGTTTCTTTCTGATAATGGTAACAATGGTAGAGATGCAGATGCATGCTTTGACAGTAGTGGTATCTATGGCAGTGATATAATTTATGTAAAGATCTACCTATCTTGACAGGGGAAGTGTTTTAGTGACTAATTTGAAATCATGGGTTCTTTGTCCTTAATGTTAAAGGGGGAGAGAGAAAATGAGGAGTTTTACCATCAATGACAAAGGGGGAGATTGTTGAGTGTTGTTTGTTATTGATGTCAAAAGAAAGTTGAGTTGATGATTGTCTTTACCATCAGGAGATATGTCATGAGAAGTTGTTGATACTTGGTGTTCTCTATGTTAGTTGGGTCTTCATGACACCTTGAATCATGCAGCTAGTATCATGCAACAAGAGATTGATGTTGTCCTTCATAGAGATATTGATGTGGTGTAAAGCATTACAGTGCTTCAAGACAAGAGATCTCTACAAAGTTGTGGGATAGCCTCAGTTTTGTTGTTTAGGGTTTACATTACTAAGGTTTTAGGGCCAGAAACCCTAAAGCACTCTCAAGTTAACTAAGGCACAAAGACCTCATTTACCTATTTGAACTTTTTATCTATTCGTTCGTTGACCGGTGTTCGCGGGTGAAAGTTCACTTAAGTGAACTCTTAAGGACATCGGGCTCATTAGTTTACCGGCCCCACTGACTAGGCTTTACCGGGCACAGTGGTAAGTATTATGTGATTGAGCGAGAATGTAACATCGATGATGGCTATAAGGGCACTAAGCCCTGATTGAACGATGGAGGTTTAAAAGTAATTCAAATACCAATGGAGCATTCATATCTTTTAATTTGACATTCAGTTTGATGAAGAAGCCCTAACTGCCTTTGCAAGTAGTTTTTCCAACGACCATGAAGACTAGGAAAATTAATAAAATGCTTTGTGTGATGAATTTTTGAAGGTTGGTTGGTAATATGAGTTCCTCATAGTAGTATCTACATGCTCATGTGCATAATACCAAAGTTCTAATGTTAGCCAATGTTTTTGAAAGGTTCAAACTTCAAGTGTGATTTCAATGTGTACAAGGAAAGTCAGAGTGAATGATCTATAGTATGCATAAAAGGTGATTGTATGTTTTTGTCTGCAAAAGAAAACCATGGTGTCTTGGATTGATGTGTTGTGTTGTCACTAAAAAGTTGTATTAAATATATGTCAAAGAAGATGCAAAGTTAAGATATGTGGTGAAGTGTAGAGCATTGTAGAGAATCAAAGTATGCCTCTAAATTTTTTCTTGTATTAAAATCCTTGATGTGATCAGTTTTATGTCAGTGAGACAATCTGATGCTAGTGAGGCATGGTAATTTTCTAGTGAGGCACTCTGATTTGTCAGTGAGACAATTTAGCCAATGAGGCACTCTGATTTGTCAGTGAGACAATTTATCCAGTGAGACACTCTAATTTGTCAGTAAGACAATTTTGCCAGTGAGGCACTTGTATTGAGTGATAATTTCGCTAGTGAAGCCTAATAATACATATGTGTTCATAGTGGTTTTTTACCCTTCTAGGGTTTTTCCACTCAAAACAACTATGTCACTTATGTTCTTGTCTTGTTTCACATTGAGTGTGATTAGTTTGTTATTTCAGGTGTACTTGATATCACATTGAGTTTGATTAATCTCTTTCATGTCAAATGTGCTTGTTCAAGTGACATACTTGTCTGAATGAATGAAAAGTCCTTGGTTGTCTACATTAAGAATAAATTTGTCAATAAGTGAAAAGGTTTGGTTAAAGTTTTGATTGCCTTGTAGACCACTGATTCACCCCCCCTCTCAATGGTCCTGTACTCCAACAACCTCTTCTCTTCCTCCTTTGGTTGCATGTTCAAGTATATTGGATATCACTAAGCATGTGAAGACCTCTTCTCCTCCTCCCTTAGTTGCATGTTCAAGTACCTTGGATATCACTAAGGATGTGAAGACATATTCTCTTCCTCCTTTGGTTGCATGTTCAAGTCCCTTGGATGTCACTAAGGATGTGAAGACCTCTCCTCTTCCTCCTTTAGTTGCATGTTCAAGTACCTTGGATATCACAAAGGATGTGAAGACCTCTTCTCTTCCTCTTTTGGTTGCATATTCAAGTCCCTTGGGTATCCCGAAGGATATGAAGACCTCTTCTTTTCCTCCTTTGGTTGCATGTTCAAGACCATTAGATATCATTCACAATACAATCATAGATACTTCTCTCAACATAACTTTACCTACTCTTTATTTCAATTTCTCCATGGTAGCAATGAAACTTTCATGAAGGAATACTCAAAGCTCACACTAGATTCCACATGAATACATGATTACAACAACCAAATCAACACAATTTATGTTTCTGGTTCCCAAAAAGAACCTGCGCAAACTAAAATTGTTGTGCATATTCATCCTAACCCTATGATCACTATTCAAGGTGTTCCAAACCTACCTCAGCCTCCTAGTTACATTCTCAACTTTGCAAAACAACTTACTCAAAACAACCAACTTGTTCAAAATGTGTCACAACAACCTAGTTACCACGTGGTTTCTCACATGTACAACACTTGAAACAACAAGAAAGATAAATAAACACCAATTGCTCCTACTTCTCTTCCACCTTCTCAACCTTTTCTTCCTCTACCACCTCATCTTTCTCAACATGATAACATAGAATATGATCTTATCAAGATGCTTTGTGCTACTCTGGCTAAGATCTCACTCTGGGAATTAATACAAACCTCACCTACATACCACAAGATGCTCCAGGAGGCTCTACAAAAGGTGATCATTCCACCTTGTGATAGACTGAATGATGTAGCAACCATGTTAGATTGTATGCATGCAACGAGTTTGGATATTATCTTTCAATAAAATGAGTTACCTCCTCTTGAAGTTTAACAACAATATGATTCTCTTATGATTTTGGTCATCATTAATAAAAATGGAATAAAGCGTACTCTAATCAATAATGGATTAGTTCTTAATGTTTGTAGCATAGACTTGTTATGCAAAATCAGTGTAGATATGTCTCTCATCAAACCATATACTCTTTCTATTCATGGCTTTGATAATGTTAGCAGACAATCATTAGGTACAATCAAACTACCAATTGAGGTTGGACCTGTGACCTTGCCTACTCTTATCCATGTCATTGTTGGAATAAATAAGGTTTACATTTATAATAGTTAGTTTACAGTTAGATTAAATAAATAAAATAATAGTTAGTTTCTTATTATTAAATGGGAGTTACATTCCCATAAGTAGTTTAGGAAGATTCACAGGAATATGTATGGCTTTATAAGCCATTGTAATCAAATATAAAATCAAGTTGACTGAATATTGAATACAACATATTATTTTCTTTTATTTTTCCAAAATGGTTCGATCTGGTATATTGTGTTTGCTAACCATTTCTTAATATGGTATCAAAGTGTATTGATTCTGTGCCTATTCATATATCTATTGCATAGGGGAAGGCCATTGTTGGGTGAGTTTTGAAGACTGGATCTAGGAAAGTTTTCAATATCTAAAGGAGCATAAGACAATGTCAATCTGTGCTTGTGTTACATGTGAAGTAATAATGGTTGAACCAATCTTTGAAAGTTAGCATTGTTAATGTTATAAGTGAAAAGGAGAAGAGGGGAATGAATAATGTTAAAGTATATCAAATCAAACCCTACTTTCACAATAATATTCAAGGACAAAACTGAGCCAAGTCACTGCAAGATGGATGAGGACTCAGCTACAGATTTTGTGCTCAGGAATGATATGGACAGAATAGATTAGATTAAGAGATTTACCAAACCCTAGGTCAAATAGGCATCAAACCCTAATTATAGTGCAATCAGGTATAAATAGATAGAATGCTATAGAAATCCAGATAGGAAGATACTTAAGGATGATCAAAAACATCCCAGAAGTTAGATTTTTAGAAATTAAACCCTAGTAGACACTGGGGTGGGCGCCCAAGTCGAATAATGTAGAATTTCTGGAGATTCTGAGTAGAGAGGTGTATCTGTTGGAAATTTGCCTGAGCTTGATGATTGAAGATGTTGTCATTGATAGAAACAAGAAAAGGAACAAGGTTAGAAGAGAGATTTTGGTCTGGTAAAGAAGACTTAGTCATTTTGGCTGTGTTGGCAGTATACAAAGACAACGACAAAGAGACAATGTTTGGACTGGCATTGGTCCACAGTTGAAGACCTTGTGATGTAGTTCGGGTATGTTTTTTGTAGTACTTACAAGATCTTATATCTAAGATTTTAGCTTTTGATATGTACCAGAAGCACATCTTCGAGTAGCCTAAGTCTGGCATTGTAGAGAATAGAGGTAATTAGAACAAAATACTTATTTGTCTTGGTCCATATTTCTCTAGTGTTAAATATTTTGTTATGCAGTTTTGGGGTGTTGTAAACACATGTATGAAGTCTCTAAATCTAGAGTTGTAGAGTCTAAAGTCCACCAGAATGATAATTTTGAGCTACAAAATATCGCTACTTGGCTTGATAGTGTTTGACTATGACAAGGTCTGAGTTCTATTGGTCCGCACTTTACCACAGATTGATATTATGCTCTATGGTTTTAAAGGAAATCTTAGGGATGTATGAAGAGTCTTTGATGTGATTTTGAATAGGTTTTGTGGTCCACAGTGAAAGTTGCATCCTAACAGATAGACTGAGTCAGTAACAGTCTATGTTTAAGGCTGACATGACAGTTTTATCTAAGTGCAGTAAGTTCTATTGATTGGAACATTATTCTAAGGGATTCTATAGTTGGAGTTGACATATGACAATGTGATTCAAGCATGGTTTGGGTTCACTATGTATTTTGGTGACTGGATTTGGCCGACAAGTTACAAATTATTTGACTACATGCTTCATCTAATTAGGTTGACCTAATATGAAGATTCTAAGTGTTGCAGATATATATATGTGATCCAATTTAGTGTTCAGTGAATGAATGTGTGAATATAAAGGTGTCTGTGTGACATGCAAAAAATTGTGATTTTGTAAAGGCGATAAGAGCAAAAGAAGAGAGATCGTGTTACCATGTAAGAACAGAGCAATGAAACAAAGCAATTAAAGATGAAGAGTTTTGAGACTGTATTTTTGTGCTTCATTGGAGCTATAACCATGCATGTGTAGATGTAATCAGAGTAGTTCAACCTGGTAGTGATCCATCCTTCTTTCTCTCTTTCTTTCTCTAGGCAGTGAGCCTTTCTAGTAATGAGCATTTCTTTGGGCAGTGAGCCTCTTGTAATTAGGTATTGATACTACATAATTATTGTGAGCTAACACTCACCATGGTTTTTTCCAGTTTTGGGTTTTCCACATAAAAGTCTTGGTGTTTATGTGTGATGCTTTGTGGTTGTTTCTTCTATGTTTAATTTGCTTTGTTGTTACTTGTGGCAAATGGACTACTAATTTAAAAAGTAAAAGGTTTAATAGAATACTTATTCACCCCCCCTCTCAGTATTCTAGGTGTTCAACAATTGGTATCAGAGCCTAGTTCCTTGGAAAAAGTCTAACAGTTTGAGGAATATATTGGAGACTGAACACATGGCAAGTAAAAAGTATTCTACTCCTCTTGAAGAAATTGATTCAACTGAAACTATAGAAGAAGATTGCATGATTGTCAATGAAGAAGAACTCAAGACTTCTGTTCAAAATCTTGAAAAGGTTGAAATAGAAAATAGGGATCTGAAAGATAATGTCAAGGAAGTAGATGAGTGCATCAAAAAATTGAGGGAGCAAGTCAAGAAGTTCAAAGGAAAATATAAGGAGGTTAGTGAACATTGATATCAGCAAATGAAACCTTGAATGAATTGAAAGTGGAAGTTGTAAAAAGAGAAAAAGCAGAAGAAGACCTAAATCAGTTGGTGAAAAGAAAATCTAAAGACTATACAAAGCTTGAACAAGAAGTCATGGATCTGAACGCTGATCTGAAATGGGCATGTATTCAGGAAGATAAATTTAGAGTGAGTGTTGCCCAACTTGATAGAATACTTGCATGTCAGAAGAGTCCTGATGACAAAGAAGGCTTGGGATTTGAGAACGGTGAAAGTTCTAAATCCGATCAAGAAAAGAATGTTGAGATCAAGAAGGACAAAGGAAAACAGATCTAGAATCAAAGGAACATACCTAGAAGACCACAGGTCAGGAAACCAAATGCTCAAAGGTACCCTTCTTTCAATGGTTATTGTAATGCATGAAATAAGTTTGGTCATAAGGCTACTCAATGTAGGAGTAGAGTGAATCAAAATGTTCCATCATTCTCTGGTCAGTGTTTCACTTTCAATAAAGTAGATCACAAAGCTAATGAATGCAGAAGTCAGATAAGGAATGGTTATAACAATGGAAGGAATGTTCAAACTTTAAAAGGTAACTACTTTATATGCAAGAGGTTTGGTCATAGAGCTAGTGAATGCAAAAGTCATATAAGCAACAACTATAATAATGGAAGGAATGCTCAATCTTTCAATAGGAATTGCTTTGCATGCAATAGATTTGGACACAAGGCTAGCCAATGCAAATCGAGGATGAATGAAAGGAACAATGGTCAGAGAAATGGTGTATGCTTCAATTGCAATAGGCCTAGACATATTGCAAGATTCTGTAGAAGCAAGAATATGAAGAAGGATAATCAGGCAGAGATGAAGATACTGGTACAAAAGGCAAATCTGGCAGAGATCAAGAAGGAGATGAACAAGATTTGGGTTAAGAAGGAAGTACATGAAGTCAAGGATGATTCCACACCAGACTTTGGTGTAGGTACTTCCCTGGGGAAGTAAACTGGGTGTTCGGGCTTAGGGGGAGCCTAAATGAAAAAACTTGTTCCCCCAGCAAGAAAAGTGGTATTGACATTCAACACAAAGGTATAAGCTAAAAAACAAGATAGAAAAGCTTTTGAAGAAGACTCTAGTAAAAAAGAATCTAATGCGGTGGATTGCAAAGCAATGTAGATCGACTGTGGATGGCAGAGTAAGAGTTTGACAGCTTTTTGAATCAACATTTATGACGATTAGGTTATGATGAAAAAGAGTTAAAAGGGGATTTGTTTGAAAGAAAATAACATTGCCTTCAAACCTTCAAGTGTCTAAGGAGGTCTGAGAAGCAAAGCTAAGGAAAATTCAAGCATTCAACGATTAGTGCAAAGAAACCTTAACCGGAAACAAACTATCCCACAAGTTATTGAGATCACTGAGAGACCTCACCCTAAGTTCAAAAAGTACCCATTCAAATCAACTAAAACTGATCCGAACGGTATGTTCTTTGAAGTCCCATTTGGGGTCATGCATACTAAAGATGTTATGACATATATTCATGCAAATCTAGAAGAATATGATCATTTAAAGTTAGGGCAAATTTATTTGAATGAGTTAACCAGAGATAAATTTGAGTTAAAGAAAGAATTCAATGCTCTGCATGAGAAGAAATTAGATACATGGATTGATTTTCTCACCTTCTTTGAAGATGCTTGGGTTTGATATACCCTAAGCAGAAATCATGATGAGTTTATGTGGTTAGATATGACACATATGATTACTAAGGATGCCATTGAGGTAGTGACTGGTATGTGTTCTACTGGAATAGTTCCAACTCTGAAGACCATAAAGAATAACACAGTGATGGGGTTAATCGGTGCCAAATTTGACAAAAGAGCACTAACTGTAAACGATATTGAGGATCCAGTGATAAGATTTGCATCAATGGTGATAGGATATAAAGTCTACTTCTCAAATAGGGAGAATTCAGTCTCTGCAACAACCATATACACAACATTTGAGATGGTGAAGAAGAATGCAGAATATGACTTGTGTGCACTGCTCCAGCAGCAACTGATGGAGAACTTGAAAAGAAAAAAGGAAACTAAGTACCCCTTCAAGTATGGAACTCTGATCATTCGCCTACTTTTCTAATTCCTGGAGGAGTTACCAGGTATGGAAAATATTATCTGGTTGATCATATCCTAGTAGCAGTCCAAATTAGAAATAATCTACAAAGTTTAGGAAATGTTGATAAACAAAATGTAGCATAATGGGGCTACTTTAAAAATTTCCAAAAGAAAATGCAAACTAGGGCTAGGATTCTTGAAAAAGTTGTGAAGAAATATGAAAAGGATATTGTATTTATGGTAGATAAAGATAAATGCCTCATGGAGGTAGTGGAACCAAGAACTGTATGGGTCCCAGCCATGGGTTATGAAGTCACAGAGGACGTCTTGATTGGATTGGCAGATTTGATGTTAAGCAAACCAAAAGATCCTAAGGAGGAAAGATGTAATGTCTGCCATTTTGTGATGGGTTAGTCTATGCTCGGTTCCCATAGACTAACCAATGTGGTTAGGGAACTATGGCCATTTATTTTGTTGGGTTTGAACACTTTGGTGGTAACTTACTATTTTTAGTAAGTTAGGGTTTCTTCTAGACAGGCAAGTTCATGGTTAGAGGTAGGGCGATTTGATTAGACCTTTCCAACTGTCTAAAGATGTTGTAATTCTGAGTCCATTTGGGCCTTCATATTAAAATATGAAATTTAATAATAATAATAATAATATTTTAATATTTGGACTTTATTATTATGGTAACAGGAAAAAAGTAATGTAATGCAAAATTAAGTCACTAAGGACTTGGGTGCCCAAAGTATGGGGAAATAAAGTAATTTAAATGAAATATTTTCCCTCACAAAAGTAAAGTGGATTTCATAAGGGAAATATATAAGCAAAAATAAAGAGAAGAGGCTTCATTCATGACAATACAGTTTCTCATGTTTTATCTCTGCAAGTTTGAGGGTTTAGAGAAACCATTTGGCTCTTAGTGACGAAAACCACCATCAGTAGTAGCTCTTCGTAGGTGTGGAAGATCACTCAAGGGAGCTTGAGGATAGCCATACTCAGTGGCTATGATTGCACTTCATTTTATTCAGTTTGGTGACTTAGAGCTTTGTCGCGGAGACTTATACAAGCTGAAATCTAAAGTTTCTTGGCACTATAATTATTGTCTGAGTTTGAAGAACATATTGCAAGTGATTGCAAGGATTTTGGAGCAAATTTAAGGTGCTTTTCACCTCATAATGTTGGTCGTACCTCCTCCAACAGGGTCATACCATATGATAGCATATATTGAGTTTTGAGGGGGAAGCTTGAACTATTTGTTGTCCCAGCAAGGTCGATTTGCATCTACATACTTAGCAACCACCATTGGGGAAAATTTGAAGGCAGTTTAAGGATGTTTGTGGTACTTCTATATACCCAACACACATCGTACTACTCTAGCTGAGTGTGGGGAATGTTCATGAAGGTTCTTTGAAGCCATTTGAGGCCCTACATTCAGAGATGGTCATTGTAAATAGCCATATACACTGTAATGATCATTTCTCAAGGTGTGAATAAAGGATTCGTGGAGTTCATTAAATTTTTCTACTATACCTTTCGATTCAGAAGTTGTATTTTGTATGATAGAAAAATGGGTATGTGACAAAATGCTTTTTTGGCCATTCTAGTATATGGGTATTGTTTAGATATGCTTTATATTACATTATAAGTGAAATAGATCATCTGGGTGTTTTCCATTTTGTGTAATTTGTCATATATACATATATGCATTTGTGCTTATCAAATGCAAAAACCCAAAACTGCATCAAGTGCCAACTAAACTCAGAAACACATAAGGGGGTGGTATATTTCAGTGGTATCAGAGCCAAGTTTTCCTACCAACCTGTTAAATATGAATCTGTGTATGGTTACATGCCACATATCTTTAGTTGCATGTTGGTGTTCTTCATTTGCATGTTAGTTTTGATGGCCAAACGGTGTTTGGATGTAAAAATCTATGAGAGGTAGTGCTAGATAACAGAGATACTTGGAGAGATTGAGAAAAAAGGAAGTAGAACAGGATCAGTGGGAAGAGTGGCCTGCAAGGTTTGAAGAGCAACAACCAGTTTTATACAGTGAACCTTTAGAACCTGAGGAATAACAGGTAGTTTTTTATAGGGAAGAGGAACCCATTATAGGAGACATAGTGCTTTATAGGGAAGAAGAACCCATTGCAAAAACCATGGGAGATAGAGAGGGTAGGTCGAGCAGAGACCCCTTCAGTGATGACAAGGCAGATATTAATAGCATGTTACATGCAATTAATGATTTGGTGAGAGGGCAATGAGACATGTTGGAGAGGATGGACAGATCTCAAATAGAGTTGACATAGATTTTAGCCTGATTGATACCTAGGAACAATGGAAATAATAATGGAGGAGATGAACATAATGCAGGGGGCAACAATGAGAATAATTAGAATAATGGCAACAATGGTGAACATTCGGTGAATGATAGGTCCACCCCACAACGTACATTCACAAGTTTAGCCAGCACAAGGCCATTAATGCCCCAGTTTATATAGGAGAATAACCCACCAGATGAGGTACTCGAACCCAATGATACAGTTCGTCATGCATAGTATAGGTGGGATTGGAGATCTATGGATGCTAGGTTCCATACTGATATGCCTTTTCAGGCTTATTTAGCATTTAGGGAATGTAGTAGACCACATGGTGAAGCAGGAGCAAGACCACAAAACTAGGACCTCTAGAAGAAGGGGAAGATGAGCATCCCTTATTTTGATAGTTCAGGGAAGATATTAGCTAGAGTGTGGGTCCAGAAAGTGGACACATATTTATGCCTCAATTCTTCCACTGAATAGAATGCCATAAAATATGTAACTTTACATTTGGACGGGGAGGCGCATGAGTGGTGGTATCATGGATTAGTTACACTGGATCATGATTAGATTCTCTTATGCAGAGTTCACAAAGAGGTTGATTGACATATTCGACAAGGGAGATCCTGAGTTGCACTTTAAGGAGCTAGCGCAACTTAGACAATATGGAGGAGTGGATGCATACATCTCTGACTTCAAAAGATTATTAGTTAAGGTTACAAATATTTTTGAGCATAGGCTCATTGTCCTCTTCATAGATGATCTATTTGAGCCCTTGAGGGGATGGATCAAAGGGTTTAATCCATTGACCTTATAGGAGGCCATCAAGAAGGCCAAGGACATGGAATATTCCTCCTATAAGAGCAAGTTTTAGTCAAAGGGTTTCCTACACAAAAAAGATAAGGATAAGAAGATTGCATCACATGAAACAGGTCAGCCAAGTAAACCATTCACAAAACTGGATGATGATACCTTTAATGAGTATAGGAGGAAGAAGCTATGCTTCAAATGCAAGGGTCTATGAGATCCTAATCATAAGTGCCCAATGAAGGGGTAGGCCAAAACGTTAGAATACTACTCGGCTAAATAATCAACTTCAGAAAATTCAAATCAACAAAGTCATCAGCATTCAAATAGTGATGTGGAGAGTGCAACTGAGGAGGATCAGGATACATAGGCTGAGGAGTTATCTACAACACACTTTTCTTCCATCCAGAGAGAAGGTTCCTTCAGAATATCAGGAGTATTGGAGGGACAAAGAGTGACCACTCTACTAGACACAGGAGCCACTCATAACTTTATTGATGAAGGTTTGGTAGCACAGAGGGGGCTCAAAGATGAGGAGTTTGAGGGATTCGAGGTTAGAGTTACAGATGGTTTGTCATCACCTGCAAGCGTAGGATCTCAAATTTAACCATTAGGTTGAATAACTTTGAGTTCTAGGCAGATTACTATGTAGTTGGTATGGGTGATATGGATATAGTCCTTGGTATGAAGTGGTTACAGATGATTGGTGAATTCTCCCTCAACTTAAGGACCATGGAGATGAAATTTGAAATAAATGGTTAGAAACATATTCTGAAGGGAATGTCAGATGATGGTCTAATGGCAGTGTCTTTTTGGAGGATGGAGAGGATTCTATGACATGATCAGGTACAGTAGGCAGTGGAAGTACTTGTGATTCCTAAGGTGCCTAAGCAGAAAAAATAGGAGTATCCAACTAAGATCCAGTCCTTATTGAGTAAACACACCAAAGTCTTTAGTGAGATACCACTAGGTAGACCTCTTCATAGGGGGTTTGAACATGTCATAGAGATCGAAAAGGATGCCAAGCCAGTTATCACAGTTCCCTACAGACATCCCAAAAGATATAAGGATGAGATTGAGAAGGCCATCTAAGAGATTCTCAAGATGGGACATATTAGTTCTAGAAAGAGTCCCTTTGCTTCTTTGGTTGTATTGGTTAAGAAGAAGGATGGCAAACTCAAGATGTGTATTGATTACCGAGAACTGAACAAGATGACCATCAAGAATAGGTATCCCATTCCAAGGATCAATGAGCTCATTGACAAGCTGCATGGTGTTTGTTTCTTCTCCAAGACAGACTTAAGGTCAGGGTACCACCAGATAAGGGTACGTGAGGAGGATGTAGAGAAAACCACATTTAGGTGCCACTATGGGCATTTTGAGTTTTTGGTTATGTTGTTCAGGTTAACCAATGTGCCAGCGACATTTCAGTCTTGCATGAATAAAGTATTTAGAGCAGTTGAGGAAATTTGTACTGATCTTCTTTGATGATATTCTTATATTCAGCAAGACTTGGGAGGATCACCTAAGGCACCTTGACATTGTATTGGGTATACTTGAGCAAGAGTCTTTATATGCTAAAATGTCCAAATGTGAGTTTGGCATGACAGAGTTACTGTACCTGGGACATATCATCAGTGCAGAAGGTGTTCATGTGGATCTAGAAAAGATCTGGGCTTCAGTTGATTGGCCACCACCAAAGAATCTCTCCCAGCTCAAGGGATTCTTTGGCCTCTGTGGATTCGACCGCTGTTTTGTGAGGGGATTTTCTAAGAAAGTTGCCCCCCTTACAGATTTGACACAGAAGGGAGCTTTTGAATGGTCAAATAGTGCTTAGCAGTGCTTTGATAGGTTTAAGGAGGTGATGAGTACTTGCCTAGTTTTGGCCATTACAGACTTCTCAAAGCCATTTGAGCTTCAATGTGATGCCTCAGGGGAAGGCATAGGAGTGGTGCTAATGTAGGACAAGCACCCCATTGCTTTTGAGAGCCAGAAGTTGAGGGGTCCTGAGAGGAGTTACAACATCTATGATAAATAGATGCTAGATATTGTGCATGCTTTAGCTAAGTTCAAGCAGTATTTGGTTGGTGGAAAATTTGTCATCAAAATAGATCATAATAGCTTAAAGCACTTCCTTGGTTAGAAGGACTTAAATGAGCGACACCATAAGTGGGTCAACAAACTCTAGGCATATGACTTTGACATCATCTTCATCAAAGGGAAGAAGAACATAGTTGTTGACGCCCTATCCAAGAGACCACACTTGTGTGCTTTAGGAGAGATTGTAGAGGACTAGAGAGATAAGATCACTATAGAATATGCAAAGGATAAGTGGGCTTCTAGGGTGATTGATGGCACCATCTGTGATGATAGGTACATGATTGTAAATGACTTGATCATTTACAAGGAGAGAATTTTTCTAGTGCCAAGGTCTGCTATGAAGCAGAAGATCTTGAGGGCATTCCACGACTTTCTGATGGCAGGACACGCGGGGTTTTTAAAAAACTTATAGGCAGGTCATGGAGAGGCTCACTTGGAAAAGCCTCAAGACAAAAGTACAGACGCATGTGAGAGAGTGCCTAGTATGCCAATAAAACAAACATGAGCACTCTTTTCCATGTGGATTGTTGCAGCCCTTACCCATTCTCGAGAGGAAGTGGGATTGTATTTTGATCGATTTCATTACGGGCTTGCCTAAAGCCCAAGGCAGGGACTGTATATATGTGGTGGTTGATAGGTTGACGAAGTTTGCCCATTTCATTTCTATTTCAGCCACTTATATAGAAGTTTAGGTTGCTGATTTATTTTTCAAAGAGGTATTCCGCCTTCACAGGTTGCCTAGGAGTATAGTGAGCGATAGAGATAGCAGGTTCCTTAGCAATTTCTAGTAGGAGCTTTTCAGATTGACAGGCATGAAGCTCACACCTAGCACGAGCTACCACCCCCAGACTGATGGGCAGACTGAGATAGTCAATAAGTGGGTGGAGGGATACCTCAAGAATTATATAGCAAGGCAGCAGAAGGCATGGGTCAAGTGGCTCCATTTGGGGGAGTACTATTATAACACCACTAACCACATGTCTATCTAGATGTCACCTTTCATGGCACTTTATGGGTATGAGCCTCCTAGTTTCCTAGACTTATTGTTCAAGGACAGCAGAGTACCCAAGGCTAAAGATCTCCTACAGGAAAGTCAGGACATAATGAGGTCTTTGAGGGAGAATATTTAGAAGGCACAAAACCAATAGAAGTAGTATGCAAACCAGTATAGGGTTGAGTGATCCTTCAAGGTTGGTGACATGGTATATCTTATGCTGCAGCCATATAGACAGTCCACTCTTAAGAAGAGTGATACAGAGAAATTGAAGCCATGCTACTATGGACCATTCAAGATCTCCAAGAGGGTTGGAGAGGTGGCTTATTAGCTGGAGTTACCGGTAGAAAGTAAGGTACATAATGTTTTCCATGTGTCTCACCTCAAAAAGGCATTGGGACACAATTTGATACCTTCTATAGAATTGCCTCCTCTAGATGAAGAGGGGAAGCTAATCTTGGTACCTAAGGCCATTATTGACACCAGGGAGAGAACATTGAGGAAAAGAGTCATCAAGGAGTATTTGATAAAATGGAAGAACCTGCCGGTAGAGGATGCTACATGGGAAAATGAACAAATCTTGTTGCATCCAAATCTGAGATTGCTTCAGGCAAGCAATCTTGGGGAGGGCAGACTGTAATGTCCCCTATTTTGTGATGGGTTAGTCTATACTTGGTTCCCATAGACTAACCAATGTGGTTAGGGAACTCTGGCCATTTATTTCGTTGGGTTCAAACACTTCGGTGATAACTTACTATTTTTAGTTAGGGTTTCTTCTGGATAGGGGAGTTCATGGTTGGAGCCAGAGTGATTTGATTATAACTTTCCAATGGTCTAAAGATCTTGTAATTCTGAGACCGTTTGGGCCTTCATATTAAAGTCCAAAATTTAATAATAATAATATTTTAATATTTGGACTTTATTATTATGGTGACTTAGGAAAAACGTAATGTAATGCAAAATTAAGTCACTATGGACTTGGGCACCCAAAGTATGGGGAAATAAAGTAATTTAAATGAAAGATTTTCCCTCACAAAAGTAAAGTGGATTTCATAAGGGCAATATATAAGCAAAAATAAAGAGAAGAGGATTCATTCACGACAATACAATTTCTCATGTTTTGTCTCTGCAAGTTTGAAGGTTTGAAGAAACCATTTGGCCCTTGGTGACAAAAACCACCATTGGCAGCAACTCTTTGCAAGTGTGGAAGATCACCCAAGGGAGCTTGAGGATAGCCATACTCAATGGTTGTGATTGCACTTCATTTTATTCAGTTTGGTGACTTGGATCTTTGTCGCAAAGACTTATACAAGGTGAAATCTGAAGTTTCTTGGCACTATAGTTATTGTCTCAGTCTGAAGAATAGATTGCAATTGATTGCAAGGGTTTTGGAGTGGATTAAGGTTCTTTTCACCTCATAATATTGGTCGTACCTCCTCCAATAGGTTCATACCGTATGATAGCATCTATTGAGTTTTTAGGGGGTAGCTTGAATTGTTTGTTGTCCCAAAAAGGTTGATTTGCATCTGCAGACTTAGCAACCACCATTGAGGAAACTTTGAAGGTAGTTTAAGGATGCTTGTGGTGTTGCTGTATACCCAGCACAGGTTGTACTACTCCAGATGAGTGTGGGGAATGTTCATGAAGGTTCATTGAATCCATTTGAGGCCCTACATTCAAAGATGGTCATTGTAAATAGCCATATACACTGTAATGATCATTTCTCAAGGTGTGAATAAAGGATCTATGGAGTTCATTACATTTTTCTATTATACCTTTCGATTCAGAAGTTGTATTTTGTATGACAGCAAAATGGGTATGTGACAAAATGCTCTTTTGACCATTCTAGCATATGGGTATTGTTTAGATATGCTTTATATTGCATTATAAGTGAAATAAATCATCTGGGTGTTTTCCATTTTGTGTAATTTTCATATATACATATATGCATGTGTTCTTATCAAATGCAAAAACCCAAAACCACATCAGGTGCCAACTAAACTCAGAAACACATAAGGGAGTGGTATATTTCAAAAGATTTGGGACTTTTGAAGAAAAATCTCTCAAAGTATACACAGAACAAAAACAACCTGAAATCAAAAGAAATGTAAATAAATGGGTAGTTGATTATACAATGAGCTAAGGGTTCACAAAGGAACAAATAAATGAAGCAAGAGCACAAGTAGCTAAGACTTCAAGTGCTCTGAAAGGGCAAACATCAAAGGCTCTGGAAAATAAAAATGAACAAGAAAAGGCTCCAGAAAAGTATAAAGTGCAAACTGAGTAAGAAAAGTCCATCTCTGGTACTAAAAGAAGAACAAGAGCCTCCTCCTCTGCTGTAGATATTGAGAAAGAAGTGCCTAAAAAACAAGCCCATTGAGAAGAAAAAGAGAAAGAAGTCAAAGGCCATAAAAAGGGTGTATGTGAGCCTTGGTGAAGGAGGGGAAGAAAAGGAAATAGAAACAGATGAGGAAATCCAAGCAAAAAGGGCAAAAATAGATGAAACCACCTATGGCAAAAAGGAGAAGCCTTCAGAAAAGATTAAGGACAAGAAGAAGAAGAAAGGTGAGAAGACTAAGATCAGAGAAGATGAAGCAACAATAACCTTGGAAGCCACAGTCAATGCATTTTCTTAGCATGGAAACATGAAACCCATTGCTGATATGTATGATGAAAGATAGAATGCATATAAGGTAATAATTGAGGCAGCAGTTGTAAGATATTTGGATATATTTAGTAAAACATTAATTGAAGTTATAGATGAGTTACTAGATAGTTTAGCCAACATCACGACAACAAGAAAAGAAGGGGCCATGACCAAAGATGCTAAGATAAAGGAATATGTCTTGTTGAAACTTTGTCCAAACATCACAAGAGAAGAAAAGGTTAAAGTCACTAAGAAGTTTAGTGATGAATTTAGAACCAAGAAGAGAGTCAATGCTTTAATGTCTGATGACACTAAAAATCTGATCAAGGAAACTGAGGAGATAACATTATATGTGCTACATGAGCTAAAAATCCCAACTATTGCTGACACTAATGAAAAGGAATGAAATGTTGGTGCTAATAATATAGTATCAGAGATAAATATGGAATAGAACATGGAATAAAGTACAGTTACTCCTCCGATGGGCACAGGAAATGAAGAAGTGAATACAAAACAAAGTATGGATCAAGGTGGAACACCTCCTCTAGTAAACTCTAGCAAGTTGAAGAGATAAAAGAGACTATAGAAGAAAAGAACTCTAAAGAAGCAGAAGTGGCACCTGAAGAAAATGTCCGTGAGGATCAAGGTGAACAAAGAGAAGAAGCTAATGAGCAAATGGTAGATAACTCTACTCCAGAAACAAATGATAACAGACAAGAACCTGCTCTAAAAAGAGAGGGAAATGAACAAGAGCCTACTCATGAAGAACCTCCGAAGAGAGAAGATGATGAAGTGTCTCATGATGAAGACAAAAGAGACACTGCTGACTCTTTGAGAGAGTTTTGGGAGAAGCAAAAGGAAACTTAGATTTTGACCACACCTGAGCTATTGTAAGGACCTATTAACCTTGCTACATTGTCCCCATTACAAAAACTAAAATTTGAGGCAATTTTTCAAGCTGTTGCACAAGAAGAGATATTGAAGTCCCATATGGAGGACAGTGAGTTGATTGAAGATGCATTAGAAATTTTTGAAAATATTGTAAAAAAGAAGGTAAGGACAGAGATTGATAGCAAGAGATTAGCTGAGCTAACTGACAAATTTGTTCAAGATAAAATTTTGTTAGATAAGAGCATAGAGTATGCACAGATGGCCGTTAAAGAAGCTAGTGAAATATATCAATTTTGTCTTACATGGCCTGATAAGACTAAGGATATAAAAGAGAAAATAAATGGATGGGAAGCTCAAATAATGAAGATATCCAGAACTTATGACCCGATAAAAGATGCTATTGGAAATCAAAGGGCACAAGTTGAGACCATTCATTCTAATATACATAAGTTGTAGACTTAGAGGGAGGTTATAAAGCATAAAATGAGTCAGCTCTAGGAGATAGCAAGCTTCAAGATTGCATCTCTAACTAGGCTAGTAGAAGCAACAAAAAAGACAAGGCAAATCACTAAGGCTCGTGCTACTGTAAAGAAAGCAGAAGAGTTGGTGTTCCAAGTTAATGGGCATATACTAGTTTTGAGTGATCCTAAGCTCAGTTGGGATGAAGAAGTGGTGCAACTGAAGAAGATCTACAAAGATATTCTCCCTAAAAAATAGTAAGCAATTTGACTTCACTTGTAAATATGCGGACAGTACAAACAATTTTTGAAGTTTTGATAACTTGTACATATTTATGTATCATGCACATTTTCCATTAATGTCAAAGGGGGAGAATGGAGCATGTGAAAAACACAAAAAAAAATTAAAAATAAAAAGAGAAGCATGAAGTTAGGGGGAACAGTGTAAAAAGAGTAAGGGGGAGCAGTATAACAGCTTTTCACATCAAGTGTTGCCATTAATGCCAAAGGGGGAGATTGTTGGCAATTTAGCTGAGCTTGATGATTGAAGATGTTGTCATTGATGACAACAAGAAAAGGAACAAGGTTGGAAGAGAGAATTTGGTTTGGTATAGAAGACTTAGTCATTTTGGCTAAGTGTTGGTAGTATACAGAGACAGTGACAGAGAGATAGTGTTTGGACTTGCATTGGTCCGCAGTTGAAGACCTTGTCATGTAGTTCTGGTATGTTGTTTGTAGTGCTTACAAGATCTTATATCTAAGATTTTAGCTTTTGATATGTATCAGAAGGACAAATTCAAGTAGCCTAAGTCTAGAACTGTAGAGAATAGAGGTAATCATAATAGAATACTTATTTGTCTTGGTCCGCATTTCTCTAGTGTTAAATATTTTGTTATGTGGTTTTGGGTTGTTGTAAACACATGTATGAAGTCTCTAAATTTAGAGTTGTAGAGTATGAAGTCCATCAGAATGACAATTTTGAGTTATAGAATATCGCTACTTGGCTTGACAGTGTTTGATTGTGATAGGGTCTGAGTTCTATTGATCCGTACTTTACCACAGATTGATATTAGGCTCTACAATTCAAAAGGAAAGCTTGGCCCAATGTATGAAGTCTTTGATCTGATTTTGAATAGGTTTTGTGGTCCGTAGTGAAAGTTGCAATCTGACAGATAGACTAAGTCAGTAACGGTCTATGTTTAAGACTGACATGACAGTTTGATCTAAGTGCGGTAAGTTCTATTGATTGGAACATTATTCTAAGGGATTCTATAGTCAGAGCTGACATATGAGAATGTGATTCAAGTGTGGTTTGGGTCTGCTATGTATTTTGGTGACTAGACTTGTCCGACAAGTTTCAAATTATTTGACTACATGCTTCGTCTAATTAGGCCAACCTAATATGAAGATTCTAAGTGTTGCGGATATATATATGTGATCCAATTCGGTGTTTGGTGAATGAATGTGCAAATATGAAGGTGTGTGTGTGACATGTGAAAGATTGTGATTTTGTAAAGGTGATAAGAATAGAAGAAGAGAGATTTTGTTCCCATGTAAGAACAGAGTACTGAAATAGAGTAGTTAAAGATGAAGAGTTTTGAGACTGTATTTTTGTGCTTCATTGGAGCTATAACCATGCATGTGTAGATGCAATCAAAACAATTCAACCTGGCAGTGAGCCATCCTTCTTTCTTTCTTTCTTTCTCTAGGTAGTGAGCCTGCTTTGGAAGTGAGCATTCCTTTAGGCAATGAACCATAAGGCAATGAGCCTTTTTGTTCTCAAAATCAGCTATGCTCATTTTTGTAGACAACCCCTACGAAACTTCTCCGTTTCGTAGTCTACACTCTAAGTTCACAAATCAAGACAAGATTCTCTTGGCCTTGTGCAAAGTCATATGACATCCTAAACTAGTTTGTAACATTCTCTCAAATCGATTCCTCAAAGTTTGTACAAATCGATTAAGTTGCAAACTGATCAAAATATCAATTTTGATCATTTTGGAGTGTTAGTAAAACTTTGAAACTTCATGTGCAAAGTCAGCAAAATCCACTGCTCTTGCATCCTTTCTTTTAAATTATGTTGTGTCAGTGAAAAATGCCACTTTTACATAGTCTTTTGTTTAAACATGTCCGAGCGGCAAATTTCACCGCCATTACATGTTCTTTGCTGAAAAACCAAATGTATAGGCGGTAATTTTTACCACCGTTGCATTACGGTTAACACATGTTGGGTTGGTGATTTTCACCATCCGAGTAAGATCATGAAGATCGTGAACTTCAGTGGCATTTATGGCCACTTGTGTTAACATTACGAGCTCGCTTCTTAACCTTTTTAATGGGTAAACTCATTTTATTTTGTTATTTCTTTTTCTTTAAGCACCCCAGTCGATTCTAGAAACCTTCCTTAGACTGCTCATTTGCATTGATCACATATTCGAATGGATTTCAAGTCGCCAAGGTTGCATTTAGGGTTTTGGTCTTGTTGACAAGTAAGTCTTTAAAACCTTTGTTTTTGTTATTGTTTCCTTCTAGGGTTTTTCTTTTTCTTGTTCATTGAGTTAATTGTTCATGTCTTCTTGGAATTATATTGTTCGAAGTATTGTTCAAGGCAAATTGTCCTTCATTTAATTTTTCTTTCTTTTTGAGTCGTTTGTAAAACCCTAGTCTCTGCTTAGTTTTTCTCTGACCGATGTTCTATCGGAATGGTTCACCGATACTCATCGCGTGAGAAGAATTAATTACCGCTTAAGGCATGAAAACTTACATGGCTATCATACCTGCAGAGTCGGCGATAATTTCCACTCAAACATACATTAGTTACGTTTAGGTTTTATGCAATGTCGGTGATAATTGCCGCTCAAAGTCCTTCCATAAATTTGTGCACCAATTCAATGTCAGCGGAAATTGCCACTTAAGCATTTGAAGTTATATCCCAATGTGTATGGGCGGCAAATTTTACTGCCCTTACACAAAGAAAGCCTTGAAACATCCAACCTGCGAAAGCAGCAAAATTAACCACTCAGACAATTGCAATGCATACCTCTCATGCAGTGTCGGCAAAATTTGCCGCTCAAACACTCAAATTGTTCCAACATGCAAAAGCGGTAATTTCTACTGCTGATACATTTGCATTTCAACCTACGTGCAGGGTCAGCAGAAATGGCTACCCAGATACTTGCAATATGTCCCTCTAATGCAAGGGAGCAAATTTTGCCACCCGTGCAATCACTCTCTCAAATTTTTCTAACTCTAAGAGATTTTCAATTTTTCTTCCCTAAACCTGCTTTCCTCCATTTTTTGACTCGCTCGCACTCTAGTCTTTTCAAGCATATCCCTATAGTCATTATGATCGACATGTAATTTTCCTAGAATACCAGTATTTCCCCTAATTGCATGATCATGGCTTTTTGTTGCAGTTTCTTCTGTGGATTTTCTCTCTTCACAAATATCCTTCTGGTGATAGCTTTTTCAAATGACTGAGTTGTCTCCGAAGAAGTCGAAAGTGATGAAGTATAAGTATCAGGGTGTTTTTCCAATCACCTCAGTTAATTCCAATGTCAATGACATTCGGGATACAGAGATTGGCCATGTGGACATGGCTGAATTTATGGAAAGAACCAAGTCTAATAATCCTAGTTCTGCAATGAAGAAGATAATTGACAGTAACATTCATTTGGTGTCATCTTTCCCAGTGGCAGCTCATAATACAGAGTTTGTTCTTCAATGTGCTTAGTTCTACAATAGAGATACTAGGGTAGTGATGGATGCAAATGGAAATGTGATAATTAGATTAGATCATGAATTCATTGATAAAGTTTTCATGTGCCCTGCTATTAAAGAAGTTATAAAACTAGATTTTGTTGAAGCCCAAAAAGAGTATGACAAAAATTCTGAGAAGGCTAAGAAGATAATCAATACTAAATAGCTCAAGACTTCAAGATCAAACTTGTCTAGGTGGCCGAGGAGTTTTCCCGAAATTGATTTTGTAGAAGAAGTTGGTGATCTCATAACTCTTCTTAGAAGAATAAGGGGACTGGCCTCTTCCTCACTTTTTCATGAGTGGATGTACCCTTTTATTAAAGTAATACTCCAAGGCAAACAAGCCATCTTTTGGGGCAAACAAATTAGAAATGCTCTGCACGAGCAATTGACTAAGGTATCCACTACCTTCAAATTCTATATGACTTCTTACCTGGTGTATATATCAGCCTCCATGAGAATCTTTCCAGGTTTAACATCAAAAGGAGATAGGAGAGTAGTTCCTGTATATCAGTACTATTCTCAATTGACATTGAAGGGTTCTATCCACCATTTCAGGAGGGTAAATGATGCTTTCTTCGCAGTGTTCTTGTGTCTTTTTGACCCTCAGTTGGAACAAAGAAGAGTTTTAGATGAAGCTTGGTCAGTGGTGAATGATTATGGATGCACGTTCTTACAATTTCCTTCTTTCTCATATTTAAAGGTTGGCTTTTTCCAAGGTCATCCTTATATGTTTCCAAGGTTTCCTTCAGACAAACTTGTTTCAATGGAATTATGTAGACAAATGATTGTCATACATAATAAGCAAATAGAGCTCAAGAAACTAGGATTTAGGTTTCTAGTTGAAATTGATAGGCTTTCAGTATCATTTGCTACAAAGGCTAGAGCCATGGAAACTGAAATGTAGCTGGTAACCATGAAACAATTCAAATGAAGGCCAAAGTTTGATTACGGGGGTGTGAAAGACAAGATCAAGAGAAAAACCCAGTTTCATGAACCTATGGTTGAGGACGTCTGGGTGGATTTGAGGACAAAAGAAGATGTTAGAAAGTTGGATTATAGCTTGTCATCTCTAGAGCAGACTGAATATCTGGGATTGGCTGATATTCTTGAGGACCTAGTGGATGATGAAGAATTTATTGATGATAGATATAACACTGAACAGGTTGCTAGTTCTCCTCTCCCTCCTATCTAATGGTCTCAGAAAGAATTGACCTCTCTAAGGAAAAGGTTTGAATCTATACTGGCTAAAACTAATAAGTGGTTAGCAGATAAGGGAATTGCTTTGAAGGAATTCCTTATAGGATCAGAGACTGAAATTTTAGAACAAACAGGTAAAAAGGTGGAGAATAGGACGAAGAACAAGAGTGACATTCCCTCTTCTTCCAAGCCACATAAGCCTAGGATCAAATTTGTGATGAAGAAGTCAAAGGCTGTGGAGAAAGAGTCTGAAATAGAAGATATGGAAATTGAGAAACAGAATACTGAAGAGCTAGCCACCAAGGAAATGGAGGTTGAAGACAAACCTATAGATCAACAAGGAGAGGAAGTTTTGTCTCCACAGGAGAATGTACAACAAGAAATGGGAGTCTCTTCTCCTTTGTCTGACACACATGTTTCAGTTCCTCTTTCTGTTTCACCCATTGATATCCCCTCTTCTAAATCTCCATCACCTTCAAAAACAATTTTTGACAATCCTCAAACCACTTTTGATGATGTTCTTCATTCCTCAGAGTCTATTCCTAGCTTGTCCTCCTCATCTTTTGATATTGGGGATACTTCTATATTTGATCACTTTGTAATGAATTCTAAATAGGTTTCTAATGTGAATGTGTCAGGTGCAATTTTTACTAATACTCCACCTATTGTTTCTACTTCCAGTGCAAGTACAGTTCTAGTAACACCAACAATGGGAACAGATTCTAATGTGAGTACTTCTGCACTTCCTCCATGGTTGTTAGCATATACACCAGAAAGAAAGAAACAAGCCATCTCTCTAGATGAATTTGATTTTAGTAAGCCGGTGCTTGCAAAATCTAAGACCCCGAAGAAGCCAAAGATTCTTTCGAGAATGCTCAGAGACAAAGGACACAAATTTATGGAGATTGCAAGACCTCCACAGGATGCAACCATAGAAAATTTTAGTATGAATGATTATTCTATCTCTATGGTTGAGCTAGGCAAAATAACTCATGAAAGTGCAAAGACTAACATGCAGTTAGCAATGGACATTCTAATTCAGAAGTTTGATAAAGAGAAAGAAATGAAGGATCATTACAAAGCAATGGTTGAACAGTTGACTACAGTGGTGAGGAAAATTACATTGAATTCAGAATCAGTGACTCCTGAGGTAGTTTCTATAGAAGATCCTATCATTCAGAAAGCTGAAAAGACTCATCTTAGGGAAGAGTACTTGAAGAATATTTGGAAAGGATGCGTACACAAGGAATATCTCTGGTTATAGAGCTATCTGAGAAAACAGACAAAATGGAGAAAATAAGGGTAGAACTTGATGACTTGATTGATGTTATTTCTCAAGATATCGAGTGCCTAGAACAAAATCATGATAAGTGGGTGGAGATGAGAAAGCTGAAAATAAGTGCTTTGATATCAATTGGTGTCATTCCAAATAGGGATTCTTATACTGAAACCAAAGAGGCATTGACATATCGGAGCCATGTTCTAAAAGATTTGATCAATGACCTAGAAACTGCAAGGAAACTAAGTGATCAAAGTGATGTTAGTCTTTTGCATAAATTGGAGGAGCTACCGTACAATCTAGTGTCATAGGATAACTAATTTCTTTATGCAGAAGAGATGATTCAGGAATTTGAAAATATGTTCTAGAAAGAGTTCGAGGATAAAACATTTATAGTGGCCTCCGTGGATAATATTCTTGACAATTAGTTAACTTTGGATAATCTGAAGGCCAAGTTAAGTAGTCACACAAAATTAGTTACCATGGTCAGAGATGCAATAGTTAGAGCCCGGATGATTTTCAAGAACACGATTAGTCCGGATAGTCTTGGGATGCAAGCGAAATTCACCATGTATGATTGCCACATGAAGAAAGAAGGCAATACAAGTTGAAGCAGCATTTTCATTACTTAGTTTATTTTCCACTTTTCAGATGTACTTTTGAAATAGTTTTGGACATATTTAAGTGTACTTTTCTCATATGTAATTACATGTAAAAACATAGGAAGTCAAAATCAAAAAGGACTCCTTTGTTGAATAAGTCATAGTTAGTTTTTCTTTTCCTATTTTTACTCTCGGTTCCTCTTATAAATAAAGAGGACCCCCATTGTAAATATCATCTTTTTAGTCATTTAAGCAAAACTTTGCCAAATTGAAGAGCATTTTGAGACTTTGTGTTCAAATTGTAAATCAAATTTCATCAAGTGAATAGAAAAGCAAGTGGTCATTCAATCTTTGTGTTGAAATAACTTGTGGTGTATTAGGAATTTTTCTTATGTCCTTTTCCTAATACTATCTCATCTGTTTGATCAAATTGTAGTGTGAGTGTGAATAATCTGGGAGATCTTCTAAAGCTGATTGTGGAGACTTTGTACTACAACAATTATCTTTAGTTTGTGATTTTATGTTTTGAAGTAAAAGATATTGGAAAAGGCTTTGAACTACTATTATCTTTTGTGATCATATATTTTGTCGTAGTATTTGGTGAAGACTTTAAGCTATACCTTATTCTACTTGGTTCTAAATTATAAATTAGTAAAAGGAGTAACGATAGACTTTGTGCTCTCGTGGATTTCTTGGTTATTCAAATTTGTCTAGAGAAAGTGCTCTTTCATTTTTGTAAGCATCATTTCTGAAAAAAGAGAAATGGATGATATGGTCTCACCCCTAAGTTAATATTTAGTTTAAATAAGTTTGTGATAGTTGATAGGGAACCTCCCCTTACTAAGAGGAGAGATTTATCTCATTACACTGTGCTGGATATAACCATTTTGCCTCCAGTTAGTTGAAGTAAAAATATTCACCCAACAGTTTTTGGCAACTCTACTGGGGAAGGAACGCGCAACTTGAAGCCTCACGCTCCGAGTTGAAGCATTGCAATTCTTTTCCATTGTTTTGAGACTTTTTAAAATTTTGCTAGAGTACACTACATTCTGGCAGATTCACGGTATACACAAAGCAAGAGAGCTCAAGGTATCATTGATCATGTATTTGAGTTGATGCAGCAAAATAATTTTGGTCTTTTGCCTCCACAACCTCAACTTCAGCAAACTAGGAGTTTTCCTCCTACCAACACCAGGTCTCCAATACCAGGCGAAGCTTCTAGTTCTAGTACTAGCAGAGTTTTGTCTATTCATACTCCACAGAGGTTTATTATCCCACCCTTTAATCAGCGCACCATGGAAGCTCAAGGCCCTTGGGGTAATACTTTTGGTCCTTTGAATTTTACTCCATCATTGCATGAACTACCTCGTAGTTCGAGGAAGAATTTTCCTAAGTTCTATGGTGATGGGAAAGTCCACCTAGATGAACACATTGCAGCTTTCTGCATAGCTTGTGGTGTAATAGGTGTTGAGCATGAAGATGTAGTAGTAAGACTTTTTTGTGAAAACATTGCAAGGTGTTGCTGCAGATTGGTTTTACCATCTTCAAGCTTAGACTATAACCAATTGGAATACTCTCAAGACCAAGTTTGAGGCTAGGTTCAAACTTGCAGAAGATGCATATGCCTTATTGGCTCAGCGCACACAAATGAAGAAAGAACCTCATAAACCCATGCGAGACTTCATCGCTAAGTTCAATAAGCTGAGAAATAGGGTTCCTACCACCACTCAGTCAACAACAGAAAATCTTAAGTGTTTCTTTATCAATACTCAACTTCCCAAGGTGATTAAGATGGGTTGGCCCTGCAGATCTTCCTGCAGCTCAAGTTTTGGCTACTGAAGTTAAAGATGATCTTATCCTTGTGGGTAAGATAAGAAGAGATTCTAATAGAAATAGAGGACCCTCTTCTGCTAATAATTCTTCCACAAGCACCATGGATCCTATGGTGCAAAAGTTAGCAAATGAATTGCTAGCTCTAAAAAGGCAAATGTCCCAAAGTAGTCTGCCCCTCCTTTATATCAAGATATACTAAGGAGGACATTTTCCAATAATTCATATCAAGGCAACGCTGCTAAAAATCAAGGGCAACACAATCATCTTCCACCCACACAGGGGAAGCTCTCCATTGAAGCAGCGCCGGTCAACTCAACAGTTGGCTATTATGAAGTAGAACATGATCATTCTTTCCAACTTGAGTTGGACCAAGAGAATGATGCTAATCTTTTTACAGAAGGAGAAGAAGAATTAGCTGGCGACTCTACCATTGGCTTTCTAAATTACCAAGATGAAGCCAAAAAAGAAGAAGTGTATGATGGAGCATATGTTGTTTTTACTAGGTCCCAAAATCAGTCAACTCAACAAGCTGATAAAGGAAAGGCAAGAGAGGAACCTCAGACAGTGATCTCAATTGCCAAATGGGGAACTCCGTTACCTTTTCAATCAAAGGACCCAATGGGAAATAAGCAAGTAAGTACATCTAACAATCATGTATCTTCTACTTTTGTCCCTCAGACTAGTACTACCCCTAATAAAACTTAGAATGATGGATTTCCTTCCTCTATCTCTAGTTCATTTCATCTATTTGATATAATAGATCATGCTAGGAAGACCAAAATCCAAATGTCTGAGGTTGAGTATTTACAAGCTAATCCTGAATAGTTTGATAGGTTAGCTAAATACGTCAAAAACAAGACTAACCCTATAGGACAAGATTTTCCAAAAGTTGCCCATGATTCCTCAAAGAAAAAATCTACCCAAAATAATCTTGTCACTACTCCACTCGTTGCCCCAGGAAAAATAGAACCTTTCTATGTTTCTCTATTGGTAAATGGTCATAAGTTGAGCAATTGCATAATAGATTCTGGGGCCTCTGATAATGTTATGCCTACCAAAGTGGTAGATGCCCTTCGTCTCACTCTAACCAAAACCTTTGGGAGATGTTTCTCTATGGAAAAAAAGCAAGAGCTATTGTTGGGCCAAATCAAAGATGCCCAATTCGCATTTGCAGCCTTTCTAGATAAGAGGATTAAGATGACTGTCTTAGTGGCTAATGTTCCAGCCTCTTATGGCATTCTGCTCAGGTGTAATTTTTGTAAATATGTGGGTGGAGAATTGAACATGGACCTATCCAAAGCAAGGATACCTATTAAAGGCGTCATGCAAAAGTTCCCTCCTGAGAGAGAGGCAAAATACATTGTTACCCAAACAGCAAATCCCAAAGCCCAAATTTTGTTTGAGTCCTCGGGAATGGGTAATTATTTCTTGTCTACTGAAGATACTTCTAGTTCATTAGATGAGAGTTCTAACATTTCAGATGCAGAATCGAAGGGTATTTCTAGTACATCAGATGTAAATTCAGATGAGAGCATAGTGATGCTGGAATCTCCTCTTTTTGATGATGAGGAATTCAATAGTAATAGAAACATCAAAGTAAGAAATTCAAATGATGTTTGGGTTTTAGAATTTGATGGCAGTTGTTCCTCTACCAGTTCTGGAGCCGGAGTTGTTTTGGTATCTCCACAAGGTGATATCTTCCCTTTCTCATACAAGCTGCAATTCGACAATACCAATAACACCGTTAAATACGAGTCATTGTTGCTCGAGTTAGAGGCTGCTCATGCTAAAGGTGATGAAAATCTTCATGCTCAAGGAGATGCTGAATTAGTGGTTTGTTAAGTGAGAAATTTATATCAAACCAAAAATGAAAGATTGAGACATTATCGGAATCATGTATGGGATTGCATTGAAGGTTTTGATGTTTTCAATATTTTTGTGGTGCCTAGAGAGTTTAATGATTATGCAGATTCATTAGCTATCTCCACCACTCTCATGGTTCCTCATAAAGACTTCAAAGGAAACAAGTACACAATTGAGCTGGTCTTCTGACCAAATGTACCTGATAATGCTGACCATTGGCAGGTGTTCAATGGTGATAACCAAATCATAGCTTTCTTGGAAAAGATGGATAGCTTTGATGAGCTCTATTTTGAAGGTAGTGAATCTCCACCACGGTAATACATTTCTGAAGTAGATTCACAAACTGGTGAAGAGTTTCTTCAACTGAAAGGGAATAAGATTCCAAAAGGTTTGGTTTCCCTAGAAAAGCTATTTGATAAGCATGACAGATATATTAAACAGCAACAACAACTTGATTCAAGTTCTTCTATGAATTTGAACAAATAAATTTGAGTTCCGAGGATGGTCAACATTGGGAAGTGTTACACTACTGACGAGAAGTTCAAATTCATTACACTCCTTCATCATTACATTGATGTTTTGGTGTATTCTTATGATGATTTGAAGTCCTTCAAGCCTAAGGAGATTTAGCATGAAATTCCTCTCAAAGTTGGGTCATTGCCTCACAAGTAGAAACAAAGGCAATATAATCCCAAAATATCAGGTACTATCCTTTCTGAGATTCAAAAAATGTTGAATGCAAGAATAATCTTTCTGATTCATCATTCCACCTGGATTGTGAATATTGTTCCTATAAGAAAGAAGAACAAAGAAATTCGTATCTGCGTTGATTTCAGGAATCTCAACCAGTCTTCTCTAAAAGATAACTACCCCCTACCCATCATGGATCAAGTGTTGCAAACAGTAACTGGTTCAGAAATGTTGTCTATGTTAGACAATTTTTTGGGATATAATCAAGTAGAGGTTAGCGAAGCAGATCAGTATAAGACTACTTTCACAACACCATGGGGTATGTTTACATATTGCAAGATGCCTTTTGGATTGATCAATGCTAGCGCCACGTTCCAGAGAGCAATGGATCTCACTTTCAGAGATGAGATGGGGAATTTCATTGTGGTATATCTTGATGATTTGACTATTTTCTCCAAACAGCGTCATGATCATGTGTATCATATACGACAGGTACTGGAAAGATGTCAACAAAATGGTATCTCTCTCAACCCTAAGAAGTCAATTTTCAGGGTTACAAAAGGTAAACTTCTCGGTCACATTGTATCCCGAGAAGGCACTAAAATTGCCTCAGAAAGAGTCAAGTCTATTCAAAGTCTTACTCTGCATGCTAGTAAGACTGCAGTTCACTCTTTCTTTGGAAAGGTGAATTTTCTGCGGAGATTCATTCCAAAATTCATAGAGAAAACTCTTCACATTGTCAACATGATGAAGGGTAAAGCTACTTTCCATTGGAGTACGGAAGGTAAAGTAGCATTTGAGGACATCAAGAAGGCTATAGCTCATGCTCCGGTCCTTGTTTGTCCTGACTATACCAAAGATTTCGTAGTATACAGCTACGCTTCTTAACATACACTTTCAGCCATTCTAGTTCAGCAGAATGAGGAAGGTGTGGAATCTCCCATTTCATTTATGAGTTGTCCTCTAAAGGCTTATGAATTGAAATATTCAAATATGGAGAAACATGCTTATGCCATGGTCAAGGCGGTAAAGCATTTCCGGTTCTATATTCTGAATTCACATACTGTTGTTTTGGTGCCTAATACAATAGTAAAGTTGATTCTGACTCAATAAGAGTTCAAAACCAAAAGAGGCAATTGGATTGCTAAGATCCAAGAGTTTGATCTTGATATCAAACCTACCAAACTTGTGTGTGGCAGAAGTTTATGTCAATTGATTGATGACAATGTACCAAAGGAGACAGGAGATGAAGAAGAAGAAGTTGAGGATATGCCAACTGTTCTTTTTGTCAATACTACTGATGAGTGGTATTCAAATATTGCTCATTTTCTTACCTATGGTGAGTGTCCTTCCCATCTGTCTTATAAGGAGAAAAGAACTTTTAAATTGAAGGTGGATAACTATGTCCTATGGGACAATGGTTTGTATAAGAGGAATCTTGATGGAGTATTTCTCTATTGCATGGATAAAGCGCAACAAAGTAGACTCTTGGAGTCTTTCCACAACTTGGCCTATGGAGGACATTTTTCTACATCTGTGACAGCTCATAAGATTCTACTGGCCAGATACTATTGGCCCACACTATTTTAAGATGCGTATAATTGGGTACGTAGGTGTGAGTTGTGTCAACAGTTTGTTGGGAAACCTAAGTTGGCCGCATTACCTCTTAAGCCAGTGGTGATTGAAGAACCTTTTCAGCAATGGGGCATCGACTTCATTGACGTTGTGCACCCACCATCAAGTGTGGGACACAACTTTATTCTCACCGCGACAGATTATTTTACCAAGTGGGTGGAAGCCATCCTAGTAAAGCATGCTACTTCTGAAGTGGTATGTAATTTCCTTAAGGAAAACATTATTTCCCGGTTTGGAGTCCCAAACAAGGTTGTAGCAGATAATGCTACTTGTTTCTCTTCCAATGAGATTACTAACTTTTGCTATGAGCATGGGATCATTCTTTCCCACTCTTCAAACTATTATCCACAAGGAAATGGTCAGGCAAAATCAAGTAACAAAATCTGGTTACTATTATCAGGAAACTGGTAGAAGATAATCAGAGAATTTGGCATAAAGCATTGTTTGATGCTTTATGGGTAGACAAGATTACCCCTAAAAGGGTGATAGGTATGTCACCATTTCAACTTCTATATGGTCTAAATGCAAAGATACCTATTACCTTGGAGTTGCCGGCACTGAAGTTGGTGAAGGCAGTGGAAGATAAAACTTTTGAAAGTCCTATTGACAAAAGGATCATGTACCTAACTGAACTTGAGGAGCAGCGAACTATGGTAATAGATCGTATCGCTGAACATCAAAGTCAGGTGAAGAAACTCTTTGACAAGAAAGAAAGGACTCGTGAGTTTCAAATTGGAGATCAAGTCTTGTTATGGGACAAGAGGAGAGAACCAAAAGGAATGCATGGGAAGTTTGATTCCCTATGGAGAGGCCCGTTCACCATTCATCATCTTTGTGGTGAAAATAGCTTCTTGTTGGAGTATCTGGATGGAACACCATTCTTGCTGCCTCACAATGGACAACATCTAAAGTACTTCAATCCTTGAAGTATTAGATAAGTTTATTTGTACATTTGTATAGTTTTGTGTTTTTATTTTTATGTTTTTGTTTTCTCTTTTGTGTCTTTTTCTTTTTGGTATCTTGACTCTATGGCCCAATGGCATGGATGAAGGCACTTAGAGACTGGATTCTTCTCCCTTCTATCTTTTTAAAGATCGATCAATGGAAGTTCCCTAGTTAGAGCCAGCTGTTGTTCTCAAAATCAGCTACGCTCATTTTTATAGACAACCCCTACGAAACTTGTCTGTTTCATAGTCTACACTCTAAGTTCGCAAATTGAGACAAGATTCTCTTGGCCTCATGCGAAGTCATATGACATCCTAAACTAGTTTGCAACATTCCCTCAAATCAATTCCTCAAAGTTTGTGCAAATTGATTAGGTTGCAAACTAATCAAAATATCAATTTTGATCATTTTGGGGTGTTAGTAAAATTTTGAAACTTAATGTGCAAAGTCGAAAAAATCTGTCGCTCTTGCATCCTTTCTTTTAAATTGTGTTGTGTCGACGAAAAATGCCGCTTTTACAGTCTTTTGTTTAAACATGTCCGAGTGGCAAATTTCACTGCCGTTACATGTTCTTCGCTGAAAAAACAAATATATAGGCAATAATTTTTATGGTCATTGCATTATAGTTAGCACATGTCGGGTCGGCAATTTTCACTACCCGAGTAAGATCATGAAGATTGGCAACTTCAGTGGCATTTATGGCCACTCGTGTTAACATTAAGAGCTTGCTTTTTAACCTTTTTAATGGGTAAACACATTTTATTTTGTTATTCCTTTATCTTTAAGCCTCCCAGTGAATTCTTGAAACCTTCCTTAGACTACTCCTTTTCGTTGATCATGGATTCAAATGGATTTCGAGTCACCAAGGTCGCATTTAGGGTTTCGGTCTTTTTGACAGGTAAGTCTTTAAAACCTTTATTTTTGTTATTGTTTCCTTCTAGGGTTTTTTTTTCTTGTTCATTGAGTTAATTGTTCGTGTCTTCTTGGAATTATATTGTTTGAAGTATTGTTCAAGGCAAATCATCCTTCATTTTGTTTTTCTTTCTTTTTCAGTTGTTTGTAAAACCCTAGTCTTTGCTTAGTTTTTCTTTGACCGACGTTCTATCAGAATGGTTCTCCGATACTCATCGCATGAGAAGAATTAATTACCACTTAACGCATGAAAACTTACATGGCTATTATACCTGCAGAGTCAGTGATAATTGCCACTCAAACATACATTAGTTATGTTTAGGTTTTATGCAATGTTGGTGATAATTGCCGCTCAAAGTCCTTCCATAAATTTTTGCACCAATGCAATGTCGGCGGAAATTGCCGCTTAAGCATTTGAAGTTATATCCCAATGTGTATGGGCGGCAAATTTCACTGCCCTTACATGAAGAAAGCCTTGAAACATCCAACCTGCAAAAGCAGCAAAATTAACCACTCGGACACTTGAAATGCATACCTCTCATGCAGTGTTGGCAAAATTCACCGCTCAAACACTCAGATTGTTCCAACATGCAAAAGTGGTAATTTCTACTGCTGAAACATTTGCATTTCAACCTACCTATAGGGTCGGTAAAAATGGCTGCCCGGACACTTGCAATATGTCCCTCTAATGCAAGGGTAGCAAATTTTGCCACCCGTGCAATCACTCTCTCAAATTTTTCTAACTCTAAGATATTTTCAATTTTGCTTCCCTAAACCTGCTTTCCTCCATTTTTTGACCCGCTCGCACTCTAGTCCTTTCAAGCGTATCCCTATAGTCATGATCATCGACATGCAATTTTCCCAGATTACCAGTATTTCCCCTAATTGCATGATCATGGCTTTTTGTTGCAATTTCTTCTGCAAATTTTCTCTCTTCACCAACATCCTTCTAGTGATAGCTTTTTCCGATGACTGAGTTGTCTCCGAAGAAGTCGAAAGAGATGAAGTATAAGTATCAGGGTGTTTTTCCAATCACCTCGGTTACTTCCAATGTCGATGACATTCGGGATACAAAGATTGGCCATGTGGACATGGCTGAATTTGTGGAAAGAACCAAGTCCAATAATCCTAGTTCTGCAATGAAGAAGATTATTGACAGTAACATTCATTTGGTGTCAACTTTCCTGGTGGCAGCTCATAATATAGAGTTTGTTCTTCAATGTGCTCAGTTCTACAACAGATATACTAGGGCAGTGATGGATGCAAATGGCAATGTGATAATCAGATTAGATCCTAAATTCATTGATAAAGTTTTTATGTGCCCTGCTATTACAGAAGTTATAAAACTAGATTTTGCTAAAGCCCAAAAAGAGTATGACAAAAATTCTGAGAAGGCTAAGAAGATAATCAATACTAAATGGCTCAAGACTTCAAGATCAAACTTGTCTAGGTGGCTGAGGATTTTTCCCAGAAGTGATTTTGTAGAAGAAGTTGGTGATCTCATAACTCTTCTTAGCAGAATAAGGGGACTGGCCTCTTCCTCACTTTTTCATGAGTGGATGTACCCTTTTATTAAGGTAATACTCCAAGGTAAACAAGCCATCTTTTGGGGCAAGCAAATAAAAAATGCTCTGCACGAGCAATTGATTAAGGTATCCACTACCTTCAAATTCTATATGACTTCTTATCTAGTGTATATAGCAGCCTCCATGAGAATCTTTCCAGGTTTAACATCAGAAGGAGATAGGAGAGTAGTTCCTATATATCAATACTATTCTCAATTGACATTGAAGGGTTCTATCCACCATTTCAGGAAGGTAAATGATGCTTCTTCGCAGTGTTCTTGTGTCTTTTTGACCCTCAGTTGGAACAAAGAAGAGTTTCAGACAAAGCTTGGCCAATGGTGAATGATTATGGATGCATGTTCTTACAATTTCCTTCTTTCTCATATTTAAGGGTTGGCTTTTTCCAAGGTCATCCTTATATGTTGCCAAGGTTTCCTTCAGACAAACTTGTTTTAATGGAATTATGTAGATGAATGATTGTCATACATAATAAGCAAATGGAGCTCAAGAAACCAAAATTTAGGTTTCCAGTTGAAATTGGTAGGTTTTCAGTATCAACTGTTGCAAAGGCTAGAGCCATGGCAACTAAAATGTAGCTGGTAACTATGAAACAATTCAAATGAAGGCCAAAGTTTGATTACAGGGGTGTGAAAGACAAGATCAAGAGAAAAACCTAGTTTCATGAACCTATGGTTGAGGACATCTAGGTGGATTTGAGGACAGAAGAAGATGTTAGAAAGTTGGATTATAGCTGGTTATCTCTAGAGCAGATTGAATATCTGGGATTGGTTGATATTCCTGAGGACCTAGTGGATGATGAAGAATTGATTGATGATAGATATAACACTAAACAAGTTGTTGGTTCTCCTCTTCCTCCTATCTAATGGTCTCAGAAAGAATTGACCTCTTTGAGGAAAAGGTTTGAACCTATACTGGCTAATACCAATAAGTGGTTAGCATATAAGGGAATTGCTTTGAAGGAATTCCTTATAGGATCAGAGACTGAAATTTTAGAACAAACAGGTAAAAAGGTGGAGAATAGGATGAAGAATAAGAGTGACATTCCCTCATCTTCCAAGCCACATAAGCCCAGGATCAAATTTGTGACAAAGAAGTCAAAGGCTATGGAGAAAGAGTCTGAAATAGAAGATATGGAAATTGAGAAATAGAATACTGAAGAGCCAGCCATTGAGGAAATGGAAGTTGAAGACAAACCTATAGATCAACAAGGAGAGGAATTTTTTTCTCCACAGGAGAATGTACAACAAGAAATGGGAGTCTCTTCTCCTTTGTCTGACACGTCTGTTTCAGTTCCTCTATCTGTTTCACCCATTAATATCCCCTCTTCTGAATCTCCATCACCTTCAAAAACAATTTTTGACAATCCTCAAACCACTTTTGATGATGTTCTTCATTACTCAGAGTCTATTCCTAGCTTGTCCTCCTCATCTTTTGATATTGGGGATACTTCTATATTTGATCACTTTGTAATGAATTATGAACAGGTTTCTAATGTGAATGTGTCAAGTGTAGTTTTTACTAATACTCCACCTATTGTTTCTACTTCCAGTGCAAGTACAGTTCTAGTAACACCAACAATGGGAACAGATTCTAATGTGAGTACTTCTACGCTTCCTTAATGTTTGTCAGCATATACACCAAAAAGGAAGAAACAAGTCATCTCTCCAGATGACTTTGATTTTAGTAAGCTGGTGCCTCTAAAAGCTAAGACCCCGAAGAAGCCAAAGATTCTTTTGAGAATGCTCGGGGACAAAGGACACAAATTTATGGAGATTGCAAGACCTCCGCAGGATGCAACCATAGAAAATTTTAGTATGAATGATTATTCTATCTCTAGGGTTGAGCTACGCAAAATAACTCATGAAAATGCAAAGACTAACATGCAGTCAACAATGAACATTCTAATTCAAAAGTTTGACAAAGAGAAATAAATGATCATTTAAAAGCAATGGTTGAATAGTTGACTGCAATGGTGAGGAAAATTACGTTGAATTCAAAAGCAGTGACTCCTGAGGTAGTTTTTGTAGAAGATCCTATCATTCAAAAAGATGAAAAGACTCATCTTAAGGGAAGAGTACTTGAAGAATATCTGGAAAGGATGCGCACACAAGGAATGTCTCTGCTTACAAAGCTATCTGAGAAAATAGACAAAATGGAGAAAATAAGGGCAAAACTTGATGACTTGATTGATGTTATTTCTCAAGATATCGAGTGCCTAGAACAAAATCATGATAAGTGGGTGGGGATGAGAAAGCTGAAAATAAGTGCTCTGATATCAATTGGTATCATTCCAAATAGGGATTCGTATACTGAAACCAAAGAGGCATTGACATATCAAAGCCGTGTGCTAAAAGATTTGATCAATGACCTAGAAATTGCAAGGAAACTAAGTGATCAAAGTGATGTTAGTTTTTTACATAAATTGGAAGAGTTGTCGTGCAATCTAGTGTCATAGGATAACCAATTTATTTCTACAGAAGAGATGAGCAGGAATTTAAAAATATGTTCCGGAAAGAGTTCGAGGACAAAACATTTCCAGTGGCCTCCGTAGATAATATTCTTGACAATCAATTAACTTTGGATAATCTGAAGGCCAAGTTAACTAGTCACGCAAAATCAGTTACCACAGTCAGAGACGCAATAGTTAGAGCTCGGATGATTTTCAAGAACACGGTTAGTTTGGATAGTCTTGGGATACAAGTGGCATTCACCATGTATGATTGCCACATGAAGAAAGAAGGCAATACAAGTTGAAGCAGCTTTTTCATTACTTAGTTTATTTTCCACTTTTCAGATGTACTTTTGAAATAGTTTTGGACATATCTACGTGTACTTTTCTCATATGTAATTACATGTAAAAACATAGGAAGTCCCAAATCAAAAAGGACTCCTTTATTGAATAAGTCATAGTTAGTTTTTATTTTCCTATTTTTACTCTCAGTTTCTCTTATAAATAAAGAGGACCCCCATTGTAAATATCATCTTTTTAGTTATTGAAGTGAAGCTCTGCCAAATTGAAGAGCATTTTGAGACTTTGTGTTCAAATTGTAAATCAAATTTCATCAAGTGAATAGAAAAGCAAGTGCTCATTCAATCTTTGTGTTGAAATAACTTGTGGTGTATTGGAAATTGTTCTTATGTCCTTTTCCTAATACTATCTTATCTTTTTGATCAAATTGTAGTGTGAGTGTGAATAATCTAGGAGATGTTCTAAACCTGATTGTGGAGACTTTGTGCTACAACAATTATCTTTAGTTTGTGATTTTATGTTTTGATTTAAAAGATATTGGAAAAGGATTTGAGCTACTATTATCTTTTGTCGTAGTATTCGGTGAAGACTTTGAGCTGCACCTTATTCTACTTGGTTCTAAATTATAAATCAGTAAAAGGAGTAACGATAGACTTTGTGCTCGCATGGATTTCTTGGTTATTCAAATTTGTATCGAGAAAGTGCTCTTTCATTTTTGTAAACATCATTTCTGAAAAAAAAGAAATGGATGATATGGTCTCACCCTTAAGTTATCATTTAGTTTAAATAAGTTTGTGATAGTTGATAGGGAACCTCCCCTTGCTGAGAGGAGAGATTTATCTCATTACATTGTGGTCGATATAACCGTTTTACCTTTAGTTAGTTGAAGACAAAATATTCACCCAACAAGCCTCTTGTAATTCGGTATTGATACTACATAATTATTGTGAGCTAATACTCACCATGGTTTTTCCCAGTTTTGGGTTTTCCACGTAAAAATCTTGGTGTTCATGTGTGATGATTTGTGGTTGTTTCTTATGTCTTTAATTTTCTTTGTTGTTACTTGTGGCAAATGGAATACTAATTTAAAAAGTAAAAGCTTTAATAGAATGTTTTTTCACCCCCATCTCAATATTCTGGGTGTTCAACAGTATCAAACTGTATTCTGATCTCGAGTCCAGAACCAAACTTGTTGGGAGGACTACTAGGTAGGCACCCTAGTTCAAAAGGGAGGAACATTCACGAAATTCTTTCAGATCTTGAAACATTATCCTTCAAATAGAATCTCTGCACCTACACTTTTCCAACTCCCGCACATGTAACCTGCACCCACAAAGAAAGGGGTTTGGGGTTGTGGTTATTAGGAGCTTGCCTTGGTCAAGCCCTGGAAGGAGATTCAAGTCTTCCAACACCTTTGTTAGATAGAGTACGTGCCCAAGGAGGGTAGAGGCCAAATCCAATGTTGAAATGAAATGATTGAAACACAAATTGATGTCACCTTAGAGGTGAAGCCCTCATGGAGATGAAGATCTTTCAAACCATGAGGAGATGGACTGATGAAGCCAAATTTGCAACAAACAAACACAATAACAACACAATTCTGTCATGAAACACAATGAAGGATTTGAATTCTCTTTGTTCAATATCACAAGTTTGTGTTATCCATGTATCTCATAAATGAATACATAAACCTATTTAAATATGTTTTCCTGCTAACATTCATAAATTAAATCAAGAGAGCCAACAAAGGGAAACCTTTTGAGAGGGCCCAAGTAGACATTCTTTAATTTTCATTCCAACAAATTAGGGTGGACTTGGGCGTGGGTGCCCAAGTCCCAAGGCCCTAATTTGGTCATGCTTAAGGATTAAAATGGGCCCCTTAGTCCCATTTGACATGGGTTTCAAGGGAAATTGCTCTGGGATGAGTATTTAACTTGCAAAGTGTTAACATAGGGACCTAGGAGCTAAACTAGGAGGTAAAAAGGCATGTGGAAACTTTTTACTCTATAACATTTATCCTACACTTTAATGTATGTATGATCTTATGATTCCATACATGCATTAAATTATGGTTGAAGCACATCAAACACATTAGGCACATAGAGCTAAAGCGTACCCAAAGATTGAAGGATTATTTCTAGCCCCCAATCTCAGGTAAGCACTATAAAACACATGAGAGTCACGCAAGACACAAGGAAGACAATGAGAAGCATTTCAAAACATAGATAATACAGTGAAGCACATAATACATGAAGAATACATGAGATTAGTCAAGCAATACACAAAGTATACATGGAGAGAAGACATGATTAAGCAAATATATATATATATAACTAAATGATGGGGAGGGAGCTCATCGCTATGCGCCACCATCAAAAACATGCAAGACACATATAAAACACGCAAGGCACACCAGACACATAGGGAAGACACATGGAATACACAAGCACCACATAGTACATCATTGACATACTACACGTCTTATACATAGCAAACATGGATGATGGGAAGGAGTTTATTGCTAAGTCCCACCATCTAAAACACATTTCAGACACACCTGACGGTTGATCTACGCTACCACAACCACCAAAGACATGCTTAAGGTTGAATGAATCAAGATCCAACCCCACCTCCGCATAGGACTTTCTATAAAAGGATGTGCACTAGCTCAAGAGATATGCCATCCCGCCTCACGATGAGGGATTTTTTCTTTAAAAGGATGTGCACTAGCTCAAGAGATACACCATCCCACCTTGCGATGAGGGATTTCAAACATGGTTTCTCAGTCTAAAATATAAGCATGCAAATAGCATTATATATGCCCCCACCTTAAAGTGGTTGATCCCGCTTGTCGGTATCAAGCACATTAAGGTAGAGTGAAAACACACAAGAGAACAAGAGCTTTCGAGAAGCCCATGCCCCCAAAGGTGACTGTGTCATGATCATCAAATGTTCCCACAAATACAGTGATATTAAGTTTGCTAAAATAATCAACAAGATATAAGATTTGGTTAGAAAATCTTACTCTAGGATAATGCCCAAATCAAATCGTGAAAGTTATGCATAAATCATATATTAGATTATATCAAAGACAAAGGCTACACTTGTGGGTTCAAAACCAAGTATAGTCGTTGGGCTATACTGCAAGTATCTCGGAACTAAGTGTAGCAACAAGGTGAGATACAAAACCAACCAAAGTGCATTGAAGTAGATCGAGAGTATTGCAAATGTTTGTTACAAGAAGTTTCACAACATGATACATCACATGGAGTGATTCTACTAGTCAAGCATCGGATATACATATCAACCCCATCTTCATATATGGACTAGGTCCATTTTTTATTTTCTTGTTGAAGGGACAAACAGTCCTTATCAGTATTTATTTATTTTTGTCATCCGCCGACTCGTAGAGCCATCGAAGAAGGGAAACAATAAAAATGAGAGAGTATACAAAGTGCCTTAGGAACACCACGTAGGAGGATGCCCCCAAAACACCCTCCACAATGCTATGCCTCCAAGGCACAACACACAACAATAAAGAAAAGGAGAGAGGAGTATAGAAGAATTGAGAAATGAATAGAAGAATGCTATGACAGAGACAGTCCCATTGTATCCTTAACCTTACAAGAGTATCAAGGGTCATCCAAGGGGACCTAAACAAAAACACAACACAGGGAATCACAACAGGACGTATCAACATACATATCTAGGAAGAGGCCACCCTTGAAAGCTTTTAGAATAGGTGCTACATCAAGTGTGGATAAATGAGGGAGAAATACTTACCTGATTCAGTGGGATATTTCCTAGCAGAAAATCCATGTCAATCATCACAAGGTATATCATATTTTATCTTAGACTAGTTGATATTGTATTAACATTAAGTTTAGGACAACGATATGCTTTTGTGGGTTTTAAGGAACGATATCCAATACCAGTTGAGTAGTTAATTGTTGCGGCTTGTAAAGATACTCTAATCCCTTGTTGGTTTACACCGCAACCATTGCCTGTGTAGTCATAATTTTTGAACAAAATTTGAAATCCACAACCATAGAGAGAGTCCATCTCTTTAGGAGATGGTGAAGCCTCATAAGTCTTGTATTCTATAGTGTAAGTAAGAGTATTGTCTTTGTTTTCTACTAAAGAGATTTTAGGTTTCTTAGGTATTTCCAAAGATTGCTTGGATGAGATCAAGGAAATTTTTGATGTGTCAGGATTAGGGTTATTAAGTTTATATTCCCCCATAAAGGAAGGAGTAAAATATAGTGAACCCCAATCCTCACCAAGAAGTGTTTTCAATGGTGATGTTGAATCTTACATAGCATTATCTGTGGCAAGAGGTATTGATGAGTTACCTTTTAAGTTATTGAGAGTCTTGCGATTGACAACTTGTTTTTGTGTTTCAATGTGTAAACAACTTTTCGGCTTTGGATTAGCTTCAATGGTGTGAAGTTTATTTTCATAAATAAACTTTATTGATCAATGAAGGGTAGAAGAAACTATCCCCATGGCATGGATCCATGGTCTACCAAGAATCATATTATATGAAAGTGCACCAGGCAAGACATGAAAAAGGGTAGATAATGTCACAGGTCAAACTTTTATAGGTAAAATTATGGTACCCAAGGATTTTCTACCAACATTATCATAGCCACGAATGTTAAGCTTATCTGGTTTGATTAAAGAAGTGTCGATCTTGATTTTGTGCAACAAATCAACACCACAAACATTAAGAGTCAATCCATTGTCAATCATAACTTGCTTTATCAACTTTTTGTATATTGTGACAAAGATTAGAAGAGGATCATGTTAGTTTTGAACTTCAGTTGATGGTAATTCGTGTTGTTGAAACATAATATCCATTTTTGTTGCATGCATACAATCTAACAGAGTTGCTACATCATTAGGCTTAAAAATAGGTGGTACAATCACCTTTTGTAAAGCTTCCTGGAGCATTCTATGACCTATGTAGGTGATGTTTGTATGAGTTCCTAAAGAGAGATCTTTATTACATCCCCAACTTATAGTTAGACTTAATCATTAACTTGGCATGATAATCATGAGGATTAGTCATAATTAATTGATTTGATATTGTGGAAATATTTGGTTTAACTCTTTATTATGGAGTAGTTACTAATGTTAATTAGTTTTGTAAATTAAATGATTTATATTACGAGATATGATAATGATGCACTGATCATAATCTTGTGGTCTTGAGTGTGAATAGGAAAATGAACGTCCTTCGAAGAAGGAAGGAGAGTATCATCCTAGAGGAAGGGTTAGACGTTGTGAAAGTAAAAGGTTGACTAGCCATCTGAGTATCGACTTCTATGTCCTTCTTAATCCTTTCATAAGTTGACACGTGTCTTGTCTCTTTTCTTTAGCTTCCATGTTCTTTGTAAGTCATTATGTCGTTAGAGTTATCATGACAAGTTGTGATGACCAAATGATGTACTTGGAACATCATCCCTAGTCGAGATACAATAGTGTTGAGAGATGAGGAGGTCTCTCATTATCCTTTTGTTCTCAGGGATTATTATTTTCCTAATCATTTGACTATTGGGGATAGTCAATTTCGAGGAAGTATTACTCGACCCTGATAATCGACAATCTTGTTGTGACTCAATTTGTGTTTTCTATTATATAGTGATAATCCCTAAGTAAGGATGAAAACCTTTTTATAGGTTGAATTGCAATATTATATTATTATTATTATTTTACTTATCATAGGATTTGATTACTATCGAATGCTATTATTTTGTTTTGGTTGACCTTGAGAAATGATGGAGAGCTTTGAGCTCATCCTTTTTTGTATGATGCCAGGATCGAGCAACTTTTGTGGAATAGATCAAGTGGAAAGGTAGTTGCCTTCCAAAACAACATGCCAAGAGTTGGCTAGATTACCAAGCTTTGATTATTCATTTTTTTGGTGAGTAGACTTTTGGGCTGGGGACTTCGTGTGTGTTGGGCTGTTTATGAGCAGGGTTGTGAAAGCTACAGAGATTTAGCACTGGAAGATTTGAAGCTATGAGCAGCTTGAAGGAGACTAGGACTGGAACAACGTTCCCATTGAAAGCATTGTCCAGGTAATACGGTGGATAAAATCCTATTTACCTTCGATATATTGAACCTGGACTGTGTTTAATCTCTATTAGAGATAGTGTGATGTTATTTGACCATACCATATATTTAATTCTAAGGCACGAGGCCTGTGAGTTCATGCCATGATATATGTAAATCTTTTCATAGTCATGGCTCGAGGCTGTTACAACTGAGCTATCATTGTTTCAAAGTTTTATTTCATACTGTGGCTCAAGGCCTTAAGGTCAAGCTTACCATGTTATCTTTTTGTTGAGAATAGGCTCAAAGCCTTAATGGTTGAGCTAACAACACAAGTAACCTTCCATATGAATGAACTAATGGCTATAAAGCTAAGTTTTGAAACCCACTGTAATCTTTTTGAGACTACACTTTTGGGCGTATGGCTGAATGTTGAAACATTGATAACTTTTCTAAGACTACACTCTAGGCCGTGTGGCCGAGGTAGTGAAGAATTATACTCTTTCTGGTGGCCAAGTTCAAGGCTTTGAAGCCAAGAAGCAACTATAACATGTTTTATTTGTGACGCTTGCTTAAGGCCACAAGGTCGAGCCTTTTAAAGATGAATTCTTTTCTATGTTTGTGCTAAAGGTCTTATGACCCAGCCATCATACATTCTACATTTTATACTTTATGAAAAACTAGTGCTCGAAGCATTTATGGATGAGCTTGTTATCAAAGCATGATAAACATATGTCATATAATGACGCAGTTAGAGCTTAATAGCTCTCGAATGGAGTAAAGAGAAACTCCAGAATGATGATAGTTATTAATGAATAATGCAGTCACTTGACTATGATAACAGCTGAGAAGGCAATAATACCCATAACATAATCATTCGACTATGGTGACAGCCAGGAAGGCAAATAAATGTCAGAGTGTTTACAACACTTAAACTTATACCAAGTTAGGCTTGTATGGAAAGCCGACTATGAATCTTTTATAGGATTACTTAAATTGTCAAAGGTTATATATTTAAACCCTTAATTATGGAAGTGGTGAGACCATTTAAGATCATGGTCTCATCATGAAATAGTTAGAATGTGCTTATAGAAGGGTATAGACTTGTTCTATATGAGACTAATTTAAGACTCATTGGTTATTTTTTTGAGTTATAATGAATTTACTTACTTAAGTGTAATCTAATAGGATTGGTGATTAACACCTAAGCTCATAAAGGCAAGAAGAGATATTAATCCTAATGAAACTAATCTACTCTACTAAGGCATGATATGCCTTGAGTACATGTAATTGACTTCATCATATGTGATGACTTGCTATCAAAATTGTAAACCATGGGAGACCAAGGTGGTCAAAATGGTCAAATTTGATATGGAATGAAAACAAATAAAGTGACGAGGAGTCACTAGTTCCTCGTTACGAGGATAACCTATTTAATCGTAACCAACCTATGATGGGAGTCAAATGTCAAAGTATGGACAATGAATCGAATGGATCCCATTCATACTAGACCTAAAGAATTTGGTCGTTAAGAACTTATTGTAGTACATGATAGCTTATAAGTCAAGTTAGGGTGGTGGACATATGACGACGTTCATTGTGCAACGTGTATGTATGTAAAACTTTGGCCAAAGTAATGCATCTATCTCTACATGCATTGTCGGTCCACAGTGTTCCAAATGACCTAGTGTCTCTAGTAGTGTCATACAAGTTACAGTGGATCTATAGTGTGTGACCGTGAGACATTAGGAAGGACACAACACTAGATACTCAGATGGCTATCAAAATGGTTTCTAATGTCTAACCTTTCTAAGAAGGGTAGGGCCACTTCTAGTTAGGAATATGAGCGAGGGACCGTAGGTCTGTGGTTGAAGGAAAAGCTCCAAGATGATGCTCTCCTTCCCAAGCATGAGACAAGCCAAGGCTTATGAAGACAGATGTCATTGGTTCCAGATACAATGTTTGCATTTTATGACTAATTGGTCTATTGTAATGCATAATTTGATTTATGATGCCTTGTGCATATATTGTATTTGATTAGTGATGGTTACTCACTAAAGACTTGTAGTTGATTACTAAAATGTAAGCTTTGTTATATCATGATTAGATTAAAAAGCTTAATTGATGAAACGATCATGTTTCTTTTGGTTCAAAATTGATTATCTCAATCAATTTGTTAATGAATGGCTTGATTAAGATACTTTTTAAAGTTAAATCTTGAGCATTATGGATAGTGATGTTACAATCTTAGCAAGAGTAGCACGAAGCTGCTCAACAAGATCATAATATTAACCACCTTTATCAGTAAGACGAGGTGGTTGAGGAAGCATAGGTTGAGAAGTTGGTAAAGAGATCGATGTTTGATTGTTGTTTACTTTGTTTATTGTTTCATTTACTGTACGTGTGAGCAACCACATTGTAATATGGTTTTTGTGACATTTTGAACAACTTGATTTCTTTGAGTGACTTGTCTTCAATAATTTAGAATATAACCTGAGGGTCGAGGTGATTTTGGATCATCTTGAACCCTAATCACCGGTTTAAAGTGAGAAGGTGCATTAGGTGCCCCTTATCCAAACATTTTAGGAACATTAGTATACTTATCCATTATCCCCTCAATGGGTGGAATAAGTCTATTAATGAAGATTGAATTGACATTGTTTTCATATTGATTACAATCAACATCTATCCCTAAAGGATTTAATGTGAGAGACCTTTTCTCATCCACCAATGCTTCCACTTTTGAAGAGAGAGCATCAAAACTAAGGGAAGGTATAGTTTTGTTAAGGAGTTTGGTGATGATTGTATCGTTAGTGATATCTAAGGGGCTTGAACATGCAACAAAAGTAGAGCTATCCATGGTCTTCACTTCCTTAGAGATATCCAAAGTACTTGAACATTCCATCAAAGGAGGAAGATCCATAGGATGAACCATAGGAGCCTCATGTACTGTGTGATTATTAGATGAATAGTCATTATCTATTCCTGGAGGATCCTTCTTAAGAGGAGGCCCTTTATCCACTAATGCTTCATCTTCCAAAGGGAGAGCATTGGGATGAAGAGAGGGTAGGGTGATGTTAAGGAATGTATCAATGATTTCATCTTATTGCATCAAAATATCCTCACAAGTGGGAACAACTTTGGGAGAGGAATCATAAGGTGAAATAGACAAAGCTAGGTTACCATTACATGTATTAGAGAGTAGATGCATAGAAGAAGTGCCATCACAGTTATCTTTCCCATGACTATTCATGGAGATGAATTCGATTTATTTTTCTAATATTATAGGATGCTCACTCATGAGGGTTAGGAATCTATGAAAATCAATATCTTTGATATATGCATGCAAAGATACCAAAGAGAAATGACATGAAGGTGCCATAATGAAATGTCTTGTAACAACAATATACAGTAAGGTCTATTCATTATCAAATATCACCGATATGAGAGACTTTTGTATATAAAAACACTAGTTTGAGGAAGTTGGGTTTTTGGATCTTTTTGCAAAGTACAAAAACATTGTAACATGCCAATTCTCATTACCCAAAATTAACCAACTTAATTACTATTAAGTACATGGTCATGATTAACAAAATCATAGTTAGGCAAACTAATAATCAATATCATAAACAAAAAATTAATATGCATATCTTTTTGGATATTTCAAAACTAAAATTTACAACAATTTCAAAGATAACATACTAGTGAATTCCTTTCACTATACATTTACAATGTTTTTCTCATAGCATCAATGATAACTTTACACATAATATTTGACCATCAAGTCATATAAAAGAATGTACTATATCTGGAACTTTGACATTTGTCTTCATAAGCCTAGGCTTGTCTTCTACTTGGGAAGGAGAGCATCACCTGAGTGCTTTTCCTCCAACCACAGACCGATGGTCCCCTGCATGAATTCCTTCCTGGAAGTGGCCCTACCCTTCACGAAGGGAATAGATATAAGGAACTATTAAGTTTTCCATCTGAATATCTAGTTTTGTGTCCTTCATAATACTTCGCCATCATACAACTATAGATCCACTCTAACTATGTATGACACTATTGGAAGCATTATGTCATCTAGAGCACAGTGAACCGACTAATGCATACAGAGATGGATGCATTACTTTGGCCAAAGATTTATATACATAAACATTTCACAATGAACGTAGTTGAATGTTCACACACCTCGACTCGACTTAAAAGTTGTCTCATCCTACAGTGTTCATAATTTGACCCCTCTAGGTCATAGTAAAGATAGCTTCAATTTACCATTAGTCCATCTAACTTAGACTTTTGACTTTGATTCTGGGAGTGCATCCATTAATTATATTGTTGCCTATGCAACAGGGAATCTGTGACTCCACGTCACTCTATTCCCATTCTTTCTTTTTACAAGTTTACATGTTCATGGTTTCAGTTTTTAAGACCATCCCCAGTCTAAGTCTCTATGTTTACCTTGTACCAAAACATTTCTCTAACTTATTATCAACTATAATACATCTTATCATAGTCAATAGTATTATTGAGTTAACAATAATAAGTGGACCTTTGGTCTAAAAGAATTCAAAAGGGCTTTTCAATACCCTATACTTCATTCCTGAAGTATTGCCATTTAAAATATGTCCATAGTATAATTTCAAATAAATGGGTTATCATGCTCATTTTATTTTCTTTCCTACATGGAAATAAAATAACAGTCGAGGGTTTACTCCCTTGATATTCATGGCTTGGCATGCACTTGATGCAACCTATACAATGTTATCAAATAACAAACTAGTTTTTCTCCATCAATATTAAAGAGTCATATCACTCTTTCTTACATAAAGGTTACACCCAAAGGCAATATATCTTCTTTCATGAACAAGAAAGTATCATACTTCTCACTACAGGTGCCTCGAAAGTCTTAGTGCCTTTGGCATAGTCGATGGAAGTGATTTTCAAGAATGACTTATCATTCTTTAGTGCATGGCTCTCAGCCTGTTCAAATGGCTTATGATTATATAAGGCATGGCTCTTGGCCTATTCAAATGACTTATCATTATCATTATCAATGATTGTAATAGATGTTTGTTATCCTCAGCCTTATCAGATTCAAGGGCATGAGTCTGCTACAACAGTACTCTCTTAACCATTCATCCTCAAGCCCTCAACAATATTATCAAACATACAAATGTTATCATATGAGTTAAACATAGTATTCTTAAGCATTTGACCACGAAGGCATTAATATAGCTATAAAACATACAAATGCTATCGTATGAAATAAACATAGAACTCTTAAGCATTCGGCCATGAAGTTCTTAACAGAGTTATCAATAGTAGTAATCTATGTATATAGCCGCATAGCTTAAGACGACATTACAATATCTTACAGTCGTACCTGTAGCCAAGTTATGGTCTGGTAGTCTGGGTCTAATGGTATAGTACTCTGCTCCTTCCTGCGAGCTTGCTATCCTCTAGCTTACTACTTCTGTAGCCTGCTTTCTTTCCTCACACCCTCTAAGCAATGATAATCCTCATTACCTTCGTATATTTACTGTTTTCTTTTCCACATCAAAAACCCCAACATCTTTGAAAATGAAGGTTTGGAAGAAAAATAGTTTTCACAACCCGTGCCACCACCTCATGGGAATACTGCCACCACTACTGTCATACCTCATGTAGACACTTAAAAATGTCCTAGACCTACAAATGACATTTTCACACATAATTCATCTGAATTTCATATTCTGCTATTAATTAAATAATGTTTAATTATTTAATTAATTTATTTCCTCTCTTACGCTTTTAATTTATTTCCTCTATTAATTAAATAATTTTTAATTATTTAATTAATTTATTTCCTCTCTTACGCTTTTAATTAAATAAATTTTATTTATTTAATTATTTAAGCTATGTTCTAAATTCCTCTATAATTAAATAATTTAATTATTCACTACTATAATGTCCATATTCCCCCTTTAATTTAAATAAATACCATTTATTTAAATTATCAACCTCACCCTAATTAAATAAGTCTCCACTTATTTAATTAAAAACCACCTTACATTACTCTTTCCTCTAAAAAAATTAAATAAATGCATACAATTTATTTAATTTTAAAATCACTTCCCACCTCACCATTTCTTCTAATTTAAAATCATCTTTTGTCCTCTTGTGGCTGGAAACCTTAAATCATTCTCAGCCCTTGATCTTGGCTCCAAGTCAACTCTTCATCTCAACCCTCCATTCACATTTCCTCTTCTATAAAATCACTCTTACCCTCTCATTTTCATCTCACCACTTGCATAACTCAACTTTGCCATTGTCAACACTTGAGCTCTCCATAGCATTTGCAGACCTGCAAAATCTGAGTGCATTAGTTAGTCATAGCATCATAGGAACAATGGGGGATTTGCATTAGTAGCCTAGGGTTTCATGTTTACTTGCTTTGCTTGCTTGATTCTAGGTTTTTAGGGCTCCATTGGGTAGTTAGGGTTTGAAAATATTGTTTGCATGGCTTTTGCACTACTTCGTGTGACGCTTGAGCTGTACGGCATGATGCTTTTGTGGAGTCTGCAACACACCAGAAGGATTTTGCCACACCTGCAACTGTGTTTAGGGCAAAAAATTTGTTATTTTGTTATTATAAGCCTAACCCAATTGGTTTTGCAAGATTCTAACATGTCTCTGATGCTCTGTGTGTTTTGTTAACTCTCTAGTTTATCTGAGTTACCTCATAGGGTTTTTTAAGAGAATTAGGGTTTCATATTTCAAGAGTTTCTATCTAGGGTTTATTGCTAACTTGTTTAAACATTTGGGTATATCCTATTATTGTCTAAAAGTTTATCATCTTTCTGGCATTCAGGAAACAACCTTACAGCCCTAGGGTTTGATATTTATCACTGAAGTTACATTTTGCATTCATTGTTAGAGTTTTTATACTAATTTGTGCTTGCAGCAATAGTGTAACGCTTGAGCTACTTTGTGTGTTTCCTGTGTAGGTTTCTACACCACCTACACCATTAGGGTTTTTTGCTAACATCTACAGGAATTGTGTGATGCATGTGTGGTCTCGAGTGACACCTGTGCAACTTTCTATGCCACCTACACCTGTGTGACATCTGCATGATTTCATGTGTCGCCTGTGCCACTTTCTGTACCACCTGTGCCACTAGGGTTTCTCTGCCAACTATGTGACGTTTGTGTTACTCTGCATGATGCTTTGACTTCTTCCTGCACCGCATGTGTCTGGTATAGAAAAACAAAGTGTTGTTAAGTATTTCCCATTTAGATTTTTCTTTTTTTTCACAGCAAATTTAGAGCTTTTTCCTCTGTTACTAATTACTAGTTTGTAGCCTATGGCATTGGAGGGAAACTTTGATTCAAACCACTAACTATTTTTGTAGGGTTTTATTTTATTTCATATGTGTGTGGTTACTTTAGGAACATTTTTATTTGGGTTTAAAATACAACCACAATCTATTTGCAGCCTACATATTTCACTCATTTGGATTAAAATAAACCACACTCATATGGGATTAAAAAGAACAACAATCTTGCATCTTTCACTCATTTGGGATTAAAAGGAATATAACAATCTTACATATTTCACTCATTTGGAATTGAAAAGAACAACAATCTTTCATCTTTCACTCATTAGTTAAAAAGAACAACAATTCTGCATATTACATTCATTTGGCTTAAAAAGAACTTACATTTTTTTCACTTATCTAAAAAGATAAAAAAAATTGCATTTTGTTTGCCATGTTTTGTGATTTTTGTTTGTGAAGTGGAAAAGCGTATGCTCTTCCCTCGCACCATTTGGTGACCTTGGGAATCAAAATCTCTCCACCCCACTTGCATAAATCACACCACACCTAAAAAAGACTAAAAAAAAGGGAACCCCATGTGAGTGTGAGCAAGTTGCATGTGTATGTTCTCTCCTTGCGTCTTAGTACAAGCCTGGAGATCAAAAACATGTACTTGTATTTCTTTTGTGTAACCCTTTAGAGTGGGTCTTCTCTTGAGACACATCCATAAGGAGAACTCATTTGTGACCCCAAGCGGTACTTTCATCCGGTCTGCTATACAAAATAGGATAAGGTGAAATCCAAGTCCAAACTGGTATCAGTGCTTACCATACAGCGCTAGCTTGAAAGGAGGCGTACCTTTACATAAATGATACTCCTAGTAGAATTAGTTAAAGCTTTAAGTAGCTTTATGGATGCTCGTAATGTGCCAGTCCCCCAGATATTCACTACAAACCTTTTGTGCTAGTGGCCAAAATCCTTCTATTTGTTGGCGCAAGAGGTCAAACCTTTAAAGTCATCCCACGTTCTCGTAGTTCAAAGTAGAGATAGAAAATTCCTTGAGATCTTCGGGTCTTTAGGAATTCAAAGTTTGGTGTTCCTGAGAAGTGAGTGCTGTGTAAGGGGGAGCTAGTGCCACCAAACTTCTAAGCTATCCACTTTGAATAAGTGCGGCTCAAATTTATCCATAGTGGGAATCCAGCAAATATTGTCTTTGACTTTCTTAGGGGTGTGCTTGTCTTCAAAGTGTCTTCAAAAACTCATCATAAAAATTTCAAACAACAAAGAGTCACAGCCACAAAACTGAATGCTGAGTGTTTTCATGACTGATGTGTTTTCTGATTTACACGACAAACTGCTAAACAAACTTAGAAAATTGACTTTAGGCTCTGCATAAACTGTGCAACGCATCTACAACTCAGTAAAATGCATAAGAGGCTTCCTACAATACATAAGAAATAGTGAAATGCCTCTACTAGGTTCTGCAATGCCTCTACAGACCTGTGTAATGCATGCGCATGCAAACAAATTAAAAACCTTAGGGGAACTATTGAAACATTATTCTCCAACCAAATTCAATTGCAATCGTCTTCAAGACATTTTAGACCTGCTAGTTTTCAATCTCTTTAGGATCCATTTGCAAATGATTTCATCTTCTTTGGATTAGGTTGTATACACAAACCCATTTAGAATTAGACTTCACTCCCATTTAAGCAACCTTAGAACCTTGGGATTTCAGTCTTAGACATCGATAGAGGATTCCAAAATTAATCTTCCTAAGTTGAAACATAAGGAGAAACTGTCGAAGTGTGACTACTTCCTAAGTACAAAATTGGACCAAAAGACCTTGGCATCATTTTCCATCCAAATCAATCATAGTGTGGGCCTAATACTCACTTGACTAGTTTAGGTCCACCTTCCAAAGTGAACTCCCATACTCACATCAAAATTCCAAGGTCTTGATAAACCCAATTAGTGCTTTGAAAGTCATTAGAAGACAATAGTATCCTATTGGAGCTAAACTTTGTGAAGATTAAAATCATTAGCCTCTACTATAGTCTTGGCCATATTCCCTTAGATTATTACCCCTCCTTAGTTGCATCCGCAAAACATCCCAAGAAAATACCAAAAACATATCTCCATTCCCATTTGCATAAAGCACTTAGATCGCTTCCATTAGCATACACTCATTTTCAACCTTAGAAAAGACCAAAAATACCCTTGCATTTTCATCCTTAGTATCATTAGGCACCCTTAGAAAATTGCATAGTGCATTCTCACTTTGCATTGTCACCCTAGCCAGAAAATACCAAAAACGTAGCATAGGAACATTGCATTCTCATCCTTAGGATAAGATCATTTTTCTGTCCCTCATAAACTAGTAGGTCTTATATGGTCAAGACAAGGTTGCAAAAGAAAAGGAAGGGAGAATCCTTAGAACACCCCACAAACACCATGAGGTTTTCATCCAACATGGGTAATCCCTTTGAGAACATCCTTTTGAAAGAACAAGACCAATAAATAATGCAACAAGAAATTGAAGAAGCTTCCCAAGACCCTAGGATGTTGCGCATCTTAGATGAGATGATTCACGCAAATGCCCAAAATTACCTCATGAAACTATTGCAAAATGGTACTAGGATTCCTCCTAGGGTAGATATCAACATGATTGTAGGGTGACCATCTCATAATGCTGCTCAAAGCTAAGGACAAATGACACCTTCTTCTAGCTACACCAACTCAACACAAGAAGTTGTCACTATCCCCGTGAGATAAACATCACAAGATTCCACAATATCCCATGTGACATTTGATACCAAAAATATGAATGTTATGTGCCAACCATTAACCTTCCCAAATCCTTTTATCTCGATGAACATGAACCAAAACAAAAGGACACAAAGGATGCACATAGTGACTCCTAGGGGACAAAACACCACATCAAATGCGAACTTGAACCTTGGACCTAAAAATAATCTAGGTAATCCAAGAATAGATCCCCTTGGTCAAAACAACACAAATGTCTTGAACCAATAATATGTTGATCCTAATGTTCAAAACACCAACACCATGTCAAACTCAAATGCAACATTTGGGTCTACACACAGTAATGTCTTGAACCATCAATACATAAACCCACAAAATCAAAACAACAACATTTTCATGAACACCAATCCCACCCATAACAATGACTTGAATCAACAATATGATTCTAGTGGCCAAAACACAACCTTTGGATCTACACATGACCATACCTCGAACTATCAATACATAGATCCATAAAATCAAAACAATATCGTCATATCCCATGCCCACACGAATGTCAATGCCACTCATAACCATACCATGCATCAACAATAAGTAGACCCAAATGGTCAAAACAGCAATGTTATGGCCAACACTCATACAAACATTGGTGCCACTTACACTATTCCCAAAAACCATCAAAGCGTTAACCAAAATGCTAGTTCCTCACATCAAAACACCCACAATCTCCAAAACACTAATCACATCTTTCAAACAAACCCTCATAACATCCAAAACCAACATACCACTAACCCTTCATCACATTATCAATACATCAATCCCAACCAAAACCTAAACTTGTCTTCATCACACATCCCTTTCAACGCAAACACCAACCCAATTGTCACAAACTTGGGACCGCAAAACACATCAGCACTAAGCATAGGTAAGTCACATCAACACTCGATCGCAAACACCATCAACACACCCATTGAAGCCCTCACCCAAGAGTTGGACAAACTAAAGCAACAATTCTCAATCTTACAAGTTTCGGGGACAAAGAAACCATACTCTATGGAAGACTTATGCCCGTATCCATTTGACAAAAGAATTTACATGCCTCCTTTTCCCCCATATTTCACCACACCAAACTTTAACAAATTATATATAAGGGAAAGGGGAGTCCCATTGAACATGTACGCGAGTTCCATACTGCTTTTCTCAAGCTCGCCTATGATCACACCTACTTAATGAGACTCTTCCCAAGGAGCCTCGCTGGCCAAGCTCTTCAATGGTTCACACATCTCCCCACGGGGATATGAACATGGACTAAACTCGCAAACAAGTTCATATCACACTTTTCCTATAACATAGAGACAAATGTAAACATTGCCACCTTGTGCCAAACATGACAAGAGGATGGAGAAACCTTCATCTCTTTCTTTCAAAGGTGGAGGGGCCTAGCAAGTAAATGCCCTTGTCACATCCCTGAAAATCAACTAGTGTTGATCTTCGTAGAAAACCTAAAAAAAGAGCTCATGCATCAATTACAAATCCATTGTTGCACCTCCTTCAAAGAAGTGGTCGAGAAGGGGGCAACCATCAAAAAAGATCTTATTGCCAAAGGCATGATAAAAAATTTCAACAAAAACCAAAATACCCAAAACATGCCCTACGACAAGAACAAGACTTGGGCTTGAAATAAAAACGTAACCAATGATGAGGTTGTGGATGCCAAGGCATTTAGAGCTGGTCCCATCATTACGCTCAAAGCACCTCCTGCAACGAACAATCATCCGCATGTCCAACAACAACTACTACAACAACAACCGCAACCACAAGAACAATCAACCAATACGATCCAAAATAATCAAAGGAGACCAGCTCCTAGGAATAATACCCCTCAATGCAATTATACACCTTTGACAAAACAATTGAATCAATCTTGAAGAAGTTATTGCAAAACAACCTCATTCAATTGCCAGAAATTAGACAATATGACCCGACCTTTAAGCCTCCTTCATGGAATGGCAATGACTTCTATGATTATCATTGAATCAAAGGTCACAAGACATCAAACTGCTATAAATTGAAAAATATCATTCAGGATTTCATTGACAGGGGAGACATAGTTGTAGATCAACCATCTAGTTCTTCCACTACCAATCATACTATCTGCAATGACCCATTGCAAAATCACAGATCAGGAAAAGCCTCCTCATCAGGAACCAAACCACATGAGAGAATTAACTACAATAATGTTGCCTATGACTACACCATCAATATCATCCGCGCATACAATAATACCATTTCCATGATTACCATCAAGGCTCGTCCAGAATGTGTTGTCACTACCCATAAATCCAAGATAATGCTGCAAAGCACTCCCACCAACCCTTCCAATACATCCATTCCATAAGCCAAAGCCCAATATAACCTTTTGGATCACTTAAAAAAGACTCCTGCCCAAATATCCATCTTTGACTTACTTCACCTTTCGCCTGAACATAAGGCCATTCTGGACAAAGCACTCCTAGAATCCTCTGTCCCCACTAATCTAAATGTTAACTAATTTCAGGCCATGGTGGGACACCTAGCCACCATTCACAAAACTCGACTTACCACACTAACCCAATCACACCGATCCTCTACACCTCAAAGTTTTTATCAATAAGCATAAAATTCGATGAGTCCTAGTAGATGGTGGAGCAGGATTAAACATATGTCCTTTAAAGTTGGTAATAATATTGGGCTACTCTGAGGCTTGTGTTGATCCAACCAAGAGAATTGTTATTAAGGCATATGATGATGCTGAGCGCTCTTCTAAAGGAGTAATCACCTTACCTGTAAGGGTTGGACCTGCCACACAGGATACCATATTCCATGTCTTGGATGTTGAGCTTCCCTATAACCTCATCCTTGGCCGATCATGGATCCATGCCATGAAATTCATCCCCTCCACATACCATTAATGCATCAAATTCCCTTATAATGGTATGGAAATCACCATCTCAGGTGATCCCGATGCCTTTAAATACTACAGCCACCTAAGAGAGGTACCCCAACATTAGGTACCTATAAATAGGGGAATCTCACCATCCACTTCATCCAATTATGTTGACCCATCCATGTTATCCAAATCCACCACCACTTTCACTCTGTCTATCAACCCTAAAATTTAGATCCAAGACAAAGGATGCAGTGAATACAAGATGGCAAGTTCATACTGCATCGAGAAGTTGCCTACATCACCTAAGTCTCAAGGAAAGCCCGGCCCCATTCCGCCAAAGCAAACTATTTATGTTTCTCCCACCACATTCACAACATGGGGTGAGTTAAGTAAAGAAGATGTCAATGAAGACATCTCCACATAGCTCTATAAAGAAGAAGAAGAGGTCCAACATATCAAATTGCCCATTGAGCAATATGGTAAAGGGTATGAGTTTGTCAAAAAGAAATGATATGACAGACATGGTGGGCTTGGACCCAATGGAAATGGATGAATGGAACCTCTTCAACCAACTATGCAGCCATGCAATAAAGGGTTAGGATATACCTCACGAAGAGAAAATGCTCCACATACTAAGTTACTTCTAGGAGGGGACATGAGTACCTCTAAGGATGTTGAGACATCGAGGGATCCTCCTGAACCTAACCATAGTCATCCCACCCAGAATTACCTAATGGCGCCACCTAGATCAGCATCTTTTAGGATCTAGATAACACCTCCATATGAACTCTTACACCCATCTCCATGAGCTTCCTTGACACCAATGATGGCTTACCTCTTGTCCATCCCAAACTTATAGACTGGGACTAGCAAATAGCACCTAACTTAGATTTATTTGAGAATGACGAAGCTATCACTGAGTTCATGGGACTTCATGAGGGCATACCCTTAGGGGATCACAAGGTTGGCTACATCATGGACTTGGATAATTTTGCATACTTTGGAGAATCCACTCCACCCTCTAGTCGCAAAAGTGAAAACAAAAAAGAAAAAGAAAATAGGTCTCTGGGTGAAAACTAAAAGGCACCCTTAGATCATGCAAAAGTAAAAATAAAGGATGTATCCAAGGGTGAAAACCTCCCTGAGTTGCCCAAGGATGGAGGGTTGGAGGTGTTTCCTATCACACAGGAGAAATCACCACTATTAGTAGAGACAATTGTTGAAACCAACCTCGGCACCGAAGAAGCGCCCAAGATTACTCACTTTGCTGAGTCACTCACAGAAAAGGAAAATCCCGAATTCAAAGATTTCTTCTTAGAATGGCAAGTCAACTTCACCTGGTCATATGCTGATATGCCTGGGCTTGACCCATAGTTTGTCTTACATAACCTACCACTACTACCAAATGCCAAACTAGTCAAGCAAAAACTATGAAAAATGCACCCACAGATCGCACTCCTAGTGAAAGCATAATTGAAAAAGCTCCTTGATGTGGGCTTCATTAGGCCAATAGATTATCTAGAATGGGTATCTAATCTTGTACCAGTCATGAAACCTAATGGGCATATCAGAATATGTGAAGACTTTCACGACTTGAACAAGGCGTGTCTGAAAGATGATTTTCCATTACCAAACATAGACATCATAGTTGACTTGACACCCAAATCTGAAATGCTCTCATTAATGGACAGCTTCTTGGGATATAATCATATATAAATAGCACCAGAGGATCAGCATAAAATAGCTTTCACATGTCCTTGGGGCACATATTGTTGGATCGCCATACCCTTCGAGTCTCAAAAATGCAGGTGCTACATGTTGCAAATATGTGCCTAATTGGTGTTGCCATTGGTGTCAACTGTGTATTATTCTATTACTTTTTTAGAAGACTTGTATGCTAAGGATATTGATAAAATTAGCCTCTCTGAAAGAAACAAGTGAGTGTCATATCTCTTTGTCAGAAACAGTGAAGACAGTGCAGTTCAGCAAAGTAGATTGCTCTGTATTTCCAGTGAGATCAAGATTAGAGTCTACGGACCAAAGGGTTTTGTAGAGAACTATCTAAATTTGCTCCAGCTAAGATTTCAAAGGTCCGCATTAAGTATTGGTGGAGTTATGGCCATCTGAGTAGAATTAGGTTTTGCAATTGTTTAGAGGTAATAGAGTGATAGGAACTTGGCCCAAATTGCTCCGCATTGGAATATTATGGTCTGCGGATCTAGAGGTATGTTTGGGATGTTGGTGTGTATCCTCAACTCAAGTGGTTCATGGTTTGGAGGTCCGCAAATAATATTTCTAGTGTGACAGTCATGATAATTAGTGTTCTTAAGTTCCTTGATGAAGATGCAAGTGTTTCTGGTGATTTGAGGTGGTGCGGTTGTTCTTATTGATTTCATTGTGCTTGTGGTGGTCTTTGGATTATGTGCCTATTGTGTTGGTGGTCCACATTGAGGATTGAGCTCATGGTTGAAGATTTATGCTTGGGGGTTGCTGTTCTTTCTAGTCTTAGCCAACCAGATGCTTGGTGCATGTTGCAGATGATCTAAGAAGAGTTCTATGGAGTGTGGTGTGTTGTTCGAGGAATCTTTGAATCTTGGCTATGCTTAGCTGACAAAGGAGTGGTTCACATATAGCATTTTGTATCAAGTTAAGTCTTGTGATTGTGATTGCTTGTAATGACTATCCTAGAGAATGATCCAGATAGATGGTTATTTGGCCGACTTTGATGTTCATTCCAAAGTCAATGACATGTATAAATAAGTGTTGTGAAGTCATGGAAATGTGGGGTGATGAGCAAAGATGTGGATGTAGCGAGGAAGTGAGTGGGGGCAGAGTAGAGGTGTTGTGCACTTCAAAGGAACTAAATCTTGCATGAAGAAGATTTTGTTTCTCAGTTCAATCTTTCAGTGTTAACATTGTGAATGTTCTTGTAGGCAGTGAGCCTCCTTTGAGCAGTGAGCTCTAGGCAGTGCACCCAAAGGCAAGTTCCTTCTCTTTTTTCTATTCTTTTAATAGAGAATAAATCTTGTTGGTTAACCCCCACCGTGGTTTTTCCCTTAACTAGGTTTTCACGTAAAAATCCTAGTGTTATGTGTTGATTATGTTTCTGCTCATGTGTTGTTGATTCATGCTTTCATGCTTATATCATTAATCTATTAATAAGTGGTAAAGAAGATTAAATGTAGCAAGAGATTAAAGTTTTGTGACAACTGATTCACCCCCCCTCTCAGTTGTCTACCCTAATTTCAACAATTGGTATCAAATCTAGTTCCTCTCAAAGAACCTTGACCGCTTGAGGAGATCCAGGATGTTGGCATACAAGGACAGTTCAAGATTTGACAGAAGAAATTACTCTCTTTGGAAGAGTTGGATGGAGTATCATTTGCAATTCATGGGTGATCCTTATTGGTTGATAACTAAGGATGACTATAAGCCTCCAGAGAAAGGCCCTTCAACTCCAAATGAACTCAAAGATGTTGAATACAACATTTGAGCTAAAGAAGCATTGTTGAGTTCCCTGATTGATATAGAAATGACAAATGTCTTAGAATTGAAGACTGCTCATGAAATCTGGAAGAAGTTGGAAATTTTGTATGAAGGTGATACATATGTCAAATGTGCTAAGCTACAGAGCCTAAAGGGTAGATACGAATGTTTGAGGATGAGTGAAGATGAAAACATCACTTCCTATATGCAGAAGGTGAATGAATTTGTGAGCAATATCAGGAGTGCTAGTGGAATACTGGAAGAATCAGAGATTGTTGCCAAGGTACTCAGATCCTTACCTACTTCAACAAGCATAAAGTTGCTGCTATTGAGGAGATCAGGACTGTGACAAATGTTACAAGGGATCAGTTGGTTGGCAAGCTCTCAGCATTTGAAATGAGTGAGTTTGGTGATTCTCTTTCTAAATCAGAATCTGCTTTTAAGGCCAGTGTTTCCAGGAAGCAAAGATTTCATCCAGCTTAAAGCTTTTCAAGATGATTAACCAGATATGAGAAGGCAAGGAAGGAACTTGAAGAAGATGAAACGAAGCTTGAATAAATTGAAGCCCTTATTGCCAAAAGATTACCAAGAGGATCTAATAAGTATGAAGGAAAGTTATCTTTCAAATGATTTGCTTGCAATAAGATTGGTTATTTTGCTTCAAGATGTTTGGAGAGGGTTTCAAAGCCAAACCCTAACAGACCTAGGTTTCAGAAGAAATGCTACTATGTCTAAGAAGTTGTTGATGGAGTTACAGATAATGAATCTGAAAAAGGGAAGTACCTCTAGAAATGAATGGGTGTTCAATGCTATCAAAGAAGAAGATTCGATGCCTACTGAGTCTGCTAGTTGTGTGAATGTGGAAAGTGCATTGGCTGCTCAAGTTGAAGAAAAGGATGAATGGGTGATTGACAATGGATGTTCTCATCATATGACAAGTGATAAAAGTAAGTTTATAAGTATGGAAAGGTATGAAGGTGGAATTGTGAAGTTTGGAGACAATTTAGCTGGTAGAATCCGTGGCAGAGGATCCATCTCTCTTGATGGTAAGCATAACACTAATGATGTTTTGTATGTAGAAGGATTGAAGCCTAATCTTCTCAGTGTTGGACAATTTGTTGACAAAGGGTATGATCTCCATTTCAAGGTTGGAAAATGCAGAATTTTGGAAAGCTCTGGAACTGAGATTGCATCTAGTACATAGACTAGAGGTAATATCTTTCATTTAAGTGGTACTAGTAAGAGTTGTTTGATTGCTTAGATTGATTAGAGTTGGTTATGGCATAGGATAATGTGTCATGTAAACTTTGATAATATTGTCAAGATAAGTACTACTCAGGTTGTGAGAGATCTTCCAAAGCTTGTAAAACCTGCTAATAGCATGTGTAAGGAATGTCAGTTGGGCAAACAAAGTAGAACTACATTCAAAAGTAAAGAACAATTTTCAAGTGGTTTGTTGGAACTTGTGCACATTGATTTGTGTGGTCCTGCCAAAGTTAGGAGTTTGCAAGGAGACAAATACTTTATGTTAGAGATTGATGATTACTCCCGGATGATGTGGGTCACTTTCTTGAGAGAGAAATCAAAGGCACTTGATAGATTCAAGGCTAGGGTGGAGAATGAGATTGGTGTGAAGATAAAGTGTCTGAGATCTGACAGAGGTGGAGAGTTTACCTCTAGTGAGTTTAATGCATTTTGTGAAAAGCATGGAATAAGAAGACAATTATCTGCGCCTAGGACTCCTCAGCAGAATAGAGTTATGGAAAGGAAGAACTAGACTATTCAAGAGGCTACCAGAACCATGATTATGGAAGAAAATGTTACACATGTCTATTGGAGAGAGACTATGAGTACTGTTGTCTACACTCTTAATCGAGTGCAGATCAAAGGTAATACTGGTAAAACACCTTATGAACTGTGGTTTGGTAATGCTCCTACTATGAAATACTTTAGATTTTTTGGTAGTAAATGCTATATCAAAAGAGATGAAGATCTAGGCAAGTTTGATGCAAGGTGTGATGAAGGAATATTTCTGGGTTATTCTAACCAAAGCAAGGCATACCGATGCTTTAACAAGAGATTGAAAAAGATTGTTGAAAGTGCTAATGTCAAGATTGATGAAAGAAAGGCGAGACCTTCCAAGTTTTGTGGATATGAATTAGATGATCAAAAAAAAAGTCCTCAAACTCAGATTCAGATTACCCTGGAGAATCCAGTGACTCAAGAAGCTAGTCAAATGTTGAGGAACAAGTTCAAGAATCAGAAGTTCAAGAAAATCCCAAAACTTCTAGGTATGTGAGGTTGAATCATTCTGAAGATCATATTATAGGAGATAGAAATAAAAGTGTTCAAACTAGAAGAAAAATTGTTGAAGAACAAGAAGAGTATTGTTTGATTTCAAAGATTGAACCAAAATCAGTGAATGAAGCTTGTAATGATGAAAGTTGGGTAAAAGCAATGGAAGAAGAATTAATGCAAATTGAAAAGAATCATACTTGGGATCTTGTTCCTAGACCTGAAAACAAAAATGTAATTGGAACTAAATGGATCTTCCAGAACAAATTGAATGAAGATGGTGAAGTTGTGAGAAACAAAGCAAGATTGGTGTGCAAAGGATATTCTCAGGTAGAGGGAATTGATTTTGAACAAATTTTTGCTCCGGTGGCAAGAATCGAAGCAATCAAATTATTTCTTGCCTTTGCTACTTACAAAGAATTCAAAGTTTACCAGATGGATGTCAAGTCAACATTCCTCAATGGAGAGTTGGAAGAAGAGGTCTACATTGAACAACCAGAAGGTTTCCAGTTGTCTGATCAAGGAGATAAGGTCTACAATTTGAAGAAAGCATTATATAGACTTCAACAAGCCCCAAGAGCCTGGTATGCAAGATTAGATAAGTATCTGCTAAAGCTAGGTTTTAGCAAAGGCACAACTGACAGTAATCTATATTTCAAAATTGATCATGAACACATCTTGATTGTTGAGGTATTTGTTGATGATATCATCTTTGGTGGAAATGAGAGCATGTGTAAAAAATTTGTTGATCAGATACAAAGTGAATTTGAGATGTCCATGCTTGGTGAGATGAATTTCTTCTTGGGTCTGCAAATCATTCAGTCAGATAAGGGCATCTTCATATCTCAATCTAAGTATGTAAAAGAGTTGTTGAAAAAGTTTGGAATGAAGGATTCAAAACCAATGAGTACTCCTATGATAACCGAATGCAAGTTGAGTAAAGATGATGATTCCCCTAAGACAGATCAGAAAAGGTATAGATCAATGATTGGAGGACTGCTTTATCTGACTCATACCAGACCTGATATTATGAATGCAGTTAGCCTTGTTGCTAGATTTCAAGTTGATCCTAGAGAATCTCATGTTATAGGAGTTAAAAGAATTTTTAGATATCTAAAGGCAACATCTGATTATCACTTATGGTATCCTAAGGATGATGATTTCACTCTTCATGCATATATAGATTCTATTGGGCAGGAGATGTGGATGACAGGAAGAGTACTAGTGGTGGTGCATTTTTCTTAGAAAAGAAATTGGTTTCTTGGTTGAGAAAAAAGCAAAAGGCAATATCTGTGTCTACTGCAGAGGTAGAGTATATAGCAGCAACAAGTAATTGTACTCAAGTTTTGTGGATGAAGAAAATGTTGAAGGATATCATAATTGTGTTTGAAGATCCTATTACAATCTTCTGTGATAATTCAAGTGCAATAAACATCTCAAAGAATCTGGTGTTGTATTCAAAAACAAAGCACATATCCATCAAGTTTCACTTTTTGAGAGAGAAGGTAAATGAGAATGAAGTCAGATTGGAGTTTGTTCCTTCGAAGGATCAAATTGTGGATATCTTCACTAAGCCTCTACCTAAGGACACTTTTGAGTATCTCAGAGGGAAGCTAGGGGTGATTACCCCTCCTATTCAGAACTAAGATGCACTAGTGTGCATCAATTCGGTGGAACTCATAGTCATATCTTGTGATCCGGATTGATGGTAAGGGGATGCTACTCAAGGGGAGTAGTTAGTATGTTCTGAGTTTAGTTTGGTCTTGTCTAAGAAAGAAAAAGGGTGAGAGATGATTGTAAATATGTGCCCTTTGCCATTGATGTCAAAGGGGGAGAGAAGTCATGTGAAAAACTTGGAAGTAAGTAGTTGCTAGTGAAAGGGGGAGTAGTGAAGAGAGTGGTTGCAGTTGTGATAAGAGAAAGGGGGAGAAGTTCTTGTCTTGATGGTTGAAATAGTTTTTCACATCATATGTTGTCATCAATGACAAAGGAGGAGATTGTTGCAAATATGTGCCTAATCGGTGTTGTCATTGATGTCAACATATCCTTGTTGTCATTGGTGTCAACTGTATATTATTCTATTACTTGTTTAGAAGACTTATATGCTGAGGATATTGAGAAAATTAGCCTCTCCAGAAGAAACAAGTGAGTTACATATCTCTTTGTCAAAAACACTAAAGACAGTGCAGTTCAACAAAGTAGATTGCTCCACATTTCCAGTGAGATGAAGATAAGAGTCTGCAGACCAAAGGGTTTTGTAGAGAACTATTTGAAGTTGCTCCAGCTAAGATTTGAGATGTCTGCATGAAGTATTGGTGGAGGTATGGCCATCTGCGTAGAACTGGGTTTTGCGGTTGTTCAAAGGCAACAGAGTGACAGGAACTTGGTCTGCATTGCTCCACATTGGAATATTATGGTCTGCAGATCTAGAGGTATGTTTGGGATGTTGGTGTGTATCCTCAACTCAAGTGGTTCGTGGTTTAGAGGTCTGTAAGCAATCTTTCTAGTGTGACAATCATGATAGTTAGTGTTCTTAAGTTCCTAGATGAAGATGCAAGTGTTTCTGGTGATTTGAGGCAGTGTGGTTGTTCTTGTTGATTTCATTGGGCTTGTGGTGGTCTCTAGATTTTGTGCCTATTGTTCTGGTGGTCTGCATTGAGGATTGATCTTGTGGTTGAAGATTTCTTCTTGGGTGTTGTTGTTCTTTCCAATCTTGGCTGACCAGATGCTTGGTGCATGTTACGGATGATATAAGAAGAGTTCTATGGAGCGTGGCATGTTGTTCAAGGAATATTTAAGTCCCATCTATGCTTGGCCGATAGAGGAGTGGTTCACATATAGCATTTTGTATCAGGTTAAGTCTTGTGATTGTAATTTCTTGTAATACCTATCTTGGAGAATGTTCCAAATAGATGATTGTTTGGCCAACTTTGATGTTCATTCCAAAGTCAATGACATGTATAAATAAGTGTTGTGAAGTTGTGGAAATGTGGGGTGATGAGTGAAGATGTGAATGTAGTGAGGAAGTGAGTGGGGGTAGAGCAGAGGTGTTGTGGGCTTCAATGGAACTGAATCTTGCATGAAGAAGATGTTTTTTCTCAATTCAATCTTTTCGTGTTAACATTGTGAATATTCTTGTAGGAAGTGAACCTCCTTTGAGAAGTGAGTTCTAGGCAGTGCACCCAAAGGCAAGTGCCTTCCGTTTTTTCTATTCTTTTAACAGAGAATAAATATTGTGGGTTAACCCCCACCATGGTTTTTCCCTTAACCGAGTTTTCACGTAAAAATCTTGGTGTTATGTGTGTTGATTATGTTTATGCTCATGTGTTGTTGATTCATGCTTTCATGCTTCTATCATTAATCTATTAATAAGTGGTAAAGAAGATTAAATGTAGCAAGAGATAAAATTTTTGTGACAACTGATTCACCCCCCCTCTCAGTTGTCTGCCCTAATTTCAACACTACATACCAGAGGGCAATGACAACTATATTTCATAACTATATGCATACATGTATGGAAGATTATGTTGACGACCTACTAGCCAAATCAATCACCAAAAACACTCATCTGGATGTGTTGGATAAAATCTTCAAACGATTGTAAGAATACAAAGTTAGATTAAATCCTAAGAAATGTGTGTTTGGTGTTACCTTGTGTTTGGTGTTACCTCAGGCAAACTGCTAGGCTACATTGTTTCACACCGAGGTATAGAAGTCAACCCCGCCAAAGTGAAAGAAATAATGGAAATGCTTCCAACAACAACTCTAAAACAGTTGTGTAGCTTATAAGGAAAGTTACAATCCATCCGGAGGTTTATTGCACAACTCGCCAACAAATGTCAACCTTTTCAACACTTACTCGGCAAAGGGGTACCATTTCCATCGATAGAACATTGCCAAGAAGTCTTTCAAAAGATTAAAGACTATTTTCTATCACCACCAGTCCTCAAGCCGCCGATATCAGGAAAGCCCCTTTTATTGGACATATCAACAACTAATTCAACATGGGGGCATTATTAACACAAAATGACGAGGAAAGAAAAGAAAGGCCAATCTATTATATTAGTAGAACATTAGTGGGATATGAGCTAAACTATAGTCCTATCGAGTGCACCTACCTTGCCGTAGTTTTTGTTACCCAAAAGTTGTGACATTACATGTTGAATCATAAGACAAAGCTAATTGGTAAGATTGACCCACTGAAGTACTTACTCAATAAAGTAGCTCTGACAAGACGACTGGCCAAATGGGTTATGGTATTGAGTGAATTTGATATAGAATATGTCGACTGAAAAGCAATAAAAGGACAGGTGATCGCAGACCAGTTAGCAGAAGCACCTACACCAGTAGATCATCCTATGGTTGTCAATTTCCCTGATGAATCAATATTCACAAGAGATGTACCCAAAATCTGGATGTTATTCTTTGATGGCTCATGTACAAATCATGATTTAGGTGCTGGTATTATGTTTATTACTCCTCAAGGTGATGCCATCCCCAAGGCATTTTGAATCATTTTTCCTTACACGAATAACATAGTAGAATACGAGGCATTACTCACAAGACTTTGAATGGTTGTCAACTGGATGATTAAAACATTACAAGTGTTCGGTGATTCACAATTAGTCATCAAACAAGTCAATAATGAGTACAACACCAAAGATGAAAAGCTCATACCTTATAAAAGAATGGTGGACAGCTTCAGGCTCTATTTTGACACAATTCTCTTTGATCAAATTCCCAGGGTCCAGAAGCAAGTAGCCGACACAATGGCAACCATGGGATCTCTCCTAGACATCCCAAGTAATGTAACTCAGTTCGAGTTCTTGGTGGAACAACTATTGGTCCCCACCTTCAATATCCCAGAATCTGAGTTAGTTTACGAAATTGTTGGTCCCATGTCACCCTGGTACAATGACATCTACACCTATTTACATGACCACACCTTACCTACTGACCTCTCATCCAACCAACACAAATCCTTCATCTGCCAAGCTGCCAAACACATCATTATCGGTGACACCCTCTATTGCCATGGCTTTGATAACACCCTCCTAAGATGTATCGACACTGAGGAAGCACAAACAACCCTACATGAAGTACATGAGGGTATATGTGGAGCTCACTTGAGTGGTCCTACCCTTTCCAAGAAGATAATTAGAGCTAGTTATTACTGACCTACCATTGTGCAGACAATGCTAGATACATAGGGATCTTGTACATGTGCCAGCTTAGGACCTGCAACCACTCACATCTCTGTGGCCTTTCTCTCAATGGGGACTTGACCTCATGGGCAAAATCCACCCTACCTCCGCTAATGGCCATAAATTCATTATCACCGCCACTAAATATTTCACAAAGTGGATTGAAGCCATTCCTATGACATACATTACTAGCAAAAAAATCGCCAAGTTTATCCTTAACTACATCGTATGCCGATACGGTGTCCCACAATCCATTGTAACGGATAATGGTTGCCCATTCAAAAATCAAGATGTCCAAGAACTTTGTGAAAATTCCACATTCAACACCACTTCGCCACTCCATACTACCCCTAAGGCAATGGTCAAGCCGAGGTGTCAAACAAAACCATCATAAAAATCCTCAAAAAGATTGTCAATGACACTAGCCATGACTGGCATATCCAACTTAACCCCACCCTCTGGGCTTACTGCACCAACATCCACATGCCCACTAGAGCCACCCCATATTCATTGGTTTATGGCTCTGAGGCTATCCTACCCATAGAGGTTGAGTTGCCCACCCTGAGAGTGTCACTACAGTAGTTGATCGATGATGAAGACTAGAGATCATCCTGGCTACATGAATTGGAGTTGCTAGATGAAAGGAGACAATGCCTTAACCCATTTACAGACATATCAGAATCATCTTCACCACAGCTACAACAAAAGGGTCTAAGTCTGACACTTTAACATTGGCGACCTCATCCTCAAAGAAAACCCTAAAAATTAGATGGAACGAGAGAAGCTAGGAAAATTTGAGCTGAACTAGCTAGGAACTTATGTCATCACTGTAGCCTATGGATCTGGTGCATATCAGCTAGCCACCCCTAAAGGTGAACCATTACCAGAACCCATCAATAGCATGCACCTTCGGTGATATTACACTTAAAAAATAAGAAAAATCAAAAAATCAAAAAAGCAACAAAGTCATCCAATAGTGAAAACCACTTCGGTGGCACTATTGGACATCAAAAAATAATAATAGTAAAAAGAAATAATCTATCCAAAAGTGAAAACCACTTTGGTGGCACTTTGGATAAGTACCGTGGTGAAAACCTGGTAAACAGGCACTATGCGTAGTTGATCCTTGCTCCATTGTCTACCATCACTTAGTTTCGCCTTCCATATTTCGCAATAAACCCTGCATACTCCATATCACATAATCCACATTCCAAAACCCATAATAAATCCCATTGTCCATCCCATGGCCTGAAATGAATTAACATTTAGTGTCTTCACATTTCCCCCACCTCACCTTCACCATAACGTTATCATGCACCTAACTGCGAGCAATTCCTAATCCTAAAATCAATATTGGAGGACACCTATTTCCAAAAAATACAAAAACATTCAAATATTCCTCAAAAATAAAAAACATTCAAATATTTTCAAAAATACAAAAACATTCAAATATTTCTCAAAAATCCAAAAACATCCAAATATTCCCAAAATTCCAAAAACATCACAAAACATCAAAAAATCACAAAAAATTCAAATAGTCAACCAAAAAAATCCCAAGCAATAAACAATGTCAAACCAGTAAACTGAAATACAATGCCTCTAAGCTTTCACGTAGGCAAGGTCATCTTTGATGCGCCCCTGAGGAATTCCCCTTAGGTCCTAGGTCAAACCAAGTCCACCCTTGTCGAACTACGTTGCCTCTGAGCTGTCACGTAGGCAAGGCCATCTTTGATGAGCCCCTGAGGCACTAGGTTAGTCCCTTAGGGCCTGTCGAGTCAAAACCATCATAATAAGTTGTCCTTTAACGAGATGGACACTTTGAGTAGACAAAACAATCAATCCTTCACATGATGACAAACATCCAAACAATCAAACAAGATAGTTTAACATCACTAAAACATGGTCATTCATCACTCACATGGTGATAATTGAACATCACTATGACCAACCTACAACCCCAATTACATGTCTGACAACAAGCTGGGACATATTACAAACCAGGCTTTACGCCTTAGACATCACGTCTCATCTTTTGGACATTATCAATCATCACAAATCAACCATCTCCCAACATGCGACATTCTCGAAACTAGACCACACATCCTATACGAGATGTCCTAAGCCTATCATCTGCCTTATACAAGTGGTCACATTGTCAAAACTAGACCAAGCGTCTTATACGACATGATCCCTATCCTGAAACCAGGCATTATCCAATCAATCATCATCAATCAAGCAAACACATACACACTCGGCAAGTGACCTAATGGTTGTTGACCTTGTCTTATCTTTCATTTGGATTGTTTTTCTTCGGTCTCATTCTTACACTTCTCAAGGCAGTCCCTATGTGATGAAGAAAAGTGAGGATAGAGCGAGATCTCTTTTTTTATTATTGTTTGCAGTTTGTCTTGGCATGACGATTGGAACAACTAAGTTCCTTGTGTGTGATTGGGATACTACTGGGTGTGAATCGAAACATCCTATGCATTGGAATGGCTAGATACTTCCATCTATCAAGAATTGTACACCTTTAGTTGTTCTCATCACATGATCCGACAAGGTACCTAAGTGACTTAGTTTGGACCTGACAATCCTTGTCTATTTTATGTCTATCTCACAAGGGACCACACTTTGCGCCTTGGCCTTTAACATGCCATGGCACTTGTCATCCTTTGATATAATAAGCATTATGATGATAAGCAGTAACTGCATAAGGAAATCTCAAAATCTATCATGGCAAAGTCTGAATCCATTCTTCTAAGCCGATCTTCATCCTTCGTACATTCTTCATCTTCATTTCTTCGTCTCCCTTTCTTCTGATCCTCTTTCATCCTACTATGACACATCAAAAATCTGCATTAGATCACATCACCTGCATGCACACACGTTAGTCCTTCAATACCATCATTCTCATAATCATCATCCTCATAATAAATCATAATCATAAACATTGCATTAAATCACATAAAATCATCATCATCTACATAAAACCCTACATCTAGCATATAGGCATTTATTACATACACATTTGCATCTATACATGAGCATCACATAGAAATAAAGTACCATTACATAACATCTATCACATCAACACATGCATCTAATAATAACATCATACATCGCATCATAAACATCATATAAACATCATAGTATTGCATCATCATGAATCATAAATCATAACACATAGCACCATAATCATAAAACATTCATCACATCATGTGTATATAGGAATAACAAGATCGATCCAAATGGTCCATCTCATATATATATATATCATCCAAAATGTGTCATAGTACAATCTGAATGCATATATGTGTGTCAAAAATGGCACTCACAGACTCAATCATAAAACAAGAGCACACGGGCTCAATCAAAATATACATTAAGACTATCAAAATAGCCTAGCTAGCACTAGCATGACCTCCTGATCCTGCTGGCCCTATGGGAGGACCCCTGTGCTTTGATTCGGCCCTAGATCCAGATGGCCTATCATATGGTGAGGTCCATCTCTAAGAGTGCCACATGCTACTGTGTGACCTGCGCAAATGTGATCGACCAGCACTCCTGCTCTGAAAACTAGGTGCCCTCTGGTCTACTAGCACTGAACCCTCATACAGGGTCCTATAATACTATGCCCTCTGCCATGACATGACTAAACCTGTAGAAAATCTAATGTTGGCCCACCCATCATCGTTGCAAGATCAATACTTTGCTGCTCCGCCCTCTGAGCTCTGATCACAGCCATATCCCTCTCAGTTGTCCTCTGGGCAAGCTGACCCTCTACCTCTTGGATACGTTGTCGCATACCCTACATCTGGGCTTGCATAGTCTCCATCTAAGCCTACATCACTGCTATCTAGGAAGCCAAGTCCCCTCCTCGATTTCTGGCATCCTCCTCATCTTCATCATCATCATCCCCAACCTCCACAATCAACACATCTTGTAATGTCTGATCCCTGATCCACTCCTCCTCCTCATTGGCCTCATCATCCTCCTCCTCGCTCTCCTCCATCGCTACATCCTCCTCTCCACCCCCCACCTGCATCTCCCCTATAGCAGCAACTACCTGTCCTACTGCCTCCTCTCCCTCTTCCTGAATTGGGGCAAGTCCAGCATCCCTACCCCGTCTATCTCACCCTCTACCACTATCTCCTCTGTCTCAGTCTCCTCGGCCCCTATCCCCACCACCACCACCCACTCCACCATCATCTCCTCCTCCATCACCACCACCCCTACCACCATCCCCTTGGCCTCTGCCTCGACCCCAACCTCTAAATCTACCTCTCGGTCCACATCCCAACCTCTCTACTGGTGCTGGCTCATTAGGGTGCAAATAAGGAACCGGCCTATGGGTGGCCCACTGAGCATCATATGCGGGAGTGGTACCCACATCAGCAATGTCATCAGCTCCCCACTACAATGGTTGTAATCCAACAATCTCATATATGGCCATCTAGACTGCAATCCTCGGCCCCCAAACTAGAATCTCCCACGTAACCCGAGAAAACTCTACAATGTCGGCTAGCTCATCCTGTCACTCTCCAAATTGTCTGAGTACCCGCGATGGTAGATGACGCTTTATAATGTATTGTGCCTACACATTCTGACCAATCAAATATCGAGTATGTCTGCAATACGGTAACTACTCCACATCCTCTGTCCACCTAGGACACTCCCTATATGGCCTCCAAACAAATGTGTCCATATGATCAATGGCATGTGTCCAATATCTGACATTGCCCATACGTACCTGTGGAACTACCCCAATGTAACCAAAAACATAAGGCAACTCATCCAAAATCTATTGCTCCATTAGTGGCCTACATACAGGAATATGTTCCCATGCCCATATCATTAGTAGAGTCACACCGCATCTGATCAACTTCTCACCATGATAGACAACTCTGTGCAACTGGTGATAAAACTATGCCAGGAGGCAGGGTCCCCATGCATACACTGTGGCATCTACCATCATGCCCTCTAACATCTCCCCCCAGCCAATGGGAAATCCATGGCCATGACAATCTAGACATACAAGGCCTCCAATGCAAGTGCATAAAACCACAATCAACCGATCATATCGATCTGTCAACGTGTCCCAGGGAATCTCATGCTCCTCAACACCCAAGGCTGCATCATCATCTGTCTCGAATAATCGATGAAGTGCAGGCAACACAGTCTCTAGACTGTATGTCACCCGATCTCCATGAATAGGCAGTTGAAGAATCCACCAGAAATCTAGCAATGTAACGGTAGCCTCCCCTATCAGAAAATGAAATGAACTCATCTCATAATGCCACCTCTCAGCCACTGTAGTCAATAGACCCCGGTTAACCTGAATCTTAGGCATAAATGCAACACTGTACAATCCTAGGGCTTCGAGAGTGTCTCGCTTAGCCATCAATAGAGTCACGCAACCAATATCCAATAGGACGGCTCTCCCATGTGTAAATCGGTGGTAATCTCACCTTTATTCACATAGACAACACACCACGTCAATATACAAACCACAAATACAGCATTCACAGTCAAACAGGGGCAGAAATTAGGGCAAAATTCATTATAGTGGTAAAATTGACCCATGCGTCACACTGTTGTTCACATGCATGTTGCCTAAGCACAAGCATCATACTGCCCTACACATGCATCGTACATTGTCTCATGCATCACACTGTTCAACTCATGTGTTGCACTTCAACGGAGGCATCACACTGCTAACCCTATGTGTCACACCCAACGGATGTGTGTCGCACCCACTGGCGCATGCGGTTCTAGAAACCACATATGTTGCACCAGCGTGCAAGAGTTGTACACCCACGCGCATGCGGTGAATGCGATGGCACATGTGGCGCACAAAAGTGCACCGCATGTGTGCCCTATTTTTGGGCCGTAAAATCTACCTCAAAACACAAAAATTGACAAGCTAGGGTTAGATACATACCGGCGTGCCTGTCCCAACAAGTCAACCATATGTCTAGATCCTCGACCCATGGTGCTGGTAAAGCGGTATAGGCAACATTTCGGTAGGAGCTCCACAAGAAATCTACAAATCACCTCTATACTCTCTCTGAAAATTCTCAAACTCAAAGTGCACAAATGAAGAATATGGACCCCCCAAGGGTTATTTATAGGACTTTTTGACCTAGGTGGGCCCTTTTTCACAAAATTGACCAACCGGTGGCTTCTTTTCACGCGACGAGGGCCTTGTTTTGGTTGTTTTCTCACTTCCACATCACTTTGGGCATCCCGCACACCTTTTCAAAAAAAATTCTAAATTTTTTGAAATTTTTTTTTAGAAAATTTAAAAAAATTCCCGAGGGGGCATAAGGCCATCACACTTCGCCTAAAGTACACTGGGGCATGTTCAGAGAAAATTTCTCAAATTTTTCTTTGATACAAAGCCGGATTCAACATTGTATCAAAGAGGGGCAAAATGTAGACACTTAAAAATGTCCTACAAACCACATTTTCACACGTAATTCATCTCAATTTCATATTCTGCTATTAATTAAATAATTTTTAATTATATAATTAATTCATTTCCTCTCTTATGCTTTTAATTAAATAAATTTTATTTATTTAATTATTTAAGTTGTGTTCTTCTAAATTCTTCTATAATTAAATAATTTAATTATTATTTAATTATTCACTACTATAACGTCCATATTCCCCCTTTAATTTAAATAAATACCAATTTATTTAAATTATCAACCTCACCCTAATTAAATAAGTCTCCACGTATTAAATTAAAAACTACCTTACATTACCCTTTCCTCTAAAAAATTAAATAAATGCATACAATTTATTTAATTTTAAAATCACTTCCCACCTCACCATTTTTTCTAATTTAAAATCATATTTTGTCCTCTTGTGGATGGAAACCCTAAATCATTCTCAGCCCTTGATCTTGGCTCCAAGTCAACTCTTCATCTCAACCCTCCATTCACATTTCCTCTTCTATAAAATCACTCTTACCCTCTCATTTTCATCTCACCACTTACATAACTCAACTTTGCCATTGTCAACACTTGAGCTCTCCATAGCATTTGTAGACCTACAAAATCTGAGTGCATTAGTTAGTCATACCATCATAGGAACAATGGAGGATTCTCACTATTAGCCTAGGGTTTCATGTTTACTTGCTTTGCTTGCTTGATTCTAGGTTTTTAGGGCTCCATTGGGTAGTTAGGGTTTGAAAATATTGTTTTACCCGACTTCACCTCCCATTCGAGGTATCCTATGTAGGGTGATGCTTATGGTAAGCTCGACACATCATCTACTCTTTCCAATGCTCATGGATTGTGGATTCAGTTTGCAACAAGAACGTAGAACTAAAGATTTAAGGGTGCTCGATTCCACCACAAGTGGATAAATAATTATATCCACAATAATATTATTTACATCTAAATGATATTATAAGATTATTAAGATAATCTAAGATATCACCGAATTATATTACCAACGTTAGGGTGGTAACATTAATATGTGAATATGGGGTCGAGTCTCACTCCCCCACTTCTCTATATTAGACTATAGTTAAAATAATTAAATGATATTCACAAAATTTTATATAGAAATAAATAAGTAAACAAAGGAAAACTCTGACATCCAACCAAGATTACTATCGACTATATGAATGTTCTGAGAACATTATTTAGTCGAATCGACATAAACGACATCGAGGGATCTAAATCGGTTTGCCGACAATAGTTAAATTGAAATCAGCTTAACAAGGAAAATGACTTATACTCACCCTATCTAGCATGGGTTCACGAAAGATCAACTTTGATACTCAGATGGCAATCTAACTTTTTCCCAACATCTATTTCCTTCTCCCAGGTGATATTCTCCTTCCATCCTTGGAGGAAGATTCTTTTTTTTCTAGTTACACTCATAACCATATAACCATGATCAGTGTATCATCATTTAATTCATAAAATATTATGATAAAATAATATTATCAACATGTAATCTCATGTCTAATCTAAACATCAATCGATATCCATATAATCAATGATTCTAATTGATATTTTCCACAAACCTCAAATCATTAATCTAAGATTAATTATCCTGTTTACTACATAAAAGTAAGATTAAGCTTAATCAGAAGTTGGGGATGTAACATATCTCCCCCCATAAGAATCATCATCCCTGATGATTTAATGTTTCCAAAGGTTAAACCAACATAAAGAAAAGTGTTTACTCATCATAGTAAAAAGTTTTAAAAGAGATGGAGAAATCTTTGATAAATATCCTCATAATTCTCCCAGGTGGCATTCTCTTCTGCATACTGGTCCCATTGGACCTTGAATTGAGTTATCTTTTTATTATGTAAGCGTAGCTTACGTGTTTCGAGCACCTTGATGGGCTCGATCACTACCACCCCTGGGTCCTTCACCTGTATGGCATTCCAATCAAGAATAGAAACATGATTATCTCCTAAAATAAACATTTTCAAATAGGAAACATGAAAAACATTATGCATCATGGCAAGAGTTGGTGGCAGAGATATCCCATATGCAACTGGGTTGACCTCTTTGAGAACTTTGAAGGGACCCACATATCTTGGAGCTAATTTGGACGTCTTTTCAAAATTATGGAACTCTTTTGGGGTTTGACCCTTAGAAGGACTTTTTCTCCCACTGAGAAATGTCTTGCGATGAGTTTAGCATCCACATAACTTTTTTGCCTATCATTGGCTTTCGCTAGCCTTTTCTTAATTAGATGGACTTGCTCTTCCATTTCTAATAGCATTTCTGGACCAAGGATAATCCTATCTTCTAGCTTATCCCAGCTTATAAGAGTTTGGCACATTCTTCCATATAATGCTTCAAATGGAGCTATCTTAATCACAAAATGATAGGAATTATTACAAGCAAATTCCACAAGAGGAAGATAATCTTCCCATTTGTATTGTTGATCCATGAAATACAGTCTCAATAGATCTTCCAACACTTGGTTTACCCTTTCAATTTGGTCATCCGTTTCAAGATAATAAGAAGAGCTTATATTCAACTGAGTTCCAAGTGAGGAAAATAAGGTTTTCCAAAACCTTGATGTCATACGGGCATCCCTATCTGAGATAATCTTCTCAAGAATATTGTGCAATCTAAAAACTTCTTGCGCAGGTGCCTCATTTGTCAAATTCCCAAGTATAAAATGTGTCGCCTTGGTGAGTCTATCCACCACAACCAAAATAGCATTGTGTTTGTTCCTTGACATAGGAAGTCCTTACACAAAATCCATGCTAATGATTTGCCATTTTCATTCCAGAATTTCATGAGGGTATAAAAGTCCCACCGAGTGATGGTGTTCTACCTTCACCCTTTGGCATTCTAGACATCTAGCTACAAGCCTTGCAGCATCCCTCTTCATTCCCTTCTAGAAATATAAGGGCTTCACATCATCTAGTAATTTTTTTACTGCAGGATGTCCTGAATAAGGTGCAGAATGAACCTCTTTCCACACAATATACCTTAACTCCTCAGAGTTTAGAGAGTACATCCTTCCTTTATACCTTAATAACCCATCTGGTTCAAGATAAAATCCATCATATTTTGAATCCTAGGGGTTCTCCAAAAGAACCTATTTACTTGCTCGTAATACTCATTGTAGACACCCAAATTTGTCCATGTCTAGCAACACCTTGTTAAATCATTAATCATTAAGCCAATTAATTAAATAAATTTTATTTATTTAATTAAAATCCCATTCTCATCCACTTAGCCAATTAATTAAATAAATTTTATTTATTTAATTAATTCCACATCATTTCTCAATCATATCCCAATCCTATCCTATTCATTTATCCAATTAATTAAATAAATATTATTTATTTAATTAACTTCCAACTCATATCATAACTAATTCAAATATTTTATTTGAATTAATTCCTCCCCTTTTATCACATTCCAACACTTGTCCAGTCAATCATGTGTTGTAAGACAACTTTCATTTACAATCCTTCACATGCACAATTAATGAAACCTAAATTTAGTAACTTTCAATCCTAGCCATTCACATAGTCTCTGAATCTCCACCGTTGATTGATCTTGGCTAAGTCCTATATAAACACCCTCTCACTCCATATGAGACATCCAACAATCCCATCCAGCAATCATATCTAGCAATCATATAGCACCTACATTATCATCTTGAGCATCTAAGCATTCACTTGAGCTTTTATCATCCATCATGGCAGCTTTCAGCATTGCAATTGTTCATTGTTGAAGAAGCAGTCCACATCCCTCAAACAAAGAATTGCACGGTCTAGGTGATGTTATGCTTGAATTGCATTGTCCTTTGATTTCATTTAGATTGGATTCCTTGACGATGGTAGGGTTAGGGTTTCATGACTATGTCTGATCTGCTACACCTGACTTTCACCTATCACATTTTGGCACACCCGGTGGGACTCACGTCCTTGATTGACTTCATTTTTCGGAGTTGTTTTCTTTGAAGATCAGATTTTGCAGGTGCTTGCAATAAATTCTGATCGCTTTTGAACGAAAATCCACCGCTTCCAGATCTCTGTGCTGCTTTTAAGCTGGAACCAGCCGCATTTATCTCTCTGGGTCGCCTTTAAACAGACAGTCGTTGCCTACGGTAAAATCGTATCGCTTTTGTTTTTAAAAGGCTTGCCTGTGATTTAGCACTGTTTGCAGTTGCTTTTAGACTGTATTTTATCACTTTTGACCTAACAGTGGCCACTTTTGCACACATTCGCATCGCTTTTGACCTAACAGTGGCCGCCTTTGCACATGTTTGCATCGCTTTTGACCTAACAGTACTCGCTTTTATGTTGATCTGAGTCGCTTATGAACTAAGAGTGATCGCCTGTGCAGGTTAGGGTTTAGTTTTTTTTACAGATACAGGTCGCTTTTGTCTCGCAACCGGTCGCTTCTGGGTATAGCTGGATCGCGTATGAGTCGCCGCGTTTGAATTAATTAGAATTGCTTTTGAATTGACAGTGATCACCTGTTAGACTAGGGTTTTTGTCTGTCGACTGTGTTTTGCAGATACTGTTCGCATTTAGCCCTCAATTGATCGCTTTTGGCTAATACGCATCGCCTATGAGCTGACAGGTGTCGCATACTGTATTTTCAGCATCGCATATGATCCACAGTCTCTTGCCTCTAGTATAATGAAGATTGCTTTTGATCAGCAGTGAATCGCATCTGGTAAGTTTAGTTGTTTTCAAATCTATTTCAGTTCTAGTTCAATTTTTGGCTATTAATCGGGTATTTGCGCAGCATCTTATTGATTTGTCCAAGAAAAGAGGTTATCAAACTACTAACATATCTGTTGCAGGTTTGATCGGTCCAAGATTTGTGGTTTTTTCACTAAATTAGGCATATTTGGGCTTGGTGCTTAAAATGAATCATTGTTTGCTCCGTGCTTGATTTATCTTTTTTGATTGCTTGCATGTGCCTAATTGTAACCTAAATTTAATGACAAAAGTATCCTCTCCCCTTGCCTATCAAATGGATCTTGGGTGTATGAGAACTTGTCATTATCTTTAGAGGGCTTGCCTTCCCGGTGTGAGAAGGGATACGACCCAAGCGGTAACAGGCTAAAGCCAAGTCCTTCCGAACCGCTATATAAGAAAAGGGTTTGTGTCGAAAGCCACAAACAACGGGTGCTGTTGCGTTATACCGACAGCCAACCTCCCCCAAAACCCTCCAAGGCGTAACCCTTGGAGGCTGGGAGACTCCATAACGGAGAGTAGCGCTACCGCATGTATAGCCACCCGAATGGATGCCCTTATTAGCAACTTTGTGTAGTAGCCAAAATCCTTCTATTTGTTGACGCAGAGGGCAAAACCCTTGAAGCGGCCCCGATTCATGCGGTTCTTAGCCGAGGTAGCAGGGACAATCTAAAGGTTTGGAGAGGGTCAAGCCTTATAAGAAACCCAGATCTTGGTATGCGTGAGAAGTGTGTGCAAATGTAAGGAGGAGCCAGTGCTACCAAGATCCTGGAGCTACCCGCTTTGAATAGGCGCAGCTAGGGGATTCAACAGATACTGTCCTATCCTAGCCTAGGTTGTATCAGTTTGTGCTTGTTGTGAGTGTGAGTGACTGTTATCACTGTTTTCTTGCTGAAAAACTACAAAATCAGACAACTTTTGGACAAACACAGTCGCTTTTGAACCTAAACCGCTCGCACAGATCACAAACATCACTTATGAACTGTAGTAATTCACTTTTAGTCTGACCTGTGTCACTTTTAAACAACAGCTGCCCGCATATTGCTTGAACCGAGTCACTTTTAAACCACAGTTGATCACCTTTTGCCTAAATAGAATCGCTTTTAAACCACAGCTGATTGCCTACTGCCTGAACCAAATCGCATCTGAACCATAACTGATCGCATCTTGTCTGAACTAGGTCACCTTTACGCCGCAGTTAGTCACCTTCTGTCTGAACGAGCTCGCCTTTGAACAACAGACTGTCGCCTTTAGGGATATTTGAGTCGCCTCTGATCAACAGGAAATCGCCTTTGAACCAATAGTCATCGCCTCTGGCATAGCATTCGCTTCTGGTTAACACTGTCATTCTCTGATTAGCCTAAACCAGATCGCATCTGAGCTATCATTGATTGCCTTTAGCATCCTTTGAGTCGCATTTGAGCTATCATCAGTCGCCTGTAGCTAAAATACCTACAAACCTCCATCCATCAGCTAAATTAGCCACAGGTCCAGCCTACTTGAGTCTTAAACATCAGCTTTCAGACTTCTCTTTGATCAATAGCAAATACCTGGACTTTGTCTCTTGTTTTGAGCTTATCAATCAATCACAACTCATGAGCTTTCCATCTTTTTGAGACCCCAATCAGCAAATCAAACATCAACCCAATCATTTCAATTAGCAAACATCCTTCAGTTTTAGCTTCAACCAACATCATCCTTCAGCTTTAGCTTCAGCAAACAACATCCTTTAGCACTAGCTCCAACAAACATCAACAGCAAACAATCTTTCCCTTGAGTGTTTAAGCTATCCTCTAGGGAGAACAACCAACAACAACTGAACAACAACAACTCAGCCAAAACAAATCAACCAAGCAAATTAGCCAAACCAGCAAACTAAAACAACAACCAATCAACCAACTAGCCAACTATCATCTTTTGGGTCTCAAAACTTTGACAAGCTCAACTTCATCATCAACATCATGCCTCAAACTAGGAGTCAATATCGAGCTGAAATAGAAGCCAAATTGAAAGCTGAAATGGAAGCCAAATTGCAAGCTGAGATGAAACAATTCACAACACCTCTTAAGGACGCAACTCAATTCACAACTGGTATGCCTTCTCATATGTTTATACCTCAAGGATACACTATTGGCGAGTCATCTTCACAACGAATGCAACCTCCACCATCCTTGGAAACTTTCGAAGAACAATCTCAAGATGACTCATCAGAATTCCAAGATACCTATCTATGGGACCAAGTTGAGAAACTCATGATATCTGAGCCTGATCGTTGCTTTCTCCAACTTGCTCGCATGGGTGCTAAACTACCAAAAGACTGACATATCCGCTATTAGAGAGCAAGATCCCAACACTACTGCTGTTGTTGTGAATAGACCATCTACTATAGTCACATCATCTCCTATTACATCGCAAACATCATCCTCATTGCCTATTGTTGCTTCATTTGAGCTACCACGATCTGAGCATACTTTAGAACCATTGATAGTGCCCACCAATGTGCTCCCTCTCATGTCACAAAATCTCAACATTCCACCTTTCCATGTTCCTCAACATATCTCTCCTTCTACCATGACTGTTTCCATGCCTCAAGTAACACAAGCTGTTCATGTAACACAAGCGCAAATACTTCGAGCATCACAAGCTATTCCCATGTCTTATAGTGTGCAAACCTCTCAAACCACTCCAACGACACATATTGTCCATGCTTCACACCCATTACAATCTACTACATCTCATACGAATACCATATCCCACATACCAATTGCTAATACCTCCATGCTATCATATAATCCCAACGTTAGTCTCATTGACATGAGTGATCCCCCTGTTTCTCAAGCCAATCCAAACAATAAGATCGCTTATGTTGATCAACTTACATCCATGTCGTCATATTCTTCCAATCCTTCACACACCATCAATCCATCCTATGCTACCCAAAGCGTTCCTATTGTCGCCCAACCTATGACACATACCCATCCTCATATCGTCCAAAATACAAATCCAAATGTTTCTGTCGTATCTGCCAATCCCTCTGTCACTTACCGTGTCACGAATCAAATACCAACTTCCCAACCATTCGCTACTATCAATCCACTATCCACTTCCCATGTGATGCACACCCAATTGCCGCTTGTGTCTCAAGGACAATAATCCTCCAACGCATACGTGTCACATACCAATCCTTTGACATACATTGTGGGTACACAACCGCAACAAACAGTCACAACTCCATATATCCCACAACCACAACCACAATATATCTCCTACCATACTCCACCCCCTTCGCAACACCAGCAATTATCTTCAGCAGATGTTCAACAGATGATCAATGAAAGGGTAGGACAAGGCAAGAAACCTTTTTCTCTCAAAAACATATGCGCCTGTCCATTTGACAAGTCTCTTAATATGATACCTTTTCCACCACATTTTGAAATCCCACAATTTGATAAATACAAAGGGAAAGGGAATCCAGAAGACCATCTTCGAGCCTTTTTTGTAGCATGTCTTGATGTCTCTTATGACGATACATATCTTTTGAGACTATTTCCTCGAAGCTTAGCAGGACAAGCTCTTGAATGGTTTTCTCATTTACCCCCGGGCATCAAATCTTTTGCGGAATTAGCAAACAAATTTCGATCACACTTTGCCTTCAACATTGAACATGAGGTAAACATGAATGACCTTGTCAATACCAAACAGTGCAACGGTGAACCCTTTTCTACTTTTACCCAACGATGGCGTAATATGGCTAGCAAATTATCATGGGAAATACCTGAGAAACAACAGCTTGACATCTTTGTTCAAAATCTTCATCCTGAGCTATCATTCCAACTACAATTGCAGAGTGCTAGCACCTTTGACGAACTAGTTTCCAAAGGAGTTATTATTGAACGAGCCTTAATTGCCAAGAGCACTATCAAGATCTTTCGTGACAACAAAGATTCTCCCCAAAATTCCAATGATAAGTCTCGCTTTTGGAACAAGAACAAGAATGTTGTCAATGATGGTATTGTAGACGCGAAGAATATCCAAACCATGAGAGCTTCCATTAACATTGAAGCAGCCTCTACACCAAGACAGCCTTTTCCACAATGAAGAAACCAACGCCAAACTTCCAATCCACGTCGACAATTTTCACCATTAGTGGAACCCATGGAAGTTGTTCTTCAAAAGCTACTTCAAGCAGGAGACATTATTCTACCCAATGCACCACCAAATGGCGAACCACTCTTTCGAGCTCCTTGGTACAAAGAAAATGAGTATTGTGATTACCATCGAGTTAAAGGGCACAAAACAAATGGTTGTATGCGCTTAAAACATGTTATCCAAGACTGCATTGATCAAGGTTTAATCAACGTCACACCTTCAACAGCTCAACCTGCCCAACAATCAACATCAAACTATGATCTAGAGACTTTCAAGAATCCACTTCCATCTCATGATCAGACAAATAACCTTCAGGCTGGAAATGCTATTCCGTATAACTATGCATCATCTACCATTGGCTGCATTTCTACCATTACCGTCCAAGGGAGAGCACCTGATTGTGCCGTAACCACGCGAAGAGGTCGAGTTACTATTCAAGGAGCACCTCCTCACTCTCCTCGATCTCTCTCTGACTATAACCTCTTGGATCACCTTGGTAAAACACCCGCACACATATCTATTCTTGAGTTGCTCCGCATATCCCCCGCACATAAAGCTATCCTTGATAAAGCCTTACAAGAGTCTTCGGTGCCTAATAATATTAATATCACACAATTCCAATCTATGGTCGCTAGCATTGCAGCTCCTTGTCACTTGACCTTTTCCGACAAAGATCTTCAGCCCTCCATTCATCCGTCACATAACGAAGCCCTCCATATTGAAGTATTTGTTAAACAACGCCGTATCAAACGAGTCTTGATAGATGGGGGAGCTGGTCTTAATATATGTTCTTTGAAACTTATCAAGCAATTGGGATATTCTAAGAAAGATGTTGACACCTCCAAGGTTATTACCATCAGAGCATATGATGACGCTGAAAGAGATACCGAAGGGATTATCTTATTGCCTATTCAAGTTGGGCCGGTCATTACAGAAACTCGCTGTCAAGTCCTTGATATTGATCTTCCTTACAACATCATCCTTGGACGCCCTTGGATCCATACCCTTAAAGCAGTTCCTCTACATACCACCAATGCCTTAAATTTCCACATAAGGGTGTTGAGGTTACCATCCAAGCTGATCCCAATCCATTTGAGTTCTGTCGCGCCTTTCAAGCTAAATATCAGAGTCTGAATCGCATTCCTATCAACACCGAGGCATATCCGTCTTCATCCTATATCAACCCATCCGATCTTCTCAAGCCCTCATCTAGCAAAGCCGCTTCCAACCTCCATATCAAATATACCGAACATGGCCCTAGTGAATACAAATTACAAGAGTCCTATTGCATTGGTACCCTTCCATTATCTCCTAAATCCCACGGTAAGCCCTCTACATCCAAGCCAACTTCATCCTCCGCTGTTATCAAAGCTCCCCCTACAGTATTCATTAAAGGTGGTTTCTTGGATGATGAAGACATTAAGGACATCAACTCTTGGATATTCTTTGATGACAATGACCAAGTCCAACTTGAAGTAGAGCGATACAACAATGGGTTTCGTATCATAAAGAACATGGGCTATAAAGGACATGGCGGCTTGGGATCACAGGAACAAGGACTTACTGAGCCCATTATTGTGTCTAAGAAGTTTAATAAGCAAGGCCTTGGTTACCAACCGGAGGTACCGCGACTCAAAGACATTAAGTGTATTTCTGATATTGACGTTGGACCTTCTTCGGTAGGAGAGACTTCTAACTCGGATACTATCGATGACTCCTCCCTTCATATCACTGACCTTTTTCAAGAACATTTCATCTTCATGTTTTCCGCAACCTCTTCTAGTCATCACAATTCCTCCATTAGCCTTTCACTCGTATATCTTGACCTCATCGATTGGGACCAACAGGGGGCACCAATATTAGATACATTTGAAAATGACGAAGCCATTGCAGAATTCATGGGTTTGAGACAAGGTATTCCATTGGGTGATCATAAAGCAGGTTTCATGATGGATTTACCTAAACTAGCATATTTTGGCAGAAGTATCAAATCTTTCAGTCGCAAAAGTGAAATAAACAAAATTCAACAAAATAGGTCACTAGGTGAAAACCGAAAGGCGCCTCTTGACCGTGAAAAAGTAAAAATAAAGGACGTATCCGAAGGTGAAAACCTCTCTGAGGCACCTGAGGATGAGGGATTTGATCTTCCTGTTGTCACTGATTACCATGAAAAATCAACTGTGCTAGTTGAAAAATCACAAGACATGAACTTGGGAACAGAGCAGAATCCGAAGATTACTTTTTTGGCAGCATCACTATCAGAGCAAGAGCGAAGAAACTTCACAGCATTTTTTTAGAAGAGCTATAAATTTTGCATGGACTTATGCAGACATGCCAGGTCTAGATCCTTCACTTGTGGTACATCATTTAGCAGTATCTCCTGATGCGAAGCCTGTCAAACAAAAATTGCGCAAAATGCATCCACAAGTTGCCTTATTGGTTAAAGCAGAAATTCAGAAACTGTTAGAAGCAAAATTTATAAAGCCTATTGATTATCCAAAATGGGTTTCAAATTTGGTACCTGTAGCAAAACTAGATGGACATGTTCATTGTTGCACAGACTTTAGAGATCTTAACAAAGCTTGTCCTAAGGATGATTTCCCACTACCAAGCATAGACAACATTGTAGATCTTATAGTAGGACATGAAATGCTATCTTTGATGGATGGATTTTCAGGTTATAATCAAATCCGAATTGCAGAGGAAGACCAAGATAAAACATCCTTTATCTGTCCATGGGGTACCTATTGCTGGGTTGTAATGCCTTTTGGTCTTAAAAATGCTGGAGCTACGTATCAACGAGGGATGACAGTTATTTTTCATGACCTTTTTCATACTATCATGGAAGACTATGTTGATGACATCTTGGGAAAATCCAAGACAAGAGAAGGACATCTACAAGTATTGGCACAAATCTTTGATCGATTAGAAAAATACCAAGTCAGACTAAACCCAAAGAAGTGTGTATTTGGTGTAACATCAGGAAAACTGTTGGGATATATTGTGTCTCGACGAGGGATAGAAGTGGACACAACTAAGGTAAAAGCTATCATAGAAATGCCTCCACCAACAAATCTCAAACAGCTCCGCAGTTTACAAGGTAGGCTACAATCTATCCGCAGATTTATCTCACAACTAGCAGATAAATGTCATCCTTTTCAACATCTTCTTCGTAAGGGTGAACCTTTTAAGTGGGATGAAAAGTGTCAACAGGCTTTTGATAAGATAAAGGAATACTTGGCAACACCTCCTGTGTTAGTACCTCCGATACCTGATCGTCCATTACTGCTCTATATATCATCAACAACTGCAGCATTGGGTGCCCTTCTAGCTCAACATGATGACTCAGGAAAAGAACAAGCCATTTACTACATCAGCAGAACCCTTGTGGGATATGAACTCAATTACTCATTCATGGAAAAAGCTTGTTTAGCATTAGTGTTTGCTTCCCAAAAGTTGCGACACTATATGCTGAATCAAACAACAAAGCTCATCTCTAATGTGGATCCCCTCAAGTATCTCCTTTCAAAAGCCCTTCTCACAGGGCGATTAGCAAAATGGGTTATGATCTTAAGTGAATTTGACATACAATATGTGAATCACAAAGCTATCAAAGGACAAGTTATCGCTGATCAATTAGCTGCAGCACCCATCACAGATATTCAGCCAATATATCCAGAATTCCCTGATGAAGGATTGTTTAATTTGAATTCTCCAGCACAATGGCAACTATACTTTGATGGATCATACACACATGGTTCTGGAGCAGGTATCTTGTTTGTCACCCCTCAAGGAGATTGCATACCTAAATCATACAGAATAGCATTCCCATGTACCAACAACATAGCAGAGTATGAAGCTTAATTCACAGGCTTGCGCATGGCAATACAATGGGCTATCAAATAGTTACGAGTCTTTGGTGATTCTCAGCTGGTTATCAAACAGGTCTTAGATGAATATCAAACAAAAGACGAAAAGCTTCTCCCATACAAGCTAATGGTGGATGATTTCAAGAAATATTTTTAGGATATTACCTTTGAGCAAATTCCCAGACTACAAAACAGAGCAGCAGATGCCATGGCTATGATTGGATCTCTTTTAGACATGCCATCTAACACTTATAAATGTGAGTTCTTGGTTGAACAGCTTTTGATCCCAGCATTTGAAGTTCCACAGTCTGAGCTTATATGTGAAATTGTTGGTCCCAACTCATCGTGGTACAAGGATATATACGAGTATCTTCACCATCAAACCTTTCCACTTCAACTATCCAACACCCAGCACAAAACCTTTATCCGTTGAGCCTCTCGTTACACTATCTTAGGAGACACCCTTTATCGCCGGAGTCTTGATGGTATCCTTCTTAGATGTCTTGATTCCGAGGAAGCCAAAACGGCTTTACGTGAAGTACATGAAGGTGTCTGCAGTTCGCATTCCGCTAGCCCTAGCCTTGTTAAGAAACTTCTACGAGCAGGATACTATTGGCCAACTATGGAAAAAGATGCCCAGCACTTTGCAAAGCGATGCCTACAATGTCAAAAACATGGAGATCTAATACATGCACCAGCACAAGAGCTTCAGCCTATTGTCACTCCATGGCCTTTTTCGCAATGGGGACTTGATCTCGTAGGTAAAATCCATCCTACTTCATCCAACGGTCATTAGTTTATTATTACTGCCACTGAGTATTTCACGAAGTGGGTAGAAGCCATACCAATGACCTATATCACAGGTAAACAAATAGCCAAATTCATCCTACATTACATTATCTGCCGTTATGGAGTTCCTCAAGCTATTGTCACGGACAATGGTCGCCCTTTCAAGAACCAAGAGGTTAGAGATGTTTGCAATAAGTTCCATATTCAACATAGATTCTCTACGACTTATTATCCTCAGAGTAATGGTCAAGCTGAAGCCTCTAATAAGACAATCATCAAGATCCTTAAAAAGACTGTTAATGAAGCTGGTCGAGATTGGCATCTACAACTACATCCTGCATTATGGGCATATAGAACAAGCATCAGAACTCCTACTGGAGCTACACCCTATGCTCTCGTCTATGGCACTGACGCCATTTTGCCTATCGAGGTTGAGATCCTCTCTTTGTGCATATCCTTGCAACATACTATCTCAGATGAAGAGTATCGAGTATCCAGACTCCATGATCTTGAGCTATTAAATGAACGCCGCCTTACAGCATTGAACCATCTTCAAGTCTATCAAAACCGGCTACGCCGTAGCTACAACAAAAAGATCAGAGCACGCAGATTTCAAGTTGGCGATCTTGTCCTTAAAGAAAACCAAAGGAATCAACAACATCGAGAGAAACAGGGCAAGTTTGAACCCAATTGGCTTGGTCCTTTTATTATCACAGTAGTCTATGGATCAGGTGCATACACTCTTTCAACACCTGAAGGCATTCCCTTGGATGAACCAGTCAACAGCGTTCATCTCAAGAAGTTTTATCCATAAATCCCAGCTATCCCAAAAAAATAAAAAAAAATAATAAAGAATAATAAAATGAAAAAAAAAAGAAGAAAAACAAAAATAAATAAATAATTCGTCCTCTGGTGAAAACCTGGTAAACAGGCGCCTTGGATAAGTACCATAGTGAAAACCTGGCAAACAGGCGCTATGTGTAGTGACCAGCTTCCCTCATCTGTTTGGTTCGTTTGATCATATTTTCCCATTTCATCTTGTATAAGCCATAATCATACGCCATATCGCAATGCCACACATAGCCTTTCGTCTTCATCTTCATCTTTGCCAATGCTAGCTATCATATTTGAGACATTGTCGTGATACCTATATCTTTTGGCACCTTAGCATCTTGGCCACATCTTTTCTGCATTGTCACTTCTGCATAATAAACCTCATCCCGCACTGGGGGCATTTGTCGAGTCTTATTTGGAAGTGGATCCTGTTATCTCTAGCTCATAACACATCAAACAACTCAGCTTACAACACAACAAACCTTATCAACTTCAGCCATGGCACATATCCAACAACAAATATGACTTAACGATTTGCAACCAGGACCCATATCTTCGCAATCTATCCATATTCATCCAACAATCGCAACAAATGTCACTTGATCAAACATCCAACCAATTAGCGACATCCATAAGAACTACATACAGCTCTATCGTTGACGCCTTGATCCCGTGGATATAGGGTATGTAGGCAATCTGAGATGCGAAGGAAGCACTCTCATTCAGGCTAAGACGATAGCCCCTTTCATCATTCATCTTTCATCTTTCTTCTAAACATCCTTCAATCTTTTAGCTCAAATTCTTCTTTCATCACTTACATCATCAATAAAACCCAAAACTACATATTCATCATGTCTCATTTTCATCGTAAATGTGCTTTGATCCCGTGGATACAGGGTATGTAGGCAGTCTGGAATACGAAGGAAGTTTCCAGTACTCAAGCACAGATGATCCACCCCATCTTCTTCGTCTTCTTTCCTCATCCATCTTCTTCTCTTTGATTAGCTCAAACAAGAAGCAAACCATGTGTATATTGAAAGCTCAAGCACTTTAACCCATCAAAAGTCCGTCAGAAACTATTTGTCTGCATGCCTTAAGCCAACATTTGCTATAACAGTTTATCAACAACTTTAGCCTTCAACAGGATGTAGCTTTCCTCTTAACAAGGCGCCAGCTTGATCTATCCAAGAGCACCCAAAATTTGGCAAGAGAATGTGATGACAGTATCTTTTGTTTTATCTTTTGATTTATCTTTTGTCCCTTTTCTATGCCTAATCAAGACTACCTTGATCCATTTATATCTTGGTATGTTGCGATGAAGTAAGGATTGGGGCATGGTCATATAGCTTTCGTATGCTGTGTTTGCGGGATGATCTTATTCTCTTCCTATGCGTATTGGTGTCTTGTACGTGTTGGGATTAGCATCTTACATATCAATATCTCTAGCATTTGAGAAGCTAAATAGTCTCTTATGTATTTGAGACTATTCTATGTTAAGACTAACTCCATACATATAACCAGCAAGCTATCATTATGTGTAGTGGAGATAAGCTCAAACCATTGCTTGTAGCGTCAAAGTCCAACACTAGCTGTTATTCATATCTTGTGTATGTTGGCTCAACATCTTGACCTCATGCATTCAGACAAGATTGTAACACGCTAGCTGCGCATTGGATACCTCAACACCTTGGTCTCTTATACCCTGGTACATCACATCCATATGCTATATCAAACATAAGGACTGCATTTCTTTTCATTTTGAGCAATTACTTGAAAGCTGCCCATCATCATCCTACCTATCCATTCTATCTATCCATTCCATCATACTCAGCCAAGATCAATCATTTCCATCATCCTTTGTCCATGTTCCCGCTCCTGCAAAAACAAGTGTGTTAGCCATACATAAGTCCATCATATATATCTTTCATTACCATCTACCTATATGCATACATATATCCATATCCTTACCATTTACATATTCATACATTTTCTATTCATTACCATTTGCATAAGTATCCATCCATAATCCATAAATACTCCACATAACATGCATAGCCATCATAATATCAACATCATAACCATTACAACATCATATAGATCGCCAAAACTGCCATATATATATACATGTGTGTCCAAATACAAGTGTCTACAATACAAGCTGAGCCCTGAAAGAATGAATGTACAACATCGGCTCTAGGCCTCATCATAATACAAGGTAAACAAGGTATGCCCTAGTGACTACTGCCAGCTCCCTCGCCCTGACCACCACCGCCACTAGGTCCTGTACCTGGTCTTCCATCTCTCGGTGGCCCCATCACTGAGGCTACTGATCGAGATCCACCTGACCTCCATGAACTCGAAGCCCCTGATCTGCTCCTGAAGCTAGGCTGTCTCTGCTCTGCCGGCACAGCTCCATAGTATAAGCCTCTATAATACTCAGCCTCACCCTGCACTCTCTGAAGCTCTACCTGTACTGCTATCAACTGTGTGGCCAAGTACATCGTAGCTCCATCAGTCCCCAAGGCAGCCACTGCTCTATCTCGCTCACTGGTCATCTCCTGCAACTGCTGCACCGCCCTATCTCTCTCATCTTGCAGACCATCCCTCTCTACTCTCATAGCCTGCTCCTGCTGTATTGCAGTGTCTCGCTCTAGTCTCATCATCTGCTCATGCTGCCTAGCTGTGTCTCTCTCTCCTGTCACTCTAGCTAGGGCACCATCATCCTATCCATCTCCCCCCTGTGCTCTCAACTGTAGCTGAGCCTGATAGGTCTATGCATGTGCTCTTGCATGCCGCAGACTAATCACGGCCTGATGTCTATCCATCTCTACCCTCCTCAACCTCATCTGTGCCCGCTGCCTCCATCTCCTCTCCTCTCTAATCTGTCTCCGCAGCTGCTGAATACCAACATCATCACCTGCTCCAATCTGTGCCTGAGGCTGTGCTAATATAGCAGGCTGACCTGGCACTTGCCCTGACATCTGTATCCCTGGTGCAGCTGGCACAACTGCCTGTGCTGGTGGAGCCCGTCATCATCTCCTCCGAACTGGCCTCTCCATCCCAATCTCTCCTATCTCCCCATCTCGTGTCAACCGAGTCAGCCTAGCTGTCACCCAGTATACATCGTACTCTGGTAATGTGCCTGGATCTGCACGACCCTGTCCCCACTGCCATGCTACTGGCTGTAGTCCATCTCTCTCTGCCAAAGCTGTGTCCACCACAACCTCTGGACCCCAATCAAACACCTCCTGCCTCGTCCTCCCAAAAACGGCATCACCTACTGGTACTGCCTGTGCCTCTCCAAACTGTCTTAGGGCTCTCTCTGGAAAATAGCGCTCTAAAATATACACGCCGCGTCCAAAAATGTATCTCACCTGTCTAGCATAGACAAGCTCCGCATCCTCCTCCTCCCACTGCTCACATCCTAGCCATGGCCTCCATACAAATCTATCTACCTCATCCAATCTCCTCCGCCAGTATACCACACCTCGGCACTGTCAATAAGTCAACGCTCCTCTATACATCCGCGCAAATGGCTCTCCTGCTGCTCTAGCCACCCATCCCTCTGGTCTCGTCACCGGAATGTGCTCATATGCCCATACATGTAACACTGTCACTCCTGCTGACATACTGGCTCCAAACATATACGTGCAATCATGCAGATAATGATAGAGCTGTCCCAACACACACTCTGCCCATGCATATCTCGTGCCATATGAAAACATGCCCTCCATCACTGTCCCCCATCCTACGGGAAAACCTCTAGCTCTCCTATCACCCACTAGCCATCTAATGATAGCCACTACCACCCACTGTAATCTGTCACAGATCTCCTCCATCCTCCCCATCGGAATCTCTAAACCCTCTGCTCCGATGTCTGGTGTCCCAAACAATCTCCTGAATGCAGCTGGACCCATCTCCGGATCATAATCCACACGCTCCCCATCTATCGGAATCCTTAATATCCAGAATACATCCTCTAAGGTGATGGTCGCCTCTCCTGTCGGTAACAAGAAAGAACTGTGCTCGCTCATCCATCGCTCCACCATCGCTGTCATCAGCCCTCGATGTGCCTGAATTGGCTCTAATCGAGATACATGCTCCAAGCCCAGGATCTCTAACACCAGTAGCTCCTCTGCATCTAACCGTCTCACCAGTCGTAAATCTCTCAGATGGGGCTCTTGCGATAACAATGGCGGTAGTACATCCTGCATCATCCATTTACCCTTATCAGTCCATTCTATTAATCATACATATCAAAATTTGCCTCTCTATTTGCTATTTTACCCTGCATCTACCATAAGCGGTCCACTTTACCACATGCGCTCTTTTTCTGCTCCCTAGCAACTAGCCTTACCATATGCGCAGCTGTTTTGTCTATATGCGAGCCATTTCACCTTATGCGCTTACTATTTTCCTAAAAGCGAGCTAAACCACCATATGCGCTTCTTATTGCTTCATCTGCGCGTCATATACCATATGCAATCCTATTTTGCCTAAACGCGAGCCTTATTCTACATGTGCCTACTTTTACACCTTAAGCGAGCTACGTTACCATGAGTGACCATTCTAGCCTTAAACGCGGGCTACTTTCCCTATGCGAGCCATTTCTATCTATATGCGAGCCACACTACTTGACGCGACCTCTATTTGCTTATAAGCGAGCCATTTCTATCCATAAGCGACGCATATTGCTCTTTCTGCGCTTTTCGCCTGCGTTTTTCCCACCGACGGGATGCGACCTGTTTTCCCCTATGCGACCTACCCGCGCCCATAAGCGACCCAAACTACCATAAGCGTTCTATCCTCCTACATAAGCGACCTACAATGACTATTCCCTAACCTAGTCGCTTTTGGTGACGTGTGTGAATTAATTACGCTTTTAGGCTCTTAATTACATGCTTTTGGGAAAAGTTTTGAAACATATCGGTGCGCCTGCTCCCTCTGGTCGTCCATGTGTCCTCACTCGCTCCGCACAATGATCCCTGCGTGGAATAACCATCCTGCTAGCTCTGCAACTCTCACTCTCAGGAGCTCTGGGTTTCTTTAGTTTCTGAGCACAAATGAGCACAAATGAGCCTCTTTGCCATTGAAGAACCTACTTATAGCCCCTCTCCAAACCCTAATTCTTCTATACCACAAGCCTATTTTCTTCCATGCAACCCCCATTTCCTTCGCATCTGCCTTCTTTTTCGCCTTTTCTTCTATCGAGAGCCAACCCAGCCCTTCCTGGTTAGCCTGGCTTACCTCTCGAGGGGGCATCACCTGCCAGTTACACTGGGGCATAACTTGTTTATCGAACACATATCGTATCTTCTTTGACACAACGTTCTATCGAACATTGTATCAAAGAGGGGCAAAATGTAGACACCCAAATTTGTCCATGTCTAGCAACACCTTGTTAAATCATTAATCATTAAGCCAATTAATTAAATAAATTTTATTTATTTAATTAAAATCCCATTCTCATCCACTTAGCCAATTAATTAAATAAATTTTATTTATTTAATTAATTCCACATCATTTCTCAATCATATCCCAATCCTATCCTATTCATTTATCCAATTAATTAAATAAATATTATTTATTTAATTAACTTCCAACTCATATCATAACTAATTCAAATATTTTATTTGAATTAATTCCTCCCCTTTTATCACATTCCAACACTTGTCCAGTCAATCATGTGTTGTAAGACAACTTTCATTTACAATCCTTCACATGCACAATTAATGAAACCTAAATTTAGTAACTTTCAATCCTAGCCATTCACATAGTCTCTGAATCTCCACCGTTGATTGATCTTGGCTAAGTCCTATATAAACACCCTCTCACTCCATATGAGACATCCAGCAATCCCATCCAGCAATCATATAGCACCTACATTATCATCTTGAGCATCTGAGCATTCACTTGAGCTTTTATCATCCATCATGGCAGCTTTCAGCATTGCAATTGTTCATTGTTGAAGAAGCAGTCCACATCCCTCAAACAAGGAATCGCACGGTCTAGGTGATGTTATGCTTGAATTGCATTGTCCTTTGATTTCATTTAGGTTAGATTCCTTGATGATGGTAGGGTTAGGGTTTCATGACTATGTCTGATCTTCTACACCTAACTTTCACCTATCACACTCATCTCCCTTAGACTTTTGTAATACCTGATTCTTAAAATCAGAATGTATGGAGATTATTAAGGAGATATGCCTTCTCCTGCTTAAGGCATCTGCCACTCGGTTTTCCTTGCCTTGAATGTATTTAATCTTAAAATCATAATCTGATATTAACTCTAACCACCTTCTTTAGTGAGCATTTAGGTGTGGTTGAGTGAATAGATATTTGAGTCCTTGATGGTTTGTTTTCAATTCAAAGGGTTTCCCAAGCAAGTAGTGTCTCCACATTTGCAGTACATGAATTACTACTGCCAATTCCAAATCATGAGGGGCATAGTCTTGTTCATAAGTTTTCAGTTTCCTAGATTCATATGCAATAACATGTCCATCCTGAACAAGTACACCACCTAAGCCTTCCCCTGAGGCATCGATAATGACTACAAAATAACCTTTCGGGTCAGGTACCTTCAAGATAGGTGTCGTAGTCAACCTTTCTTTCAGTTGGTCAAATGCCTCCTAGCACTTGTCTAACCAATCAAATCTTTTTCCTTTTCTTTGTAAGGAAGTAATAGGATAAGCATTTTTTGAAAATTTTGTCACAAATTTTCTGTAATAATATGCTAGGCCCATGAAACTTCAGACCTCATGTACATTTCTTGGTGCTGGCCATTCTAATATGGCTTTAATATTGGTCGGGTCCACAGCTATTCCCTTAGCCAAAATTATGTGACCCAAATATTGTACTTCCTTTTGAAAGAAAGTACACTTAGAGAGCTTGCCATACAATTTATGCTCTCTTAACCTCTGAAGAACAATCCTTAAATGTTGGTGTTCTTCCTCACTCTTAGAGTAAATTAGGATATCATCAAGGAAAACAAGGACAAACTTGTCCAAGCAATCTCTGAACACACTATTCATTAAATTCATAAATGTTGTAGGTGCATTTGTTAGTCCAAAAGGCAAGACAGTAAATTCATAATGTCCATACCTTGTCCTAAAAGCTGTTTTGTGAATATCCTCATCTTTTAACCATAATTGATGGTACCCAGATCGAAGATTGATCTTAGAAAACATAGTTGCTCCTCGCATTTGATCAAAGAGATCATCAATGTGGGGCAACAAATACTTGTTCTTTATTGTTGCATTATTTAGCATGATGTAATCTATACATAACTGCAATGTACCATCTTTCTTTTTCATAAAAATTACCAGTGCTCCCCAAGGTGACACACTGGGCCTTATCAATCCTTTATCTAACAATTCTCACAATTGAGCCTTTAGCTCCATTAACTCAATTGTGTTCATTCGGTATGGAGCTTTAGATATAGGTTTCAAACCTAGAATTATATCTATAGAGAAATCAAAAACTCTTTTAGGAGGCAATTCTAGTAGCTCATTCGAAAACACATCCTCAAAATATATAAGAAAATGGTACCTATCCATATCTAATCTTTCTTAATCTATGGGCTCCCTCTTCTCAACTCCTTGGAGTTTCTGAGACTCATAAAACATTAAATCATCTTGGAAATTAGTTTCCTTAAGACTATATATTTCTTCCATTTTAACAGCAAAGAGCTGACATCTTTTTCTCTGAGCTCTTTTCATTTGTAGGGCAAAGATTTGTCTCAGTTCAACCTCTCTTGAGTTACCTTGTAGAAAAACTTTATTCCCGAGGTCATCTAGACATTCTATTATTTTGGCATAACAATCCACTTTAGCCTGATGTCTCCATAACTAGTTAATCCCAAGAATAACATCATATGAGCCTAATAGGGCTACATAAAGGTTCAATTTAGTGGAGAAACTTAGAAGTTCAACCTTAGCCTCAAACAAGCATTGCTCTACCTAAGCTTTGGTCTAATTTACATATCCAACTGACCAAGTATTTGCCATGTATCCAATTTTCTAGAAATTTTACTTAAATTTTTAAGGGAAATAAAACAATCTATTGCACCAATATTTATCAAAACTAAAATTGGAAAACCAGATAAAATAACTATAGTTTCAATAGGAGTAATTTGATATTTAGCTTGCCTATTATCCAGGGCTGCATGTATGTGTTGCTGAAAAGCTACTTGCTGAGAGGGTAAAGGGTTTCCTCATGGTTGAGTTCCCTACGTCTTATTACGACATTGGTTGGCATAATGATCACCGCAACATGTATAACACCCTCCCATGGGTCCTCGCCTTTCATGAGGCTTCCTAAAATTATCTCCATTTTTCTTGGAGTTATTATTGTCATTTTCACCCTTGGATTCATTTTGCTTGTTCTTGGACCCTTTATCATTTTTATCAATAAAGTCCTGCTTTTTGCCCTTTTTCTTAAAAGATTGGGAGGATTGGGACCAATTATACCTTTTTTTATTCCTTTCCCTATAAGTAGACATAGATTTCAATTTTTGTTCCTATTTGATAGCTTTCTCATAAACTTGGTCCATTGAAGTGGGACCATGCACATCAAATTCACCCCCAATCTGGGTATTCAAACCCATAATAAACTTTTGGATGTGAAACCTCTCATCCTGTTGATATTGCAGAACGTATTTGAGAAGGTGAGTGAACTTTTCCCAGTACTCATTCATAGTCAAATCACCCTATATTAGATTTTAGAAATCAATAATCTTTTGGTCATAATACAGTTGAGCAACCACCTTTGCCTAAAGAGTTCTACAAACCTTTCCCAAATTAGACTCATGGATCTCAAGTTTAACTCCATTTTCTTATTCATCCACCAAGTGGATGCTTCACCTACCAATTGGTATGCTCCCCATACCGCTTTGGTGATTTTAGAATAATTTCTTTTTTTTAAGTATTTCTACATTTCTGTAAGCCATGCCTCCACGACATCTCCACTTATAGTCCCATCAAACTTGGGAGGTGTAACTTTTTTCATGTCTCTAGATAATTCCAAAGCCAAATGGCTTCTTCTATCATCTTCATGTCTTGCTTCAAAGTTATTCTCTCCACAATCACTTTAGGTGGTATCCTCATGACATTCTTCATCATCACCCTCGTGATAGGCTTCCCATATGGATCCATACTGAACCCTGACCTCCTTCTCGAGAGTTCCAATTATTGCTCTCATCTCATGGAGCATAGCAAGGATCTAGTTGAGTTTAGAATCAGAGTGGCCTGAAGGTTACCCTTCTTCTTGGCTATCTCCCATATCGGTTCTTGTCTGAACCCTATTGCAATCTACTTCTCCTAAAGTTTGTAGATTAATCATTAAATTAGTTTTTCATACTATTGAATCCATTCATAAATGTAAATCCATTCTCATTCATGCAATCTTAACAAGAAAGGAAAGATTTGCCAAAATTCAAAATTACATTATAGTTTCCATAGATAACATATAATTCATCCATAGTTACAATTTTTCTTTACATCTTGCTACTACAAGTCACTTTCAAGTTGGGATATCTTCCTAGGTTTATTCTCATCCTTGAGATTCACCAAATCAGACTTAGGAGGTGGATGTACTTGTAGGTACTCATTCACAACCTCCTGAGTAGCTACATGATTCTTAAGATCACTTTCCAAGATTAGTTCTTCAGGTGTAGAGGGTTTCACTAACTCATTTTCAAAGATAGGAGCAGTATCCCTAACCGCTTTCTCCTTCTCCTACTTGATGCATTTAATAGCATCAACAAAAGTTTCATCATCAACCAGTCATGCACCTCTCAAGAAACCTATTTAGACAAGCCTTTTCATTATAGAGGCTCGCTCCCTCATAGCCTTAAGGTAACGTCCATTTCCCATTACCTTCTTCTTGAGTGTCATTCTTATTCTTACCATTCTTGCATAAGAACATCCAAACATTAGCAATTGTTAATGTTGGAAGAAAATTCCATGTAGTGAGCTCATAGGTCCATCTATTGAACCCGGTAGCTCTGATACCATATGTAACATACCAATTCTCATTACCCAAAATTAACCAACTTAATTACCATTAAGTACATGGTCATGATTAACAAAATCATAGTTAGGCAAACTAATAATCAATATCATAAACAAAAAATTAATATGCATATCTTTTTGGATATTTCAAAACTAAAATCTACAACAATTTCAAAGAAAACATACTAGTGAATTCCTTTCACTATACATTTACAATGTCTTGTCCATAGAATCAATGATAAGTTTACACATAATATTTGACCATCAAGTCATATAAAAGAATGTACTGTATCTAGAACTTTGACATCTGTCTTCATAAGTCTCAGCTTGTCTTCTGCTTGGGAAGGAGAGCATCACCTGAGTGCTTTTCCCCCAACCACAGACCGGTGGTCCCCCGCACAACTTCCTTCTCGGAAGCAGTCCTACCCTTCACGAAGGGAATAGATATAAGGAACCATTAGGTTTTCCATATGAGTATCTAGTGTTGTGTCCTTCATAATACTTCGCGGTCATACAACTATAGATCCACTCTAACTATGTATGACACTACTGGAAGCATTATGACATCTGGAGCACAGTGAACTGACTAATGCATGTAGAGATGGATGCATTACTTTGGCCAAAGATTTATATACAAAAATGTTTCGCAATGAACGTAGTCAAATGTTCACACACCTCGACTCAACTTAGAAGTTGTCTCATCCTACAATGCTCATAATTTGACCCCTCTAGGTCACAGTAATGATAGGTTCAATTCACCATTAGTCCATCTAACTTGGACTTTTGACTTCGATTCCGGGAGTCCATTCATTAATTGTCTTGTTGCCTATGCAACAGGGAATCTATGACTCCACGTCAGTCTATTCCCAATCTTTCTTTTTACAAGTTTATGTGTTCATGGTTTTAGTTTTTAAGACCATCCCCAGTCTAAGTCTCTATGTTTACCTTGTACCAAAACATTTCTTTAACTTGCTATCGACTATAATACATCCTATCATAGTCGATAGTATTATTGAGTTAACAATAATAAGTGGACCTTTGGTCTAAAATAATTCAAAAGGGGTTTTCAATACCCTATACTTCATTCCCAAAGTATTGCCATTTAAAATATGTCCATAATATAATTTCAAATAAATGGGTTATCATGCTCATTTTCATTTTCTTTCCTACATGGAAATAAAATAGCAGTCGAGGGTTTACTCCCTTAATATTCAGGGCTTGGCATGTACTTGATGCAGCCTATACAATGTTATCAAATAACAAACTAGTTTTTCTCCATCAATATTAAAGAGTCATATCACTATTTCTTACATAAAGGTTACACCCGAAGGCAATATATCTTCTTTCATGAACAATCAAGTATCATACTTCTCACTACAGGTGCCTCGAAAGTCTTAGTGCCTTTGGCACAGTCAATGGAAATTATTTTCAATAATGACTTATCATTCTTCAATGCATGGCTCTCGGCCTATTCAAATGGCTTATGATTATATAAGGCATGGCTCTTGGCATGTTCAAATGACTTATCATTATCAATGATTGTAATAGATGTCTGTTATCCTCAACCTTATCGGCTTCGAGGGCACGAGTCTGCCACAGCAGTACTCTCTTAACCATTCAGCATCAAGGCCTCAACAGTATTATCAAACATACAAATGCTATCATATGAGTTAAACATAGTATTCTTAAGCATTCGGCCACGAAGGCCTTAACAAAGTTATCAAACATACAAATGCTATTGTATGAGACAAACATAGTACTTGTCTACCTATGAAAATGGGATCCTAAATTGGATGCTAACTATCCTAATTGCACACAATCCCAAGTCCAAGGGACCTCAAGATTGGACCTATATGAGAATGCACTAATCTATCTAGTTTGCACCCTATCTAAGCACATTACCAATGATGTGTTCTATATGACTATGCAACTACACTAAGCTACTTATGATTGCACTAATTCTATGATTGTGAGCACTCAATTTGATAGAGTTTCTTTGCATATGATGGCTTGTTGAAATGGGAGGTGGAGGCCTCAATTTATAGATTTTTGGGGATGGGATTGAAGGGCTAGGATCAATTTGGAAGATCAATGGTTGAGATTGCTTGAGGATCCTCAAGCAAGGAGAATTAGACAAATGGCATGATTGGATTGGATAAAAAAATTCCTCCAAGATTCAAGGGGTGATCAATGGATGAGATTGCAAGTTTGAATAGATGAATGGCTAGGATTGGGTAGGTATATGACATGTAAGGATTCATTTATGAAAAGGCAAGGCTTGAATTTAGTGAAGAATTTTAAATTGGATGGAGAGGACAATTAGACTTTTAAATTAGATGAATAGTGTTCAAATAGTGCCACATCCAATTTTAAATTTGAATGAATAGTGACACATGGAGTGGGGTGGAAGAAATAGGACAAATGTACACTTTATGGAAGATTTGACCATGCTTCCAAAGTACCACTTGTCATGTACATGTGTGTACATAGGATGACAAGTGGACTTCTAGAAACATGAGGGTTTGTAATGATGAATTAATTAAAATTAATTCATGTGCACATGGATTAGAAGAAGATAATGATGATTACAAAAAGTAATCAAAAGTGACCAAAATAGGGAATTAAACAAATATGATAATTTGTTTAATTTTTAAAATATGATTTATGAACTATAGTAAAAAATATTTAATTTGTAAACTATAGTAGAGGAATTTAATTTTTTTGTGAAAGGGAAAAAGGCTCAGAATAAATTAATTAAATAATTAAAAATTATTTAACTAATATATGGATCGGATGAAGTGATGAAAGTGAATTAGGGTTGGTTGCGTAGGTGGGTGAAAGTGGTTGTGACCATTTTCATACGTCTAAATTTTGCCCCTCTTTGATATGGCATCATAGTTGTCGTGGTTGACGGGATATCAAAGAATATAATTTTTTTAATAAATATGCCCCGATAGGTGAGTAGGAGGGAAGTGGGTGACTAGGTGATGCCCCCTTAAGAGAGTGGCGAAAAAATTAATTTTTTTGGCGATCTCTCGAAAAGAGGGAAAAAGGGATGGAAGCGGGGGAAAAAGGGTCCCACGACTGAAGAATGGGAAAAAAAAAGGTGAAATAGAGGTAGGAAAGTAGAGTGGTGGGAGAAAAAAGAAAGAAAGAAAAGAAAAAGGGGGTGGGAAGGAAAAAGAAAAAGAAAAAAAAGAAAGTGGGGGGGTATAAATTAAAAAAGGAGCTCATAAAGCTCATTTGGTTTTGTGAATTGGAGGAGTGAGTGGAGAAGGGAAAAAAAAAGGTGAGCAGAGCGATGGCGGCCATCCCACGAGAGGAGCACCAGGTAGAGCAGGTGAGGGAGTACATGCGACCGGTGGCAGTAGGCAAGCCGGTAAGTGCATTCCGCCTTCTTTGTGATTTTTTTTTATTTTTTGTTTGGTGTGTGTTTTTGATTTGTTGGGTAGCTGCCTAGGGTTAGGGTTTTGGTTTACTGGGAAGGAAGCAAAAAAAAGGCGGGAAGTGGTGTGGGGGAAGGGGGGAATAATGATAAAATAATAATACTAAAAAAAAGATGGAGGAAAAGGGCTGGAGCGGCGCTTGACTGGCGGCGTAGCGGCCGGCCGGCACTCAGCTTGGCACCATGGCACCCGACCATTTAGCAGTTTCTTTTTTTTTTTCTAATTTTTAAATATTTTTATTTGATTTTTTTTTATTTGATTTTTTTATTTTTTTATTTTTTATTTTTTATTTGTTTTTTGTGGATTGTGCCTTGATTGGGATAATGTTGGGCTAGGCAAGGGGCGCCCTCTCCTAGGGGAAAAAAATAGGGTCAGCCCCATTCAAGAGTTAGTGGGACAGAGTCAGGTGCAGGGGAAGATGCGTTGATAGTTGAGGGTTAGGGCATGCCAAAGGCACGCTAATGGATAGAATGGATATGTGTCAGGTGTGAGGGAAATTGGAAGTGTTTTAAATAGATGCTGACATGGTGCATTTTTGGATGATGTAGGATGACAAGAATGTTCTTCAGTTGTTGGAGAGGCGGTCACTGACGTTAGACTTGTGGAAGGAGCTAGATAGGATGGAGAGAATCTTCTTGCAAATGGTAGGATTGCGGCATATCACAAAGATGCCACAGATACAAGAAGACCGAGCGATGATGACCGAGTTAGTGGAGCAGTGGCAGACAGATCGGTGCGTCTTCCTGTTGCCGACAAGGGAGGTGACGATTACGTTGGAGGATGTGTGGAGGATCGTACAAGTCCCCATACATGGCAAGAGGGTCGTATATGATCACAAACAGGGAAGAGGATATGTGGATGAGGTGTTTGCCCCGAGATGGATGTATATGGCGGTGACGGGACAGAGATGATATATCGGCTAGCGATAGATAGGGGCCTTTATCGATTACCCCTATTTTTGGTAGAGTTGATAGCAGGGACATTGGTCCCAAACAGGAGATTGCATGGTTTTCCTGTGGGCTGGGGAGTGGTGTTGCTACGGATGATTAGAGATGGCGTGACCTATGCATGGGGGCCATGCATACTGGCTCATATGTATCATGACATGGATGTCATGGTATACAAGCGATCTGGGAGCTTGGCATGTGACGTGACTTTGTTACATATATGGGCATGGGAGCACATACCAATGACCCGGTCATTGGTAATGCGAGATAGGCCGAGGCATCGGCCATTTGCTTATGCATACAGGGGACATTTGATCCACCAGTGGTTGGGGGATATGAGATACTGGAGGCGAGTGATGGATGATATTCAGGAGTTTGTGTGGCGGCCATGGAGGAAGGTAGAGAGGAGGCATGGGGATAGGGTGTAGCTGGGGTATGCGATGCAATCTCAGTTCTTGATGGGGCGGACACATCTGATTATCGATAGATACCTGCCAAAGTGAGTGTAGCGATAGTTTGGTTTAGTGCAAGATGTGGCACAGGTTGATGCAATGTTCGCACGGATATGAGAGGTACATGGTTAGTGGGGATTGGCTCCTGATCCTTAGATGGTGATAGCAGAGTTTGAGGGCCTCTAGCCATAGGCATGCTAGGCGAGATGGGATGTAGTGGATGCAGGGACTATGCCATCATATGATCGGTGGTGGACGCAGTAGAGGCCAGTGAGACTCACATTGCCAGTGGGATATGTAGCACCAAAGGATGCGGTTGTAGAGGAAGAGGAGGATGTTGAGGATGAGGAGGATGTGGAGGAGGTGTGGGTAGAGGAGATGGATGTAGATGTTGGGGGTGATGGTGGAGGTGATGGTGAAGGTGATGTGGTTGGTGGCGATGTGGATGGATCAGAGTTGGCCAGGGCACAAGAGTAGATACGCCAGCTATAGGCATAGATAGCCCAACTAGAGGGACCAACAGCCCAGTTATAGGGACAGATCAGAGATGAGAGTGCTATAGAGTTGGTGAGAGCACGGGCTCGGATACAACAGCTACTAGCACAGATAGCTCAACTAGAGGTATAGGTAGCCTAGTTGGAGGGACAAGTAGCCCAGTTATAGGGGGAGTTGGCACAGACGGGTGACATATAGGCATAGATTATAGAGCTGTAGGCATAGGTGACACAAGCTCAGGGGTTAGCACGGTGGTATGCACAAGAGAGGGACCAGGCCCACCATGCATCAGGCATGGGGGAAATGGTGAGGACCATGCAGGAGAGTACTAGGGAGGCCCAATACTATAGGACACTTTATGAGGGGTTAGTACTAGTAGAGTAGAGAGTCAGTTACCGTAGCCAGTCATCAACTTCTGGCTCCAGGAGGTCAGGACAGTCAGAGAGGTCTATTCAACATCCCTCACCATCACATGCATTAGTAGCAGTATAGATGTCGCCTCCACTGGCACCAGGATTGACAGGTCAGCAAGATATGGGGGCTCTTCCTTAGAGGGATTCAAGACCGCTGAGTCATAGGTTTTAGGCAGGGACAGCGCCACCTAGGGGCATGATGTATACATGTACTATTTTTTGACAGGTCTGAGGACCACATTTTGTATCATGATCACATATATATATAAGACAAATTATTTGATCAATGTACTATGTATTATGGACGGATGCATTGATTGATGATTTATGATGTGTTATATATGATGGATGCATGGATTTATGATGTGTTATATATGATGGACATATGACTGTGTATGCTTTTGGTGGTTTATGGATGCCATTATGTTATCGATATGCACTTATGATGGTTTTGATATGAGATGTTATGACTTGACTTGTGTGTGGATGTAGGATATATGTGTTATGATGGATGTTTTGTGGTGGTGTATGGATGTATGATACTAATGTGCTTGTGATGCCAGATGATCTATGGTTCTTTATGGATGAACAATATGTGATATTTATGATATTAAGATGTTAAATGATCGTATCTAGACTAATATGTTTGTAATGCAGGGTGATACATGAGGATGGATGTGTAGGTTTTGGGAATGTGAGGTGAGTGATCATGATACACAAATAGGTCCTTGAAAATGGTCACAGGATGGTAGGGGGGGCTGGGATAGTAGGAAGTGGGGGGTGATGGCAATGTGTGTTGATGAATCTTGAAGCAAAAGTAGCGGGAGGGGGTGATGAGAGTAGATGTAAATGTGTAGGACAAATGGGATGATATCATATTAAAAAACTTTGTCGATAAAAATTAAGTGCTACTGTTGATATAGCATGGGATGTTATGCACTAGGGTATGTGGAACCAAGGTGGCAAGGCATCCATGCATAGGACTTGACACTGCAAACAATAGGATGAACCCTTGCATGCCCATAATAGTACAACCTTGTCTAAACGAACGAGGGGATTCAAGGTATAAACCCTTAGTACACCAAAGGTATGATGAACCTTAGATGCAAAAGGGGGATGCTATGCCAGAATTGACCCTATAATTCACAAGATATGAATACTATAATGGAGTAATGGGAACCTCCCACAAGCACAACATACAAAAGCAATGACTATGCCCCATTCTAGATTTTTCTCCACATGTCATGATATAATGAGATCAAGACAGCTTTGAAATAATCCAAGAATGGTGCACAAAATAAAAATCAAAGACCAAAAGACTAACTGACCCAAAACACATAGCCATTGTATCTCTTGCCAAAGGATGGATGGAGGATTGATGATTTTGTCCATTGTAGGAAGGATGCATCCTAGGACAAGAATCAGTGGAGGATTAAGATAAACTAAAGATAAGCGAGGGGCCACAAGCCACTAGTTATAGAAAAGGCCATATGTTGGTGAAAGATTTGTCGTGAGAGTGTTATGCTTTGATAGGACGCCTAGCAAGTGTATCATTTGTAGATCAAATGCAATCAACAATCTCAGGAGAGTGGGGCCATCCAAATGGGTTGGATGGGTGCATTGTATGTTCCTACATATTAGATACTTCCTCAATATTCCAGACTGCCTACATACCATGTATCCACGGGATCAAAGCACATTACAATGTGGGTGGTGATGATATGTAGTTCTGGGAAACTTGATTATGTAGGGATAAGGGTTGGTTCATGTGGAATGATGAGGTTTGGTTTAGAAGGTGTGGATGTCAGTTTTCTGACTGTACCATGGTATGAAAAACCATGGTGGGGATGGTGTTGGTGAGGTGAAATGGTGATAGGGATGGATGAGGAGAATCAGGTGTATGTTAGTGGCATGGAATGTGGTTTTGGGATATGGGAGATATTTTAGAAATGATGGACAATGGAAGCTCAGATGAGGGGATCATGGGATATGCTGGATAGTGCGGATGATGATGAGAAGGTGGTTTGAATAATGGATCCAGGTTGAACCTATACATGAAAACTGCAAGCAGGTTTTCATCATGGTACTTATCCAAGGCACCACAGGAAGTGGTTTTCAACATAGGACAAATTATTTCTCTTTACTATTTTTTTGATTTTTTGGAATTTTTTGATTTTTTTGTATTTTTGATATAGGGTATCCAATAGACTAACTATGGAACCACTTCAGGTGGATGATGTTTATAGACTCGTCAAGTTCTTCTCCTTCAAAGGTGGAGAGATGGTATGCTCCAGAGCCATACTTTGTAGTGACAATGTAGGGCCCTAGCCAATTAGGCTCAAATTTCCCTTTCTTTTCTCACTCTGATAGATTTATTTAGTTTTCTTTTAGGACCAAGTCTCCTATTGCAAATTCCCTAGCACAGATCTTCTTGTTATATGATCTATGAAGCTAGTTTTGATATGCTTGAAGGTGAATGAGGGCGTTGTGGTACCATTCATCCAATAGCTCGAGCTCTTGAAGGCGTGCAACACAATATTCCTCATCAGTGATAACATTACGTAAGGAGATGCGCAATGAGGGAAATTCAATCTCTATTGGTAGGATAGCTTCAGCTTCGAAGACTAAGGAATATGGCGTAGCTCATGTGGGTGTGTGAATGCTAGTACGATAAGCCCAAAGGGTAGGGTGAATGTGGAGGTGCCAATCATGGCTAGTTTCATTGACAACTTTCTTGAGGATTTTGAGTAAGGTTTTGTTAGTTGCCTCAACCTGACCATTACCTTGGGGATAATATGGAGTGGACCAATGATGTTGGATGTGGAATTATTCACAAAGGTCCCAAACATCATGGTTTTTGCAAGGTTTACCATTGTCAGTAATAATGGCAGATGGAATACCATAATGGCAGATGATATGGTAAAGGATGAACTTGGCTATTTAGTTTCCTAGTAAAAGTGAGAGGAATGGCTTCAACCCACTTAATGTAGTATTCAATGGCAATGATGATGAATTTGTGTCCGTCAGAGGAGGATGGGTGGATTTTGCCAACAAGATCTAGGCCCCACTAAGATAAAGGCCATGGTGTGGTGATGGACTGCAATGCCTGAGAGGGAGTGTGAATGAGATCTCCATGTTGTTGACAGGGCTTACACTTCTTCACGTACTCACATGCATCATGTTCCATAGTAGGCCAATAGTATCCAGTACATAAGAGCTTCTTGGCTATGACAATACCACTTGTGTGCACTCTGCAAATACCTGCGTGGACTTTGTGTAAGGCAAGAGAATCTTCTTTTGTATTTAAACATCAAAGAAGAGTGCCATCATAGCTTTGGTGATAGAGGGTGTCGGCAAGGATAGTGTAGCAAGTGGCTTGGTGAACAAGGGATTGTTGTTACTTACGAGTGGATTCAGGTGGGAAAGTGTGATGTTGAAGGTAGGTGTAGATGTCGTGATACCAAGGATTTTCCAGACTGATAATCTCACACATGAATTCTAACTCACCAACACGATATGTTGGCATTTAGGAGTTGTTCCACAAGAAACTCGTACTGATGACTAGATCATGAGGCATATCTAGGAGGGAACCAATAGTAGCCATGGCATCAGCTACTTTGTTGTGAAGGCGACGTACCTATTCAAACTATATGTAGGTGAAGAATAGCTTGTATTCATCAACCATTTGCTTATAGGGCATTAGCTTGTTGTCCTTGGTGAGGAACTCATCATTTACTTGTTTGATGATCAATTGGGAGTCGCCATAGACCTGTAGCTGCAAGATATTCCATTGTACTATTGTTTTGAGACCAATGATCAGGGCTTCATATTCAGCCACATTATTTGTGCATGGGAAAGCAAGCCTATATGCTTTGGGTATATAGTCACCATGCGGGGTCACCAATAGTATGTCTGCCCCTGAACCATGATTGGTGAAGGATCCATCAAAGTATAGTTTTCAGTTTGTTGATTCTGTCATGGTTAAGATGGACTCATCTGGAAAAACAATGGATAGTGGTTAATAATTTGAGAGGGGTGCTTCAACCAGTTGATCGGCTACAACCTATCCTTTGATTACTTTTCTATCAACATACTCAATTTCAAATTCGCTCAACAACATAACCCATTTTTCCATTCTTCCTGTGAGTGAAGTCCTGGAAAGCAGGTACTTGAGAGGGTCAACTTTAGAGATAAGCTTGATAGAATGACTTAGCATGTAGTGTCGTAACTTTTAAGAGCAGAAAACAATAGCTAGACATGCGTGTTCCATAGGAGTATAGTTAAGCTCATAGCCAACTAGGATCCTACTAATATAGTATATAGCCCTTTCGTGGCCAGTATCATCTTGTTGGGCTAACAGTGCCCCCAGTGCTATTGAAGTTGCTAATATATATATATATATATATATATATATATATATATATATATATATATATATATATATTAATAGGGGTTTTCCAGGGATAGGTGCCATTAGGACTGGTGGTGATGCTAGATATTCCTTGATGCGGTCAAATGCCTCTTCACAATTTTGGTCTCATTTAAAGTGTACATCTTTGCGAAGCAAATGGGTGAAGGGATAACATTTCTCTACGAGTTGAGCGATGAACCTGTGAATAGCCTATAATTTGCCTTGGAAACGTCGGAGTTGTTTGAGTGTCTTTGGAAGAGGCATTTCTGTTATAGTCATGACTTTAGTGGGATCCACCTCGATGCCCCTGCGGGAAACAATGAACCCCAAGAGTTTGCCTGATGTTACACCAAAGACACATTTCTTGGGGTTGAGGCGAATCTTGTACTCTCTGAGTCATGCAAAGATTTGTTGCAAGACCTTAGGATTTTCTTCTCTAGTTCTAGATTTCCCTAGGAGATCGTCTACATAGTCTTCCATTATCTTGTGTATCATGTTATGGAAGATGGTAATCAATGCACGTTGATAGGTTGCCCTTGCATTCTTTAGGCCAAAGGGCATGACTTGCTAGCAATATGACCCAAGGACAGGTAAAAGTGGTTTTGTGTTGATCTTCAGGGGCAATCCTGATTTGATTGTACCTAGAGAAGCCATCCATGAGGGAAAGCATTTCATGTCCTACTATGAGATCTACAATCATGTCAATGTTGGGGAGAAAAAAATCATCCTTCGAACATGCTTTGTTAAGGTCTCAAAAATCTGTGCAACAATAGATGCCCCCAGGTTTCTTAGCAATTGGAACAATATTGGAGAGCCATTCTAGATAGTCAATAGGGTGGATAAAGTTGACATCTAATAATTTATGTAATTCTTCTTTGATGATCAAGGCGACTTGAGGGTACATCTTGTGGAGTTTTTGCTTAACAGGTCTTGCATCGGGATGTACCACAAGATGGTGAACAACCAAGGACAGATCCAATCCTAGCATGTCAACATAATACCAAGTGAACACATCAGCTGCTTCATGAAGCACTGGGGAGAGGTTGGATTTATCTTCAGTACCGAGACTTTCTGCTAGGTGTGTAAGCTTGGGCAATTCTTGCGTGTCGAGATTGATTTCTTGGGTACCTTCAATCAGAATATTGGAACGCTCCTGCCAGTAGGAAGGTATGGGGGAAGATGGAGATCCTCATATTCTAACACCTTGGAGAGGTTTTCACTAGGAGATACGTCTTTATTTTTCTCTTTTGTGTCTAAAAGTGCCTTAGAGAGGTTTTCACTAGGGGACAATTTTCTATTTTTTTAGTTTTTCTTTTTTTGACTAAGGATCTCCTCTTCCCCAAAGTAAGCATGAGCGAGCAAGCATATATATCATACTGTGAGGTGTTGTGGAGTTCTAGGAATGCGGAGAGGGCCTCATTATGTGGAAATACATTGAGAAGCAAGGGTCCTTGATAATCCTAAGCAATGAGTTCGGGATGAACGAGGGGGAGGTCAATAACGAAGATGGCGTTATTGAGGAAGATGCATGAAAGATCAAGATCTTCGTATGAAGCTATGATGACACTTGGAGTGATGTTTTCAACACTAGAAGAGGATTCTGTTACCTATACCAAGGTTTTAGTGGGTCCACGGATTGTCACAGTTGGTGGAGCATATCCTAAACTGAAGCATTGAGCATATTTCTTGGGAGATGTAGGATCAACCGGGATGGGATCTGTAAGACCTTGTTCATCGACACCAAGTCTCATCCCATGATAAGGCATTTTGGTACAAATTTGAAATGGTATGAGATATTTTCTTTGAAGTATTCCATATTTACAGGTGTTGGGGTGGTTTCATCATTGTAGAGCCAATCACTCAAAGTTGTTTCTTCGGCTTCTTCTTCTCTAGAGACCTGTGCTGGTATAATGGGAATTTTGTCATTAATCCTATGTTGTTGTTCTTGTTCCTTCTTCTGAAGATGATGACCATGAGAGAGGGGGGACAATGGCAACTATCCCACATGGAAGGCATTGTGAAGCTCATTATCGCCACACCCTTTGTCTATGATGTTCACCTTTTGAGGTGTAGGGGTGGAGGATGAGGTGGAAGCTTGCGGTGGATCGATGGTGACTTGTGGAGTGCGTGATGATGTGGATGGAGTGGATGAGGGTTCTTTGACATGATCCCCATAGGTGCTTGTACAATGAAATTGTCTATTCTAAACAACATCTAAAGCTTTGCAATATTCAAAGGGTTGTTGATCGGCAGAAATAGTGACCTCTATGCTATTATGAGGGAACTTGAGAAATTGATGGTAGGTGGATGGAATGGCTTGCATGGCATGCAACCATGGTCAACCTAGTAGGAGATTATATGGAAGGTCAAGATCAATCACGTGACATAGAGTGGGCATGGTGAGTGGGCCCACCTTGATAGGGAGGCATATGGTACCCTCAAACTCCCTTTCTATGTTTTTGTAAGCCTCGATGGAGATGACCAAAGACTCTAAGTTAGCCACTGAATACCCCATGAGTTTTATGAATTTTAAGGTACATATATTCAAACTAGATCCATTATCCAAGAGGACCCTCTTGATCTTATGGTTGGTGATTTAGACTTCGATGGGTGGCATGTCAGCATGGCTAAAGGTGAGATGGTAGGATGAAGATAGTTGAGCGACCAGGTTTTGGAATTAAGCGGGAGGTATGTCAGTGGGGACATGATATTCTTGGAGGGCCTTATCAAGAATTTCATGGTGGATGGTGGATGTCTTGAGGAGTTCCAAGATGGAGATTTTTGTAGGGGTTTTCCCAAGATGGTCGAGGAGGTTGTATTCGGAAGTGGTAGTAGTGGAGGATGGGGATGGTCCCTTTATGGTTACATGCCCACGACGGGTGGTAATAGCACATTTGGGGGTGGTATTTTTGAGTTTGATGGTGGCGACGCGAGTAGAATCAAAGTCAATTCAACCCACTACATTGTCATAGGGAGGCAGAACATTGTTGTAGTTGATGTTATTGGCTTGGTTGTTAGGATTGGTGTTGGAGGATGATGGTTTGGATGCGGTTTGGTTATTGTTACGGTGGAGAAGAGGGTCTTGGTATACACCTAGGCCATCGTTGGATGATGTGTTGTTGTTTCCTTCTATTTGTATGTCACCGCAATCAACGAGGTCTTGGATATAGTTTTTCAATTTCATGTATTTGCTTGTGGCATGGCCCTTTATCCGATGATAGTCACAATATTCATTTTCTTTGTACCATGCAGGTTTAGGTTGATTGTCATCAAATGGCTTCATTGTGGGGAACTCAACCATGTTTGCTTCGACAAGTTTTTGGAACACAACCTCAAGTCGTTCACTCAAGGGTGTATACTTGTGTTTTAGATTGTTAGGGGGATTCTACTTTGGAGGAGCGGGTGGAACCGAGATATTGTTTGAAACATTTTGGATTGCATTTGTCTCCTTTGGTTTAGGAGTGGTGATTTGGATATAGTGTGAATCGGTAGCACCATCTCCTATAGTGTTTTTGTTTTTAGCCCAAAATTTAGGTTTGTCATTGGATGATTTGTTGTTGTCATTCTTGTTGTAGATTTTGACTAGACCTTTTGCAATAAAGGTCTTTTCAATGGTGACCCCCTTTTCTATGATTTCGTCAAAGGTTGATGTACAATGCATTTGCAAGTGGAAGGCTATTTCTTGGTTGAGATTGTTTTTCCGGGGTTGTCCAAGGTAGCCTACTAGCAAGGGACCTCCATCTTTGTAGGTAAGCGGTGAAACTTTCACCACTTTGTTGTTTCGTGTTGCAAGGGTCAAGCATGGTGATTTCATGCTCTATGTTGTATGAGAAGTGGGCAAAAAATTTCTCCGAAAGATCGGCGAAAGTAGAGATGGAGCTATAGGGAAAGTGCATAAACCATTCTAGGACTTGTCCTCCTAAGCTTCGTTGGAAAAGACAAAGGAGGAATTGGTCATCATAGGCTACTTCTTGACATGCCATGAAGAATTCCTTGATGTGATCATGAGGGTCTCATTTTCCTTTGTCTTTACCAAATTTTGGCATTTCAGAGTGTTGAAGAAAAGGTGTGATGGTGATGTTTCTATCAAATGGATAGGGACATAAGTCTTCGAACTTATAATGTTTCTTTTGGGTCCCTAGTTGGATGTTTTTGAGTGCATTTTCATCTCTTGCCATTCTTGGTCAAAATGATTAGCAAGAGCTGGTTGTGGCATGTATGGGGGTTGTTGTGATGATGATTGTTGGTGTTGGGGATGGATGTATTGTTGTTGTTGGATGTATGGGGGAAGGCCTATGGTTTGAGTGTAGATGTGAGACCCATATGTTTGTTGTTGTGGGATGACTTGTTGATTTTGAAGTGGTGGTTGTTGTTGAGTGATGTATGGATTTTTCATCAAGGACCCATGGGGAGGTTGTTTATACGTGGAAGATTGATACGTGTGACTAGGGTTGTTATAGCTCATCAAGGGGTTTTGTGTTTGATTGAGTGGATTAACATTTTGGATGGGTGTTTGTGTTGTGCGTGGTAACATCATTTGAGTGATGATCAACCTTTGAGGGATATGCAAAGGAGGGAGGGGTTGTGGAATGATAGTGGAAGTGCCTTGTGGATTGCTTGGTGGAGGTGGTACTATGGGTATGTTAATATTGGATGGGACCTGTTAGTGCCTGAATTGACTGGAAATTTTTGAGCAATTTTCATGCAGGCACTTTCCCTAAGTATCCAAAAAATGTTCTAAGTGTTGGACCTCCTCAGCATTTTTCAGCTGCAGCATCATATTTTCCTGAGGAGGAGGTCATCATCATCATCTTTGTTTCGATGAAGGTCATCATCATCATGTTCTTCGTCGACTGGTTTCTCAATGTCATCATCATATTTTAATATCGGGTGATGTTTGGTTATCATCCTGATCCTGCTGATGAGCTACAGTGCGCCCTGATTTGCTTGCGGAGGTGATTTTTCAAGTATCCGGTGATCTTCCATTTATCACCTTGCCCAAACATGATGATGATGTTGCCCCGATATTCTGAAGGGGTTATTCTTTGAGTTGTTCGACCTGACTTGTTCTTTCTTAAGGGTCGTCATCATCATCATCATATTTCCAGTTATCACCGTGTTGCTTGCGGGGGTCATCATATTTTCTGCCTTCATGATTTTTCACCGGGGGTGATATTTTATCATCGGGTGATCTTGGTTATGATCATCCTGATGATGTTGTTGAAGAGTTCTAAGTGCGACCCGATATTCACTGGGGTCATCATATTTTGAACGTCAGGATGATCTTAGTCAATATCATCCTGATGATGTTGTATCACTTCTTGTTCGTTGTTTTGTCATCCTGATGATGCTGACGTCATTCTTATGACAGGGTGATATCTTTTTCTCTGCCTATCTGCATCATGATATTTCCGAAGGAGGGGGTGATATTTTCATTTTTGAGTATCACCCGGGTGTATGTTTGTTCCAGCGTCATGATGATGCTGATATCAAGGAGATATCCGCCTGCCGGCTTCGTGCATTATCTAGTGGGGGTGATCTTTTCAAGCATCATCATATTCATCTATCGCCCCGATCTTATAGTAGAGCTACAGTGCAACCTTATATTTGTACATCAGGATGATATTTCCAAATATCCGGTTGTCTTCCGAATATCATCCTGATGTTAATATGATGATGACGTCATCAAGGTTCGGGGGGGTCATATTTCTAACACAGATCATCTTGTGGAGATCCCCCGATATTTGCAAACATGATGATGACGTCATCCGGATATGAGGAGGTGCGCAGTAGGCAAACATGATGATGACGTCAGCAAGATATGATGATGACGTCAGCAAGATATGATGATGACGTCATCAGGATGTTCATCGGCCAGACTTTTGGTATAAGCTCAGCAGGAGGATGTTCCTCCGATGGATCAGGTTGTGCGGATGAAGGCGATTATCATGCAGTTATATTGCGATATGATGCTGACGTCAGGGTGATATTTCGGGCAACAAGATATCATGCTGCTGGATGATGATGACGATGAAGTCTTATACTAGTGTCGTCAGGAGCAAAAGCACCGACATCATATATGCTCATGACCTAGTATATAAAGTGTTAATGAGGTTGCTGCGGGGTGCATGTGGGATTTTGATATCCTGCATTTTCAAATATCATGATGATGAATCTCGGCGAGAAATGGTTGCGATTGACTGTTAGATGTTTTTCCCAAGGCTGCGGGTTGGTGCGCCATTAATGGCGAAGGTTGCAGAGGTATGGGCGGATCTGGTACCCGATTGAAGGTGTACATCAGCGGACAGTGGCGCAGGGCTCGAGATATCTTCCTGTCTCCTCCCCTACCTGCTGCATTCATGTTTGGGCGCCAATCTGGTTGTGTTTGAGCGCCATTTTTATGATACTGTGTATCTGGCAGGATTTTGGTCAACCTGGTAGTTAATGCTGAATACACCCTCCTGCTATATAATGCAGACGGTGTTATTCATTCAAGGTTGTTGAAAGTTGAAGATTTTTGGCTCTGTAATCCAAAACCAGCTGATCTGGTTGCTCTGTACAGTTTAACTTGTGAGTTTATGTATCTCCTGTTGTACGATTTGGCATGAATCCACTGATTTCATGGTTGATCTTATATGAGTAATGCTTTCTTAGCATGTGTTGTGTTAATTCTGTCTCCAGTATTGCATGTATTCTTCTTCTGAATCTGGATATTTGGGTAATGTTTAGATTCTAGAGCATAGAATTCCTATGTTGAATGTCTGATCTTTTAACTTCTGCTCAAGGGGTGGATTAAACTGTTTTCAGGTTGAACATTGGGAAGGGTATACTGCAGTAGGGATGCCATAAGTAGAGATAACTTAACACTCTTCATTGGGAGATATCTGTAAGGCAGATATCATGTGTATCCCCCTGAAATCCAGTTTTAGCTATTCATGCTGATCATTCACAGGTGTATGTCTACCGACTCCAAGCCCTGGATAGGCACCAATCATGCTGTGTTCTTGTGTTATACACCATGTCCAGCTTTGCATCCAAAATTCAAACTAAAACACTTCATCCTTCCACCTGTTAGTTGTAGGAGTAGGATTAGGAACCCCCTGCATGCTCTCATACCTAACCAGACACCATGTCCAAGAATGTTGCCAGCCTTGTGATCTATCATGCAGATCTTGGTCCATACATGAGAGTATTCTGCCTGTTGTTGTCAAGTTAGATCCTTCTATCTTTGAGCTAGTCAAGGTTACATCTTGAGTTATAGGGATACCCCCCTTGGTGCGGCAGAACCAGAAGTGAAGGGGAGGCAGCTCACGCAACCTCCTATATTTAGTTGGTTGAATCTGCCTGTGCATTAGAAGTGGCAAACCCTAATGCTGATTCAGAAGAAAAAACCAACAGGACCGTGGAAACGGGTAGGTTAGAGGGGAGCATGCTATATGGTAGTCCGAAAGGGGGTTCGGATACTTGTGGTTGTGAGACATTTCTAACCCTCACATTTTATCCTAAAGTGTGAATGGCGTTGTTGTTGGAGGCATAGTTGGCCCATGGATTGTCGTAGATGGGTTCGTCAGGATTAGGGACACGTCCCCATGGTTGATCATGGATAGGTGTTGGTGGTTTGTCATGGAAAATAGTTTTGAGCTTGTCATGATCATATGAGTATGTAAGGAACACACCATGTTAAATGAGACGTTCGAGGAATTCATCTTTATGGTTGTCGAGGAATTGGTCAAATTTTTTGTGTAATCCCCTCTCATTAAGGAAGTCGACAATGGTGGGGGAATAGGTGTGATGAGGATGAGTGGATGTTTCACCCATTTTAGGTTGGTTAACATATCCCTCCATGTTACTCGTGGTAGAGTCGTGAGGAGAGAGAGGTTGGTAGCGGGGATCCATTTGCTTCTTAGCTTGTGATCACGTGATGGGAGGCATAAAAGGTGAACTTAGATTGGATTTGGATGACGAGGTACCAATGATGATGAGTGGGGTTTGACTCTAAGTTTATAATCTAGATCAAAATGATCAAGGATTAATCCTATATACTTAGGGTGGACAAAGAGCCTAAGCAAAAGGATGATAGGATTATTTTACTTGGGGTAGACAAGACGCACCAAGCAAAATGGAATGAGGATGGATGATGTTTAGTTTATACTAAACTTTAAGATCTCAAGCTTATCATAAACAAAAGGATAATTTGATCTAGATTCTAACTTTAGGATTTGGATGCAGTTTGGGTTGATTATGGATTTAGATAAGGATTGATTATGGATGGGGATGATGTGATTTGATAAAGATTGGTAGGGAGTAGGGATTAATTAAGGATGATAGGATCGATTAGGGATGATAATAGATGACAAATAAAGATTTGACTAAGAATGGTTTAAGGATGATGATCAATTATTACAAGGATGATGCTATGGTTAATGATGAGGTTAACAGTGGACTAGGCTAATTAACTAGGGATGACTTGGATAGTCTAAAAACTAATGCTAGTGATGACGAGGATAATGATCAATGATTAGAGTGGATCACAAGCTAAGAGAGACAAATGGGCATGGACATGGATGATGTGGAAAGGGGGTTTGTTGACAACCAAAAGGACAAAATTTTGACTTTTATTATGGTTTTGGAAATGGGTGTTGATTAAGGGGAATGGGCGCTGATTCAGGGCACTGGGTGTTGATTCAGGACACTAGGTGCTGATTTGTAGAAAATGGATGCCACTTTGGGATAGTGATGGTTTCTTGTGATTTTTAGGTTGTAGGATTGGATTTTTCAATCGATTCAAGTGGTTTATGATGATGTCGATGAAATTCCTTGGTAAGTAGACAAACACGCCAATCAAGAGAATACAATGGCCAAAGGTTTGACAGAAAGTACAAGTGTTATGTGTATGTTCAAGAAGCCTCTTAAGGCCCAAATTTCCATGGGTATAAACACAATTGAAAACACTTGAAGACAATGCTTAATCTACCTAAGGTCAAGGTGAATGGTGACTTGTCAAGCCCACAACTTGGAATCTCTGACACAAATGTCAACACACCTAGGATTGGTGTGCACACTATATTGTCTTTCAAGAGAGGGTGGATAGGGGCCTCCTGCACTGGAAGGATGACACAATCACCCTTTCCCAGGAAAGCTACGTATAGCTTATGCTAAGCTGAGGATTCCCATCTCATCTCAAGGGAGCCATATGGTGAGAATATTGAGAGGATTATATGTCCTCTTGCCTTGAACAAACCACCACAGGGTAGAAAAGGGGTGGGCTTCTAACCAAAGGTGTTTAGTGGGGGATATTTTGGGAACCGGCATGTTACGAGCGTCCAGCAAGCCACTTAAGGCTTTAACTATTCTTACTAGGAGTCTAATATACATAAGGTATGCCTCCGTCCAAACTAGCATTGTACGGTAAGTGCTAATACCTATTAGACTTGGCTTTCGCCTTATTCTTTTTTATATAGAGGATCGAACGAAAGTACCGCTTGAGGTTGTTCCCTTGGGGTGAGTACCTCTTTTCCCACCAAGGCAGGGCTCTCCAAGATAATGAAAAAGAAGAGAATAGAACTATTTCTCTTCACCCAAGATCCTTATGAAGGTGAGGGGAGAGAATACTTTGATTATATCCCTTGGGATCTACTAACACAATGTGTAAACACACCAAACACTTCAAACAAATCTAAGTTCTTTTTAAGTACCTAAATCAAAGTATTCCTACATTTGTGCAAACAAGGTTTATTTTAGGTGCACCAAATCAAAATGTTTTCTATGCTAAACACCTAAGTTCATTTTAATGCACCAAAGTAAATGTTTCTAAGATAACAAAAACCATGCAAGGAAATGTTAGTAGTTTTGATATTTTTATCTTGGACGATCAAGAGAAGATGCAAAATGGATGTTAGCTCAAAAATAGAGAAAATGGAATTCACAGAAACTGGTCACCAATACAGAGAACTAGGTGCTAATATAGAGAAGCAGGCGCCACTTTGCACAATAGGCACTAATTTGCAAGATTTTCTATACCTAAGGCTAAGCACTGATATACCTGACTGGGTGCCAATATGTAGAACTGGGCGCTGATCCGTCGAACTAGGCACTGATTTGATTTATGCAAAGTTCCCCCTTGTAAGATGCACTTTTCCTGCAAAACAGAGAGTTAACCCAGCAGCAAATGATAGTTAGAAGCCTACAAATCCCTATTAGACACAAAGATCAGCAAAAACACACAAGAAATGTTAGTTCTAGGCTAAATGAAACTGGGCACTGATATACAGGACTGGGCGCCACTCTAGGCAATAGGCACTAATTTGTTGTTGTGGGCACTAATCCGAGACAGGCAGCACCTCCCCCTTGTAAAATTGATTTTTCCTACAAAACACAGAGCTTACATGAACCAAAAGTTAGTAAAAGTACCTTTAAGACCTAATGCAAACATAAAGTACTAAAATTGGCAAGAAAAACCATGAAAACTAAGCTTTTTACCTTAGGTAGGACTGGGCGCTGATATACCTAGCTAGGTGCTAATTTGCACAATGGGCGCCACTTTGCAAAGACTGAGCGTTGATCCGACCTGTCACAAGAAAAGTCACATAGAAAGCATGCAATTGTTAGTCTAGAGGTGGTGGGGGTCTGTAAACACAAAAATCACGCACTACCTCCATGAGGACCCTTATGATGACTCAAATCCTTGTCATGTACATGTAAGCGTAAAAACAAATCCTTTGGGCAACAGGCCTCTTGATGACGTGTCCTCTATTCTTGTTTTGTTCTTCCCCGTTTGTGACGCTTTTCGACACTTGTTGCAACACTTGTCAACTTGCGTTTTCTGGCTTTCAACCTTGATCCTAAGCCTTGTGAGTGTCTTGTAGGTGAGTTTTCACCTCTCCCCTTTTTATTTCATCTAGTGCACCTCATAAAAGCCTTCTAGAGGTCCCCTGATCCATCTCCTGCTTTCCATTCTTGATTTTGACCAACCAATCCAAATCTCCCCCTATTATTTTTAGATCCCCACTAGGGATCCTAGAGATGCAAGTGGAGATTTGGATTCTTCCACATGATTGACCTATTTTTTGATACAAAAATCTCCCTTTTCCTCCCCTATACCTTCTATTGGCCTAAATTTCTGCAATCTGTACTTTTGATCCCAAATCTCCCCGAGTGACCTAGGGTCGCCCCTGGGGTGACCCATGATCTCCCTAGGCAACCCTGTCTGACGAAGGTGGCGACCCTGTCATCTTTTGACCCACAGAAAAACTTGAGTTTCTCTCTCATTTTTGCTCCATCTTCGCCCATTTTTCTTTATGTTTGCATGATTTTTTATCCTTGATATAGAGTTAACTATTTCATGTACCCACACATGCATAATTAGCTCTATTTGATCTCAAATTAACTCTGTAATCAATCTCATGCATTCCCTCACCTCCATTTCTTCTTCAGTGATAAGCTATCATTGTTTCATCACTCCCTAATCAACTGAGTTCACTGGGTAATCAACCTTGTTAACTCCCTAATCTATTCTTGTTAACTCATCAATCAAATGAGTTAACTCTTCAATCCAATCCCTTCTTCAAACCTATAAATAGCCCTCACCTCTTCATTATTTTCCAAGTTGAGCAAGTTGGAGAATACTCTTCTCATCTTCACAAGCTTTTTCAAGCTTCTTCATAGGCCTTTGAGCCTCTTTCTTCATTTCTTTCATTAGTTTTTCCAAAGCTTCAAAGCTTTCATTGTTGCATAGCTTCAAATCTATTCCACAGAGTCAAATTCATTATGTGCTAGCTCTTGCCAAGTTTGCTCTCCAACCTAGCATTCATATGCTCATATAGGATGTAAGTGCCTTTTACGTTCTTTGTTTCAATCAAGCAACACCACGCTGCTCAATTCTTAGCCATCGTGCTCAATTGAAAGCTCACATCGAGCTCATACAAGCTTCACAAAAGCTTCTTTTTGCTTCTTCGGGTCATTTTGTTGTCAAGAGGATCACCTGCTGCAACAGAAGGATTCGAGGTTGCCTATACAAGGATACTGAGGGTAGTGGATTCAACAAATCTTCATTTCTTTCAGGTTCTTTCATTGCTTTTGTAGTAATTAGATAATCACATTGCTCTTGGGAATAGTAACATTTTTGCTTTTTCCTTGATAGGTTAGATCTTGCATGCTAGATTAATCATTTTTACATTCCTAAATCTACTTTGTTAGAAAAAACATCTTTCCTTTCCATTAAATTAGATTGCATTGAAAACACCAAAAACCCACAAAAATATAGATTAAACTTTGCATTTGAAAAGACATATAGGATTGCATACATATTTCTTTCATAGATTAGAAGCATTTTCCTTTCCAAAATACTCTAAAAAATACCAAAAAGATGCTTTGCATGTCATTTAGTTTACATTCATATAGATCTGTTAGAATAGACAACATTGCAAACCCTCGATTCCATCATGAGATAACCACAATTAAACAAAGTCAAAACCCTAGATCTAGTTGAGGTTAGCAATCACACGATTACCCCTCTATCCTAATTCATGAATGTGTTTAGGAGTGAGAGGAGAGTGGGTGAAGGCTGTCCATGACGATATCGAGGAAATCCATCCAAGACCTTAACAATAAACATTGGTTTTACCACAAGGAGACCCATTCGTCCTCTTGTTATTACAAGAAACCAGACAACGACAAATACAAAAAGACCTCTTACAATGCATACAAAGACAAGAGGACATCAACAAAAACAATTGTTTACCCACACAAAGGTGGAACTCAAGGAATCCAAATAGACGAAGAGAAACTAGTGACCCTTTGGGTCATAGGGTTATTTCAACTACCACAAAAATTGAGTGAAACATACAACAAAACACACAACAACAAAGGTCACAAAACTTGCCGACCCCTCTCCGCGAAGTCCAGCTCTCCAACGAGTCAAACCCCTATCATGTCTCACCTCCTCTCAACTGGCTAATTCCAAGTGAGCAAGAGTGACGTGGTGGATCGCCCCGTGGCAAGGAGGGAAGGGTCCGTGTGCATGCTGAAATCTGACCCGACAGCCCCAGGCAACCAGAGTCACAATTTTAAGCGTACATATTTTGATGAACCCAACGTGAAGAGAAGAGCCTCTTGGTTATGCTTTTTTGCGTTCCCATTGTGTGGATCTCATCTCACTATCATTGGCACATACGTCGTTAGCTTCACCACATATTTTAGCGAACCCGACGCTAAGAAAAAAAACATTTGATGGGATCTTTTGCATTTCCATGTGCTTCTTTCATTGCATGCTCATCTTTCATGTCCATCTTCATTTCATTCATTTCGTGGTGTTTCCTACACCCTAAAACTAGGACAAAATCACACTAAGTTCAAGGGAATTTCCACTCCAATGAAATTAGCACATGTTTAGATCCAATAGCTTCAATCTCAAATCAAACTCAGAAGACTCAAAGGGGATCCAACAAGATCCCCACAACATTGACCAAATCAAAACATGCCAAGTGGGTGTTCAATCTAAGATCCATCAACAAGACCAACCCATAACAAAAATGGCCATCCAAATGGACAATGAAGTAAGCCATCAAAAGAAAAGCTTACAAGAAGCTTGGGGGGCACAAAAACCCCTCCATGTTGTACATCAAGATAAAATGTCTATGACATGTGAAGTGTCATCAAAAGGAACAAGTGGGGTCAGTCAAACCCCAACACAAAGCAATCCATATCAAGGTTGTAAAGCTCAAAGAATAGAGGAAGCCTCACTCACAAACATTATAGAAAATTTGGTCCAATGAATCAAGACCCTTGAAGCTAGAAATGGTTGTCAAAGAGAAATTCAAGAAAAACCTAGGGCACAAGGAAATTCTTTCATTGATAAAATGGAATCAAACCAAGGGGGAACTCGAATTCCCCCTCATCTGAACTTCCATGAAACATTTAAGGCTCCCTTTCCCTCAGCATCCAACATGACAAGTCTCAATCAAATAGGTGGGATTCCTATGACACAAGATCAACCACAAATGATCCCACCCAATCTTCAAAACATAAAAATGACACCATCTAGTCATCCAACTCTTTCAGGATAGCAACAATCTAGCATACCCTTTCAACAAACACAACAACCTCCACTTGAAGGGCTAATGTTTGGAGGAGCAAAATCCTCTACACATAACTCCCTCCTAAGAACATACCTTGAGTATTTAAAGGAGCCTCTTGACTACAACATTTGTCAGGGTATACTACCACGACCTCTCCCTGAGCTTCCAAAATTTAAAGGAGAGGGTGATCCCAACTCTCATATCAAGGCATACATCATGCTAGTGAGAGAACTCCTTCCTTGGGATGGGGTGGCAGCAAAGATTTTTCCAAAAACTTTAGAGGCTATCGCTCTAGATTGGTACTATCAACTTCCAGAAGCATCTATCCACTCTTTTAGGCAACTCATCAATCAATTTGTGGCTGCCTTTGACATAAAAAAATTGGTCAAGACAGGAATACGAGAATTTCTAACAATCAAACAAGAAGCCAAAGAGTCAGTTGCATATTTTATCACATGATGGAGGAAAGTTCTCTATTCTTCAACTAGCGCACCAAACATTGATCATAGAGAACTTTGTGGTCTCTTCTTACATGCTCTCAACAATGACATACAATAACAAGTACAAAAACTCCCTTATAAATCATATGAAGAAGCAATCGAAAGTGCCCTTAGAATTGACCAAGCTGCTATTGATAATGGAAGAAGGGAGTATGATTCTAATGGAAGGTTGATAAGTCATGATACAAATGACAAATCCTCAAATGATCAAGACATAGATGGGTCAAAAAACACTTCACCATCCACAAACAACAACAATTGTGACTATGATAGTCATACAAATTGGGGAAAAGAAAATACCAACTACCCCTCGAGAATCAACAAAAAGTCTTACAACAATCGTCATAAACCTCAAGACCGCAGTCATGATAAATATTGCTCATGGGCATGAAATCAAGTCATGTCGGGGGTACCATCGCTTCATATCAAACCTCCCAAAATGTCAACAAAAAGCATTCTTGGACACATTCTCACAAGATGAAGAACTTAGTCCCAACACCTTTGATCAAAACACCTTAGGCCTTGTGGAATTGGATAAATATCAAGAAATTTGTGTCACCCAAGGACTAGAACAACTAGATGACACCTCTGAGAATTCAAATTTTTCTCACATGCTAGAGCTTATCATGAGTTCTCCTACACACAAGAACACTCTCCTCAAAGCCTTAGATCTAGGCCATATAGTTCAAAACACTCCAAACGAAAAGTGTTCTTCTTCAACATTTGATTTTGAAAAGTTACCCTCAGACAATGACAGCCAAACAAGTGACCTCCCTCTCCATCTAATAGTCCAAGTCCAAGATTGTTCCATTAAATGTGTAATAATCGATGATGGGTCTGCAATCAACATAGCCTCCTTTTCGCTTCTTCAAAGAATAGGTTACGACAAAGCTCAAATCACAAAACAAACTTCCATCCTTCGAATTCATAATAACCCAAACATTCAAACCATGGGTAAGGTTAATCTTCAAATCACTTTAGGTCCTAAAATCCTCCCAACTAAATTTTATGTCATCAATGAAGAAACCACTTATAACATGATCCTAGGGAGACCTTGGATCCATAGGATGAGGATCATTCCCTCCACATTATTTCAAGAAATATACTTCTCGTACATGGGACAAACCCATGTCATCAAAGGAGATCATGATCCTGTCAGCCATTATAGAGTTGAACAAGTCAAAAATAAGGGAAAGACTATGGAAACCACTACTAACCCAAAAATCAACACTTTTGAAAAAGGGGAGACATCAAAACAAATTACATACACAAGACCTCAAAATGTATAGGAAAGGGGGCAACAGGAGAATTTCCCTTTGATCCCCACTCAACAAAGTCTTATGCTACATTCAACTTAGTGGCCACTCCAATTGAACCAGACATAAACATCCCTATGGTTGAAATCATGACTGAAGAAGAAGAACTAGAATCCACACAAAAACTAGAAGTCAACACCAACTCCAATTTCCCCTCAAAATTTCAAAACAAACCTGAGAACTCAACAAGAACAGAAAGTGATAAAGCTAGGGGGAAAATCATCAAGCAATGAAACATGTGAGTACACGAAACTCCTTACTGAATACAAAGACATTTTTACACCAAGTCTTCAAGTGTCCTTGCAAAGACTTTCAAGCAAAGTTCAAACCAAATTGGATAGGTCCATACATAGTTAAGGAAGATGTTAGAAAATACACTACCGCTTGTGCATTATGGAAGGAGAAGAGTTGAACATCTCAAAACACCAAAAAAAAATGGAAAACATAAAAATACAAAAAAAAATATAAAATTCAAAAATATCAAAAACAATTTGTTTCTTGCATTTCTACATCATTCTGTTCATCTTGCATTACTGTTTGTGACTTGCTCTTCTACTATTTTCCCTTTAGTAAGGATTCTAATGTTGCCTAAGTATACATCATCCTTTCAGGACCTAGAGATGCCCCATTTTTCACAATCACCATTATCCCCTTTTCACTCCTAATGATTCTAAATCAAAGCCTAGCTCTTAGCTTTACACTGATCCCAGTCTTAATGAGTCAAGATGTTAGGTCTAAGCAATGTCAGTATTCAAACCTACAGTGCTCAAAGAAAGCTTTCAAGTAGACATTCCCAATTCTTCCCTGGTAGTAGAGAAGTCCAACCAGATTAAAAAAACTTTAGGTGGCACTCAGCCCCTTATCTTTCTTGGCCAAAAATGTCAAGGAGATCAAAACTCTAAAGGAAGCAATCTAAGATGTGAGTGAATAAAAAATGAGTGATCAAAATAGGAGTGTCAAAAAATTGAGAATTGAGAGATCAAAGCATTGCATAGCAAAAGTCCCAAAAGCATTCATTCCTTGAAAAATCAAAATCCAAAAAAAAATGAGAAAAATCAAGTAAGGAAAATACAAAAAAAAAAGTGAAAAGCAAAAAAAAAGAGAGATAAAAAAAAGAGTGAAAGAGAGAAGATTGTTGAATGTCCATACTCTTGGGTGGAGATCAGTCTAAGCTTGAAGCCTCAAGAGTGACATTCTAACAGAGAAAGAAAGGTACAAAGCACACACACACACTAGCTGAGCAAAGCTAAAGAGTCTAGTTGTCTCTAGGATCATCTTCTATCTAGGGACCCTTGTTCTTTCCTGGATATCCTTTACCCTGGGTCTATCTTGCTTGCCATCTATGATCTAAGTCTAGCGAACACCTATAAAACTTGTTGCTTGTCTAAGTTGAAAGCTTGTCAGATTATCCTATCTAGATAGGGATCAGTGTTTAGCCTTTAGCAAAGCCTAGAAATCAGAAACATTCCATAATTCATTCCACTCCCCACTTGAGTTTTCCTAAAAACCTGTCTCACAGCCTTGAATAAGTTTCTTATATCAGGACAACCCGCAATCTCCTGAATTGAAAATCGCATTTAAGAGCAATCATTTTGTTTGTCCCACGTTGCATCCATATCAAAATTAGAAACGAAGTCTCAAAGCAATAAAGTCAAGTGTCATATCTCATGACATTCAGTAAAGTGTTATAGTTTCATTTACTGGATTTCTTGTGTTATTGCATCTATATATCATCACCTGCATTCATATATATATATATATATATATATATATTCCCAAAAAGACAAACAAATTGCATCATCCATATGTGATCATCTTAGGTATGCATTCTCGTAAGAAAAATCAAATCTCTATTCAACCATATGCACAAGAGGGAAAGTGAAGTACAAGATGTCGACTAAAGCTATGTATGGATCTCATTAAATCAAGTCTTGTAACAATAAGTGTAAAAGAATGTCTGAGCACAAGTCACTCTTCCAACAAGTCAAAAGAGCAAACATGTGTAATCAAGTACACAAGTCTCCCCATTCAAGGAGGCAAGGGTAGAAATATCTTAAATAAAACAAGACCTCTTACAACAAATATAAAGACAAGAGGACATCAACGAAAATAATTGTTTACCCACGCAAAGGTGGAACTCAAGGAATCCAAATAGACGAAGAGAAACCAATGACCCTTCGGGCCATAGGGTTATTTCAACTACCACAACAATTGAGTGAAACATACAACAAAACGCACAACAATAAAGGCCACAGAACTTACCGACCCCTCTCCGTGAAGTCCAGCTCTCCAACGAGCCAGACCCCCGTCGTGTCTCGCCTCCTCTCGACTAACTAATTTCACGTGAGCAAGAGTGACGTGGCGGATCACCCCGTGGCAAGGAGGGAAAGGTCCGTGTGCATGCTGAAATCTGACTCGACAGCCCCAGGCAACCAGAGTCACGATTTTGAGCGTATAGAGTCCCACCGGGCATGTCAAAAATGTCTACCTATGAAAATGGGATCCTAAATTGGATGCTAACTATCCTAATTGCACCCAATCCCAAGTCCAAGGGACCTCTAGATTGGACCTAATTGAGAATTCACTAATCTATCTAGTTTGCACCCTATCTAAGCACATTACCAATGATGTGTCCTATATGACTATGCAACTACACTAAGCTACTTATGATTGCACTAATTCTATGATTGTGAGCACTCAATTTGACAGAGTTTCTTTGCATATGATGGCTTGTTGAAATGGGAGGTGGATGCCTCAATTTATAGATTTTTGGGGATGGGATTGAAGGGCTAGGATCAATTTGGAAGATCAATGGCTGAGATTGCTTGAGGATCCTCAAGCAACGAGAATTGGACAAATGGCATGATTGGATTGTATGAAAATTTTTCTCTAAGATTCAAGGGATGATCAATGGATGAGATTGCAAGTTTGAATAGATGAATGGCTAGGATTGGGTAGGTGTATGACATGTAAGGATTCATTTATGAAAAAGTAAGCCTTGGATTTAGTGAAGAATTTTAAATTGGATGGAGAGGACAATTAGAATTTTAAATTGAATGAATAGTGTTTAAATAGTGCCACATCCAATTTTAAATTTGAATGAATATTGACACATGGAGTGGGGTGGAAGAAACACGACAAATGTACACTTTATGGAAGATTTGACCATGCTTCCAAAGTACCACTTGCCATGTACATGTGTGTACATAGGATGACAAGTGGACTTCTAGAAACATGGGGGTTTGTAATGATGAATTAATTAAAATTAATTCATGTGCATATGGATTAGAAGAAGATAATGATAGTTACAAAAAGTAATCAAAAGTGAACAAAATAGGGAATTAAATAAATATGATAATTTATTTAATTTTTGAAATATGATTTATGAACTATAGTAAAAAAATATTTAATTTTTAAACTATAGTAGAAGAATTTATTTTTTTGTGAAAGGGAAAAAGGTTCAGAATAAATTAATTATATAATTAAAGATTATTTAATTAATATATGGATCGGATGAAGTGATGCAAGTGAATTAGGGTTGGATTGCGTAGGTGGGTGAAAGTGGTTGTGACCATTTTTAGAAGTCTACAATACTCTTAAGCATTTAGCCATGAAGGCCTTAACAAAGTTATCAATAGTGGTAATCTATGTATATAGCCACATAGCTTAAGACCACAGGACAATATCTTACAGTCGTACATGTAGCCAAGTTACGGCCTGGTAGTCTGGGTCTAATGGTATAGTTCTCTGCTCCTCCCTACAAGCTTTCTATCCTCTAGCTTGCTACTTATGTAGCCTGCTTTCTTTCCTCACGCCCTCTAAGCAAAGATAACCCTCATTACCTTCACATACTTACTGTTTTCTTTTCCACATCAAAAACCCCAACATCTTCAAAAATGAAGGTTTGTAAGAAAAATAATTTTCAAAACCTGTACCACCACCTCGTGAGAATATTGCCACCACTACTATCATACCTCCCATTCAAGGTATCCTATGTAGGGTGATGCTTATGGTAAGCTTGACACATCATCCACTCTTTCCACTCCTCGTGGATCATGGATTCGGTTTGCAACAAGAATGTAGAACTAAAGATTTAAGGGTGCTCGATTCCACCACAAGTGGGTAAATAATTATATCCACAATAATGTCATTTACATCTAAATGATATTATAAGATTATGAAGATGATCTAAGATATCACCAAATTACATTACCAACGTTAGGGTGGTAACATTAATATGTGAGCATGGGGTCGAGTCTCACTCCCCCACTTTGCTATATTAGACTATAGTTAAAATAATTAAACAATATTCACAAAATTTTATATAGAAATAAATAAGTAAATAAAGGAAAACTCTGACATCCAACTAAGATTACTATCGACTATATGAATGTTTTGAGAACATTATTTATTCAAATCAACATAGACAATGTCGAGAAACCTTAAATCGACTTGCCAACAATAGTCGAATTGAAATTGACTTAACAAGGAAAATGACTTATACTCACCCTATCTAGCATGGTTTCACGAAAGATCAACTTCCATACTCAAATGGCAATCTGACTTTTTTCCAACATCTATTTCCTTCTCCCAGGTGATACTCTCCTTCCATCCTTGGAGGAAGATTATTTTTTTCTTGGTTATACTCACAACCATATAACCATGATCAGTGTATCATCATTTAATTTATAAAACATTATGATAAAATAATCTTATCAACATGTAATCTCATGTCTAATCTAAACATCAATCGATATCCATATAATCAACGATTTTACTTGATATTTTCCACAAACATCAAATTATTAATTTAAGATTAATTATCTTGTTTACCACATAAAAGTAAGATTAAGTTTAATCAAAAGTTGGGGATGTAATAAACACACTAGTGTCCTTACAACAGAGTGATAAAGATGTAAAAAGTTTTGCACAAAAGGTAATATAGATAACTTTAAGATTTCTTGCAAAGAGATGTTAAAGATATGTTAAATTTCTTATGTTGAAATACACATTGTGTAATTACAAACATGCAAATTTTCAAACTAAAGTATGGAATGACGCAAAATTTTCAAATGAGCAATGAAAATATGTTTCAAATTAATGCTAGATCTGAATTGAAAGATGTTTATGATAGCAACAAAATCTGAAATGAGATTTTGACTACAAACCCTAGCTTTTGGAATTACTAGGTTATATGAAAATGTAACTTTTTAACCAAAACCCTAGCAAATGAGATCTTCAAATGCAAGATGCAATATGATGAAATAATGAATTACTATAATATGGATCAGATCTTATGCAAATATTAGAAATTTAAATCTTGTTATCATATGCAATGCAAATCATGCAAAATTATGTCTACATGCAAGCCTAGAATGCTTGTTTTTTTCAATTTTTTTTAATGCAAGATGGTAAATATGATATGAATGAATGCAAGGACTAATTAAAACACTCATAAAGATGCAAAATTCTCACTATTCTAGGTTCACCAAAATTTTATATGTGAAAAGGAGAAGAGGGGAATGAATGTTGTTAAAGTGTACCAAATCAAACCCTCCTTTCACAATAACATTCAAGGACAAAACTGAGCCAAGTCATTGCAAGATGGATGCGGACTCAGCTATAGATTTTATGCTCAGGAATGATATGGAAAGAATAGATTAGATTGAGAGATTTACCAAACCCTAGGTCAAATAGGCCTCAAACCCTAATTATAGTGTAATTGGGTATAAACAAATAGAATGCTACAGAAAGCCAGACAGGAAGATACTCAGGGATGATCAGAAATATACTAGAAGTTGAGTTTCTAGAAATGAAACCCTAGTGGACACTAGGGCGGGCGCCCAAGTCTAATAGGGCAGAATTTCTAGAGATTCTGAGTAGAGACGTGTATCAGACTATATCATGATCTTGAGTCCAAAACCAAACTTGTCGGGGGCACTATGAAGTGGGCACCCTAGTCCAGGGGGGAGGAATATTTACAAGATTCTTTCAGATCCCGAAACCTTATCCTTCAAATTTCTTCTTTGCACCTACACTTTTCCAACTCCTGCACCTATAACCTACACCCATAAAGAAAGGGGTTTGGGGGTTGTGGTGTTTAGGAGCTTGCCTCAGTCAAGCCCCAGAAGGACATTCAAGTCTTCCAACACCTTTATTAAATAGAGTGCATGCCCAAGGAGGGTAGAGGCCAAATCCAATGATTAAATGAAATGATTAAAACATAAATTAATGTCACCTTAGAGGTGAAGCCCTCACAGAGATGAAGATCTTTTAAACTATGAGGAGATGGATTAATGAAGCCAAATCTACAACAAACAAACACAATTCTGCCCTAAAACACAATGAAGGCTCTGAATATTCTTTGCTCAATATCACAAGTTTGTGTTATCCATGTATCTCACAAATGAATACATAAACCTATTTAAATATGTTTTCCCGCTAACATTCGTAAATTAAATCAAGAGAGCCGACAAAGGAAAACCTTTTGAGAGGGCCCAAGCTAACATGCTTTAATTTTCATCCCGACAAATCAGGGTGGACTTGGGCATGGGCCAAGCCCCTAATTTGGTCATGCTTAAGGATTAAAATGGGCCCCTTAGTCCCATTTTACATGGGTTTCGGGGGAAATTTCTCTGGGATGAATATTTAACTTGCAAAGTGTTAACACGAGGACCTAGGAGGTAAAAAGACATAGGGAAACTTTTTACTCCATAATGTAGTCAATAAGAAAAGTATGTATTGGTTGGTCGTAGGATAGAAATTTTACTTGCATGATTTCCTTAAGTTTTATGAAACCCTACATGTTGGAGGTTTCATTACTGGTTTGATTTGTTTAAGGGAAAAGGACTTCAAAGGCCCATCTAGCCTCAATTCAAAGGTTGTGCCTCTTGAGGAGTTCACCCTGCACATTTAATCAAATTGAAATTGGATGCAGAGATAGCATTAGAGACTACAATAAAAAAAAGTAGACCCAGCATATGAAGAGACAGTGTACAAAACAAAGGAACTTCAAAATTATGGCTCTATCCTGAAAGTTCAAAGATGTTCAAAGCTTTTGTTGGCATAGAAGAATCATGAAGTTGAGTTAAAGCATGAACAAAGTGCATACAATAGGCCACAATAATATAGAAAAAAGTGGCATGGAAGAATTGATTTGATGCAGTTCAATCTGTCGTCCCAAATCTCTACCTCTATGTGAAGGCATTGTGTGGGAAAGAATTCATGCATTAGCAGCGTGTGAAGAGAAAAATTGTTTTGTGTTCAAATGGAGCCTCTTTTCCCAAATTCTAAGGTACATATTTATTAAAATACCGTAACATTATCAAATGTATAAGATTATTTTACAGTTTTAGGGTTGGATTGGTTGGTAAATAGTTTGTTTTAGGGGTTAACAATTAAAGAAGATCAAATCTTATATTTCATTGTGTGGAGAAATAAGGGCCTATTTTGTTTTTTTTTTTTAGAGATAAGGTTTTTGTCGTGTTCAAATATATCTCTTTATTTAACTCTTTATAAGGAGTTATAAGGATTTTATTTATGTTTTTAATTTTTGTAAGTGATATAAGGAGAAATAAGTAGAATGTTTTGAAATTGCATGCTTTGGAGTGATAAGATGTATAAGGATTTATAAGTGTTTCTTTGTAAAGGTGTATTATTGATCAAATCCGACACCTTTATTTTTGACAATGTTCAATTCCATTATGTTACCAATTTTTTGTGCTTTCGGGGCCACCTATAATACATCTGAGAGGGATTTTAGAGGTTTGAATGCTACATCTGGTGGTTAAAGGGTAACAAGGTCATATTGGAGGCATGAGGCAAGGAGATAGGAGGATCTTCATCATCCTAAGCTAGCTTCTCGCTCAGGGATGATTCATTGCATGAGGAGTACCCGTCTTCGATTTGTGTCCCTTCATCCAGAGCAAGGGGGGCTTGGCAGTTTGTGACAGTATGTGTGGATAGTGTAACTTCTGAAATAGGTGGAGTTAATGTATCTACATTTGCTCAGTTTATGGATAGTGTAATCTATGAAATAGGTGGGATTAGTGTATTCATAGTGGAGTTTGTGGATAGTGTAATCTCTAAAATAGGTGGGATTAGTGTATTCACACTGCTTTAGTTGTTTTGTATAGCAGAGGAGGGATTGTTTTCATAGCACTAGAGGAGGGATATTGACACACTCGGAGGAGATGTGGACTCTCGGAGGAGAGTTGTTCTCTCATGTGCAGCACTAGAGGAGGCATTTTGACACACTCAGAGGAGATGTGGACTTTTGGAGGAAAGTTGTCTCATTGTGCAAGGAGGTTGGGGACACTTTATGTTCTCTCATGTTGTACAGAGGTTGTAAGTTCTATAGTCAAGAGATCCATTGATGGAGTCAGTCTGGTGTTTCTTGCGTGAATGAGGAGGATTGGGGAAGGTGCTTCATCAAGTCTCTAGAAGGGTTGTTCTGATCAAATCTTGCAGTGTTTCGTCCTTTGTTCAAGTTAATGTAATGAGGGGGGAATGTTGGTTTTATTACATGTAAACCTTAAGGGGGGGTGTTGGACTGAATAAGATTTACATTTATAATAGTTAGTTTATAGTTAGATTAAATAAATAAAACAATAGTTAGTTTCTTGTTAGTAAATGGGAGTTACATTCCTGTAACATTCCCATAAGTAGTTTAGGAAGTTTCACGGGAATATGTATGGCTTTATAAGCCATTATAATCAAATGTAAAATCAAGTTGAGTGAATTTCAAATACAACATATTATTTTATGTTGTTTTTCCTTAATGGTTTGATCTAGTATATTGTGTTTGCTCACCATTTCTTAATAGTCATGCCTTATTCTCTTTCATATAATCTTCTTCTTGGTAGACCATGGATCCATCATAAATTAAAGTTCATTTATAATAACAAACTCTATATAGTTGAGGGTGATCCAAATCCAGATAGTTGCTTACAAGTACATGTTGGATATCAACCTCCTGTCTCAAAATCTCTCAACACTTTGATTCCTTCTTAAACAAAATTCGGCCCACTATTCTCCACTGCTAACAACAGTGATGATTAGAATAGTGCTTTTCCTTTGAGTGTATTTTTTGGTGGTGATTGGGGTTCACTAGATTTTACACCCTCCTTCATTGGAGAGTACAAAATCCTGCAATCTAAACCCAAGATCCTAAAGGTGGCTTCAATTTACTCTACACATTATATTCCTTCTTTTAAACCCACCACTTAAACTTCTTCCATTTCAACAAATTCTCAAACACTTTCCTCACATTCTATTCATGATGATGCACCTTCTTCTAATGCATGTCTTGGTGATGATTGGGGCTCTCTAGATTTTGAACCACATGGGCGTGTTGAATCTAAGATTGACCCTCCTCACCCTGACATCTCAACACTCAACAAGGATTTGCATCCTTGCAAAGGGATTGATCTCCCTCATATCAATTTTGCTACTACTTCAACATGTGATAATGCTTCTCATTTCAATAAAGCTCGTATTATCGCCTCTCATCCTCTATCTAATTTGGAGACACGTTATGGGCCTAGATTCAAGATTCTTTCTAAACATGCATACAATAGAAATGGTTTAGGGTGCATGGAACAATGAATTTAGGTTCCTGTGAAACCAACACCATACTTTTCTAAAGTAGGTTTAGGTTTCTGACCTTCTCCTATGTCTACATCTCCTCCATCATTGTCTAATGTTTCCATGGCTCATCTTCAAATATCAAACATCTCTCTATAACACATAAGGTTTGCTTCCTACCCCTCCCGCTCCCTCTCTTCCTATCTCAACAAGAGTGTATTTTCTAAGTCTACTCAAAGACTGCTTGATCACTCTTCCTCCTCCAACACACAAAAATTTTCACAAAGCAATCAATCAACTCTTCCTTTATGTGCATATCATCGAGTGCTTGGTCATTCTACTAGTGAATGTCGGGCCTTCTATGACAAAACTCAACACCTTCATAACACATATGCTTGCACCTCCCTTTCTACTCTAGCACCTCTTCTTTCTTCAAATAACATTCTTCTCTCTACATCATCATGATTGAGTCTCCTTTGTTATGACATTGAGATCCACCTCTATCTATCTCGCCTAGATCTTTATACCTTCTTTCACATTTAACATTAGTCTCCTCAATTGTACTGCTACACTTTTGGTGGTAAGAAGTTATTTTCGTCCATTGATGGTGACCCTACTATAACTTTTATCTTCACTCATGCTTCATACTATACCCTTGGAGATCTCTCTTCCTCTCCTTGTGATGTAGATTTCATTAATTACTTCACTATTGACATGGAAATTATATCTTTTTCTTATTAGCTCACTGCTATGCATGGTACCATGCAATCTCATTTCTAATAACGTGAGTACTCTTTTTCATGGTTGTTCTCACTCATACTCTAGGGGGCAGAACAACAACCTATTAAAGGGGTAGGCATTATTTTTAAGGATCTCCCCTCTTCTTACACTTTCCCTTTTTCTTTACCTTAAAATATTTACATATTATACATGTAACATTTTAAGGGGGGCATATATTCCCTATTCACATGTGCATCCATACATGCACCCTTATTCACTCATTCCTCTTGAGATTTAGCCTATTGATGTGCCCCCTACGGTGGTGTTTTTCATAGTGTCCCCTAAGGCATGGTTATCAATACGCTCCCTAAGGCATTATTTATGTTGCACTTCTTGAGACGCTACGCTCCCTAAGGCATTGTTTAGTCTTGTGCTCCCTGAGATGCTACGCTCCCTGAGGCATTATTTATTTACTCATGCTCCCTGTGATCCGTATAGTCTATGAGCCAACTAGCATAACACAACTTTCTATCATGTGTGCTTCATACGACCTTAACTCATGGTCACCTAGCATAATGCAACTTGCTAGCCCATGATCCATGGGGGTATCTTAATTTACATGACCCCTAGTGATAGAGCAAGCTAGTGCCATAGTTATGTACCTCCTCTTCATTTGATTGTTGGACTCGTCTATTTGTTTATCTTCTCTCCTTGTAGCAATCGATCGGATCATTCTTCTATCTCCCTTTTAGAATTCCTAGATACTCTTGGTTTTCTTTTGGGGATGATACAAAGTTTTGAGACATCCTTTCAACCTAGGTCTCCTTACTTTCTTGACTCAAAGTTTCCTTTTTTCGCATGATTTATGTATATTTCATGTATGCTTTACATTTGCTTCATGTTTTCTTTGTGTATTCCATGTTTGCACCATGTCTTCCATGTATGTGTCATGTCTTCCATGTCTACTTCATGTTTTCCATATGTTTGCTTCATGTTTTCCATGTGTATGCTTTGTGTTTTCCATGAATACTTTGTGTATGCTCCATGTGCACTTTGTGTGTGTGACTCATGTGCACTTTGTGTGTGTATAACCTCTTTATATAAGCATTGTAGACTTGTCGGAGCCTAATCTTGGGGGCTAGCACAACTCTCAACTTAGTGATATTCTATGGCTTCAATGTTTTGGTAAAGAGATTTTGTCTTCTCCATACTTTAGCGAGAATATGAGCATAAGGTTATACCCTCACTAAAGTGGGGGTTAAGTGTAGCATCGTAAAATTGATACCTCTTACAATTTTACATTACAATATGCAATTTTCACTCCTTTCATGAGATACAAGGCTAAATCCTTTGTTATCTAACATTTGGATAGCCCAAATTACTAGGACTCGGGCACCCAGTGCTAGAGTCCTAGCAATTTGGCCCTGACAACTTATATTTTATTATCATCCTTATGACTTAAGTGATGCACCTTGTTGACCTCAACTCAGTTGGGCCCTCGAAAAGTAATTGAGATGCATACATAAACAAGTCTCTCACTCATTTACAACTAATGGACAATTCTCTAGATGCTATTTATGATGATTCTCTCTAACAAGCTATCTCTCTCTATCTACGAGATCTCTATTTCTGTAGATTATTGTTGTGTGTACTAACCCTTGTTATAGATCTTGGTGGAATCTCATTCTTCTTTCATTCTCTCCTTGTGGTGATTTGATAGTGACATCATCCCCTCAAGGGTTTCATGCTCATGGTAACATCTTTCCTTCATGTTTGCTTACATTTATCTTTGATTATTCATATCTGCCTCTGCCTACCTACGACACGCACTCTTGATCTAATCCTTGTTGTGGAAGTGAGAACACTTACACAGGGGATTAACTGAGGCAAGCTCCTATACAACACAAATATTTTCCCTCTTTCATATGTACAAGTTGCATCAGAAGTTTTAGACACCTAGTAGATGACGGGAAGATGAAGGCAGTAAATACAATCACATCCAAACTTTGTTCAGGAAAAAATCCTAGGACTAGGGTGCCTAGTACCCAAGTCCTCTAGATCTAACCCTTATTTTTGGCTATGGGCCTCGACAGCTCTGCTCAGACTTGATCTGCTCCTTGTTCTACATAGAGGCTCTATAACATCTGTAAGTTGTCTGTTTTGTCAATTTAGGTCACTTAAAGCCCTAGATCTTGTTATTCTCAAATCAATCTCATCTATTACAATAGAAAGAAGATAATCCCTAGATAGCTTGGATCTCCCTTGAGGATTGTAGCCAAGTACACAATTCTTGGTCGTCTTGTATTCTAATTTGTATAGAAAAGATTGGTCTAGTTAGTGTATAATTGACTAGATTTATTTTCCTATGTAACACATCTTATTTAGGGTTTGAATCTCTTGTGCCAAGTTGTTGGGGTTGGATGATGTGACGTTTGTGTTTAGAGGGGGTGGGGTAGTGAATTGTTGGAAGAAAGGTATTTTTTGTTGGGACGTGATAGGTTAGGTGTGTTGGAAAGAAGTGATAGGAGGGGTGGACGTAGAAGTTTGAAGATTGGTTTGGGGAATAGATGTGGAGGTTTGAAAATGATGCAGGAGCATCTAGTGGTGTAAGGGCAATATTGCATCACCAAAAAATGATGATTTTTTATGCTCCTTTCAATTTTAGTATCTACGAATACCCATTTGCTTGAAAAATGATTCAGAACCTTCAAAATTTCCAACATGCTAAAAATAGTAAACTGTTATTTTTAGAAAGTTTGCATTTGAGAACTATGGAAATGAAATTTTACTCAAAGATCTGGAATGGAAAAATATAACCTTTTGTGAAGGAATTGGCCAAAGATCATTTGTGGGTTAAAAGTTATTAAAATTTTTGTTTCTTTAAAAACCCCTGAAAAGTTGTAAAATCAATTTTGAGGCACTTATAGGCCTCGTACAGCCCTGAAAAATGGGTGTAATTGATAGAACAGGTTATACTCTTCACGATCTTTCTAATGCATCAAACGATTCATCAATCGAACACCCAGATCATAAGTTATGGCTCCCAAAAGTTGGGTTATTTTTTGAGGGAGTTACAAATTTTAAAATTTTGGCTAGAAAGCACCAAAAAGGGCTATTTATGACCATTTTTAGTGAATCTTTTGGTAGTAGAGAAGGGCGGAAAGTGGTGAGTCGTGAAAAACAAGGGAAAATAGAAACCCTAGTAGACATGAAGCTACAAAAAGCAAAAGGTTCTAGAATCCAAAGGAAAGAAGTTGTAATGTGTTACAGCCTATTGAGGATTTCATCATCTAATTTGATTCCAATTTCTATAATGTAATTTATTTTCAGTTCAATAAAAGGACATTCCTACTCTCGGTGAGAAATATGTGTTATGTGTTCTAGGATTTACTCCCCTCATCAAGTGGTATCAGAGAAGAAGTTCATGAGTGTGTAGATATATTTCTAAACATGAAGCAGCTTACACCAGGACTTGTGGTTCTGGGTTGAATAGAAAAGAAGATCAGGATGCCTGCAAGAAGAAACCATGGCAGTGGAAGAAATTATTTGATAGAAGAGGGTTTTAGATCACTGAAAAGGTAAATCGATGCATTTCAAGAGGAGTTGTGAAGAGGGTTTGAGCCAAGAAGAAGAGAAGAAAGCGAAGATGAAGCTGAAGAAGAAGAGCCATTCGAAGAAGAACAATATGTTGTAGGAAATCCTAAGCAAGTTAGGTTGTTGGGGCCATTACAAATATTGGAAAGAGGCCTAGGGTTGAATTTTCTACCTATTATGGGGTTCTGAGTCTAGAAGAGCTTATTGATTGGATAAACAATATGGAGGAATATTTCAAGTATGAAGAGGTGGATGATCCAGAATAGGTCAAGTTCACAAAAATGAAGTTGAAGGGTCATGCTAATATTTTGTGGAAAGAGGTCTAGTTAGAGAGAAATAGAACAGGAAAAGGAAAGATTACTAGATAGGATCAGAAGGTGAACAAACTAAAGAAGCAGTTCATTCCTATAGACTATGAGTTGGAGTTGTTGAAGAAGCTACAAGGATTGAAACAAGGCAACAAATCTGTTAAGGAGTATACAAAAGAGTTTTATAAGATTATTATCAAAATAGGCCAAGTAAAGGCCAACAAGGAGAAGGTAGCCCATTACATTAATGGGTTGAGGCCAAGTATTCAAGAGGAGATTATCCTAGTCAGAATGGCCACCATAGAAGATGCATACCAATTTCTTCTAAAGGTGGAAGAGGAATAAGAGATTTGAAAGCAAGCAAAGAGGAAGAGGTCATGGGAGAAGGACAAATGGAAGATCCTATGGAGGATGAAATGAAGATCAAAAGAAAAGTAAAGAAGAAAGCACCAGTCAAAATCAAAGGAGATAATGTCTACCGCCTTCATGACCAAAATAATAGTGAGAAAAGAGGAAGAGAATGAGGAAAACATACAAGAGGAGGCTTCAAAGGAACCTGTTTCAAATGTGAAGAAGAAGGACATCGAGCCTATGAATGTCCACAACATTAAGGAAGGATAAATAGAAAACCTGAAGGTAATGCACGAGTTGCACATGTAAATGAAGATACTCAATCTAAGCATTCTAAAAATGTTGAAAGAGGTGAAACCCTAGTTGTCAAAAGAACCAGATCAGAGGAAGAGTTTATTCCATACAAGGTGCAAGTATGAAGGTAATGTAGACACCTGAAAATGGTCACTGTAGTTAGGGTAAAATTGCAAATCAGGGCAAATGATTAAACAACAATGATAAAACCCTAGCAATGCACAATGAAGCACAAGACAACATGAAAATTAAAATAACAAATGTAAATGCAAACTGATCTCCATGCTATGCTTGATTTATCTCCATTGCTCTTCTCCACCTCGCATGAGCATGCAAGATTTTGAAGGATTATTGTTGGAAGAATGTTGGATGCTCACTTCTGCAACATAACATTAAGATGAAGATGCTAGAATGAATGATAGATGAAGGATGCAAAGGCTCTAATGATATTTCAACAGTATGTGGATACTTGAGGATCAATGCATGCTAATGATAATTTGGCAGAATAATGTTACTTGAAGCTCAATGCATGCTAATGGCTTGTGAGGGGTTTGATTTATAGGAAAGGCTTGGTTCCAATGGACGATTGAGATTAAAAAGCTAATTGATTGATGTGGACGGCTAGGATTGATTCGGTTATCCCACTCTTCGAGGGAGTTGTAGCCATTTGACAAGTGTCAAGGAGGATAGGGCTCATGTGTGCTTGTGTACATAAAAAGTACTACATATAAAAGATATTAAATAAAAGGTTGTAGTACCACTTATCTTTTTTAAATGAAAGAGGCACACATGTCGGCTAAATGATAAGATAAATTAATTAAATAAATAAGATTTATTTAATTAATTGGAAAGTCGGCTTATGATGAGAACTTAATTCAAATAAAATATTTGAATTAGTTGGGATATGAGTTGGATATTAATTAAATAAATAAAATTTATTTAATTAATTGGATAGTGGGATTAGGATATGATGTGGAAATTAATTAAATAAATAAAATTTATTTAATTAATTGGAAAGTGGGATAAGGATGGGATTGAATGGGATTTTTAATTAAATAAATAAAATTTATTTAATTAATTGGCTAATGGATTAAAAGGGATTAAGAGTGGGATTAGGACGAAATGCTACATGATGTCTAAGTGATGTATTTGACTAGGTGTTGCAAGACATGGACAAATTTGGGACAATTTTGGGTGTCTACATTTTGCCCCTCTTTGAGATGATGTTCGAGATAATAAGCTTTGTGTCGAGTAACATCATTTCAAAGAAGTTAAGGTATGGATAGAGGAAAAGGATAGTGATGATGATGTAAGGATGATGGGTGTCTACAGTCACAACCAACTTCATCCACTCACGCATTCAACCCTAATCCACCCGCATCACTTCATCCAATTAGATTATTAATTAAATAATTTTTAATTATTTAATTAATTTATTCTACACATTTATCATGTCATAAAAATCAATTCTTCTACTATAGTTTGAAAATTAAATATTTTTTACTAGAGTTCATTTCAAAAATTAAATAAATTATCATATTTATTTAATTCCCTATTTTATGCACTTTTGATTACTTTTTGTAATCATAATTATTTTCTTCTAATCCATGTGCACATGAATTAATTTTAATTAATTCATCATTACAAACCCCCATGTTTCTAGAAGTCCATTTGTCATCCAATGTACACACATGTACATGACAAGTGGTACTTTGGAAGCATGGGCAAATCTTCCAAATTGAGTACATTTGTCCTCTTTCTTCTACACCACTCCATGTGTCACTATTCATCTCAATTTAAAATTCTATGTGGCACTATTTGAACACTATTCCTCTAATTTTAAATTCCACTTGTCCTCTCCATGGAATTTAAAATTTATCACAAAATCCAAGCCTTACTTTTTCATAAATGAGTCATTACATGTCATACACCTACTCAATCTTGACCATCCATCCATTCAAACTTGCATTCTCATCCATTGATCATCCTTTGAATCTTGGGGCAACTTTCACATCCAATCCAATCATGTCATTGTCCAATCCTCCTTGCTTGAGGATCCTCAAGAAATCTCAACCATTGATCCTTCAAATTGATCCTAGCCCTCCAATCCTATCTCCAAAAATCTATAAATTGAGGCCTCCACTTCCCATTTGGAACAAATCATTTTGTCCAATGTTATGCTATCAATTTGAGTGCTTACATCTATAGTTCTTAGTGCAATTCAACATAGTCTAGTTTAGTTTATCATCCATTTAGGACATATCATCACTAGTTTGCTTAGATAGGGTGCATGTTTTTGTGTAAAAGCATAGTAGTGATTTAGTCTAATCTTGAGGTCCCTTGGACTTGAGATTAGGTGCATCTTAGGGGTAATTTGCATCTATTTTAGGTCTCATTTTCATAGGTAGACATTTTGGCACGCCCGGTGGGACCCCACCACCTTAATCCTAACCAAATTTGCATGTTTTGTGGTGTTTCTCTTGTGATAGGTCGGATCAGCGCCTAATCTTCTATTTCAGCACCTAATCTTCTGTTTCAGCGCCTATCTAGCACATCAGCACCTATCTAATACATCAGTGCCCAGCCCAGAAGATCAACGCCCATCCGGGGACAAGGTAAAATCCTTTAATTCTTATAAATTTTAAGTCAAAGTCAGCATTTTATGTTTCCATGATACTTTAAATGATGTTTTACTGACTTTTTGGCCACCTTAGCTCTCTATTTTGTAGGAAAATTCAATTTTATAAGGGGGAAGTGTTGCCTGTCTCGGATCAGCGCCTATCCCTCTGCATCAACGCCCAGTCTCCTAGATTAGCACCTAACCAAAATTTGTGTTTTTAAACTAACACTTGGTTTTGCAACCTTATTCGACCATTGAAGACTTACCTACAATTACTAACTTCTTTCTTGCATGGTTGTTTGTTGGTTCCAAAAGCATTTAGTGTTGTTATGTTGTGTGAAATTGTTTGATTAATTATAGGCACACTCATAAAGGCTTAAAATGAACAACTTGCATATTCACTCATAACGGCTTAAAATGAACAACAACTTGCATATTCACTCATAAAGGCTTAAAAAGAATAACAACGTGCATCATAACTCATTGGTTTAAAAAGAACCACAAATTGCATTTTCACTCATCTAAGCAAGAAACCAAACAATTGTGTGTGAAGTGTTTTGTGATAGTGTTTGTGTGGTGAAAGTGTATGCTCTTCCCTCGCACCATTGGTGACCTTGGGAATCAAAAACTTCTCACAACACTTGCATAAATCACCCCCAACATAATCCAAGAGCTAAAAATGAACCTTGTTTAGTGTGGCCCAAGCCTAAAAATACGTATGCTCTCCCCTCGCATCTTCATATGAACTTGGGGATCAAAAGTATTTTTGCGCTTGTGTTGCTTTTGATGAACCTTTAGAGTGCCTCTCACCCCACTTCAAAAGGTGGGAATGACCCAAGCAGCAACAAGCTAAAGCAAATCTCTTTCGAGCCGCTATATAAAATAATGTGTTTGTGACGAAAGTCACAAGTAACAGGTGTTGTTGTATCATACCAATAGCTAACCTCCCCCAAAACCCTTCAAAGCGCAACCCTGTAAGGCTGGGACACTCCATAACGGAGAGTAGCACTGCCGCACGTATGGCCACCTGAACGAATGCACTTACTACAAACCATTGTTTTAGTAGCCCAAATCCCTCTATTTGTTGGCGCAGAAGGTGGAACCTTTGAAGCTACCCTGATTCTTGTGGTTCTTAGTAGAGATAGCAGGGACAATCCTAAGGTTTGGTGGGGGGACGAGCCTTGGGAAACCTTAAACATGGTATGCGTGAGAAGTGAGTGTCGTGGAGGGGAGCCGGTGCTACCAAGATCCTAGAGCTATCCACTTTGAATAGGCACGGCTAGGGGATCCAACAAATATTGTCCTATCCTTGCCTTACGTTGTGCATGATTGTTTAATTTCACAATAAAACCTTTGGACATTGTATGCACTTGTTTGAAATGCTTGTATCACTTGCCAAAGAAGGCTCTCATTGACATCACCCAAACATCATTTGAGCCATTTGAAAGAGCAAACTATTGAAACATTCAAACCTCCAAACTCTAAAAACATCACAGCCCAAGCCCAAAATTTGTCAAAAATCCAACTCATCACCTTAAAAATCACACGAAACCATCACTGTCCTACATCAGCGCCTAGCCCTCCACATCAGTGCCTAATACACTACATCAGCACCTACCCCTCCACATCAACGCCTAGTCCTCCACATCAGCGCCAAGCCCTCCATATCAGCTCCCAACCCTCTGAATCAACGCCTAAACCTCTGTATCAGCACCTAGTCATCTCAATCAACATCCAATCTAAAAATTCAACACAAAGTCAAAATTTTGTCCTTATAGTTGTCGACAACCCCCATTCCACACCATCCTTCGACATTACATGCCACCTCAATCCATGTCCCTATTCATTCATTACTCTTAGCTTGCGATTCGTCCTAACCATTGATCATTATCCTCGCCATTGGACCTTAGACATCATTAGCCAAAACTTTGTTTACATCGCTAGACTTATTCAATCCTATCATCCTAAAATAATCTTATCATCCTCAATCAATCCATAATCGATCATTACCCTTGGATCAATCAAGACCAACCATATCATCATCCAAATCCATCCTAATTGACTAATAAATCCAAATCACATCCAAATCCTAAGGAAAAACTCTAGATCAATCATTGACTCCCCTTGGATAAATTGGCTTAGGAATCTTGACAACTCCTAAGTTAGTGGATTCCAAGAAATCTCATTTTGCTTGGTGCGTCTTGTCTACCCCAAGTAAAATAATCATATTGTCCTATTGCTTAGGCTCTTTTTCTACCTTAAGTATATAGGATAACCATCAGCCTTTAATCATCTTGATCTAGATTTTGCACCTATCTTCATCATCTTATCATCGGTACCTCATCATCCAAATCCAACCCAAATTCACCTTTTATGCCTCCCATCATGCGATCACAAGCTAAGAAAATGGACGCTCATTATCAACCCCTCTCTCCTAGTGGCTCTACCATGAGCAACATGGAGGAATATGTCAACCATCCCAAAATGGGTGAAGCATCCACTCATCCTCATCAAACTTATTCCCCCACCTTTGTCAAGTTCCTTAATGAAAAGGGGTTACACGACAAATTTGACCAATTCATTGACAACCACAAGGATGAATTTCTTCAACATCTCATTGAACATGGCGCGTGCCTCCCATATTCATATGACCATGACAAGCTCAAACCATCTTTCATGACAAACCGCCAACACCCATCCATGATCAACCATGGGGACGTGTCCCTAATCCTAATGAACCCATCTATGACAACCCATGGGCTAGTTTTGCTTCCAACACTACCACCATTCACACTTTGGGACAAAACACGAGGGCTAGAAATGTTTCACAACCACAAGCATCCAACCCTTTCTTCAGATTACCTTATGACATGCTACCCTTCGATGTGCCAATTTCTAGGGTACCTTCTAATGTCACCATCACCGCCATACCACCTCCTCCAAACAATCAACAAAAAACCACCACGATTGTACCACAACCTCTTCCTCCACTAAACATCCCACCAAGATCGATCACCACACAAACGGTAGCACCACCCACAACTCAAACACCCATTGTGAATCCACTCAACCAGCCACAAAACCCATTGACAAACTATGCTAATCACACGCACACATATCAATCTTCCATGTATCAACCCCACCATGAGTCATTAATGCAACCTCCTTACAACATCCAACAATAGCCACAACCCCAAACTCAACAAGTCATCCCGCAACAACAAGCATATGGTTCCCATGTTTACACACAAGCCATAGGCCTACCCCCACATGTTCAACATCAACAATATGTCCAACCTCGAACTCAACAAGTCATCCCACAACAACAAACACATGGCTCTCACACCTACACACAAACCACGGGTCTTCCACCTCACGCACAACAACAGTATGCCCACTCCCAACAACAACAACAATATATTCACCCTCAATACCAACAATCGTCAATGCAACAACCTCCACTCCACCAAGTACCACAACCACCTCTTACTAACCCCTTCGACCAAGAATGGCAAGAGATGAAAAATGCCCTTAAAAATATCCAACTAGGAACCCAAAAGAAACACTTTAATTTGAAAGACTTACGTCCCTACCCATTCGACAGAAACATTGCCATCACACCTTTTTCTCAACACTTTGAAAATCCAAAATTTGATAAATACAAAGGAAAAGGAGACCCTTGTGACCACATCAAGGAGTTGTTCATGGCATACCAAGAAGTCACCTATGATGACCAATTCCTCCATCTTTTTCCATGAAGCCTACGAGGACAAGCCCTAGAATGGTTCATGCACTTACCTTATGGCTCCATATCCAATTTCGCCAATCTTTCAGAGAAATTCATCATCCACTTCTCATACAACGTAGAACATGAGATCACCATGCTTGACCTTTGCAACACCAAGCAATGAAGTGATGAGAGTTTCACTACTTATCTACAAAGATGGAGAGCCCTTGCTAGTAGGCTACCATGGACAACCCCTGAAAAACAACTCGTCCATATTTTCATCCAAAACCTCAATCAAAAAATGGCCTTCCATTTCCAAGTACATTGTGCATCAACCTTTGACGAGATCATAGAAAAGGGGGTCACTATTGAAAAGGCCCTTATTGCGAAGGGTCTAGTCAAAATCTACAACAAGAACGACAATGACAAAACCTCCAACGACAAACCTAAATTTTGGGCTAAAAATAAGAACACTATACGAGATGGTGCTACTGATTCTAAGTACATCCTAATCGCCACTCCAAAACCAAAAGAGACAAACGTAGTCCAAAATGTTTCAAACAATGTAGCAATCCCACCTGCTCCTCCAAAGAGGAATCCCCCTAACAACAATCCAAAATGTAAATGTACTCCCTTGGTGAACCACTTCAGGTTGTATTTCAAAAGTTACTCTATGCCAACATGGTTGAGTTCTCCACAACAAAACCATTTAACAAAAACCAACCTAAACCCATGTAGTACAAAGAAAATGAGTATTGTGATTATCACCGTATCAAGGGCCACACCACAAATAAATGCATGAAATTGAAAAACTATGTCCAAGACCTAATTGAGCACAACGGAATCCAAATGCAAGACCATGACAACACATCACCTAATGATGGCCTAGGCATCTACCAAGACCCTCTTCCTCAACACAACAATAATCAAACTGCCTCCCAACCATCCTCCTCCAATGCTAATCCTAACAACCAAACCAACAACATCAACTACATGATAATATAGTGTGTAGAATTGATTTTGATTCTACTCGTGTTGCCACCCATTGACCCCACACATAGTAAAGCCCTTTATATTGAAGTCCAAATCACCAACCATAAATTCAAGAGGGTCCTCTTGGATAATGGATCCGGCTTGAACATATGTACATTAAAATTCATAAAACTCCTAGGGTATTCAGTGGCTGATTTGGAATCTTTGGTTATCTCCATCAAGGCATACGACAACACGGAGAGAGAATCTGAAGGCACTATATGCCTTCCTATCAAGGTAGGCCCACTCACCATGCCCACTCTATGTCACGTGACTGATATTGACCTTCCATATAATCTCCTCCTAGGTTAACCATAGTTGCATGCCATGCAAGTCGTTCCGTCCACCTACCATCAATGCCTCAAATTCCCTCATAAAGGTGTGGAAGTCACCATTCCCGCCGATCAACAGCCCTTTGAATATTGCAAGGCCTTAGAGGTTATCTATGATCAACAATTCCATTGTCCAAGTACCTATGGGGATCATGTCAAAGATCCCTCATCCACTTCATCCACATTTTCATTCACGCCGCAAGTCACCATTGAACAATCACAAGCTTCCACTTCATCTTCCACCCGTACACCTCAAAAGGTCAAGATCGTAGACAAAGGATGTGGCGAGTATGAGCTTCACAGTGCCTTCCACGTGGGATAGTTACCATTGTCCCCCCACTCCCATGGTCGTCATCTTCTAAAGAAGGAAAAAGAACAGCAGCGTAGGATCAATGATAAAATTCCCTTTGTACCAGTACAGGTCTCTAGAGAAGAAGCTGAAGAAACAACTCTAAGTGATTAGCTATATCGTGATGAAACTACCCTAGCACCTGTCAATCTAGAATACTTCAAAGAAAAATATCCTGTACCATTTCAAATTTGTACCAAAATGCCTTACCGTGGAACAGGACTTGGCACCGATGAACAAGGTGTTACAGAACCCATACCGGTTGATCCTACATCTCCCAAGAAATATACTCAATACTTCGGTTTAGGATATGCTCCACTGACTGTGACAATCTATGGATGTGCTAAAACCTCGGTACAGGTAATGGAATCCTCTTCTAGTGTTGAAAACATCACACCGAGTGTCATCACAGCTTCATGTGAAGATCTGGACCTTTCTTGCATCTTCCCCGACAATGCCATCTTCATTATTGACCTCCCTCTCATTCATCCTGAACTCATTGCTTGGGATTGTCAAGGACCCCCACCTCTTGACGTATTTCTGAATGATGAGGCTCTCTCTGCATTTCTAGAACTTTGTGACACCTCATAATATGAAATATGCTTGCACGTTGATGCCTATTTTGGGGAAGAAGAGATCCTTAGTCTAAAAAAACAAAAATCAAAAAATAGAAGATCGTCCCCTAGTGAAAACCTCTCTAAGGCACTTTCAGACACAAAAGAGAAAAATAAAGACATATCTCCTAGTGAAAACCTCTCTAAGGCACTAGAAGATGAGGATCTCAATCTTCCCCCTATAACATCTCACTGGCAAGAGTGTTCCAACATTTTGATTGAAGGCACACAAGACATCAACCTCGGTATGCAAGAATCACCTAAGCTCACACATCTAGCAGAAAGTCTCGGTACAGAAGAAAAATCCAACATCTCCACAGTGCTTCATGAAACACCTGATGTGTTCACTTGGTCCTACGCCGACATGCTAGGATTGGATCCGTCTTTGGTTGTTCACCATCTTTTGGTACATCCTGATGCAAAACCTGTTAAGTAGAAACTCCGCAAGATGCACCCTCAAGTCACCTTGCTCGTCAAAGAAGAGCTGCAAAAATTGTTAGATGTCAGCTTTATCTGCCCTATTGATTATCCAAAATGGGTCTCCAATATTGTGCCAGTTGCTAAGAAACTTGGGGGCATCCGTTGTTGTTCAGACTTCCGAGACCTTAATAAAGAATGTCTGAAAGATGATTTTCCACTTCCCAACATTGATATAATTGTAAATCTCACAGCAGGACATGAGATGCTCTCCCTTATGGACGACTTCTCTCCATATAATCAAATCAGAATTGCTCCCAAAGATCAACACAAAACAGCTTTTACCTGTCCTTAGGGCACATACTGTTGGCAATTCATGCCCTTTGGTCTAAATAATGCGAGGGCAACCTATCAACGTGCAATGACTATTATCTTCCATGACATGATACACAAAATAATGGAAGACTATGTGGACGATCTCCTGGGAAAATCAAGAACAAGGGAATAGCACCCTAATATCCTGCGACAGATTTTTGCACTGCTCAGAGAGTACAAGCTTCACCTCAACCCCAAGAAATGCATCTTCAGCATAACATTAGGTAAACTCTTGGGGTTCATTGTCTCCCGCAAAGGCATCGAGGTAGATCCTACTAAGGTCACAGCCATAACAAAAATGCCTCCTCTAAAGACGTTCAAACAACTCCGAAGTCTTCAAGGCAAACTACAGGCTATACGAAGATTCATCACTCAACTTCTAGACAAATGCCATCTTTTTGCACATTTACTTCGTAAAGATGTACACTTTAAGTGGGATAAGAACTGTCAACAGGCATTCGACCACATCAAGGAGTATCTTGCTTCACCACCGGTCCTAATGGCTCCTATCCCTAAAAAGTCCCTGTTATTATATATATCAACAACTTCAATAGCATTGGGGGCATTTTTAGCACAACAGGATGATACTGGCTGTGAGAGAGCTATATATTACATCAGCAAGACTTTAGTTGGCTATGAGCTTAACTACATATTGTGATGTTCACAACACGCCCCACTTTACTCCTTAGCAAAATGAGGACCCCTATTGTGGCTTTTGCTTTCGCTTATGTGTGTTGTTCTGCTTGGTGGTAAAGGGAAAAGAGAGTGAAAATTGTAAACCTTGTTGAAAACAATGAAAAAATTGCATTTCAGTACCAGGGCAGAGTACAGATGAATTCCGTGTCAAAAATGAGCTAGGGTTGCTTTTTGAACCATGTTAAAATTCTCGGTATTTTGCAAGTTATGAGTTTTTTGGTAAAATGTACAAGGGAAGGGTTTGCATGTTGCATATACAATGCCTTTTGTATATCGGGTTGCATATACAAGGCCCTTTGTATACAAGTTCGCTTGTATACAAAGTCCTTTGTATATCGCTTTCCATATACAAAGTCATTTATATATGCAAGGTCGTTTTCTATACATAGTCGCGTAGGCCATCGGGTTTGCATGTCACGCATATACAAGTCTTTTACAAATCGGGTCACATATACAATGTTCTTTGTATGTTAGGTCATTGTACCTTGCACATACAAAACTAATTGTATATCAGGTCATGCATATACAAGGTCTTTTGTATGTCGCTCATATACAAAGTCGCAGAAATGGGTTATCGTGTTTACATACAAAGATGTTTGTATGTTTTTATACTTGTATGCATTTGCTAAAGTTCTATTTATACATGCAGGTTGGACCAGATGCAGATCTGAGGTAAAATGAATTTTTGTTTAAATCCACCGGTTGTATATTTGGTGTTTGTATGTTTGAACATACAAGCAAAACATACATTGCAATATACAATGACAATATGCGAGCCACGGACCTGAAAAGTTTATTAGGCAAGGTTAAGTCCTTGTATGTTGGTGGGCTTGTATATTGGTGGATACAAAGGCTTATACATTGGGTGGACCCGAGAAGTTATAAATTACAGTTAAGTCATTGTATGTTTCACAATGTATGTATCTTACTTATATTCGCGATATACAACAGAATATACATGCTGCGGAACTGAAACATTATCAAAGTTTGTTAAGTTCTTGTATGCTTCGATACATGCATTGTCAAACATACAAAGGTGATATGCATTGCAAATATCCATCGGGCAGACCCGAAAAAGTTATTAAAGATGGTTAAGTTGTTGAATATTTTGTGCTTTGTATATTAAGGATATACAAAGACATTATGCAGACCGCGGACGCGAAAGAGAGTTAAAGAGAGTTAATTGCTTGTATATTCCACACCTTGTATGTATGTTCTAAAAACATATATTGCTTTACATACAAGCCGGATTTCAAATGAAATTAAAACCCAATTTATGCAATGCATCATATCCGAACGTATATCAAAAATGCATTGCGTTATATACACATCCCGGAACCGAAAATGAATAGACTATGGTCTATAAAGGGCAGTAAGTCCGATGGGGACATACAAAGGCGCTTGTATGTATCAGCTTGTATAAATTGCAATGCATATCTTCAGATACAAGCGATACATACAAAGCGAAATATACAAGAACTGGATGCGAGTAGAAAATTAAATACAGAAAGGTTATTGTATATTTCGTGCTTGCATGTTTTGTGATATACAAGAAAAAGGGCGGGAAAGCAAAGCGATGGATTCTTTGAATCCATTTTAGAGCCCAATGCATGTTTTTGGTCAACGATGGTTGACCTGACCATTTTAACGTTGTATATGCATTTGGGCATGCAGATTTTCATAGTTTCATGGCCTGATGCCTGTGTTTTGCACTTTCAGCCTGATTTAATGTAATGTTTAAATCTCCTACTGGTTATTGAAATGATGATATGCTTAATTCTGGGCTGTTTGTTGCAAGATGCTGGAGCTATTTTGAAGTAGCTGAAAGTCGCAGAGTTGAGAACACAGTGGCGGCATGCAGTTGGAAATAAAGACGGGGCTTTAATGGCAAGGACATCCCAGGCGGCGGATCAGATCCTGAGAGATTGCAAGCGCATAAGGGGAAGCAAAGGCTTTCAATGCGAGGGGGTTTGCAGATGGAGACATTATTGTTGGAGCAGCGCTCAGTATGGGCATGCTGCTCAGATTTTTGGCGAAATTGGTTTTCCACCGTCTAATGCTGCACTGGGTGAATGCAGACCGTCAATTAATTAGGGATTTTTGGGAACTATATTGGGGATACTCAGAGATATATATTCAGCCCCTTTACTGTGTAAAAGGAGGGAGGTCAATCATTCAAAATTTGACCTGTAGCAATTTCATGTAGGAGATCGGATTACTGAGACTAATGAGGACTGAACTGTTGAAACATCAAGGTTCTTTCTTCAGATCATTGTAAATGTACTTGTTCTAAAGCATACTGAATGGAGATGAAGCTTCAGATTACATCCTGATTATAAACTTTACGTAATCTTCAAGTTGATTTCTAGATATGTACTGGTGAATGATGTGTTCAATAGAAGCGCTTTCATTCCATTGCATGTTGTTGTCAACTTTTCCTTTGAAGATTTGCACTAGATCATGCGGATTTGTGGAATGTCCTAGTAAAGTATGATTCTAGTTTTTCTTCTCTTCATTGTTGTATGGGAACATGTATGTGGATCAGTGATCTCAGTCAAGTAATTTTAGGAATCTCGTTCTCTAACCCTTTTTCTCATTTTAATTTCATAGAAATCACTTTCATAACTGCAAATCATGATAAATAGAAAGCAGAACAAAGAAATATGCTGACATCTCGTAGATAACTGAATATCATTAGCATATTTGAGCTAAATGCATGTAGTGTTGAAAATATCATGCAAAGAATCACAAATAATGGTAGAAATCATGCAAATATCAACTTAGACACATTATTTGAAGAAATATACTGTGTAGAGTAACCTCTTTGTATAGCATAGGTGTAGAAAGCAAAAATTACTGATGAACGTAAGGCCCCAAAATGGAAAACAGCAACACACATCAACCACTGAGTAACGTCAGTAGATTATGAACTAATCAACGGAGACTTGGGATCATGAATTATTTGAATTTATCGTATCTTTCAAGATAAATAAAGGTTGTTGTGTAACTTTTATTTGTGTTTATGTGTGACTAACATCACCATCAACAGAAACAGGCACTAGGAGGGCCCCTCTCATCATCAGTAGGTTTCATCCGATTTAATAATGCAGACAGAAAGGTAACACTCAAGCATCTTTGTATTTCAAGATGTTATATGAAAAGATTTGTTGTTTTAAGTTTATGCATGTTGATCATTTGTGAAGTTTTCAAGATTAAGCATAAATATAGCCTTGACTAGGGAGTTTCAGCTGATCTTTACCATAAACCAGCAAATCTTCCTTAAATTTAAGAAATCCTGGCTCCCAAGCCAAATACTAGGTCCAAATCTAGTGGACTCTTTGAAGAATTACCTATTAGGGGATTTAGACCTAGAACTGTGGACATTCATCACTCTCCTGATTCTAGTACATCAGAAGCTTCACCAGAATGTGCTCCTATAACTCCTCTCATGTTTCAAACACCTACAGGACCACCTGTCACACCTCAGGTCCAGCCTCAACCTATCATACCTCAGGTTCAACCTCCACCAATTCCAATGTCATTCTTTGCTGTAGAATCACCTTTGACTTTTAACACATCATGCTCTGCCTAAGAATCCTGATAAAATTTCTCCTAAGTATCATCCATATTAGGATGTTGATGATCATATCAGAACTTTCAAGGAAACCTGTTGTAGGGCTAGAATTGAGCATCAAGATGTTGTATGTAGGTTATTTCCATTTTCCTTAGGGGAAGAAGCATATAACTGGTATACTAGTCTTGGTCAGGGTTTAGTCAATTCATGGGATGCCTTAGAAAAAGCCTTTAAGGATAGCTTCAGAACACCTATAGATCCTTCAATGAATTATCATTTGTTTGCCACAATTAAGAGATTTGAAGGAGAACCTATTGCTAACTTCAATGCAAGATTCCAGAAAATGCTCTCAAAGGTAGTAGCACCTTATGCTGTAGCAGATGAAGCTGCTAGGAGCATTTATTATTCAGCTTTAGATCCTTTGACTTCCATGTTTATTAGGAGAGCACATCCTGGTGTAACAACATTAGCAGGAGCTTTTGAAGAAGCTATCCAAGTCAGTCAGCAATTGGCCCCTGCTCCCACACCAAATATTGCCTTCCCTACACTTCCTGGTTATCCTACATATCCTGGTCACCAGCAGACCAATAGAGCCATGATGCCAGCCCCTTTGTAGATACCTCCACTCAGTATCATGCCACCACCAAATGGAAATGGCCAGATGTTAGAATATCCTAGACAAATACAAGTACCTCAAGTTGTGGAATAATCTAGCAATAACAATGGATCTTCCTTTTTCAAGCCTCAAATAGAGAATGTAGTGGCCAAGGTTTAGGAAGAGAAAGAAGAAATGAAGGAGATATCAGTACAGTTGAGAAAACTTACCACTAAGGTCACTCATCTAAGGAGTCAAAACTTCTATTCACAACCTAATCAGAACAGAGGTTATGCCAATGACAGACCAAATTATCTTGATAGGGGGTACAACAATAATTACAATAACAATGGCAACAATAATCTTCCTAGACAGCCTACAGTGTGGAACACTAGGCCAAACAATGGTTCCTTGCCATCACCCCTAGACAATTAGTCTCCTAATGAACCTAAATAGACCACTAGAGTAAACCTTGCAGAGGCAGCACTTACAAACTGGTGTAGGATACATAACACCAATGCTCATGCAGAGCTGGACTGTCCTTAATTCAAGATTGCTGCAAGTATATTCCAAGCTGAAGTGTCCAATACTTCAGGGGATCCACCTTATGTAGAGGGAAATGAAATTGTCCCCTGTGAATATGATTCTGCCTTAGTGCTAGAAAGCTTCATGCATCATCCTTGTCAGCAAACAATTTCATCTCATCAGGATCACACCTCAACATGTGAAGAATCAACCAGGGCTTTTGAATCTAACTATGTCTTTCCATTTGAGGATGAAAATGAGCCATCAATTGAGCATGAGGAAGTTAATGCTTATCAACAGCAGCCTCAGGGTAGGCATAATTACAACTTGAGGAATAACTCAAGTAGATCCGCTGATCCTTTGACCACATCCTTGCCTCCAAACAATTTCAACACTCCACTTGATCCCAAGGCAAGTAATAACCCTAGATTCCCCAAAGTCAATGCTCAATATTTGGCACCACAAAACACAACACCAAAAGCTACAAATCTGCCTCCTGAGTCTGACAAGTTGGTCACTTATCTGACTGATGAAATGAAAAATATCAAAATCAGCGTATCATTGTCAGAATTGCTTAAAACCCCTACTATCAAGAGAGCCTTCGTGAAATCATTGGATGATCCTGCTCAAAAAGAGGATAGTCATGCCTCAGGTCAGTTTGGAAACAAAGATCATGCTGCTAGGGATGTCAATGTTAAACATAAAGTGCCAGCCACTATTCAAGTTGCAGAGACTTCCCACATTACCCTATATAAAGACAAGAGTGAGTCACCTCCTTTCCTCCTTACCATAAGGATGTTTGGTAAAAATTTGCACAACTGCTTAGTAGACTCAGGAGCATCTACCAATGTGATGCCCCTATCTATATGCAATGCTTTAGGGTTACATCCTGCTAAATCATTAAAGAAAGTGACACAATTGGACAAGACAGAGGTAAGTGTGGTAGGAGAACTAACTCACATTCACATGCAGTTAGCATCAGATCCCAGAAATCAGTACTATATTGATATTCAAGTAGTTGATATACCTAATACATATGGGATGTTACTCAGCAGAGACTGGTCAAAAACCCTTAATGAATACATGTCAACTGATTTTAGTCATATGTGGTTGCCCTAGAGAGGGATACCAAATCAAATAAGAATAGATGTTGAACCCCGCATGAAACACATGATCACTGAATATAACAAAACCAATGAAATCATGTATGTGGATGTAGAACCCGGAGTTTACTCCATTAGACCCCAGACTGTTAGCATAGAGGAGATCCTGATGCTTGACATTCATAATCATGACGATTACCCTCAAGATGATAAAATAATTGCAGAATCTAATTATAATCCTGAAAATAAAATAGAACTAGATCATTTCAAGAATTTTGAGATGCATTTGTTTAATGAGGTGCAACAATGTCACTTGTTAAATGTGTTTGTTCAGGTTGCATGATGAAGCTCATTCTGAAAGGACTTGTGATGCCTGTTTAGACATGTTGGAGTTGGAACAAGCATATAATGAGGCATCTTCATCACCATCCATGGTGAGTTCTACAGATAATGATAATGATACTGATTTTTGTTTATTTTCTGCAAGAAAAAGAGAATGCACATAGCGGGATGAGAGTTCTATTCAGATGACAGAAGAGATTTTGGTCTGTAACAAGAGTAATGCTATGAACAAGAAGAAAATCACCCCATGGAGTGATTGTTTAGTAGAATCAAATTATGAGTTATCTAATGAAGATAAGGGCAGTAATCTGTCCAAATTTGAAGAGTTCTTATCAAAAGAAATTCAAAAGATGACACAACAGCAAAGATCCCCGGAGGATGTTTTGATTGAGGGATGGTATAGGTTACATGAAGCACCACATTCAGAAACTGCTTGTTCATTGTGTCTGCATATTCTGAAAAGGCAGACGTTGCCTAGTTCAAAAGATTTTCCTTCTGATGGTAAGAGAAAACAGGAAATATCAGCTTTACATAAGACGGATAAGGTGAAGACTGAGAAAGCTGAGGTACCAAAACTAAAGTGGATATCTAGTGGTGCAGCTGGAAGGAAGAAAGAAGGCCCAGACAAGCCTTTAATTGATGAAAAAACATGGATCCTTAGATTTGATGGATCCAAATCAAAACAAGGAGCTAAAGTAGGGATAGATCTGATTGATCCATCTAGAAAATCCTATCTAGTAGCATATAGATTGCAGTTCCCATGTACAAACAATGTGACAAAGTATGAAGCCCTAATCCATGGGATACTGTTTGCACTTAGAAAGAAGGTGAAAATTCTGCATGTCTATGGAGATTTAGAATTAGTTGTGAGACAAGTAAGAGGTATATACTCTTGCAATTACAAAAGGTTGTCCAATTACAGGCATAGGGTATGGGACTTAATAGAAGATTTTGATACATTCAACATCACACATGTACCCAGAGAGCAAAATCATAGGGCGGATGCCTTAGCCCAGGCTGCGAGTACTCTAGAGCCTCTGTCCATATATGGTCTAAAAAGATTCTCGGTTGAATTGGTATCAATACCTTTCGTGCCTGATAATGTAACTAATCTTCAAGTATTTGATGATGACCAGCATATACTGGACTTTATTTCCAACAAAGATGTTTTTGAAGCGCAGATCATAGATGAAGCAAATATAGAAGACCACATCTGGGAAGAGGAAGAAATCCTAAAGCTGCCTAGTAACAGGATTCCTAAGGGAATGATAGAGCTAGAAAGAGCATTTGATCTCGACAATATGCTAAAACAAAAGGACCTCCCAAAAGTGGATGCAGGATAGTACTCACAGGTTAATATTGGGCAGGGTGATAAAAGAAGAAACATTCTGATTGGGAAGGTTTGTACAGAGGAGGAGTTGGAAGGAATAACCCAAGCTCTCAAAGACTATATTCACATCATTGCCTGGACATATGATGAGCTGAAAACTTACGACACATCAGTCATCACTCATACAATACCTTTGAAGCTAGACATCAAGCCTTTTCGGCAGAAACAAAGACCCGTCAACGCTTTACTGGAGCCCATTTTTTTTAAGAGGTCAAAAGACTGCTTGATGCCAGGATCATATTTCCTGTACGACATTCCACATGGGTCACAAACCTGGTCCCAGTAAGGAAAAAGAATGGCGACATCAGATTGTATGTGGACTTTAGAAACTTAAATCGAGCTTCTAAAAAGGATAATTATCCTTTGCCTTCTCTGGATGAGGTCCTGCAAATTGTGAATGGTCCCAAGATGATGTCATTCTTAGACGGTTTCTCTAGTTATAACTAGGTAATGGTGGACAAAATTGATAGATTGAAGACCGCATTCACCACAAAGTGGGGGATCTTTGCCTACAGGCGCATGCCATTTGGGTTGATAAACGTTGGGGCAACATTTCAACGAGCAATGGACATAGCCTTCAGAGGCTTGATTGGTAAATGCATAGTCATATACATGGATGACTTAACAGTTTTCTCTAAAGATAGAGCAAACCATGTAGAGGACCTGAGAAAGGTGTTGAGGAAGTGCGAACAATACGGGATATCCCTGAACCCCAAGAAATGCATATTCGGGGTAACCACAGGGAAGCTATTAGGTCACTTGATAACAGAAAATGGTGTCATCATTGATCCTGACAGAGTGGAGTCCATCATGAAGATACAGCTTCCTGGAAGCAAGAAAGACCTCAAATCTTACTTTGGTAAGATTAATTTTGTTAGGAAATTTATCACTAGCTTTGCAGAAATAGTCAGACCCCTGAATGCTATGCTCAAGAAGGACACTAAGATTGAGTGGACACCTGAAGCTAGAGTGGCTTTTGAAGATATTAAAAAGGCCATATCAGATGCTCCAGTTCTAATCAGTCCAGATTATGCCAAGGATTTTTACATTTACTCATTTTCTTCAGAGCATACTTCTGCAGTAGTGTTGACACAGAGAAATGAAGAAAAGGAAGAAAAGCCTATAGCCTTCATGAGCTGCCTTTTCAGAGATGCAGAGCTCAGGTACATGGACATTGAAAGACAGACACTTGCTCTGGTTCAAGCAATTAAGAAATTTAGGCATTACATTCTGAGAAGTAAAGTGATTGCTGTGGTACCTGATGCAGCAATGAAAATGTTGTTAATGCAAAGCAAACCAGGTGAGAAAAGAGCTAAATGGATAGCTGTCCTCCAAGAGTATGATATGAACATTATGCCCATGAAGTTAGTAAGAGGACAGGCATTGAGCCAAATGATATCAGAGATTGATCCTAATATCATGAGCCAACAGTATGTTGTGAATGCAAAGATAGATGGAGAATGGTACTCAGACATCAGACACATCCTGATCACTGGAAGATGTCCTTCAAGACTGCAGGCCTCAAAAGGAGAGCCTTAAAGATAAGGTCACAGAAATACATGATCAAAGGAGGAGTCCTTTTTAAGAAAAACTATGAGGGGATATACCTAAGGTGCCTGGAAAGATCAAAAGCAGATAAATTGCTAGCAGAATTGCATGATAAGTTTGGGATTGCACATGGATCACCTTTAGATACCACTCATGCTATCCTCAGGGCAGGGTATTACTGGCCCACTATTTTCAAAGATATTGTTGAACACATCAAATGTTGTCACATGTGTCAGGTTGCTGCAAACAGAGAAAAATATGCTGCTCAACCTTTGCATCTAGTGATGGAAATGCACCCATTTGCTCAATGGGGAATGGACTTCATAGGACCTATCAATCCTCCATCATCTTCAGGCCACAGGTATGTTTTAACTGTCACTGATTACTATACCAGGTGGACCGAACCTGTCAGCAGTAAGACATGTAATGTTGAGGACGTCATTAAGTTTTTGGAAGGTAATATAATGACCAGGTATGGAGTTCCATATGCTTTAGTATGTGATAATGGGTCTGCTTTTGCTTCCATTAAACTATCAAGTTGGGCTTTTGATTATGGGATCATTTTAAAATTCTCCTCAAATTACTATCCCCAAGGGAATGGATGAGTAGAATCCACAAACAAGAACCTATTGACCATCATAAAAAAGTTGATAGAAAAGAACCCAAGGGAATGGAACACTTTATTGAAGTATGCCTTATGGGTAGATAGAACTAGAAATTCTCTGTTTCACTTAGTATATGGGGTGGATCCCATCCTCCCTGTTAACCTAAGGATTCCTACACTACAGTTTGCACAAGAATACCTGGGCATAGATAATAAACAAGAAGTTAGGTTGCTGTAGTTGATGCACCTAGAGGAAAAAAGAAGTGAAGCAATTAACCAATTTGCTAAACATCAGGCTATTGTCAAGCGTTGGTTTGACAAAAGAGCCAGGGTTAAGGCTTTCAGAATCTTAGACCTAGCCCTGATGTGGGACAAAGCACATGAAAAGAAAGGAGATCATGGTAAGTTTGATAAACTCTAGATAGGTCCCTTTCAGATTTCTAAAATTTTATGAGACAGCACCTACAGGCTTAAGACCTTAACCGGTGAGGATGTTCCATTACCAGTTAATGGACAGTTTCTCAAACATTACTTCCAAGCCTGAAGTGGCACCATGATAGCCATGTGTATCATAGTGTATATTTCTATATAGTTGTTTGTACAGTTTATTTGTTTTGCTTGCTTTGTTGTTTCCTTAGCAGGGATCTTTATTTTGATTTAGAGTATGAAGGAGCAGGCTAACAACCATTGAAAATAATGTAGAATTCAGGACATTCAGGTTAATTATCTAAAATTTATGCATAGCTTGTTGTGACTGTCATGAATGTAGAAAATTGTTTGACTTGTGAAATGTTGTATTCAATAAGAATGGGTTGAGTATTCAAGGAATGTTTCTCATGATGACACACCTAAAATCCTTGGGTTTGTTGAACTTGCCAGTGTAGATATTAGGTGAAAAATTAGAGGTCACCCTTACTACCATTACAATTCTCAGCTTAATTTCAGCAAGTGACCACTCCTTGCATCATGAAGTTACAAATGCAATATCTTATGAAATCTCTATCAAATACAAAAAGAAAAATAAATAAATAAAATAGATTTTACTGAAAATCTAGATTAAGCCATCTAAGTAACTCTACTGGGGCTATAGACGCTCACCGGCAGTGGGGCTCTACTTAGGAGAATTGTAACGATAACCTTGTCAGGGCTATAGACACCTGCTGGCAGCAAGGCTCTATCTGGTTGGCTATGAGGGAATGTCCTCACCTACGTAGTCTAATATCAGTTACTGGTTTGTTCAACTGATCTTCAAGATGAGGCTTATTAATCACGTGCACCCACTTAAACTGAAAGTAAAATTCATGCACCTTATTGAATACATTGAGTCTCAAGTTGAATAATAATTTACAGAAAAGATAGTTGGAATTTATGAATTTATTTCATTCAGTTTCCTTTAATGGTTTGAATTTAAATGTTTTATTTGGTTGCTAGTTGTTGTGATGTTCACAACACACCCCACTCTACTCCTTAGCAAAATGAGGACCCCTGCTGTGGCTTTTTCTTTCGCTTGTGTATGTTGTTCTGCTTGGTGGTAAAGGGAAAAGAGAGTGAAAATTGTAAACCTTGTTCAAAACAATGAAAAAATTACATTTCAGTACCAAGGCAAAGTACAGATGAATTCCGTGTCAAAAATGAGCTAGGGTTACTTTTTGAACCATGTTAAAATTCCCTGTATTTGGCAAGTTATGAGTATTTTGGTAAAATGTACAAGGGAAGGGTTTGCATGTTGCATATACAATGCCTTTTGTATATCGGGTTGCATATACAAGGCCCTTTGTATACAATTTCCAGCCCTTGTCAAGATCGATGCAATGCCAATATTATTGGTAGGTAGTAGTATCTGGCAGAGGTAGCATAAAATGCAAATCAAGATGCACCAACAGCAAGCAAATTTCTGACGGCTATCTCCCCATCCAACGCCAATAATATACCTCCCGGGGGGGCCCACCCATAGAACTAGGTAGCTTCGTATGTTCAAAATAAGCATATCGCCTAGTGCCCCTTCCTGGATGTTCCATAACCAAAACAATAATAGGACGGAGCTTGTATACAAAGTCCTTTGTATATCGCTTTCCATATACAAAGTCGTTTGTATATGCAAAGTTGTTTTCTATACATAGTCGCGTACGCCATCGGGTTTGCATGTCATGCATATACAAGTCTTTTACAAATGGGGTCGCATATACAATGTTCTTTGTATGTTAGGTCATTGTACCTTGCACATACAAAACTGATTGTATATCGGGTCATGCATATACAAGGTCTTTTGTATGCCGCTCTTATACAAAGTCACAGAAATGGGTTATCGGGTTTACATACAAAGATGTTTGTATGTTTTTATAATTGTATGCATTTGCTAAAGTTCTATTTATACATGTAGGTTGAACCCGATGCAGCTCTGAGGTAAAATGAATGTTTGTTTAAATCCGCTGGTTGTATATTTGGTGTTTGTATGTTTGAACATACAAGCAATACATACATTGCAATATACAATGACAATATGTGAGCCGTGGACCCGAAAAGTTTATTAGGCAAGGTTAAGTCCTTGTATGTTGGCGGGCTTGTATATTGGTGGATACAAAGGCTTATACATTGGGTGGACCCGAGAAGTTATAAATTACGGTTAAGTCGTTGTATGTTTCGCAATGTATGTATCTTACATACATTCGTGATATACAACAGAATATACATGCTACGGAACTGAAACGTTATCAAAGTTTGTTAAGTTCTTGTATGTTTCGATACATGCATTGCGAAACATACAAAGGTGATATGCATTGCAAATATACATTGGGCGGACTCGAAAAAGTTATTAAAGATGGTTAAGTTGTTGAATATTTTGTGCTTTGTATATTGAGGATATACAAAGACATTATGCAGACCGCGGACGCGAAAGAGAGTTAAAGAGAGTTAATTGCTTGTATATTCCGCGCCTTGTATGTATCTTCTAAAAACATACATTGCTTTACATACAAGCCAGATTTCAAATGGAATTAAAACTTGATTTATGCAATGCATCATATCCGAACGTATATCAAAAATGCATTGCGTTATATACATGTCCCAGAATCGAAAATGAATAGACTGCGGTCTATAAAGGGCGGTAAGTCCGATGGGGACATACAAAGGCGCTTGTATGTATCAGCTTGTATAAATTACAATGCATATCTCCAGATACAAGCGATACATACAAAGCGAAATATACAAGAACCAGATGCGAGTAGAAAGTTAAATACAGAAAGGTTATTGTATATTTTATGCTTGCATGTTTTTCGATATACAAGAAAAAGGGCGAGAAAGCAAAGTGATGGAGTTTTTGAATCCATTTTAGAGCCCGATGCATGTTTTTAATCAACGATGGTTGACCCAACTATTTTAACGTTGTATATGCATTTGGGCATGCGAATTTTTATAGTTTCATGGCCTGATGCCTGTGTTTTGCACTTTTAGCTTGATTTAATGTAATGTTTAAATCTCCTACGGGTTATTGAAATGATGATGTGCTTAATTCTGGGTGTTTGTTGTAGGATGCTGGAGCTATTTCGAAGTAGCTGAAAGTCGCAGAGTTGAGAACATAGTGGCGGCGTGCAAGTGGAAATAAAGACGGGGCTTTAATGGCGAGGACATCCCAGGTGGCGGATCAGATCCCGAGAGATTGCAAGCGCATAAGGGGAAGCAAAGGCTTTCAATGCGAGGGGGTTTGCAGATGGAGACATTATTGTTGGAGCGGTGCTCGGTATGGGCATGCTGCTCAGATTTTTGGTGGTATTGGTTTTCCACCATCTGATGTTGCACTGGGTGAATGCAGACCGTCGATTAATTAGGGATTTTTGGGAGCTATATTGGGGATACTCAGATATATATTCAACCCCTTTACTGTGTAAAAGGAGGGAGGTCAATCATTCAAAATCTGACCTGTAGCAATTTCATGTAGGAGATCAGATTACTGAGACTAATGAGGACTGAACTATTGAAACATCAAGGTTCTTTCTTCAGATCATTGTAAATGTACTTGTTCTAAAGCATACTGAATGGAGATGAAGCTTCAGATTACAACCTGATTGTAAACTTTACGTAATCTTCAAGTTAATTTCTGGATATGTACTGGTGAATGTTGTGTTCAATAGAAGCGCTTTCATTCCATTGCATGTTGTTGTCAACTTTTCCTTTGAAGATTTGCACTGGATCATATGGATTTGTGGAATGTCCTGGTGAAGTATGATTCTAGTTTTTCTTATCTTCATTGTTGTATGGGAACATGTATGTGGATCAGTGATCTCAGTCAAGTAATTTTAGGAATCTCATTCTCTAACCCTTTTTCTCATTTTAATTTCATAGAAATCACTTTCATAACTGCAAATCATGATAAATAGAAAGCAGAACAAAGAAATATGCTGACATCTCGTAGATAATTGAAAATCATTAGCATATTTGAGCTAAATGCATGTAGTGTTGAAAATATCATGCAAAGAATCACAAATAATGGTAGAAATCATGCAAATATCAACTTAGACACATTATTTGAAGAAATATACTATGTAGAGTAACCTCTTTGTATAGCATATGTGTAGAAAGCAGAAATTACTGATGAACGTAAGGCCCCAAAATGGAAAACAGCAACACACATCAACCACTGAGTAACGTCAGTAGATTATGAACTAATCAACGGAGACTTGGGATCAAGAATTCTTTGAATTCATCGTATCTTTCAAGATAAATAAAGGTTGTTGTGTAACTTTTATTTGTGTGTTTATGTGTGACTAACATCACCATCAACACTACACCCCCATGGAACCCGCATGTCTAGCCGTCATTTTTTGCTCTCAAAAGTTATGGCACTACATGTTAAGTCATTCTATCAAGCTCATATCTAGGGTTGATCCTCTTAAGTACCTCCTTTCCAGAATTGCACTCACAGGGAAAATGGCAAAATGGGTCATGTTGAGTGAATTTGATATTAAGTATGTTGACAGGAAAGCAATCAAAGGACAAGTTGTAGCTGATCAGTTGGCCAAAGCGCCCCTCACAGATTATCAGCCGCTATCCATTGACTTTCCAAATGAGTCCATCCTGACCATGGTAGAATCAACACATGAAACTATACTTTGATGGATCCTTCACTAATCATGGTTCAGGGGCAGGAATACTACTGGTGACCCCACAGGGCAATTATATCCACAAATCTTACAGACTTGCTTTCCCTTGTACGAATAATGTAGCCAAATATGAAGCTCTGATCATTGGTCTCAAAATAGTCATGCAATGGAATATCTCACAACTATAGGTCTATGGAGACTCTCAGTTGATCATTAAACAAGTGAATGACGAGTTTACCACAAAGGATGATAAGCTAGTGCCCTATAAGAAAATGGTTGATGAATACAAACTATTCTTCACCTACATACAGTTTGAGTAGGTACCTCACCTTCACAACAAAGCAGTTGATGCCATGGCTACTATCGGTTCACTTCTGGACATGCCTCCTAATAGCCACCAATGTGAGTTTCTTGTGGAATAGCTCCTTATGCCAGCGTATCATGTCACCGAGTCAGAATTTGTTTGTGAGATTGTTGGTTTAGAAAATCCCTCGTACTATGACATTTACACCTACCTCCAACATCACACTTTCCCTCCTGAATCCACCCGCAAACAACAACGATCCCTCATTCGCCATGCCGCTCGCTACACTATCTTTGTCGACACCCTCTATCACCGAAGCTATGATGGCACTCTTCTTTGATGCTTAAACACGGAAGAAGCTTCCCTTGCCTTACATGAGGTCCACACAGGTATCTACAAAGCGCACACAAGTGGAATTGTCCTAGCAAAAAAGCTCTTGCGTACTGGATATTACTGGCCTACTATGGAACATGATGCATGTGAGTACGTGAAAAAGTGCAAGCCCTGTCAACAACATGGAGATCTCATTCACGCTCCTTCTCAAGCGTTGCAACCTATTACTACACCATGGTCTTTCTCTCAGTGGGGCCTAGATCTCATTGGCAAAATCCATCCATCCTCCTCAGATAGACACAAATTCATTATCACCGCCACAGAATACTTTACTAAGTGGGTCGAAGCCATCCCCCTCACTTTCACCATTAGCAACCAAATCGCCAAGTTCATCCTTTACCATATCATCTGTCGTTATGGTATCCCATCCGCCATTGTTACCGACAATGGTAAGCCTTTCAAAAACCATGATATTCAAGATCTCTATGAACAATTCCACATTCAACATCATTGGTCCACTCCATATTACCCACAAGGTAATGGGCAGGTTGAGGCAACTAATAAAACCCTACTCAAAATCCTCAAGAAAGTTGTCAACAAAACTGGTCGTGATTGGCACCTCCATATCCATCCTACCCTCTGGGCCTATCGCACTAGTATCCGCATACCCACAGATGCTACACCATATTTCCTTGTCTTTGGAGTAGAAGCCATCCTGCCAATCAAGATCAAATTGCCCTCCTTGTGCATCTCCTTATGTAATGTCATCACTGATGAAGAATACCGTGTTGCACGCCTCCAAGAGCTCGAGTTGTTGGATGAACGACGCCTCAACGCCCTCAATCACCTCCAAGCATACCAAAATCGGCTTCACAGATCCTATAACAAGAAGATCTATGCTAGGGAGATTTCAGTAGGAGATCTGGTCCTGAAAGAAAATCAAAGGAATCTATCTAAGCGAGAAAAGAAAGGAAAATTTGAGCCTAATTGGCTAGGACCCTACATTGTCACTACAAAGTATGGCTCTAGAGCATATCGCCCCTCCACCCTTGAAGGAGAAGAACTAGAGGAGCCCATGAATATCATTCACTTGAAATGGTTCCATAGTTAGTTCGCTAAATACCCCATGTCAAAAATACAAAAAAATACAAAAATCTAAAAAAAATTACAACAAAAAAAAAACCAAGGGCACCCATGGGGCGCTAAACGTAACGCCTAGCGCCTAATGGGCACTATGACACACACTCCAACACCCATTAGGCACGCTATTCCGCCCCTCCGCCACCACTCAAAATGCTCCCACAATAAAAATTTATTAATAAAATAAACATAAATTTAATAATAAAACAAACAAAACAAAAATAATAATAATAATAATAATAAATACATCAATAAAAATAAAATACTAATAATAACAACAATCTAATAACAAACCCAATAATAAATTTTCAAACCCATCACAATCTTTTCCAAAAAAATCACAAAACCTATAACACATTTTTTTCAAAAAATCAAAACACCCATCCAAAAACTTCAAAAAAAAACAAAAAAAAATTCAAAATTTTTCAAAAAATTGTCAACCCATTTGCCCATTTTATGCGCTAATTCCCCTTTTACCTCCTAATTCATTTTTTCTGCCGATCTCTCAAGGGGGCATCACCTCACCACTCATTCAACTTGTTTTCGCTCATTGGGGCATATTTATCAAAAAATTCTATATTCTTTGATATCTCATCAACTTGCTAACCGCAACAGCCGTGACGCCATATCAAAGAGGGGCAAAATGTAGACACCTGAAAATGGTCACAACCAACTTTATTCAGTCACGCATTCAACCCTAATCCACTTGCATCACTTCGTCCAATCTGATTATTAATTAAATAATTTTTAATTATTTAATTAATTTATTCTGCACCTTTATCATGTCATAAAAATCAATTCTTCTACTATAGTTTGAAAATTAAATATTTTTTACTATAGTTCATTTAAAAAATTAAATAAATTAACATATTTATTTAATTCCCTATTTTGTGCACTTTTGATTACTTTTTGTAATCATAATTATTTTCTTCTAATCCATGTGCACATGAATTAATTTTAATTAATTCATCATTACAAACCCCCATGTTTCTAGAAGTCCACTCGTCATCCAATGGACACACATGTACATGACAAGTGGTACTTTGGAAACATGGGTAAATCTTCCAAATTGAGTACATTTGTCTTCTTTCTTCCACCCCACTCCATGTGTCACTATTCATCTCAATTTAAAATTCCATGTGGCACTATTTGAACACTATTCCTCTAATTTTAAATTCCACTTGTCCTCTCCATGGAATTTAAAATTCATCACAAAATCTAAGCCTTACCTTTTCATAAATGAGTCCTTACATGTCATACAACTACTCAATCTTGACCATCCATCCATTCAAACTTACATTCTCATCCATTGAATCTTGGGGTAACTTTCACATCCAATCCAATCATGCCATTTGTCCAATCCTCCTTGATTGAGGATCCTTAAGCAATCTCAACCATTGATCCTTCAAATTGATCTTAGCCCTCCAATCCTATCTCCAAAAATCTATAAATTGAGGCCTCCACCTCCCATTTGGAACAAGTCATTTTGTGCAATGTTATGTTGTCAATTTGAGTGCTTACATCTATAGTTCTTAGTGCAATTCAACATAGTCTAGTTTAGTTTATCATCCATTTAGGACATATCATCACTAGTTTGCTTAGATAGGGTGCATGTTTTAGTATAAAAGCATAGTAGTGATTTGGTCCAATCTTGAGGTCCCTTGGACTTGAGATTGGGTGCATCTTAGGAGTAATTTGCATCTATTTTAGGTCTCATGTTCATCAGGTAGATGGGTAAATGTTGTGATATTATTATTGACAGTGGAAGCACTAATAATCTTGTCTCAAACAAGATGGTTAACAAGTTAAAGTTGAAAAGGAGAAGGCATCCACATCCATATCGGATTGCATGGTTGTAGAAGTACCATAGAGATTTGGTCAATTAGCAGTGTTTAGTCAAGTTCAAAATTGGAGACTACCATGATGAGGTGATGTGTGACATCCTACCGATGGATGCATGTCATATGCTATTAGGAAGGTTGTGGCAGTATGATAGGTGTGATATCCATGATGGCCATGCAAACACCTATTCCCTAAAAAAGGATGGAGTTCGTCATAAGTTGAAGCCCTTGAAGGAAGTGAATGAAAAGGTATGTAGTATTGCTAGAATTTTCTTGGTAGATGGCAGGAAATTTTAGGAAGGTATGAAGCATGAGTGTCAGTGCTTTGCATTGATTCCTAAGATCAACCAAGAGAAATGTGAAGATGTACAAGCAGAAATTTTAAATATGTTGGAAGAATTTTCATGACATTGTCTTTGATAATGTACTAGAAAGTTTACCACTAGGGAGGAAGATAAGTCATAGAATGGATTTAATACCAAGAGCCTGTTTGTCGAATAAGGCAGCCCATAGAATGACTCCTGCAGAGAATGAAGAGCTAAGTAGACAAGTTCTCGAGCTGTTAAGGAAAGGACTGATAAGGGGGAGCCTAAGTCAATGTGTAGTGCCTTCAATACTAGCACCAAAGAAAGATGGAGAGTGGAGAATGTGTACAAATTCCTGAGCCATCAACAAAATTACAATCAAGTATAGATTTCAATTGTGAGGATGGATGATATTGTGGATTACTTGAGTGGAGCCAAGTACTTTACGAAGATTGATCTGAAAAGTGGATATCACCAAATCCAAATCAGAGAAGGAGATGCACGGAAGATAACCTTCAAGACTAAGGAGGGCATGTACGAATGGTTAGTCATGTCATTTGGGCTAACCAATGCACCAAGCACATTCATATGACTCATGAACGAGGTATTAAAGGATTTTTTGGGTAAATTTGTCATTATTTATTTAGATGATATTTTGATTTTCAGTAAGACTTTGGAGGAGCACTTGATGCATGTTCGAAGAGATTTTGAAAAGTTGAGGGAAGAGAAGTTGTTGATTAATCTAAAGAAACGTAGTTTTGTGAAGAAGTTGGTGTATCTGGGATTTTTTATCTTAGGTGAGCATCTTAAAATGGATCTAGGGAAAGTGACGGCAATCATTGAATGGCCTACCCCAAGGAGTGTTACATAGGTACACTCTTTTCATGGTTTGGATAGTTTTTATAGAAAATTTATCAAGAATTTTAGTAGCATTTGTGCACCCCTAACTGAGACAATGAGAGGGGATAGAAAAGAGTTTAAATGGACTATAGAAGTGGCCAATAGTCTTGATACATTGAAGCAGAAAGTTACAAAGCAACTTGTTTTGGCACTTCCAAATTTCAATAAGGTATTTCAGGTAGATTGTGATGCTATTGGTAGTGCTATAAGAGCTATTTTGAGTCAAGAAAGTAAGCCCATTGCCTATTTCAATGAGAAGCTTAATGATGCCAATAAAAAATATTATTTTTATGATTAGGAGTTTTATGCTATAGTTCAGGATTTGAATAAATGGAGGCATTATTTGTTGCCGAAAGAGTTTGGTTTATATAGTGACCATCAGGATTTGCAGTATCTTAATAGTCAAGGAAAGTTAAATCAGAGGCACTTAAATGGGTTGAGTTTTATTAGAGTTATACTTTTGTTTTGAAGCATAGGAGTGCAAAGTATAACAGAGTTGTAGATGCCTTAAGTAGAAGGAAAAAATTGTTGACAGAGATGAAAATAAAGGTTGTTGGGTTCAATGAACTTAAGAATTTGTACCCTGAAGATCTAGACTTTGCAAAGGCCTGAAAAGCTATTTGGATCCTGTTACCCTGGATAGGATGAGATGGTTGGATTAGATAATTCAAGATGGTATGTTGTTTAGAGGAAGCTAGATGTGCATTTTGAGGAGCTCTATGAGAGAGAACCTAATCAAGGAAAAGCATAGTGGAGGGTTAGCAAGGCATTTTGGTCGAGATAAGACCATTGTTCTTGTTAGTGAGAACTATTACTAGCCACAGTTGTACAAGGATGTGAAGAAGTTCATGTAAAGCTGCAAAGTATGCCAGATGGCCAAGGGAGTTAGTCATAATACTAGCGTGTATCAGCCACTACTTGTTCTAGAGAAACCATGGGAGGATATTAGAATGGACTTTGTTCTTGGATTGCCAAGAACATAGAGAGGGCATGATTCAATATTTGTGGTGGTTGACAAATTTTCAAAGATGGCACATTTCATTCCATGTCAAAAGAATGTTGATGTTGTTCATGTTGTAGAATTATTTTTCAAGGAGGTGGTTAGACTACATGGTCTTCCAAAGAGCATAGTTTCAGATCGGGATACCAAGTTTGTTGGGTATTTATGGAGGACCTTATGGAAGAAATTGAAGACCAAGTTGAAGTTCAGCTCTGCACATCATCTGTAGACTAATGGTCAGATAGAGTTAGTGAATCAAAGTTTGGGCAACCTACTAAGATGCTTAGTAGGAGATAAGCCCAAGGGATGGGATTTGATATTACCACAGGCAGAGTTTGCATATAACAATTTTTTCAATAGGAGTACTGGTAAATCCCTATTCCAAATTACATATGGGAGTAGTCTAAGAAACGCTTCTAAGATAAGAAATATAGACAGAGGAGAGAAGAGTAGTGTTGATGCTGAAGACTTTGTAAAGCACCTAAAGAGCTTTCATGAAGAGGTATAACAACACATTAATAAAATAAATTCTCATACAAGGCTAAGGCATATCAGAAGCAAAACTTTAAGGAATTCAAGGTTGGTGATGAAGTCATGGTTCACCTAAGGAAAGAAATGTTCCCAATGGGGACATATAATAAGTTGAAGATAAATAAATTTGGACCATGCAAGATCCTGAAGAAGCATGATTCAAGAAATGCGTATGAGGTAGATCTACCAAGTGGAATCAACATTTCTCTTGTGTTCATTTTTTATTTAACAGGATATCATGAATGTGGCACAATGGATGGACCAACAAAAGAATAGTGGAGTATCTGAGCACCTACTTCAGAGGAGGAGATAGAAGAAATCTTGGATAGTTGATGTAGGAGCATCCCAGGTTGAAAGACAATCTTGCATACCTTTGTTTCCTTAATGAAACTATTTATTCTAGACTCCAACTCTAACAACCCATCCAACTCAGCATTGCAAATTACATGGTGAATCTTTTCTGCCTAAGTGATTGATTTGATCAAAATAGGAATAATGCTACAAAATTTTACCTTCCACTTAGGCAATGATTTCTCTGAGCTGTCATTGTCAATTACCGGTGGCATTAAATATTTCTCAAGAGACTTGAAAGAGTCTATTTTCTCTTTTAACATTACATCAAGGCTACCTAAGAACACAAAAATCTCATTAAGAAGGCCCATGACCTCATGTGTACGGGTAATTCCAATTGGCACATCAAACTCTAGACTTGAAATGATATGTATATGATTGACCACTTGCATACGTGGGATCCAAGTACTCAGGATCTCCTTTAAAGATGACTCATTGTTGATGTGGTAGTCAAAGGCTCCTTTTAAATTATTGTGACACACCCAAGCATCATCTACTATGTACACAATCTTTGCCGTTTGATGACTCAAAAAGCTACTCACCAAAGCAATTTGACCATTTCTATCCTCTTCCTTTATCCTGGTCATTTCACTTTGACTTTGACTTAATTTATTTTTTGCATCCTCCAATTCTAGCTTGGAAACATCTTTGTCATGCTATTCCATACTTCCTAAACTAGTAGAAGGGGTAGCAGAATTCATTTTAGTTCCTAAAGGAGGAACAAGTGATCTCAAATTGCTAAGTTCCCTCATTTGCTTTAGATGATCACTCTTCAATTTATCATATTCAGCTTGCAACTTCTTTGATGTAGCCTCACTAAACAAGGCAGTGTTTACAACCAAAGATGCAACCTGAGGAGTAGTGGTGTCACTTAATCTTTTGACAATTAAGTTCCATGTGAGTTCATGTATATCAGGCTAGCTACCAGGGGCTTGTTGTCATCAAGGGCCAATGCCCATATAGCCAAAATTTCATACTTAGTACTAAACCCTGATCCAAAGTATAAGTCCTCAGCCTGTTCTTTGGTTAACAACTCATCTTCATCATTGTCCTATCTTCTTATTATGCCCAAAGCCATAGCAGAGGCAATATCCCATCCTAGAAGTAGCAAGAAACCACTCTCCTTGATTATTTTCCTCCCTTCCTCAGGAGTGATCCTCCTGATATCCATATCAATTTCTTTCAAAAGTTTTTGAGCTACCTCTTTCATTTCATCTTCCCCAACCTAGCCTTCTTCTTCATTCAACCTCTTTAAGTAAAGTTCTAACTTCCTTTTTAATAAGATAGATTCGAATTCCTCATATTTGACAAATTGGTCATCAGACAAGAATTCCTTGCATGCTAAAGCCCTTACATCATGTACAATTTGGCTTCCTTGCTCTAGACCTAATAATGTCCTGTCTGGAGGAGGACTAATTACCTCAATCCTCTTAGGAGAAGCTAAAACCTGTTGAATTTCATTTATATCAATATGGTTTTCACCTACCTCCTTAATCATCAAATAATCAAGAGGTTGATCAACCTCCTGCTGTGGTGGTCCTGGTAGAGGGTCACCACCTCCTTCCCTTGCACTTTCCCCTTCCATTGGTGCATATATTGATTGTTCTACCAGACCCACTTCTTGATGTTGTATCTTTGGAACAGGATCTTGCACCTTAAGTTTTGCAGCCAATCTTGGAGGCACAAATTTTAATTCAGCAAGATAGTCCAGCATTGTTTGCATCCTAATGATAAGATCTTTAATTTCATTGTAAGCTCTTGGGTACTTGGGATCTTTCAATAGTCTTTTCCTTTTTCCTAGGTGAATCAAAAACCATGTATCCCTTCTTTTATCAACTACTAGTTTGGTGATACAATTTTGAATAAGATCCTCTTGCTCATCAAAATGATGTTCATACCCAGACTTACCCTTACTCCTTTTCCAATCAATGAAATGCTCTAGGTCAAAGTTTCTTAACTCAGACAAGCCCATCCTATACTCCTCCAATTTGAAACCCAAGAGATCCAAACCCTCCTTTGCCTTGATTATAAAACCTGGGAAAACCATCTTTGGTGTGCAAAATGAACTTTTCTTATGTTGCCTTAGATGCAGTTTGTTAGCTTCATTCAACTGCCACATTATTTCAAGGAATGATATCCTCTCTAGCACAAATTTTGGCAAAACATGTGGTTTGGCATTTGCCCCATATATTATGATGCTTATTATATAAATGTGAAAAAACTAGTCACCCCAATTGTGATCAACATCACCATCAGGCTTCCTCTCCTTGGGTCTCAATAAATCCACAACCCTTGTAGATAATCTAAGCCTTTGATGCCCCAATGTAATCAATATTTTACGCACAAAAAATTGATTAAAATAACATAACTTGAATTCATGCAATGTGAGTCTCATATGTGTGTATGTCCTTTAATAGGCATGGGATCTCCTTTAGAGGTCAAGTGTTGCAACTACAAAGCTTCATCCTAGATATGTCTTCCATTATATAACAGGATATGGCACAATAATGAATACCTCTTTAAATAAGGGAGTCTATTACCACTCTTAAAATTTACCAAATCTTTGTGAAGGGCATTGGCAAAATAAGAGGCATAGTCAAATCTTCTATAAAGAAACTTTTGTTGAGTATCAGCTACAATCATCATAAGATATATTAGTATTTGTGGGTCATGATCACATGCAAGTACTTGACACAAGGCATAATAGGTCATCCTGAAATACTCTTCAAAACCCCTTTCATTAAAAGGCTCCAACTCACTGTCATCAATTTTTACTAGCTTTCCCTGATTTCTTGGTCTATGAAGTAGTAACCATCTTTGCCTTGTAACTATGCATATCCCTGAAGTTCCAATTTAATAATTAGAACCCAATGGAGAGGTCTGGGCAGTCTAAGCGTGAATGCGATCGGTCTAGGGAATTTGAGCGCAACCAATCTGAGCGTGAAGTTGGGCGAGATGCCATTTCTCCTTATGTATGGGTTGCTCTTTCAAACAAGTTTCAGCCGTTTGAACGAGATGCAGGGGTTAAGGCGAGTTTAGGGCACTTTCTTAAGTGCTTGCTAATGAGAAGGATCCGTCTGAACCGGCCCCTGTTTGAAACATCTCTTCAACTCAAGTGCTTGGTGGTGTTAGGCCCTCTCCATGCTACCATCAGAAGTCATTTATTGATGTTGTAAATAGATCGGGAGCTCAAGCCCATCCACCATAGGCTAGGGTTATGCCATTGCCTTGTGCTCGTTCGTATCTGGTGGTGGTGTGTGGCCCAGAAGTTTTAGAAAATGAGTTTTATCATAAGCGTGGAGTGATTTGCAGATTCAATGGTTCATGGCCCTCTCTTCCTAATTTACACAACTGGATTATAGAATCTTGGAAACCCTTTGTGGATGGAAAGATTGAGTTTTACCCCAGGGCTAGGCATTTCTTTATTGTGACTTTTGCTTTCTCATAGGATTAGGACTTAGTGTTGGATGGTAGGGTTTGGATGTGGGGCGAGCATTCGCTCTCCATCAAACCTTGGGCTCGTGCCTTCAATCCACTCACTAAGCCACTTAATATCAGACCAATCTGTGTTCGACTCTCGAATCTCCCTCTTCAGTTTTGGGAGGATTCTTGTTATGAGGCCTTTGGCAATGCTATTGGTCACTTCTTAAAGGAAGACTCTATGACCTCATACATAGGGCATACAACAGTTGCTCACATATTAGTGGATATTGACATCTCCAAACCTCTACATAGAAATGTAGTTTTCATGGTAGGGGAAAGGCCTTGGACGCAATAGTTAGACTATGAGGGTCTCCCTTTCAGGTGCAGAAGATGTTTCTCTATTGGTCACTTGGCCTATGGTTGTCCTCACTCTCGTTGTAAGGGTGCGGCAACTTGGTGGAATAATGCACTCATTGATCATTTGACTGTTAGCACTGGCCCAGATGGATCCTCCTAGGAGGGTGAGCCTTCCTAGGAGGATGAGCATGTAACCTTGTCCGTTCCCCCTGCAGAGCCTGTGGGTGTGATGGCAGATTTAAGGTGGTTGTTGATCATGTCAAGTCTCCTTCTTTGTTGGCTCTGGTTGTTTATTCGGCTCTTGTTTGAGCATAGATTGCTTCTTTGTCAGTTCTAGTCATATCTTCGACTCTGCCTGCTTCTAGATCGACCTCTTTGCGCGAGGTTTCTTTAGTTGTGACATCTGGCGAGTATCCCCTCCTCTCACCTCATTCTAAGGATTTAGACTCAGAGTTTTCTTGGACAATGGTCCAATGTAGAAAGAAAGGACTCCCCAAATCTATTGTTGATTTGTGCCCTAAGGCCAAGAGAGTTAGATTTGCTAGTTCAGGATCTGGTGTTGTTTAGATCCCTTGTTAGGTTCTTTTGTTTTTCAGCAGGTTGTGTGTTGTTTGTGTGTTGTTGTTGGCATGTTTGTGGCTTGTTTTGTTCTTCCCTAGGGGCCTTGTGTGATGGGTTCAACACCCTAGTATGTTGCTTACCTTAATCAAAAACTATGCATATCCCTGCTATACTCTTTGCTTAATTCACCATGATTGATTTCAATGTTTTCTAGAGGGTTGAGACCAAAAACTTGCACAATAAATTTATGTTTATTGTCAATATTGGTTTACCATCACCACTGCACAATGTTTGGGTGTCAACTTTATAATTATCACATATAGCTGGGATCAATTCCACATTGACAAACACATTTGGAACATCTAATTTTCCTAACCCTAAAGTCCATATGTTTGAGATGGGTTTCTCAAGATTACGATGATTGTAACAGAATTTGAAGAGATCCCACCCTTGAACTAGGATGCTTGGATCCCTGACAGCCTCAAGCCTATCACAAATATTTGTAGAGAAAATTCTCATGCCTTGGGCATGTTTGTATCTTTTAGTAGAGCCAAGGCCCTGACTCATAAGGTCATGTGCTAAATTCTACTTTGCCCTACCACCCCGGGAAGGACCTTGACTCATCTTTGAAATTTGACAATCACAGTTATAGCATGGAATTCATAAAATAAGGGGCCTAATTTAATAGTCGCAAGGGAGACAGTTCCTCTTTGAATATAGAAACCCTAGTGATGGAGAATTCAAATTAGCATAGAGAGAATTTTACATACCCATTCACACAAGTGCCTTGATATTTTCAGCTTGGAATTGTTGACAGAGCACACACTTTAGCAATTCGTAGTCATCCAACTTCTTCGCAAGATGAAAAACCATAAGCTTCGATTATTCTTAAAACGCAATTCAATTCCTTCCTCAGTTGTATTGAATGCTCAAACGAGTTGAGGCTTATACTACACGCCGTGAACTACAAGTTTCCTTAAATGTCAACCCTTGATCTTGAGGGGAGTTGAAATCAACAGCTAGCACTTACTTAAACCTTTAGCACATGGAATTTAAAAACACCCTTTCAAACCTATGTTGTGAAGCGTGCATACGCTACAATCAATTCACACCACCTATCTGGGACCCTCCACTCTTCGTCATTGAAAGCAATCCACATAGTAGACACATGTCGACATAGCGCATCAGCGCAACCTTAATACAAAGAAAATATGAGAGGCTACGCTGGAGGTGATCCCCTACGAAGAAACAATATTTGGCCACTTGGCACCATGCGATGGAAAGGTTTTGCTTACATCATCAGGATATTTCTGGCGAATCAAAACATGCCAACTATTAATCAAGAAAATACCTTGGCATCCCCATTTAATTGAGACATCCTCAAGGCTACGTGTCATACCACCGCATCAAAATAATTTCTAAATAAAAGGATTAAAGAAAGGTTGCATTGGGAGTAAGTCTAAGCATTGAGGCAATGAAAGGTTTCCACATGGCAAAGCAAGACAGGCTCATTTATACCAAGGGATATGTGAAGGGGGGACTAGTGAGAGTCTAAATAAGAGGGACCACTAGGGACATGTCGAAGCACTAATGAACCAGCCAAGTTTTAGACAATTGGGTAAAAATAAGGTTTCACTACACTTAGACCCTACGATACAATTGGAGAGAGACGCCTAGATGAAAAGCAATGGTCACATAGCACTTAAAGGAACTAGTGCCTAGGAAAAGATTAATTAAATAAAATAACAGCCTCAGGCAGTGACTCGGACTTTAGGGGCCGATACTACAACAAGAAGACGGGCCTCCACACAACACTTAAGGGCCAACTACCGTATGAACAAGTCATCAATCAAATATACCATTTTTAACCAATTTTAAAACTGAGGCTAGGGTTTACAAGCTTTGCAAGCAAAAATTTCAAATTATTACACCAACCCTAAGGATTTTGCATATCCTAATACCACCTTTGATGCCTATCATTCTACAACTTTCCTTGTGTCTACATAAATTGGAGAGATTTGTGGTCTGTGTGAATGATAGTCTCATTCCCCAAGATATAGTGTTTCCACTATTTGCAAGCCTAAACAATGACATACAACTCCATATCATATGCAGGATACCTGCATAGTGTATCAGAGGTCTCACTATGGTAGGCAACTAGATGCCCATGTTGTATGTGTTAGACACACAAGTATACTGAGAGGGGAGGGTGAATCAATATACAACCAATTCTCACTTCCAACAAATTCAACTTATCCGGAGCATATTAAACCTTTAAGTACTATAGCATTAACATAAACATAAAAGAATAGCATAATGCACATCAACATATAACACTAGATATACATGGAAAACCCTAGAAGGGAAAAACCACGGTGAGGATTAACTCACAATATATGAAGCTTAAAAAGTAACTTTGTTTTAGAGGCTTTAACACAAGGAAGTTGCTACTCCCTAAGTAACTTTGATTTAGGGTCACTCCCAAGGAAGCTTCTACTCCCTGATGACTTTGTTTTAGGGGCTTTAACCCAAGGAAGCAACTACTCCCTAATCTAAGAACAAACTCAGAAATGATTACAGTATGAAAATCTTACAACTATCTAAAAACTGTCTTTGAAGCTCACACATGATGATTGCACTTTTGTCTCTTCACACTTTCTTCTAAAGATCTTGATTAGTCAGGCACACTCTATACTTGATCATTGTCTTAAATAAGTCTTCAACATCTGCTCTTTCTCCCACATTCGCACATTGAAATGTATTTATTCTGCTTTTATTTGCTTGCGAACCTTTTCAATCCTCTTACAATCATACTCTGCATTCCATTTGATCTCATATTTATACATGATATTATATTGATTACAAAGCTTGTTGGCCAAATAAAACATGACAGATACAATTACAAGTTGGCCATACAATACACAATATGGAACGTGTAGAAGATAGGTCTAATTAGGACAACACGTTACACTAGCAGAAGACTCGAGCCTTGCAGAACCCAACACTTGCTTAACCAGGTCCACAACATCCTTCACGGCTTCAAGCATCAAGGAATTACCTCCGCACAGGATAGCTTTAAGGAAAGCTCATGAAAACTTGAAGAGCAATGGCCATATCAATTAGAAAACCTTGTGCGGTACTGGAAACAAGAAAGATCTTCGTGCAACTTTTCCAAATGAGTCCACATGACTCATACAACATCCCCACACACTCCTTTGCCACTGCACATCAAATAATTATGTCGCACACCTTCAATCATTAACTCTGAGAGCACACTGTTATCTAGAACACACTGTAACATGCTGTCAATTGAAAAACTAAGTTGTGGACCACCAAGAAGCTTGAAACATAAAAGAAACATGAAATGTACATTCAAGAACATGTTCACAAAACCGCAAGGTCAATCATTTATTTTCAGAGGAATGCGGGGCAATCCAATGAGTCTTCAACACTACTCCATTCTACCAAAGCACATATCGGTACTTCATCAATCATAACTTTCACTACGGAGGGAATAATGGTCTGGAACTTTGGAAACAACACATTTACTACCTTCTAAACACATATCCAAAACTGCATAGCCAAATCTATAAATGCAGAGGAATGTGGAGCATTCCATTCACCTTTCAACATCACATTACACTATCAAAGCCTAAACTAGAACTCAGTCACTTATATCTTTCACTGCGGAGGAGCAAGCCTTCTGAAACTTTGGATTTGACACATGTACACCATACTAGCCTTAACTCTTGAACCGCAAGATCATATCCTCAAAATCAGAAGAATACGGAGCATTCTATTGTCATGCTAGAAACACCTTCACAAAACCAACATTGTCTTCAAACTGCTTCCGGAAGCCAAGTCTTCTTTGCATCACCATATACAACTCAGGATCAATACGAATGATCACACACTATAATTCAAATCAACAAGAGCACATCCTCAGTATTAGCAACACAAACTGTTTCTCTAGCTCACAAATTGATCAGGCTTCAATCTCAACTCTGCCTTGATTAGGAATATAACTTTTAGGACCTCCAATAATGAGCTTTCTCTTTCTTAGGAACATGACGTCCAACCAAGATCAGTCTCACTCTAAGATAGTATTGACATCAGTGTATGCTATGTTGACATCAATGTATGTTGTTATGTTAACATCAGCATGAGCATTGCCCCAAGTGTATACTCAGAAGAATCTATCTCAATTTCAAAAGATTGTTACAAATTTGTAAGTGCCAATACTAGTGTTGAACATAACCTCCTTTTCAATTCTATGAATGCTCGTTACTATGCCTTTGTCCAAATGAAATTTTATTTTTCTCCTTCCCTGAGTGCTTGATTCATAGGTCATGCCAAGTGTAAAAATCCAAGCATAAACCTCCAGTAAAAATTAGCCAATCCCAAAAAACTATGAAGTTATGTGAGGTTTCTAGGAGATGGTCGACCTTTGATTAGTTGTATCTTTTCAGGGTCAACATGAACACACTCGATGTCCATGATGTATACCAAGTATTGAATCCTCTCCATACAAAAAGAACACTCATCTCTGTTAGCATAGTCTACGTTATTGGAAAGTTGAGAGTGCTTGTTGACTCACATGTTGCAAATGGTCCTCCCATGTTTTGTTGAAGATGAGTATGTCAATTGGATGCTTAACTTGATGGTGCAATGATACCCTTGCTAGTGAGTTGAACACATCTTGATATCCTAATAATATTTGATCCATCTGCTTCTATTAGGTGGTAGTAATGGTTGTTTTGGCATGAGTGTTTGTTATAACTAACCTTACTTCCTCAATCCAAATCATTAGTAGTTCAAATGTTCTAGTTTGAGAAATCACACGTTGACACTTTTTTCCACTAATCAAGAATATAGGTTTTGCAGGACTTACCATGGGCATCTGATATTTTCATTCATCCACATTCACAATGACACTATGTGGTCTAGACCCATAGATTTCATGACACTTGTACATGTAAGTTTACCCCAACAATACATCACACACATCCAAAGGTGCCCATCACATATTACTTCATCTTTGAATGGTTTAATGGAATCGGGTAAATGACATTGTCTATTTACCTAAATATCTCACCCTTGACTTCCCCATCCCACAGATTATGGTTGTGGATGGGGTGTTGTCTACAGGTTCAATCTTAGTAGAGATTAAACTCTTTTGACTTCCACTATCAACAATGAAATGTAGGGCCTTTCCATTTTCCCACATCTATAAGTGGAATAGGTGTTCCTCATCTTCATAAGGCAATATTTTGGTAGTGGCAACCATTGCATATGGATCAGCCTCAATTATCTTATCACCATCCTTTTGCTCAAAAGGATTCGTAGGCAACAAATTGGGTTCAATCTCCATTTCATGTGTTTTCTCATCAAGATCTTGGCGGCTTGACAATCCTTGGTGTTATGCCAAGGGCTCTTATGAACTTCACACCACATACCTGTCTTTTTGTGTCTTTTTGGTGCTTTTCTTCACTGTTGATTCTTGTGAGGAGAATTCCTTGGTTGTCTGCTTTCCTATGAAATTGCTACTACCTTTTCTCTTTGATTTGTTGTTTGCGAAATATTCTTTCTTTCCTTTTTGTTTGAATTTTTCTTCAATCTTTACTACATATTTGAAGGCAGACCCCAAGGTCTCAATATTCAAAAAATCCATCTCAATTTGAATATATCAAGAAAGCCCATTATAGTACTTCAAGACTCGATGTTTCTCTTTATCTTAGATGCTAAGCTTTACTGATAATGCATGGAAGGTGTTGTAGTCTTAAAAAAACTAGTCATTTTTTGTTGAAACAAATGCCACTACATATATTTGTCTTTATATGTATCTTCAGGAAAGTACTCTTCCTTGATATATTCCACAAAGTCTCCCCGTGTGGGATTCTCATTCATCATTGCATCAAATTCTCGATCGTCTAGGTTTCCCCTAGAGAACAACTTAGTCTCCCATGATTTTTTCACATGAGGCTCAACTTTGAGAAGGATTAATGTTATTTTCTCAACATCTAAGAAATGATTTACAAAAAAGTATTTTTCCAATTTTGACATCCAATCATCAACATCTACATCAATTTTTCCTTCAAAAGTTGAAATATCAAACTTTACCTATACCTTGAAAGGGGTGTGACCACTGAATGGTCTTCCCATTGTGTACAGTTGTAGATGATCTTGATTTTGCTAAAGCAATTGATTGAACTAGTTCATCACCTCCTTACGTTGTCTTTTCAATGCATCTTCAACCAACACCTCAAAGGGATCTAATGAGTCACCCCGTTCTTTAGCCAACTGTGATCATGTGTCTCAAAGGAAGGTAATCTAATGGATCTCATGTCTTCAATGCAAGCCTTTCATGTCTTGATCATGTGTGACGTGACATATAGGAGCAAACAAGCTCTGATATCACTTATCTGAATTAGTCTGAGAATTCAGAGGACAATACCCAGTGAGAGATTGGTGGTATTGTAAAACACACAACAAACAATATGCGAAATAGCTTTATTCATAATATAAAGAGTTCATACAATTTGGCTAACTCCCTAAAAGAGATGTATACCTCAGAACTCTACCCATTGGCTTTGAATTAAGCCCATTTATACATTTTTAAAGAAGTTAAAAGGTCACCACACTCGTGTTGTCCTTGGAAATTGAAATGGACAGCTAGATGGGGACAAAGTTAGTTAGAAAATTGAAATATGCTTAAAAAACTATTTAAATTTGGTACCCCAACTTGGTGGGGTCATAACGCATAGCCCGCTAGGCAAAAATTGGACTAGTTGGGTGTGTTGTTTACTACCTAATTGAATATGCTTGAATGCACAAAGTAAACTGAATATAATTATTTCCAATGATATAATAGATTCATATCCAATACTCATAAAAGAATCATACCAGAAAGATATCACAGTTTCTTCATTAATATGCTCTTATACAAAAGTAGTATAGGGAGTTATTTCTATGTGTGGTCCCTATCTCAATGATAGTGAAAGTATATTAAGTGGCTGATGATTGCTAGTTACTTCCAACTGTCAGCAACTACCCAAGTAACTACATACAACGGGCAAGATGACAACTAATCTCCCTGAAAAACCAAAACATAATTATATACTATAACTAATTTGTCATCTACATGCGTTGGAAAGATCTCCAAGAGAACTAGTTTGAGTTGCTTGGAAGGCAACCTTTGACGTCCTTTCCAAGCAACTAGTGAAAATCCTCGAGGCCAATTCCACTCCAAAGGCCTCCAAAAATGCAGATTACAAAAACATAGAAAATACTGAGAAATTAGATTTCTGATATTTTCCAAATTTGACCATGCAAATGCCAACCAAGTGCTCTTGAATCTCTGGTGGGATCAAAAGAGTGGCATTTTCAATCATTCGTACATATTTCTATGGGCTGACCTAGGAGAACATGTCATCTTGTGATGTACTAGGAGCCCTACCAAGGTATCTATAAATATTACCGGTCCTTAAATACCAGAAGATGCAATAAAGTAAGGTGAATTAGGTGAAGTGAAGTATAGAAGTCTACGAACCCCATAGTACAAGTTCACAAGTGCAACACAAATCCATGACCGCGAACTAAGTCCAAATCATCGAACTCACTCCTGCATAGAGCCAACAAAATTTTTTATTTTAGGGCAAACACAAGACTATTACTCATTCCTAATCCCATGGCATGTCAAATTCAGATCTACACTAGATTGCATAAATTCTTCAATCATAGACCTAAGTACTTTGTTATTTATCACACTACATTTTACTTTCCTAAAATAGTTGTTGCAAATTATCAGATTATTAGTCCCAACTCATTATTTAGTCTAAGTTGATTATGTTTATGTGTATGCATTTTATTGGATTAGCCTAAACTAAAGCTTAAGGAAAGTTTATTTTCCTTTACACATGTATAGAGGGTTATGGAGGAGCCAATGCAGAGCAAGCATAAACCTATCTTAGTTTGTATTCTTGAAGAGGGAATCGTGAAGGTTTATGGGATGGTCACAACATCATTGGCAAAATCTAGAGCTAGTCAAGTTGCTTCACAATCTCCATTAGCATCATTGAATCCCACAATATGTTTGCCACTTCCTTGATGTTTGGTATCCCATCATTACGTGTTTCCCTTCATAATATTATTGATGACTATACATATTAGAAATGTTCCCTACAAGAGCTTGAGACCCTTGATGAGCAACGAGTGAACAAATTGGATAATCTATGCATATACCAAAGACAATTAAAAAGACACATAACAAGGGAATCATCCAATGAGACATTCAAATTGGAGATTGGGTCCTTTGTGTAAATCTAAATAATCCAAATGATAAAAAAACTCATTATTTATTACACTGCACTTTATCTAAAAAGGCTATTGCAAATAATCAAATTATCAATCCCAATTCATTATTTAGTATAGGTTAATTATGCTTATGCGTATATGTTTTATTGGATTAGCCTAGACTAAGCTTAGGGAAAGTTTATTTTCCTTTGGCCTTTCCACTCTTGATGGAAAATCAATGAAAGACCCAACTAACATTATACACTTGAAATGATAGTACTATTGACCACTACACAAAATAGGGCAAGGTTGGATCATTATTCATCAATCATTGTCTTTCCCATACTCCTTTTATTTTATGATCTTTATTGTGCTATTATGCCCATCTAGAGGTATCTAGCTATACATGTGTTTTGACGATCACATCGTTACATATTACTACTTTTGCACCTTCATGCTTATCTATTGACATGATTACACATTAATTATGAGCCTATATTGATACCTCTATTCAAGTTACATTAGAGGGCATCATGCCTTCCCCCCTTACATACTACAACATCATGAACATATCTTTATGCTCAAGAGCGTCATAATTTCCCTACACGCATTGTGTTTACTATTGCCATGTCACACACTAGGGGGATGCCCCCTTATTCTGGATGCATGTCATCATTTACATTTTCATCACCACTAAGGGATTATCGTCTTACCTAAAACAATGCATGCTCATGCTCTTGGATGCCACATTGGGGGCATATGTTGCTCTAGTGCCTTATGAAATTACATGGGTGTTCCTGGCCATTGAAGGCCACCACCAATCTTTGCCCATGCTAGGAGCAAGATTGGTATTCCTTGATACCATCTCCAACCCATGTAATTACCATTGCTTATCTTTTAGTCCTTGACATTCATATTATCGTTACACAATGCATTCCTTTATAGTCATTGTCATATATGTTACACAGTTATACGCTTACATACTTAGATTACATCTATTTTTGATGTAGTATTTTCCCCTCCTATAATTCCTTGAAGCATTTGGATGCAAGCAATTATAGGAGGAATATCCTATTGCTAACACTCTCGTGTTCAAGTTTTGTAAATAGTTATAGGTGCTTACAAAGATTCATCTTTAATTCCATTATGAAGCATATACAAAAAGCAAACCTACACAATGACACCTTGCAGGGTCCATTACTTTATATGGACCCCCATCGATATTCTTAGATGTATGAATATTTGCTTTACATGCATGTTTGTGAACCCTACAAACTTTAAGATGCATGATCATTCTAAGATTTAGATACACCTCAAAGTGGGGGCAAAATGTAATGGTGAAGTTTACATAGCCATAGCATTTCCCATTTAGTTTTGAGGCCCGTTTTGAGAAGTGCTTTGATACATAAACATATTGACAAATGGCATAATTTTGTGCAAAGTTAGTTCCCTTGTCCTATGTCACCTACCTATTCATCACACACATTCCTATAAACTTGCCACTCACCCCCATCCATAGTTTACACATCTCTAAACATTCACCTTATTTGTTTGTTTTTTATAAAGTCAGTTGGAAATGAGGATCCAGATCCCTTTACAAAATAGCCCACAGAGCAAAGAAAAGCCTCACAAAGCAAAGGCCAAAAACAACACATAATAGCCCATAAACAACCGACAGACAGCTACAAAAAATGAACTGACTTTAAACAAAAATAGCAAAAAACACAGGACGACCAACTAGGGATTCTCATCAATCCCATACTTAGAGAGGAACTTGAGCATACCCTCATAATTACCCAGACTATCAATCCCAATACCCTTGATCTTATCATCAAAATCCTTAATAGCAGAAAACACAGTGGTTGCACGGTGCAAGGCTTTAGCAGCAAATTCTGACATCACCCACCATTTCTTCTAAAACTTCTCAACTTTGGATTTGAGTTCAGCAACCTCTTCTGTCGTTTTGACACACATGGTGCAACTCCCTTTGTCGCGTTTCAGCTCCTGAGCCTCCTCATCTTCAAAATATGGGATGTTCAACTCACGGAAGTGACTAGTCCCCTCCTCATGATAAGACTCAGTAGGAATCTCACCCTCCTCCTTGCTTAGTGTATCCTCAACAAACTCAGATTCCCTCGACAACTCAACACCATGAAGATTGGCGGAAGGAATGTCAGCTATACGGTTAGACCTTCTAACACTCTACACAAGATTTAGCAGTACATGTATCACTGCCTTCCCCTTGTTTAGAAATAGCTTCTAAGTCAATAAATTTTGAAGCAGCCACTACATAAGGAACTTCCACCTTCCCTTCTATGGATTTTTTATGCACCTAGGATCCATCCTCCTCGTTTGTTTCCAACCCTCTCTTCCCCAAGGAATTCGCCCCCTTTTTAACATCCTAGGCTAGAGATTTATTACTCTTGTTGGTCTTTTGGGGAGTGGTTTTACCTTTGGACTTAGAGCCCAATTTGGGAACTGTACACTCAAAATTGTGACTCTGATTGCCCAAGGGCTGTCGGGTCAAATTTTGACATGCACACGGACCCTTCCCTCCTTTCCACGGGGTGATCCGCTACGTCACTCTCGCTCACATGGAAGTAGCCAGTTGAAGGGAGGTGAGACACGGTAGGGGTCTAGCTCGTTTGAGAGCTGGACTTCGCGAAGAGGGGTCAGCAAGTTCTATGGCCTTTGTTGTTGTGTGCTTTGTTGTATGTTTCACTCAATTGTTGTTGTAGTTGAAATAACCCTATGACCCAAAGGGTCACTAGTTTCTCTTCTTCTATTTGGATTCCTTAAATTCCACCTTTGCGTGGGTAGACGGTTATTTTCTTTGATGTCCTCTTGTCTTTGTATGCGTTGTAAGAGGTCTTGTTGTATCTTTCATTGTCTTATTTCTTCTAACAAGAGGACAAATGGGTCTCCTTGAGGTAGGACAAATGTTTGTTGTTGAGGTCCTGGATGGATCTCCTCAATCTCGTCAAGGATAGCCTTCACCCACTCTCCTTTTACTCCTAAACACATTCGTGAATCAGAAGAGAGGAAGTCGTGTGATTACTAGCCTTAAATAAATCTAGGGTTTTGACCTAGGGTTTGACTTATGTTTTGACTTTATTTTTACCTTGTGATGAAATCAAGGGTTTGTTTGGAATTGTTTGAACCGTGTTTACCTCATGATGGAATTGATGGTTTGCAATGTTGTCTATTCTAATGTTCCTATATGAATGCAAGCTAAATGATATGCAAAACGTCTTTTTGGTATTTTTTAGAGTATTTTGGAAATGGAAATGCTTCTAATCTAGGAAATATGCATGTAATTCTATATGATCTTTCAAATGTAAAGTTTATCTATGTTTTTTTAGGTTTTTGGTGTTTTCAATACAATTTAATCTAAGAAAAGGGAAAATGCTTCTAATAATGTAGATCTAGAAATGACAAAACATTTAATCAAACATGCAAGATCTAACTATCAAGGAAAAAGCAATGTTTTACTGTTCCCAAGAGCAAATGTGATGATCTAATTACAACGAAAGCAATGAAAACAATGAAGGAACCTGAGAGAAACGAAGATTTGTTGACTCCACTACCCTCAATAATCCTTGTAATAGGCAACCTTGAATCCTTCTATGGCAGCAGGTGATCCTCTTGACAACAAAATGACTTGAAGAAGAAAAAAGAAGCTTTGATGAAGCTTGTATGAGCTCGATGAGAGCTTGGATTGAGCACAATGGCATAGAATGAAGCAACGTGACGCTACTTGGTTGATTAATGAAAGCAAATGGCACCTTCATCCTATAAGAGCATTTGAATGCTAAGTTGGAAAGCAAAATTTGGCAAGAGCTATGTGCACAATGAATTTGCCTCCCTTTGTGCTTGGGGGAGGGGGGTATTTATAGTTTTAGAAGAAGGGATTGATTGAAGAGTTAAGTCATTTGATTGATGAGTTAACAAGAATAGATTGGGGAGTTAACAAAGTTGATTACCCAATGAACGCAGCTAATTAGAGAGTGATGAAGCAATGATAACTTATCACTAAAGAAGAAATGGAGGTCAAGGAATGCATGAGATTGATTAGAGAGTTAATTTGAGATCAAATAGAGCTAATTATGCATGTGTGGGTGCATGAAATAGTTAATTCTATATCAAGGATCAAAAATTATGCAAACAAAAATAAAAATAGGTGAAAATAGAGCAAAAACGAGAGAGAAACTTGAGTTTTTCCACAGGTCCAAAAATGGTAGGGTCGCCCCTTTTACCAGTAGGGTCGCCCCTAAGCGACCATGGGTCACTCAGGAAGATACGAGTTGGACTGGGTCAGATGCAGAAAATCAAGTTGGGAGATGGTAGAAGAGAGGAAAAGGAAGAGTTTTGCATCAAGAAACAGGTCAGTCATGTGGAAGAATCCAAATCTCCACTTGCATCTGCAGGATCTCCAGGGGAGATCTAGAAATAATAGGGGGAGATTTGGATTGGTTGGTCGAAAATGAAAACTGTCAGTGGGAGATGGATCGGGAGACCTCTAGAAGGCTCCTATGAGGTGCACTAGAGGAAAAACAAAGGGGAGAGGTGAAACTCACCTACAAGACTCTCACAAGGCTTAGGATCAAGGTCGAAATCCAAAAAATGCAAGTCGACAAGTGTCGCAACAAGTGTTAAAAAGCGTCGCAAATGGAGAGGAAGAGAAATCGACAAAGCAAAAATGACACAAGACAAGAAAGGAGGACACATCATCAAGAGGCCTGCTGCCCAAAGGATTAATTTTCATGCTTACTTGTACATGACAAGGATTTGAATCATCATAGGGGTCCTCGTGGAGGCAATGCGTGATTTTTGTGCTTACATATTTGCCCTCTCGGGGATGGTAGTCTACATGAAAGGTAGGTACCGTTCCCGAACTAGGCCTTACATGTCAATTTTTCCTGCAATTTGTACATGCAATAACTAGTGTTAATCCGACATTTAAATATATCAAAGTAAATAATGAAAACTGAAATGACGAATCTTACCATGGGTTGTTTGAGTTCAACTAGTTGCTTGCCTTTGTCAGTTCGGACCTGTAGGTATGAGAGCATGCAAAACAGCAAAGAACTAATCTAAAATGCATAAATAAAACTAAGCTAAGGGCAAACAAAAAGAGTCAGATTGTAAGATCGGTGTGAAACAGTAACTAAATCGTTCATGCAAGCAGTCGATAGAGAGGTGTCATCGAGGAGATCGCAAAGATGGCTGCCTCTTCTTCAACCGTGGAGAATTGGGTATGTAATTAGTGAAAAACTCTTCTCTAAACCCTAGGTTGTATTTTGCAAAAAAATCTCTTAAAATTGTCTGCTTTTGGTGATTTTTCCTGTCACATTGTGTTCGTCTCGTCGTTTAGAGCAAGATTGATATTTTGTTTTCTAAAATCGGTCAAAAAATAAAGTTTTTAGAGAAGGTTTTAGTCAAGGGGCTCGCTCTTAGGGTTGCCCCTTTTACCAGGCAGGGTCGCCTAGGGAGATCCTATTTTGACAACAGGGTCACCCAGGGAGATCCTGTTTGACAACAGGGTCACTCGGGGGGATCCTAAAAAACACCTGGGTCACACGAGGGGCGACCCTGCTGGACTAATTTCTGACTTCTTTTGAAGTTATTTACCACTTGTTTCACTCTGATCTAACATGATTTGCTCACTAAATCTACCTGTTTATTGCAATTTTGAAGGCTTATATGATTTTTTTGTAAGGTTTTCTACAGTTTTACGATTTTTAGGAATTTTTGCGAGTTTACAAGATCTAATCTAAAATTCTCTTTTGTTTTTGCAGGACATGCATATTCGATGGAATGCCTGCTGAGAGCAAGGGTGGCTCTCAAGGATGTTTGCTTCACTGAGTACAGAGGATCATGCTATACTGAAGAGGACAGGCCTTGCTAGAGTTTGTCATGTTCCTATGATTCATCCTGTATCCCGTATATGCTGTGATATCTTGACTTACTGGGATATAGACAAGAACACATTCAGGTTCCCATAGATTTCAGGAGAGTGGACTATCACTCTTTATAATGTATACCGCATACTTGGGGTTCCTGTGAGGGGACAACCTCTATTCCTTCCTGTTAGCAAGTCTTATGAGGACAAGGCTTCTTGGGCTGCATTTATGGGGGTTAATCACCTTGGGGACCAGACAGGAGTTTAGCTTACTTCTGTGCCACGACTCCACATCCCACTTCTGAGGAGGTTTTTGATTGGCTTGATCGCTTTGAGGTTGTCAAGAGACAAGGCCTTGGCTCGTCTTAGATGGTGCTGGGCACCCATCATTCGAGGATTGGAGGAAGGCACAGTTTATGCATGGGGACCTAATATCTGGGCGATGGTCTACACATATTTTTATCAAATCTCTAGGCGAGGGGTTCTTGCCTTTAGCCACCTCTTGCCTTTAGCCACTCCCCTTTGATTATGACATGGATTTTTGAGCATATGAGGGCTTATCAAAAGCTCATTCCTCTTCCTGATAGGTGACTACCGAGAGCAACGAGGTGGGCACATATTGGTCATTTCGATGCTACTCTTCCCACTATTGCTACCCTCACTAATGATGACATGATTTCTGACCCTTACCACGACATGGAGGGGGCTTGGGCCCGTGATGATGAGATGAAAGTGTATTGTCGTGAGGTTTCAGAGATCACAAACCATAATGGTCAAGTCAAGGCTCATTGAGTGGACCGTGTTTTGCAACAGTTCAACAAAGATGTCCCTGAGGACTTGCCCCCAGTGTCTACTTGTTACAGCCCCATTCAGGAGATGGGGGAGATTGGACAGAGGAACGTTGTTTGGACACCTTTGACTCCAGGTGTCTTTATCACTAAGGTTTCTAGAGGAGGACGGAGGGGAGGGAGAGGGACTTCTTACCGATCTCTGATTGTGACTGTTGATTCAGAGTCCACTGACGAGGACTATGTTCCTGATAGTGATGATTCGTCAGATGAGGCCCCTCTCGAGGATGAGGATTTTGATGACATTGGTGTTCCAAATGAGGTTCTTGACATCCCCGAGGGTCCTCCTGTTGTTTCTCGACCTCCACATTTAGATGAGGTGATGCTTCAGCTTGATCCTAACAGGAAGCCTAGAGATCCACGTAAGTTTTGTCTATTTGTTTTCGCTTAACTTTGTCCTCTTTCTATATTTTTTTTGTGGCACTGACTTGGTCTTGTCTTAATTCACTTTTTCAGGCAGTGTCAAAGAGTGGAGGGACTTGGTTCGTGAGATTAATGTTGGATTGACCTTTCCCTTTACTAGGATGACCCGTGATCGTCTCTTGGATGACCTTGGTGTGTCCCCTCCTGCAGGGTGACACACTAACATTTTTGCTCCTGTCTACCATGGGTGTCAGATGATTACAAGGTTGAAGACCCAGGTCGACACGCTTCAGGGTGAGAACAAAGTACTTCAGGAGATGACTCGCCTTAATTTTGGGCATTTTGATGCTAGTATGGCAGGGCCTTCACAGTCACATGTCCGTAGAAAAACACATCATTCTCACAAATCTCGTGGAGCGACTAGTGGTACTTGTAGACGAAGGAGCTAAAGCCCCTAGGGTTCTGTTGGAGGGAACCGTCCTTGACTTGCTTTTCTTGAAATTTGTGCCCCCTTGCATGGGGAGCCTCTACTTCTCTCGAGAGTGTTTTGTCTTAGCTCTTTGATACCATTGTACATGTAAACTTCGGATGTATCTGTGAAAGTTTATCTTTTTCTATGGTTTTTCTCTTGTCGAATTATGTACTCATCTCTTGTGCATGTTTGGAAGTTTTTAGGAACTTTTTTATTAGTTTTTACCTTTTCAACTCTTTTAACAAATGCAAGTATGACAACAATGATATGTTTGTTTGATTTTGTGGGATATATATATGATATGCAGTTTACAATATCATAATGCAAGAACACAAGAAATGTTGTAAATGAAACTATAACACTTACTGAATGTCATGAGATATGACATTTGACCTTATTGCTTTGACACTCTTTTTCTGGTTTTTGGCATGAATGCAATGTGGAACAAAAACAATGACTACTCTTAAATACGATTTTTGATTTAGGGGATTATGAGTTGTCCTGATATAAGAGATCTATTCAAGGATGTGAGATTGGATTTCAAGGAAAACTCAAGTGGGGAGTGGAGATGAATATGGAGCGTTTCTGATTTCTAGACTTCGCTAAAGGCTAAACACTGATCCTTATCTAGATGAGACAATTTGACAAGATTTCAACTTCAGACAAGTAGCAAATTTTATTGGTGTTCACTAGACTTAGATCATAGATGGCAAGGAAAGTAGACTCGGGGTAAAGGATATCTGGGAAAGAACAAGGGTCCCTAGATAGAAGATGATCCTAGAGACTACTAGACTCTTCAGTTTTGCTCAGCTAGTGTGTGTGTGTGTGTGCTTAGTACCTTTCTTTCTCTGTTAGAATGTCACTCTTGAGGCTTCGAGCTTAGACTGATCTCCACCCAAGAGTACGTACATTCAGCAATCTTCTCTCTTTCACTCTTTTTTTTTGTATCTCTTTTTTTTGCTTTTCACTTTTTTTGTATTTTCCTCACTTGACTTTTCTCTTTTTTTTTGGATTTTTGGCTTTTCAAGAAATGAATGCTTTTTAGAACTCTGATATGCAATGCTTTGATCTCTCAATTCTCACTTTTTTGACACTCTTATTTTGATCACTCATTTTTTTATTCACTCGAATTTTAGATTGCTTCCTTCAGAGTTTTGATCTCCCTGACATTTTTGGCCAAGACAGATAAGGCGCTGAGCGCCACCTAAAGTTTTTGTAATCTGGTTGGACTTCTCTACTACTAGGGAAGAATTGTGCAGGTCTACTTGCAAGCTTCTTTTGAACACTATAGGTTTGAATACTGATTTTGTTTAGACCTAACATCTTGACTCATTAAGACTGGGATCAATGTAAAGCTAAGAGCTAGGTTTCGATTAGAATCACTGGGAATGTAGGGGGATAATGACAGTTGTGAAAGATGGGAATCTCTAAGTCCTGAAAGGATAACGTATATCTGGACAACATTAGACTCCTTACTAAAGGGAAAATAGTACAAGAGCAAGTCACAAACTGTAATGCAAGATAAACAAAATGATGCAGAAATGCAAGAAACAAATTATTTTTGACATTTTTTTTTATTATTATTTTTTTCTATTTTTATGTTTTTATGATTTTTTTGGTCTTTTAGACATAATATTTCTTGAGGTGAAAGGCATTGACTATTTCACCAAATTCCTCTCCCTCCATTGTGCACAAGAGATAGGCATCATTTCCGATATCTTCTTTATCCATGTAGGGACCTTTCCAGTCTTCCGAGAAGGCTCTCTTTTGTCTTCTTTTCTTGTTTTTCGTGCTTCCTCTTCTTACGACAAGTTCTCCTACTCGGTAGAGTTTGTCATTTGAATCGATTGCTACCAGCTCGATGGTTTCTCTTGGTATCGTGAGACACAACAAGTCTCAAAAAGCATGTTGATGAGAAGGAGTCCAATACAAAACCCCATCACAATTTAATAACTCTGCCAATAGGTCGAATTGTTCTTGCATGTAGATTTTTACGTCAAGTCTCTCTTAGATTCTTTGCAAGAATTGGAACAATTCATGAGGAGTTTGTGGCTCCCTCTGCTCATCGGGGGGAACAAAACATATGCTTGTCCTCCCATTGGGTTCTGGTCTTAGATCCATGGCATACCCAATATAACTTTTCGGTAGTTTGAAAATGACAGGGTCATCAATACCAACTATCACTCTCATCTTCCACTCTCTGCAAGATACCTTCGCTCTCTTCGTCTTCGTCAGGAAGTCTTTCAACCATTTCTATTTGTACCCGAGGTGCTTCCCATTCACCGAGTTCATTTGACTGAACCGAGGAGGAGGTGGTTGGTTTCTCTTGTGGTTGTGATACCACAAACATCTTAGGCAGCATTCCTATAAAATTGGTTGATTCATTATCGATAGAATGTACCTCCTCCATGGGCATTATTGGTTGATGTGAATCCTCTGTTGGTGTGAGGTTCATATGATTCTGTTTCTTCCGGTGTCTCAGGGACACATGATTCGCTTACTGGTGATAACGGTGTGTAACCTTCCGTCATGTCTTCGTCTGCATCTAAGAAAGCATGTGGGTCTACATTTCTCAGATCCAATGTGGTGGTCTAAAAGACTGGTCCTTCCATTCTATGAGGCCTCTCCCCTATGCAAGGAAAGAGTTTGTAGGCCTCTTGGAAATCGATCATGAGTATTTCTAGGGGGAATTGGAGTGGTCCGTCCCGTTCAATCAACTCCATGATTTCAATCATTTTTTCTTTGGAAACCATTTCCCTTTGCTTTGGTAATGGCCTATTCTCTAAAGTTTTGATTTATGCAGTGTTTATGGTCTTTTCTACAGTTTCCCTCCGTTTAACGCATATCGACTGAGGTGTAGGATTTGGGATGGTTAACTTGTTAGTAGGGAGCTCATAGTCTATGGGAATACCTATGCGTCCATTTGAAGTATTTGACTTTAACAGGTTAAAAGGTTTTGGATCTCGTTGTGTGACATACACTTTCCCTAAGTGTAAAAAGCGAACTTCTTAAAATAGTGTAGACAGCACAGCCTTCATCCTGTGTATCCATGGCCTCCCAAGAATCAAGTTATATCCTGTGTCCTTATCTATAACATAAAAAGTGGTTGAAATGGTTTTGGGTCCCAAAGTCATTGGAAGGGTAATCTTTCCTATGGTGGCTGCTTTTCAGATTATCGTATCCGCTTAGAGTATCTCGTGAAGCGGTGATGTTGGTGTGTCCATAGCCCATTCTCTCTAAGAGGGAGAAAGGAACTATATTCACTGCAGCTCCATCGTCGATTAATGTTCATCTAATGCACATGTCATAGATCCACACTTGAAGATATCGCGCAGGGTCTCCTTTCTTTGTTAACTCTACCTCAGAGGGCATCTGTTGTAAGTCGAAGAAGAACCCAGGATCTTTAAGTTCTGAGCTTGGTGGGTTGAGACCGTAATCCACATGGTTGATTTGTTCACTAGGCGGTGGCCTGATTTGGTCAAGGTATTTTAGGCCTATTGCTTGTAGCAGTGCGGAGCAATGTGAGGGGGACTTCCTAAGCAAGTCGATGAATGAAATGTGCACATACATTTTCTTTAAGTCTTCTATGAGCTCATAGGGTCTAATCGGAGTTGGCATCGACTCTACTACCGAAATGGTGCCTTTGTGTGCTTCTACTGGCTCATTTTCTTCCTCATGATCTTCCTCTTGTTCTTCATTATGCATAATCTCAACCAATCCCATCAACCTAGTTTCTCTTTTTTGTCCTAGCTATGGTGGGATTTCGGGGTTACTACTCTGAGCTGCTTTGTTTTCATTTCTCGTTTCTATATCCTGGTGCGCAGGGAATGGGTCCTGATAAATTCTCATGTTTGCATTTTGTGGCGCTATTGGAGCTTGATTTTGTCTTGTATCTTTGTTATCCGGGGTGACCTCCTGTGGGTTTAAGAACATTTCTATAAACAAATGTTGTTGGTCTTCCAGAAGTCTTGCTATGAACCTGTTATATTCTCTACAGGATTTCATGTTATGCCCCCTTGTTCTATGAAAAGAACAAAACTGGTTGAACTTATAAGGGGTCGTTCATATCTTCCATCATTACTGTTCCCATTTCCGTTGCGGTTCCAACTTTGGTAGTTGTCCCGAGGATAGTACCCATTGTTTCTAGGTTGATCTATGGCATTTACATTAGGAGGATAATAATCTCTCCCATTGTAATCATCTTTTATCCTTTTGACTGGAGGTTGATCCGTCACCTCGTCTGTGGTTGCACTCCTATTGTTTTTGAGAATTTTAATGATAGAAGCATTGTTCCCTGTGTCTTCCTTTGTTAGCTTTCCATTTGAACCATAGACTTTTCGACCACTGTCAATGGCAGCTTGATCAATTCTTAAAGCACTTTCCAATGCTTCTTCGTAGGACTTATATGGCAGTTTCTGAACATCTTCTCTCATGTCTTTGTTAAGGGCATGCAAGAAGAGGTCGCATAGTTCTCGGTGGTCCATGTTTGGAGCACTGGTTGAAGAATAGAGGACTTGCCTCCATCAAGTGACGAAATGTGCTATGGATTCATTCAGTTCTTGTTTCATCATAAGGAATTCTCCGATCCCTGTTTTTACGAGTTTGTTCATGTCAAATGCCATGACAAACTCTCCAATTAGTTGTCTGAATGAATGGATGGAAGCTTCTGGGAGACAATAATACCAATCCAAGCCGATGCCTTCAAGTGTTTTCGGGAAAAAATTGCGACAACCCCATCCCAAGGGAGGAGCTCTCTTATGGCTGTGGTGTAGGCTTTGATGTGCGAATTTGGATCACCTTCTCCTTTGAACTTCGGGAGATCTGGTAATGGCCGAGGTAGTTGCACACTTCTTATGTTTTGGTCTAAAGGCTCTTTCAAATATTCAAGATACGTTCCTAGGAAGGCACTTTGAGATTGCGGGGTTGTTAATAATAACCCTGTAGGTGGGTTTTGATTACCCATTGTCGAATTCGTTGGATTGTTCTGAATAGGAGGGTTCCCATTCAGACAGGTGTCATTACTAGCATGTCGCGAATAGTAATTGAGGTAGGGGGATTTTGAGATGCCCCCTGGTCCTATTCGTGAGACTTGATTCTTCTTTCTGGAATGTGTTCTGCTTCCAAGATCTCGATTCTATGTACTAGAGTTGCGATTAAATGTACAGGAGTTGCAACTCTAGGGGTTTCTTCATTTCTAGGGTGCTCTCTTCGACTATTTTCATAGTGATGGGCTTCCTCACGCGCAGTGTTTTCTTTTTGTTCTTCTTGTAAGGCAATCCTCAGTGCTTCTTGAGCATCTTTGGTTTCTTGCAAACATTTTTCCAACATTCTAACCTCTTCGTCAAGGTGAGTATTCGATGTACTTGTGGAAGGTTGTTCTGGTCGATGTATTTCCGACCTTATCCTTCTAGCTTTGTGAGGCGCATTTGGTATGGCCAAGTTGTTTTCCCAAGCTGGGTTATTAAAGGATAGAGAATGTCTAGACTCTTTTGGACCATATTCATAGTCAGAGTCTTCATAGTGATAATAATTGGTAATAGGTGCATCTGGATAAGGCAGCACATACCTCTCAAAGGAATGGGTTTCAGGTTCAATTGAGGGAATATTCCCCTGGTTCAAGTCTGGTTCCGTCATATTCGAGGGTGCCAGAGACACCGCAGAATAAATGGAATGGATGATGGCATAGACAATGGAAGTCAAAATGGCTATGAAAAGCAATGAAAGATGTTTGTGAAGTGTTTAAATGTTTTTCAATGGGAACGCAAACAACATAACCAAGAGGCTCTGCTCTTCATGTTGGGTTCACCAAAATATGTAGTGAAGCTGACGTCGTATGTGACAATGATGATGGAAATGAGATCCACGCAATGGGAATGCAAAAAACATAACCAAGAGGCTCTGCTCTTCACGTTGAGTTCACCAAAATATGTACACTTGAAATCGTGACTCTGATTGCCCGAGGGTTGTCGGGTCGGATTTCTGCACGCACACAGACCCTTCCCTCCTTGCCACGGGGCGATCCGCCACATCACTCTTGCTCACATGGAAGTAGCCAGTCAAGAGAAGGCGAGACACAATGGGGGTCTGGCTTGTTTGAGAGCTGGACTTCGCGGAGAGGGGTCGGCAAGTTCTGTGGCCTTTGTTGTTGTGTGCTTTGTTGTATGTTTCGCTCAATTGTTGTAGTTGAAATAACCCTATGACCCGAAGGGTCACTAGTTTCTCTTCTTCTATTTGGATTCCTTAAATTCCACCTTTGCGTGGGTAGACAGTTGTTTTTGTTGATGTCCTCTTGTCTTTGTATGCGTTGTAAGAGGTCTTGTTGTATCTATCGTTGTCTGATTTCTTCTAACAACAAGAGGACGAATGGGTCTCCTTGTGGTAGGACAAATGTTTGTTGTTGAGGTCTTGGTTGGATCTCCTCGATCTCGTCACAGATAGCCTTCACCCACTCTCCTTTTACTCCTAAACACATTCGTGAATCAGAAGAGAGGAAGTCGTGTGATTACTAGCCTTAACTGGATCTAGGGTTTTGACCTAGGGTTGTGTTGACCTAGCATTTGACTTGTGTTTTGACTTTGTTTTTACCTTGTGATGAAATCAAGGGTTTGTTTGGAATCGTTTGAACCGTGTTTACCTCGTGATAGAATCACGGGTTTGCAATGTTGTCTATTCTAATGTTCCTATATGAATGCAAGCTAAATGATATGCAAAATGTCTTTTTGGTATTTTTTAGAGTATTTTGGAAATGGAAATGCTTCTAATCTATGAAAAGGCAATATGCATGCAATTCTATATGATCTTTCAAATGCAAAGTTTATGTATGTTTTTTTTGGGTTTTTGGTGTTTTCAATACAATTTAATCTAAGAAAAGGGAAAATGCTTCTTCTAATAATGTAGATCTAGAAATGAGAAAACGTTTAATCTAACATGCAAGATCTAACTATCAAGGAAAAAGCAATGTTTTACTGTTCCTAAGAGCAAATGTGATGATCTAATTACTACGAAAGCAATGAAAACAATGAAGGAACCTGAGAGAAACGAAGATTTGTTGACTCCACTACCCTCAGCAATCCTTGTAATAGGCAACCTTGAATCCTTCTGTGGCAACAGGTGATCCCTTTGACAACAAAATGACCCGAAAAAGCAAAAAGAAGCTTTGATGAAACTTGTATGAGCTCGATGAAAGCTTGGATTGAGCACAATGGCATAGAATGAAGCAGTGTGACGCTACTTGGTTGAACAATGAAAGCAAAAGGCACCTTCATCTTGTAAGAGCATTTGAATGCTAAGTTGGAGAGCAAAATTTGGCAAGAGCTGTGTGCACAATGAATTTGCCTTCTTTTGTGCTTGGGGGAGGGGGTATTTATAGGTTCAGAAGAAGGGATTGACTGAAAAGTTAACTCATTTGATTGATGAGTTAACAAGGTTGATTACCCAGTGAACTCAGGTAATTAGAGAGTGATGAAGCAATGATAGCTTATCACTGAAGAAGAAATGGAGGTGAGGGAATACATGAGATTACTTAGAGAGTTAATTTGAGATCAAACAGAGCTAATTATGCATGTGTGGGTGCATGAAATAGTTAACTCTGTATCAAGGATCAAAAATCATGCAAACAGAAAGAAAAACAAGCAAAAACAGAGCAAAAATGAGAGAGAAACTCAAGTTTTTCCACGGGTCCAAAACCAGCAGGGTCGCCCCTTTTACCAGTAGGGTCGCCCGGGGAGATCCGAGCTAGACTGGGTCAAATGCAAAAAATCAGGTTGGGAGGTGGTAGAAGAGAGGAAAAGAATGAGTTCTGCATCAAGAAACAGGTCAATCATGTGGAAAAATCCAAATCTCCACTTGTGTCTCCAGGATCTCCAGGGGAGATCTGGAAATAATAAGGGAAGATTTGGATTGGTTGGTCGAAAATGAAAACTGTCAATGGGAGATGGATCGGGAGACCTCTAGAAGGCTTCTATGAGGTGCACTAGAGCAAAAACAAAGGAGAGAGGTGACAACTCACCTACAAGACTCTCACAAGGCTTAGGATCAAAGTTGAAAGCCAGAAAACGTAAGTCGACAAGTGTCGCAACAAGTGTCGAAAAGCATCGCAAACGGGGAGGAAGAGAAATTGACAAAGCAGAAACGACACGAGACAAGAAAGGAGGACACCTCATCAAGAGGCCTGCTGCCCAAAGGATTAATTTTCACGCTTACATGTACGTGACAAGGATTTGAATCATTATAGGGGTCCTCGTGGAGGCAGTGCGTGATTTTTGTGCTTACAGGAACAGGGGTTCCAGTTGATGGGGAATCCCAGACTTCTTGAATTCTGGGCCCATCCCCAGGGCCACAAGGGGAGGGGATCGTGCTTTTAGGAAACCCAACAAATTTTTTATCTTTACCCTTCAAGTCGAGGCCAATAGTAGTCGAGATCGATGGGAATCTTCGAGGATGCTAACCTTAATCTATTTGGGGGGGCACAGGGCTAAATGGAAGTGATAAAGCCGGAAAATGAGGCCCTGGTGGAGAGGAATAACGAGGGTGCTAGGGTTCTTGGCATGAGTTTCCCTGGCAATCCAGAAAGAACTTTCCATGGAGGACAAAAGAAAGAAGGGGAAACTTATCTCCACACTGTGTCTAAAATGGTTTAGCAAAGCAAAGTGGTAATGGAAATAAACCTTGAAATGCCCCTCAAGGGTGAAGTATTTCATAAGCATTAAACAAACCTGGTCCCACAAGGTAGGCAATTTCTCCTGTTTGAACCTCCCTGGAGTTTGATAACAGCTTCGCCCTCCTTAAAAAACGTCCCCATGCTCTCTGGGTCCGGCACTCTGCTCCGACGGCTATGTTTCTTCCCTCTAGTAGACATTCTGGTAGCCTACCCAATAACTGTTGGCAAGAGACACTGTGTGGCTTCATGAGTGTTGTCATTGATGGAAACAAAGTCTATTCTACATATCCGCAACACATAGTATGCCTATACTGGAAGTCAGATTGAAGATTGTTTTGGTCCGGTGAACAAGAATAGAGCATGCAATAAGGTCTGACAATCAGGTCCGGATCTCTCAAATGGTGTAACTCAGCAAGTTGCGGACTTGGACAAGTCAAGAGGAGTATCATGACTACTATATTTCAAAGATTGAGCCTCCGGTTATAAAACATGGAAAAGATATGAGCATCTGAGTGTTGGGTTCTAGACAGGCAAAGCAGACTGAGGAAGAACTGACCGGCAGAGTATCAGACTTCTATCCGGATGAGTAATTGATGTTGATCAAGCTATTTGAAGGACCATACAATGTTGGCTGACATGATTGATGACTTCAATACCTATGTTTTTGATACGCATCACAAATCAAACATGGATTCAGCCGACAGATTAGTAATTTATAAATATCTTGAGTATTCTGATTGCCGAGTAGAAAGTTGTTGAAATCCTTGGTGCGGATATATATATACCAGATGGATTCCAGTATGAAGGTGTGTGAACAGAAATGATAAAATAAAGTGCGAAGAAAGGCAAAAATAAGTGAGGAAGCAGCAGTACAAGTCCGCTATGTGACAGAGCAGCAGCACTAGAGCAGAGGAAGAATGAAGTGCATCAGATCAATATATTGTGCCTAACCGGAGCTGAACTCTAGCATTTGTAGATGCCTCTCATTAGTTCAAACACCTGGTTACCTTCTGTAAGTTCTGTAGACAGTGAGTCTCTTGTAGGCAGTGTGCCTCTTGTGAGCAGTGTGCTCGGGCAATGAGCCCTAATTGGCAAGTGCCATTTTGTACTTCTTATTCTTTTAACAGAGAATACAATCTTGGGTTAATCACCCCGTGGTTTTTCCCTTAACAGGGTTTTCCACATAAAAATCCTTGTGTTATGTGTGTTGATTTTATTTTTGTTCTCATGATTATATATGCTTATATGTTTTGATGCTGCACAAATTATAAAAGAAGAAAAGAAAGTTAAGATAATAGAGATAACTGATTCACCCCCCCCCCTTCCTCTCATTTATCTATCTTGTTTCCAACAATTGGTATTAGAGTTAAGTTCCTCTAAACAGGGCCTAATAGCTTGAGGAAGATCTGGGAATCTCAATGGATATGTATGGTATGAAGGAACAACTTCAGTCTGCCCTAGATGATCTTGAACAATCTCACTCTGAAGTCAATAACTTGAGAGAAAGACTCAAACAAGCTGATGATTTCATAAATGAGCTAAAAGAAAAACTAAGTATCTCTGTGAAAAAAGAGAAAGGAACTACTTCAAAAATTAGCAAGTCGGAGTGAAGCCAATGATACTAATGAAGATCTAAATGAGAAAAACAAGCTACGTGAGAAGCTATCAAAAGAGGTCATTATGGTAAGGCATGAGATGGAATCAGGGGTTATGAGATTCACCCAAGAAATTGAAGAGAAAAGAAAAATTGAAGATAATCTAAAACAATCCCTCAAGGAGAAGACAGAGGACTGCCACAAAATGGACAGAATAATCAGTCATCTTGAATCTGATCTTGAAGAAGCTAGAGATAATGAAGAACAACTTGAGAATCAAATACACTCTTAAAAAAGATCTTCAAATAGCAAATGAATACAAAGAGAAATTCAAGATAAGCTCAACTCAACTTGAAGTTCTTGAAATCCAAAAAAGGGTAGATGACAAGCGTGGCTTGGGATATGAGAAAGATGAAAGCTCTGGATCTGGTCAAAAGAACTTTGGATCAGGAAATCAAAAAAATAGGCCTAAAAGACCTCCAGTAAGGCAACCAAATGCTCAAAGATATCCATCCTTCAATGGATACTGCTTCAATTGCAACAACTTTGGTCATAAAGCAACTCAGTGCAGAAGGAGAATGAATCAGAGTAATCTATCCTTCTCCAGACAATGTTTCAACTACAAAAGGTATGGTCACAAATCTCATGAATGCAAAAATATGCAAATAAACAATTCATTCCATGGTAGATGCTTTGCATGCAATAGAATGGGACATATGACTAATCAATGCAGATCAAGAGGATATCAGTCAAATATGCAAAGAAATGTTGTTTGTTACAATTGCAATAGATCCAGGCATATTGCCAAATTCTGCAGAAGTAAAAATCAAGATAAAAAGGGTCCGGTGCATCATAATCAAAAACAAGATAAGGGAAAAGGCAAAGTGAATGCGGATGAAGTTCAAAGGGAGATGAGCAAGATTTGGGTGAAGAAGAGTACAGAAAATGTTGGGGATAGATCTGCACCGGAATCTGGAGCTGATATTCCTTGCGGAAACTAAACAGATGAACTCTGGCTCAGGGAGAGTCACAAAGAAAAATAAATTCCCCCAGCGAGTCAATTGGTGCCTAAATTTGGCACATGGAATGTTGCGGATTAAAGGTTTCTCAAAAAAATATCTAAATAACCTTCGGTAAAAATATGAAAGATCTGCATGGAGTTTTGCAAGAGTTTAATCATCCAAGACTGATCTGGTTTGACAGCGATCCGATAAAGCAGGATTTTCACAAACAGATCTGGTATGATTCAAAATTGAAATACTTTGATTTTTGGATCCATGGCATGATTGGAGAAAAGAAGATACATTGTTAATCCTCACTGAAAATGATTCTAAGTGCAACACAGTGATTCGAAAAAGATCTCTCTCAGAACAGGGCAACCGGATAACTTAAGTTGTGCATTTATTGCAAAAGGAAATTAGGGTTTGCACAAGAATAAAAGGGTTCTTTCACTCATAATTTGCACATTTGCATTCAAGAAGAAGAAAAGAAGAGCTCTGCATCAAATTTCTACAAAAGATCAACTGCAAATCCAATTCAACCAGCAATTTGTTCCGGCTCTTATTTCGAACCCTAAAGCGTAAAAAGGTACTTCCATTCTGAAAATCTCTCTGAATCTTTTGCAAAATGGCTACTCCAATGGTTGTTAAGATCATTGATAGGCCGCGCCCAAAATTCAAGAAACATCCCTACAAATCCCTAGAAGTTGATCCTTTAGGCGTTTTTTCTAGCATTCCGCATGGGGTATTACACGTAGAAGATGTTAGGGTCTACATCCACGCCAACATTGAGAAATTTGGAGAATCTAAGTTGATAGATATCTAACATAAACAGTTAATAGATGAAAGTTTTGAACTCAAACCTCAATACAAGGCCCTCCGGGATAAGCACTTCGGATATTGCATCCACTTTCCCTATTTTGCAGAAGATGATTGGGTCTGGTATGTCCTTAGTAGAATGCATGATAATTTCATGTGGTTAATGAAGCCCTTCAAGATAACAAAAATGCCATTAGAGTAGTAACTGGACTGCACTCATCCGGTAGGTTACCTGCGCTCAAATCTGTCAAGAACTAGACAGTAACTGAAGCTACCGGATCTAAGTTTGACAAGAGAGCAATGACTATAGATGACATCACATATCCAGATGTCAAATTTGCCTCAATGATGATTGGGTATAAGATCTATCATTCTAGCAGGGAGAATTCTGTCTGGGACTGCAATATATGCAGCATATCAAATGTTGAGGGAAAATGCAGATTATGACCTATGTGATCTTCTTTTAAACCAACTGTTAGAAAACCTGCAGAAGATCAAGAAGGATAAGAAGAACTCCTTCAAGTATGGTTGTTTAATACTGTGTCTATTCTTCTAGTACATGTGTCTATTCTTCTAGTACATGAATGAGCTACACGGATCAAGTGGTTGGGTTTGGCAAAATGACAAACCAGTTGCAATACAGATTAGAGACTATATGTATGGACTTGGTGATGCTAAAGCTCAAAGCACAGCACTCTAGGGTTACTTTAAGAACTTCCAAAACATGATGCAAGCCGGAGAGAGGATACCTCAATCCATAGTAGAGAAATACAAGGATACAGTGTGTTTCATGGTAGATACTGATCAATGCCTAATGGAGGCAGTTGAGCCCGGAACAGTTTGGATAATGCCAATGGGATACGAGGTCGATGAGAAAATCTTAGAGCTGCATATTCAACACCTGTTGAGTAAGCCTAAGGACCCTGAGGCAGAAAGGTTTGGAACTTTTCAAGAACTAAGTGTAAAAATACATGTTGAGCTAAGACAACCGGAGATAAAGAGGAAAGTTAGAAGGGAAGTCGAGGAAATTACCAAAAGATATGGCATATCAAAAGAGGCAGTAGATGCAAACAGAGAGAAAGTTGAAAGAGCTGAGAAAGAGAAGCAAGAAGCAAAGAAAGGAAGTGTTCCGGTACAAGCCTTCTCCCGGACTAGATCCTTCAAGAGCTCTGCACGTGCCACTCCTAAGAGCTCAAGAGCCGCCAAACCGGAAGTCAAGACATTCGGAAGGGGAGAAAAGAGAATAAAAACAAAATCCACAAGGTCTTACACAAGTCACAAGGATGATGAAGAAACAGAGTCTGACGAGGAAATTAAGAAAATGAAGAAGAAGAAGAAAAGATCCGGGGAATTCTCTGCTAGCAAAAACAAAGAAGAAAAAGCAGAAGAATTTGTTGAAAAGCCTACTCTTTCCATTGATGATATCATTAAGGCAGTTACTGTGGATGGGAATCTGCAACCAGTGACAGAATTCTATGATGAATATAGTGATATTGACAAGAGGATCTTGGAAGAAGCTATAGTCGGTACCTAAATATTTATAATAAAGCATTCATTGAAATTATTTCATTAATTCCCAAAATTCTAGAGAAGGTACTTGAACTTAGAAAAGAGAATGCAAAGGCAAAAGACTTAGAGATCCGAGAACAGATTGCAATTCAGCGCTATCCTTCTATTACTCCAAAGCAAATGGACATGATCTTTAAGGACTGTAAGGATGAATTCCGGAGCAAAGCAAGAATGAACAAACTTATGCTTGAAGAAACTGATCAAGTAGCAAAAGAAACAGAAGACATCCTCCAAAATGCCTTCAAAAGATTCAATCTTCCTATTATAGAGGAAACAGATGAAGAACCTTCATGGATGTTGAAGGATTAAATGCATCAAATGAAGAATCTTCTAACAAAAATATAAAAGGGTCAAAAGAGATAGATGAAGAGAAGTCTAAGGACTTGGATTCCTCTGTTCCGGAAGAGGAAGTTCATGAAGCAGTTAACATCTCTCCTCCGGATCCCACGGCAGACATTCCAGATTCAGGAGCTGAAGGAGAAAAAAGAAAAGAGGAGAAAGTGAGTCAAGAAGAGGAGGTAAAGGGAAAAGAAGAACAAACAGAGAAGATCCCTGATAACAGTTCTGAGATCCCAAAAGAAAAGAAGACTCAGTCACCGGCAAGAGACACTACAGAGGCAGTAAAGAACTTCTTAAGCAAAGAAATGATGGAGATAGATGAACCTGAACTATTCCAAGGACCACTAAATTTTGATTCCCTCTCTCCGATCCAGACAATGAAAATAGCATCTTTTGCTCAAGCCAAAGCAAAAGAAAAACTTCTGAAATCTCACATGGAAGACTGTGAGCTGTTAGAGATTGCATCCAGGATGCTGGAGAAGATCATGCCATCTTTTCAAAAGGATCCTTCGGCCTCTCCATCCAATAACTTGAAATCTCTAGTAAACTTTGTTAGCACTCACTTTGAATCTTTAGAGAAATCGGCAGAAGCAAAGGTCCGGAAGGAGTTTTTGGGAAAAAGATTCACTAAAGTACAGGGACTCATTTCTAATGATAGGACCCTAGATATTGGGATAAAGAGCCTTGAAAATGCTCTTAAAGATGGTGGGGACATGTACAAATTTTGTCTATCTTGGCCCAAAGTGATAGAGGATATTGAAAAGGTGAAAGAGCAAGAAGGTAAACTGTCAAATTTATCTCAGAATTTTGATCCCCTCACTACATCCTTAATGAATCAAGAATGCCAGGTCATTGTCATTATAAATGAAATAAAGAGGTTGGGCAAAGAAAAGAAGAATATAATAAACAGAATGAGTGAACTCAGAGGGATAATTATCCCTAAGTTAGAGGCAATGCATAAGGCCTTGACAGATGCTCAGACCACAACCCGGACCAGTGATCCGGCAGATCTAAGAAGGGTAGAAGCATATGCATTTTTGTTGGATGGTCACATCTCCATTTTGGACAGGATGGAGCAGAGCTGGGCCACAGAGTTTGTACAGTTGAAGGCCACTTTTGCGGATATACTTAAGTATATGTAAGTATAACATATATATACACTTATGCGACCATGTATAGGTTAATTTTTGCAAATTTTGGTGTGCGGATTCCGCCCTTTGCCATTGACGTCAAAGGGGAAGTGAGGAGTAGTGAAAAATGTGGAATCCAGCTAAGGGGGAGCTCCAGTAAAACAATGCATAAGACAAAGCATCAGCCAAGGGGGAGTTTGCTGCGACACTTAAGTCATTTTTCACTAAGTGTTGCCATTAATGCCAAAGGGGGAGATTGTTGGCAAGAGACACTGTGTGGCTTCATGAGTGTTGTCATTGATGACAACAAAGTCTATTCCACACATCCGCAGCACATAGTATGCCTATACCGGAAGTCAGATTGAAGATTGTTTTGGTCCGGTGAACAAGAACAGAGCATGCAATCAGGTCCGACAATCAGGTCCGGATCTCTCAGATAGTGTAACTCAACAAGTTGCGGACTTGGACAAGTCAAGAGGAGTATCATGACTACTATATTCCAGAGATTGAGCCTCCGGTGATAGAACATGGAAAAGATATGAGCATCTGAGTGTTGGGTTCCAGACAGGCAGAGCAGACTGAGGAAGAACTGACCGGCAGAGTATCAGACTTCAATCCGGATGAGTAATTGATATTGATCAAGTTATTTGAGGGATCATACAATGTTGGCCGACATGATTGATGACTTCAATGCCTATGTTTTTTATACGCATCACAAATCAAGCATAGATTTAGTCGACAGATCAATAATTTGTAAATATCTTGAGTATTCTGGTGGCCGACTAGAAAGTTGTTGAAATCCTTGGTGCGGATATATATATATACACCAGATGGATTCCAGTATGAAGGTGTGTGTGAACAGAAATGATAAAATAAAGTGCGAAAAAAGGCAAAAATAAGTGAGGAAGCAGCAATACAAGTCCGTTATGTGACAGAGCAACAGCACTAGAGCAAAGGAAGAATAAAGTGCATCAGATCAGTATATTGTGCCTAACCGGAACTGAACTCTAGCATTTGTAGATGCCTCTCATCAGTTCAAACACCTGGTTACCTTCTGTAAGTTCTGTAGACAGTGAGTCTCTTGTAGACAGTGTGCCTCTTATGAGCAGTGTGCTCGAGCAGTGAGCCCTAATTGGCAAGTATCATTTTGTACTTCTTATTCTTTTAACAGAGAATACAATCTTGGGTTAGTCACCTCATGGTTTTTCCCTTAATAGGGTTTTCCACGTAAAAATCCTTGTGTTCTATTGATTTTATTTTTGTTCTCATGATTATATATGCTTATATGTTTTGATGCTGCACAAATTATAAAAGAAGAAAAGAAAGTTAAGATAATAGAGATAACTGATTCACCCCCCCCCCTCTCAGTTATCTGCCTTGTTTCCAACAATTTCTTTCGACACCTCAAAACCAATACCACCCAAGCGGACTTGTCTGTTATCCCAGCTGTCCACGAATTGTCTAGAAAGATTCTCATCATGGCCAATCAAGGCTTCCAGAAAGGAAGCCACCTCACCCTCCTAGATAATGTGCCAAATAGTCGGGTTGAGTTTGAACTCATCCGAAGAAGAGGGCTCGATTTTAACAATGCCACTCCCTGTTCTCCTTCTAGTACCAATACAAAAGCAAATGCAGATACGCAGCAAGAGTGTCTTTGTTCTTCTTGCAGGAATTAAGCCAAACTGAAGAAGCTTGATTATGACTAATCCCTTCCATGCACCCCGATCTTTTCCAATGCTTGTGAACTTGGATATTAAAGGAGTTGTCATCATAAAACATATGTGAAGGGTCCTTGCCACCCTGTTCCGCCACTAGGGGAAAGACATCCGCCCGCCACCTCGTGTGGAGCTGAATACCTTGGTGTTCGGGGATGAATTTATAATTATTACAGGCTTGCCAGCCTATCCTCCAAGCTTTGTCACAAGAGTCCCCCCCCCCCCGCCACAACATCCAGTCAACAACAATTTGCTAAGTCATCATCTGCCAGTCCACGTCACTTCCCTCTCTACTCAGAGTTTGAATTTCAACAGCTCCTTTTTTAATTTGAATTCTATCCCCATAGTTGTCCTTGTCTTCCTTAACCTTGCCGACCACCCAATAAATCGAGTTAGCCCCTTGGCTTCCAACTACAATGCAAAGGTAAATAACCATGGAAATGTACCTCTAGCTATTCAATCTCCCCTCATTGAGCTCAGGGTCTTCAATGTGATCAAGATGTGTCCATCATTCGCCATAAGAGTTTGGACTCTACTAGGCAAGTTGGAGACCTTTCTCTAGCATCTCCAACAACCACTGCTAATGCCCAAGTTGGCCATGGCATTGGCCACAACATTCCCCTCCCTATAAATACGGGAGATTTTAAACTCTTCAAACGCATTAAGGAGCATCCTGATATCTCCAACCACATCCATTAAGTACCAGACCAAGTTAGCAGTGCCAAGGACTACATTGACAAGGAGCTGAGAGTCTCCCTCAACATGCAATTTTTTGATATTTATGGAATGAGCAATTTTTACTACCCATAGCATAGCCAATGCCTCGGCCTCATTACTACTTTTAATCCCTAGCCCTCTAGTATAAGCAACCACAAGAATTCCACCGTCAGTCCTGATGATACCACCTCCACTAGCCAACCCCGAGTTGCCTTTGGCAGCCCCATCAAAATTCAACTTACACCAATTCCTCTGGAGAGGTTTCCAACAAGTCTTGGCACGTGCAAGTTTCTTGGAAATGTCAACACTGCAAATACCCATATTAACAGTCCATTGCTTCAGAATGTTAACTTTACTCTGACTAAGGGGATAATCTGCAGCTTTAAATTTACTAGTGTACAAGTTTTCAGCAAGGAGCTTGGAACACCTCAAGAGGAGTTCTGGATTTACCCCTAAAAATCCTATTATTTCTCTTTCCATAAATTCCATCCAATATGTGAGGGGATTTGATTCCACAACTCCTTGGTCACCGGGAATGAGAGTGAAAAGGGGGACCTCCACTCACCAACAGCAGTCAGGTTAGCATTGAACACCTTATTTGCTTGTTTATTGCACCTATGGATGCACATATTTGTGCAGGTTGACCCAGGAGAACATGTACCCTTGTAACATACCGGAAGCCCTATCAAGCTATCTATAAATACCATCAGTCCTCAAATACTAAAAGATGCAAAGCAACTAAAGTGAAGCAGGTGGAGTACAGAAATCTACAAATCCCACAGTACGAATTCGCAAGTGCAGCACAAATCAGCGACCATGAACTAATCCCGGATTGCCCAACTCATCCTTACACAAAGCCGATAGAGTTTTATGATTCTGAGGCAAATACAAGACTGTTACTTGTTCCTAATCCCAAGGCAAATCAAATTCAAATCTACACCAGATTGCATAAATTCTTCGATCACAGAGCTAAGTACCTTGTTATTTATTACACTGCACTTTAATTTCCTAAAATAGCTGTTGCAAATAATCAGATTATCAATCCCAACTCATTATTTAGTCCAGGTTAATTATGCTTGTGTGTATACATTTTATTGGATTAGTCTAGACTAAGCTTAAGGAAAGTTTAGTTTCCTCTACACATATGTATAGAGGGTTATGGAGGAGCCAACATGGGGCAGGCATAAACCTGTCTTAATTTGTAGATTCTTGAATTGGGACTTGCAAAGGTTTATGGGATGGTCACAATGTCATTGGCAGAATCTAGTGCTAGTCAAGTTACTTCACAATCTCCATTAGCATCATTAAATCCTACAATACATTTGGCACTTCATGTTTTTATATTCCCTGTTTCAGAAGCATTTTCATTTGCCCATTTGTTTTCATGGTGAGCACTTTCATCCAAATTTAGCTGAATAGCACTAGCATCTGATTGTGACAGTATTTGCTCAACTCTCTTTGCAGCAGTGTGACATTATCTTTTCAAGTATTCCAAGAATTTGAAGACTCATTTAAGTGCAACTATAATGTCTTGTATTTTCTTTGCTGCCATTAGATCTGCAGTTTCAACAGATAGTTCCCCAAATACTCTTCCTGAGACCCAATATTCAGTTTCACTGCACTCCACAACTTTAGAGTTTAAATCCCCAACTCTAGAATCAGAATTTAAATCTGCTAACCATTGCTTCAAGATCGGTATTAGCTGTTGGATCTAGGGTATACAACTGAGAGGGGGGGGGTGAATCAGTTGTATAAAACTTCTTCTTCTTTCAAACACTTAATTCTCTGTTGTTAGTTAGCAGCATATCAAATAATCATCCATGGAAGCATAATACATAAACACAAGAGCAGATAAGCATCAACACATTGAACACGGAGATTTTGACGTGGAAAACCCGGTTAAGGGAAAAACCACGGGGTGATTAACCCAAGAATTATTCTCTGTTAGAAGAATAAAGAAAAATGAATGGCACATGCCAATAAGGGCTCACTGCCCAAGCACACTGCTCACAAAGAGGCCCACTGCCTACAAGGAGACACACTGTCTACAAAGTGATAAAAATCACAGTCTTGAACTGGAGAATGACATCTCTACCATGTCCGGATCAGTTCCAATTAAGCCCAGAAACCTCTGCTCTGCCTTTTGCACGTTTCTTCGCTATGCCACACTCATCCTCATACCACACTTTGAAATGAACTCACAAACCATTATTTATACAAGACATCGACTTAGGAACAAACATCTAAGTCGGCAAACAACCATAGGAGTATCCGCAAGATGAATAACACATCCGGTCGGCCATCACAAGAACATTCGCAGGATGAACAACTCATCCGGTCGGCTACACAGAGCAAGAACTTCATCCGGAAGAATAACTTCAATTCCGGGCTCTACCATCAATGCGGACCAACAACACAACCTAAACATGATCCAAGAACCTTCGCAAGCCTGTCTGAATGTCCGGATACATCCGCACTTCCTCTACTTACTGGGATCTCTTGTCTTCCTCATCCGGAACTTCAAGAACACAGTCTGTCGCCACTGTCATAATGCAAGAGGTACTTCCGGACCTCCAAATCATACACAAATCAGGATGACACATCACAAGGACATCCCAAACACTCCGTCCAATCCGCAGATTAGGATGATACAATTCCGGACCTCACCGGACCTTTTTGTGATCCTCTGTCATGTCTGGATACTTGCCGGACCCGGTTCTATACCGGCAGCCACAACTCCTTCAGATCTTCATGCGGACCTCTGAAATCTTAACTGTAGCATCTCAAGACTCATATCTACTAACCCTTTAATCCGCATCCTCCGGTTCACATCCTATACAGTACATTTACCTTCTTCTCATCACTGTTCTTCACTGTTCCTGACTGAGGCTAATTTTCTCAATATCCTCAGCACACAGCTCATCAAATCCTTCTTGTCAATGCAATATGAGTATGTTGACATCAATGACAACAATGGCTCACCTCATACTTGCAACATTAGCATCTTTCCATTCTACTTAACCAACAAGGATAATAATTTAAACAGTATGTAAATAACACAAAAAAAACAAGGTGGATGAGGATGCAGCACCAAAATATAAATTACACAGATGTCAATAGTTGCAGAACATCAGAACCCAAATCCCATGCAATTGGGTAATGCAAATGTATAATTCAGTCCTTGAATAAGATAAATATTACAAATTTAAGAAGAAATTAGATCGCTAAAATTGAGTAATAACTATCCCTGTGAAATTATAAACCTGTTGCAAACAAATAATGTCCAGCTCCTTGTTTTATTATTACTCTGTCAAAAAGCAGTACAATCAAACATCTGCTTTCATCAACATCCTCAAAGATGGCCTCAGTTTGAGAATATCATCATTCAGTTACAAGCTTGTAATCTCTTCATAGGAACTTTTAGTTGGATGCTTCTTAAAGCAACTTGGAAAAAAGTGATTTTATGGGCAAAATGCATATAAAAATCTCCTACAGAAGTTCAACCCATACATATGACAATCCCAAATTATTTAAACTGCATATGTATTGCTTAAAGCAAACGGACAGTCTTGAACCTCCATGATTTATCCTCTAGTTCAAGGTAGAAGACTTCAAACGTGAAGAGCAGAAGCAATTGGCCCTGCCAAACTAAGAATTTCAAATGGGTGTTTGTCCCTTACTGCATTTGCAGTCAGAGGACACGAATCCGTGATCCAAAAGTATGCAAACCCATGTTCTGCCCCTCCTGCAATTAAATCAAAATACCAAATGCAGCAAATGGGATTAGATTATATGAAAAACCAGGTTAACAAAACCAAGTGGTATACAACCAATAAATAAACAATGATCTCAATTCAATTTACCGCCATTGTCATGTTGAAACCGCTCCCATGAACTTTTAGGAAAGACACCATGAGTTACATATGCACTGATTTTTGCAGCACTGTGAGCAGCCAGTGCTTTCTGGGTCAGAGGAAATACAAACACTTATAAGTACTTTTTTTAAACAAGAAAAAGTAAATTATCGGTCTAAAGCTGTTTCATATGACAGGAGGAAATTACAAGGACTTTTTAACTTTTCCCCTTCAAATTTTTGTTCTAACTTTACAACATACTTTGGACAATGAAAAAGAACATATTGTAATGTCCCGTTCTAGGTTTTGCACCAATTTTTCTGAATTTGCAAATCCCAACTCAAAACCCTAGGACTGAATTATGATTTCATTTCTGCACCTTCAATTATGTCTTCTTCAAGCATGAAAATTGAACTAACATATGCAAAGAATGATAGAACAAATAGATATTTTGTAACCTTAGCAATTTGGGATTTCACCATGAAATACACATAAAGATCAAGGAGGAGGATGATAAACCAAATCAGATTACTGCTGTTATGAATTTCAAACTGATCAAAACATCGATTACATCCAAGTCATGGATCTATGACAGCCAAATACATACTCCAGGCTGCTGTTACAGTTCAGAATGAAATAATGAATGCACATACCAAGTATGATGTCAAAATACAATGCAAGGGAACAGAATGCCCAGATCTGGAATGAAAGAGTCTTCAAAGTATGATCAAATGCTGATGCAAAGAAGGAGAAAACGACCTCCAAAGCTGGCGTAAATCTCCAAAGTCTGATTGCACCCTTCCTAGAGCTGATCGCTGCTGTAGTTGATGAGTCAAGGGATGCAAAGGTGCTCATCACAGCGCCCTCCAACAAGCCAATCGGACTCCAATATTCAAGCCAAACTATGCCGGAAACTCACTCAAACCTAGCGCTCCAAGTTGGAATGCAAATATCAACAAGGACTAAGTGGTGGCTAGGTTATGGACTGCTGTGATGCGGGTCTGCAGAGAATTTGATGTCAACAGCCACGACCTCCTCCAATTATGGCGCTCCACCAAGCTAATAGATCTTCTACAATATCAGTGCTCAAGGATGCAAGCAAAGGATCTCCAAATCTTCAAACAAAATGCAAGGATCTTGAATAATCTCTAATCAAGTCTGACAAATCTGATGCAAATGATAAACCATGAAAGCTCCACGAATCCTCAAATCATCAATGAAGTGCAGTTGTGAACTCCATATGAATCCACCTCTAGATGTAGTGGGTTTCCGTCCAATACACCTTATTCGCAAGGGTTTCCGTCCTTGGAATAACTTGCAATAAAATTGCAGACCAATACCAAAGTTTACATGCCAAAAAGATATGCCAAATGATGTCAAACACCTCTCCTTTATACATGCTCTGCCTCTTTTCCTTTTGCTGGCCGACTTGCGCTTAAACTTGTTCTAATTCCTTTATGGTCGACTTAAACAAACCTTGGCCAACTTTGAACTTGTGTTTGGGCGCTCATCTAATTTAAATTCCTATTTCTTTTGCATTGGAGCCGACTATACCCAAGATGGCCGACCTCCACTTGAAATTTGGCGCTCAACTTGAATTTTATGTTTTTAATTCCCTGTCAGGGCTGACCTGTTTGTAAGAGGGCCGACATGAATTTCCCTCTTTTATGGCCGACATTGACAATGTTTTGGCGCCTAAAACATTTGAATTCTTGCTCCTGGCCAACTATCAATTCTATCTTCATCTGTTTGGGCCGACTTATAACAAATTAAAGATTTGTTTTCAAGGCTCCATCCATAGATATACAGGGTATCATTACCATGAATGTGGCAAAGACATGAGAGAAGGTTCAAACTCCTCGGAATGATTCGCTCCAAGAGAAGGAGAAGTGACTGCTCCAAAAATGGGGACATGACACATATTGACTATCCCCATCCTTAGGGTCAACTTTCAGTGAGCTTTATTTCTTATTACATCACTATATCTACAGCTTCAATATTGACACAAGCAATCATGCTTCCAAAATGTCAAAGCAAATACTTAAGGGTGCCTAAAGTTCTGTTTCAACTTTTGTTGGTATTGCAAAAAAAAAAACTACCGATGACATAAACCTTCCGCACAATTTGTAGATTGAGGTTTAGAGAACTTAGGCTTCTAAGTAAAACTTACAGTGAATACCTGGGCAATAACATAAAACTTAGAATTTGTTTTACTTTTATATTCAATTTTCTAAACTTCAGTGTAGGTCAAAATTGAAGTAAAACTTGGCTCCTATGAAAGCATAAATAACCAAACATTCCTCAATCAAGAAAATAGCTCAATTTTCTTCCTTATTAATCTATATAGGCAAAGACCATGCAGCAAAACCTAATGTGGGCATATCAAGGAAAAAGAGCCAGGGTTTCAACTACCCTTCAACTGCTTATATGCTAACTTCTGTAAAAAGTTTTAACTTCTGCTCTTATATTTGTTATCTAGTTATCCATCTTCAAACTCATCCAACTATCAGGGATGAGTATTCAATATTTTTTTCCATGCATTAATGATAACACCTTTCTGTTTCAATTGATTAATTTTGCATCCAGCAAAGTCGCGTGTCAAATTGATGAAGTCTCCACCCTAGAGAATATGATGACATTCTCCTTCCTGAATCGCAATCCCTCTTTACTAAATTAAAAGAAGAGAAATGCACATCAAGTGGGTTTCAAGTGGCTGTCTTTGTGATCAGTTCATTCAAGTAGTTTTTGAAGAGGCTATCTTCATCGTCAGTGGAACTCAAAATATAAACGCATATCAAAATATTTAAAAAACAACATCAAGCTAAATAGAGCAAAGATTGAACGAACCAAAATGGAAATCTCAATACAAGAACAAAATGAATTTTTAATACATTTAGACACCAAAGAAACCACTATATTTACCAATTACAGTTCTTTTCTTCTTTACAGACTTGGACCATATAAGCTAAGCAAGGGAAAGATCTGCTTCTAAGTAAATGACCACCTACTTGACATTCAATAAGAGTGCCACCTGACTGCACTAAATCGTCAACAATTACAACATGTCGACCAGCAGGATCCCCCTCCTTGATACGAACAAATCGTTGATCACCTTCACGAACCTTTGTGCAAACTACCTGTGAAATGAATTTTACGGATTGAAAATAATGTGTTACTCCAAGGAACAAAGTAAAGGAAAACTCATTGAGCAAATAGATATCACTGTTCATGCTCAGAAGCAGAAAAGGATGTACCATTGGATAACATTGTAGTAGCTTATTGAACCGTTTCCATGCACCGTCATCTGGGAAAGCTATCATTATCTGACAAAATGTATAATGTTTTAATTAGTAAATTATCTGACAGTATGTATGATATTTTTATTGGTAAAAATTATGTCAAGTAACCATTTTCTGATTGTGTTAACACAAATATGAATCCATTCATGTATGTTTTACTGTAGATATTTTCCATTTCAACATAACAAAGTGGAGAATATAGACTTATGAGCAATCCCTGTGAAATTCTGATCTAGAGGACATCAGGTAATATTCTGTGCTATAATTACTGACATTGTCAGAATCAGGAAGCTGTTTGAGTCGTTCCTTGAGCAACGGGATGCCACTCTCAAAGTATGGTAAGACACTATCGCCAAAATAGAATCTTTCCTGAATCCACAATAAATTGTATAAAAATCAGTTCAGATGCATTCAGTGTAAATAATTCTCAAAACACAGTCTGGTATGTGTATATACAACAAAAGTTTTCTGATGCTCAGCCATAGATTGTAATAAGCATGCAGTCAAAAAGCAGAATGTGATACGAATATTCAAATAAATACTGTTCTCGTTGTTTTAAAACTTGGACTAAACAAAAACTCAGCAGGCCAAAAGTTTGAATTGGACTCAGGACTTGCAAAAACTTGGCAAATTAAAAATATATATAAATTCATAAAAACAAATTTAACTACCATGCAAAATACTGTTAAAAAGCAAAGGAAATGAATTTGGCAGGGACACATCTAGAAAAATTGTTGAAAAATACTTCAAATTTATTTCAAGGAAGAAAAAATTGAAAAAAAAAAAAAAAAAAAAAATTCAAATATGTATTGGAGAAAGAAATTATGTTGGCTAGCTAGTTTTTGATAGAGACTTGTGAGTGGTTGCCAGAAACTTGGCAAAATTCAGCGAGTACTCCCCAAGGTCACTTTGGGCTTGCGAATTCTGTAAAATCCCAACGAGTTTTAGAACTATAATAAATGGATAGCATAGCCTGAAAATCACTTTAGACAGGTGGGCACAATAAAGTACATGATAGATCTAAAAGATATTTCAATTTGTATGACAAGATTTAGACAGCAGCATTCCAAATTTTCAAATGATCTAAGACTTCAAATCAAAAACAAAAAGCTGAGTTGCCAATCCATATATGATATGGGGATTGGGTACGGCAGATGACCAATTTTTTTTGAAGCCCAGGTTGTGATATTTTAAATTCCACAAAAGCAGGTAGAAGCATATGTTTTTTATTAAAGGGGTGAAACTGGTTTTGAAGGGGCCCTGAAACCCTTTAAAACCTGCTAAGCTTCAGGAAAACAACAACAAAACAGCAGCATGGCTACACAGAAAACCAGACAAAACACAAAACAAAACAACAAACACTAGACCCTACAACTTTTTCAATATTTCAGCAACTTCCAATTCCTGTTGGTAAAAACTTTCATGCAGACCCACAAAGTCCTGCAGAACTCTTTTCTCTTCCTCATAGCTCCTTTTCTTGTTGCTCCTAGTTCTTGCATTGGGTCCTGCCTTCATAGCTTTACCCTCCACTATGGGAACCTTTGAATCTTCAGCATTTCCTTTCAGCTTCTTTTCAGGATCTTAATTCCCATCACGTTGTTCTGAATGGTGCACTTGCTGAGTTCGATAACCTTATTTAGGTTATCCTTAATGGCGTTCATTTCCTTTTCCAACAATATCAATATGTTATTGTGATCCTCCTGGCTCTGCTTAAACTCTTTACCCAAGGTATCAATTTTTTTCCTTTCACTCACTGTAATCATTGACCAATCTGTTAACTTGAGATAATGCTTCCCAATTCTAGAAGATTCTAGCATCCTACTCCTGAATTTGAATTTGCCCTCCCTATTTCTTTTCCATCAAAAATAATGTTGAGTTTGTTAATTTCAATGAAAAACCATTTGCTGAGAGAATGTTGTGCCTCAAAAGCTTCTTGCATGGTCCCCAGAATATCAGGCACTTCTTGTAAAGATCAGAAGTTAGACACCAGTAAGGAAAAATCCTTAGGCAGAGCTAGACAAGGATCAGGAATGCCTGGAAAGGTTCACCTATAGCAGGTTCAAGGAAGGCCTTATCTTTCTCTTTGCCCTTAATACCCAAACCCTCCAAATGCTTTGGGCTTTCCTGAATATTATCACCTTTCTTCTTCACCTTGTCAATACTAACCATGAGGACATGGGTCTGCCCTTTGATGGGGTGTTCTTTCTTTCTTTTACCCTCCCTCGGACTATCTATAACAACCCTGGGGACATGATATTGACCTATGATGGGGTCTCCTCTCTTCCTTTTACCCTCCTTTGGACTGTTAATTTCTCTACAATCTCCCTCCACCAACCTTTCATCCTGTAACCCTGGACTGCTCTCCTTAGACAGGAACTCAATTTCAAAATCCATTGTAGACTCTTTTTACATAGCCTCCGAAGTGTCATCCATGGAATCTTTTGAATTCTTGGAAGTAGAGTAAAAGTACTCCACCATTCTTTTCATCTTCTCATCTTTATTTTTAAAACCCTGAGTGTGAACCTTAGGATTCTTTGCTCTTACAAATAATCACTGAGTAAAATAAGCCCCTGGTGGAGGGGAACCATCCCTAAGGCACGCTTACAATCCTTGATAGGATTCTCCAAAGACAAGAAGTAAAATGGAAAGGAGACCAGTTCCTTATGCCTAAAGTGGTTCAACAAGACAAAATGATAAGAATACACAGACTTGAATCTTCCTTCCAGAGTTACGTACCTCATAATCCAGTGTGCAACCTCGTCCCACGGGGGCTTTAAAGAGCTCTTGGCATGCCCCAAATGGAGTTTTTCAGTTCTTCACCATGCTTCAGAAAAATGGACATGGCATCTTCCCCTGTTCACCTATCTTTAAAAATTTTAGCCCCCATTAAAGATAGCCCAATAAACCTAAGCCAATAACTCTTCTGTAGCTTTGAAGTCTAACCCCTGCACCGCAACATACCTCTTGTCCCATCCTTTTGCGGCTTTGCCAACTCAATGGCCAACAAGCTATCATGCCCATTTAGCCTCTCAAGATAGGGAGTTAAACCCCCATTCATCAAAATACTCTCTGGTTTTTCTTAACACTAATGCAACTCAGAGGCTCAATTCGATTTCTATCACCTCTCATTATTTCAAATCCCCTATCAATATCTCCTCTGCCCCACAATATCCCAACCCTTTTTGCCAAAGATAGTTCACGTTGGAAATGAAAAGACACTACTAGAGAAAGCCTTCAAATACGCTAAGTCATCTTGATTGAGGTGACCTTCCCTCACATGAATGATAAGCCAAATCCTCACCATCCCAAATGGATAGTAACTGTTAATGATTTTTAATATCATCATTATTAAGTTTGACGACTTCCGATGGGAATAAGTCATTCTTCACCCAATTAGTGAATATACCCCCCAATTAGAAAAAAAATCAGCTATTTTATTAGCTTCCTTAAAAATATGAACAATATTCACATTTCTAATGCTCTCAATAATATCAATAGAATCCTTTATCAAGCCTTGAATGGTCCAACTCAGATGGTTTCTCTTCTACAAACAGTTTATAATGTTCATCAAATCCCCTTTAATAATTAAGGAATGAACACCAATCTGTTGGGCCATTTTTAAAAGAATTGTAGACTGTATTGATGTGTGTTTTATGACAGCAGCAACATTTAGAATAAAACACTAAGTGTTCTATCCTCTCTTGAACAAAGCATCTCAAATGCTGAACTATATGATCGAGTGAGACTACTCCAAGGTTCCTTGAATGTCAGGTCTTGATGTGCACATGGATAGACTCGGTGAAATGATGTGATAATGCCGGTAATCACAAAGGGACTTACGCAATTGTTCGACGCAAGACTTAGTGTTTTCTTCACAAAGGGGGGAAAGACTTGGATTCTACTGCTTCTTCCAAAGGAAAGAGTTGGATTTTACTGTTTCTTCCAAGGAGAACAGGCTTGGATTCTAAGTTCTACTTCTGAATGGGGAATGATTTCTCAAGAGGCTCCGTATGAACTATTCCTAACGAAGATCTAAACAAATTGCAAAAGATGAGAAAGGGTTAAGGAATCTAACTGATGCAAAAAGACTACTGCTGATCCATGGAAATTGAAACCACCCTCTGCTTCGTCATGAGACAACAACTACACAGAAGTGATGCAATCTTCTGGGGTGTTTGTGACAATTTTCAAATTGTTTAAACATAGAACATGGAAATGAAATATGTGAAAAGCAATCGAAGTTAATGCTTAAAATGAGTTCAGGCTAACCATGCACTGTGATTTGCAAGCCACAAATCGCAAATGGTATGAACAAGGAGTTTCAATCATGCACCAACAGCAATGTTTTCCATCATTCTAACTAATGAAAACTGAAAGAAAATAGAAATGAAACAGATTAGAACTTATGATTTGCTTTAAGGAAATCAGAAAACCATGTCACAATCCAAAGAAAACTACAAACACCAATCCTCAATGTTCATATATTGATTCGGAAATGTGTTTTACAACAATCTTGCTGATACCTAAGTTCTTTGTCTCAAAAATGGAACTTCACAGAAATGAACAGCTAAAACTACTTGCTATTCTCCTTAGTGTCTAAAGAAACATGAATGAAAAGAGAATGGACTCCCCAGAATGAGGCGCCCAAGCCTTTATATAGGCATCAAAGAGTACAATGGAGGGCCAAGATTGATCCTAAGAATCAACGCCCAAGATTGAGTCCCAAAAAACCCTAATGAGGAGGTAGGTGGGACCACCAACTCTCTGACAGATAGAAAAGTGACATGTCCTAGGGCGCCCATGCTGATTGGGACTCCAACAAGGCAAGATCTAGTCAGGCACCACCTCATCCTACTCGGTTTCAAACTCAATGACTCTGGTTAGGACCACCTCCAGCTCTTCCATGGGAATGCTTGGCATGTTCTCCAACTTGTAATCCATGACCGATAGACTAGTATCACAGGCAGCAAGGATGTTTTCCCAATCTGTTCCCAGTTCCTGAATGTTATTCATGAGGATCAAAAGTGTGGATGCATCTTCAAAGTATGATCCCTAGACAAGATGGGCAGCTCTAAAATACATGCTCTGCATCTTACTCCTCAAATTTTCCATGCTTATAACTCCATCAGCCCTTATCTCCTGATCGAACCATGCTTCCATTGAAATGAGGATTTTATCCTGGATTTCCCTCAACATCACGCTTGCTTGGGTGGCATCACTCTCTATCTTCTCAAGGATTTCTCTCTTCATGACTAGAGCGGAATACCAACTAAGGAAGTCGTAGGCCTAATTTGATTGTATTATGTTGCCTTCCACCAAGACCTGTTTTGCAGTGTTCATTAATGCCTTCAATCTTGGAATGGTCCCCTCCTTGACGATGTTGAATTCCTGACAAGTTTCTAATATCATCTGAATCCTATCCATGAGGGTGACAACCCTCCCATACACCTGGACAAGATCATCCACGAATCTATGAGCTCTCTCCGAGACATTCTCTATCCATTCCTTCGCTAGGTGACTGATTGATCTCATCTCCTCTAACTCAGCTAGTGAATCCCTGGAAATACTTGCCGGCTGAGCAGTTGTCCCTTGGGCTGACTGTAGAGGATCCATCAGGTGCTGGATATAATGTTTCAATTCCTCATTTTCCTTCTTCATTTGATTCTTCTTCTCTTCTTCCTTCCTTAGCCTTTCCTTGATGGTTGTCACCGAATCCTCCAGCTCTTCCACTTCCTGCCTCTTCGTAGTTGGTCCCAAATCAACCGTTACTACGTCATATTCCTCAGGAGTAATATCTTCTTTTGCCTTGTCCATCCTTGGAACTGCAATTTGTACTTGGCGAGACCCGGATTTTCCTTTGGTGATCTTTGAATATTTCTTTGCCTTTTTCTTCTCCACGGGCTTGCCTATCCTACTCAGGAAGTCGTCTAGCTCGGCGGATGGGTCATATTCCATGACGGATTTCTTCTTCAATTTCTCTTGCAACCATTCGGGTCTCGTGGATGGATCATTATTCTCATGAGGTTCTTGCTGTTCATGACCTCCTTGTGGCATGGATATCCCACTAGAATTGAATTCTTCGTTTAGGAATTCTAGGTCTGGGTCTTCAAATATGCCCTCAATCTGGGTTATCCCCGGATTCCACAAGGAATGATTAGGAGTTCCTGCAACCGGATTAGAAGTCCCCTGCCGAGTGGATTCCATGGATTCACTGTCACTCCTATCCTGTTCATTTGGGATCACTTCCTCCTCCACGTGCTCCTTATCCTTAGCAGTTTGATTGCACATTGTAACTAGGAAATAGATTGACCTCTTGGACGGAAGAAGTATTGGCTGAGTGAGGCCTACTTGTATTCTATTCTTCTTGCACTGGCTTCCTAGCAGATTCCTTTAGAACCTTCACTCTCTTTGCCGATGGATTATCAGCCGCCTTGTTCCTTGCCTCATGCCTCCCTGTTCCTTGTTCCTTCTCAGGTGACCCCTCAGTCATTTCCTCGTCGAAAGATTGTGATTCCAAATCTCCCATCAAATCATAGGTTGGGTGGACATTCTGTTTCTTCAACCTCTCAATCTGTTGATTTATCCACCTTTTGGTACCCATCAACACTGGTGCCATCAAGTCATCCAAATTGGTGATTTCCTGTTCAGACCAATTGAGTGCCGAAAGAGGTATATCATTTTCATGATCAAATAAGGGTTGAACTTGTTTCCCATCCTCCTTGACCTGATCCGGAATGGAGAATACTCGGGTTGCTCTAATCATATCCAAGGATAGTCTGGAGCACATCCTCCTCCTTATCTCGAAATCATCTTTCACATTTGCCCAATGATCCTCAAGGTGTAACTTGTGCTTATGCTTTCTTCCGCAGGCTACCCAGGTGATGTTGAAAGGATCGAAGTTTGCTCTTGAATTGTGAGTCACTAGGTTGTAAAACTGCAATTCCTCATTGGATCTTTCCGCAGCCTGGATGGATGGACACACCTCAATGGCATCTCCAATTTGGATTGGGAATGATAATCCAGCCCTCTTTTTCTTCTTCTGCACTTTATCATAGGCTGACAGTTGCCTTGTCAATTCAAGCAAGATCATCTTGTCGGTAGGATACCTTGGCAATCTGTACGGATAGGAGGAGAATCCCTGCACTCGGATGTAAGTGAACTTTGGAAACTAGGTGAACCAAGAGCCATACTTCTTGACTAACTACATGGCTTCCAATGACAGTCTCCTGAGTCCCTCCTTGAAGTGTTCTTGTAACGTGCATGGAGAATGCATCATTGTACCTTTTGAAATGTGCTATGTTTTGGAGGTGTAGCTGCGGGTAACAATCATAGACTTTGATTTGTCCTTTGGCATTCCTAATGTGTCCTCTCCATGCCAATCCCTTGTATCTGCAATTCCTTGCCAGCATGTAAATCACGTAGGAACTCATGTAGAAAGTCCCTGATTCTTCCAAATTTCTCAACTGTTCATCAATGTTGTCGCTGATTAGCTAGGCCCAATCGACCATCTTTACTCCATCAGTTATCTCTTCCACGAAGTAGAACATCCAAGGTTTGAAAGTTGAAGTTTGAGGACATCCCATGACTCTGTTCAGCAGGACGACAAGGTCTCTCTACTCTTGTTTGAAGTTGGACTTGAGGAGCTTTTTTGGCAACTTGGAATGATGAGACCTTTTCTTTTCCATCCATGAGTTATTGACAATTCCCAGACAAGCATCAGGATCAGCCTCAAACATCTCGAGTGTTGCCTCCTTGCTCTTGTAGACGGTGGGGTTGTAAGCAGGAATGTTGAAGGCTTCGGCAATCATTTCCTTGGACAGGTAAGCCATCACTTTGTCATCGGGAGCAACAATCCTTCATCACTCAGGATCATAATGCTTGGAGCATTCCACAATCAGCTCTTAACAAGGTATGGCAGGAGGGAAGCATGCGGCTAGCACAATCCCATTGCGGACCATCTTCGTTGCGATATTCGATGGAGGGTATCCTTCGGTTCCGTACATCCGCTTCTTGATCTCCTCCATGTTGACAAGTCCGATATTGGTGTCGCCTACATTCTTCCACTTCGAAGCAATCCTTGATTCCAGAAGCACTCCTTTGAGGACGTCCAGCATTTGGGCTTGTCGCGAGGATCCGGCCTTGGCACTTGCCATTCACTTAGGAGAACAAAATGAATTCAAGTAAGAGCAAAGAGGTAAATAGTAAGGATTTACCCCGCAAGTAAAGAAAATTTATTCCAAATGTAAAGAAATTTTCAACTTATGCATGTGGGATTAAACTTTTGAATTTCAATGCATTTTCAGATGTACTTGAAAAGAAAGATTAGAAAAAAGAATAATAGCATTTTCAAGTAATTTCTTCAGAAATCTACTCTTTATTTGCGTAAATTTTCCTTTACCTACAAAAATCTGCCCTTTTCAAATAAAAATTCTGCTTTTTAGGAAGAACCTTTGCTCTAATTTGATCGATTTTTGTTCTGATTTGACGAATTTCTGATCTTTTTGTGTAAAATTCTGTTTTTTCTGAAGAAATCTGGCCTTTTGTGCAGTTCGCTCAGCCTCTTGGATTGGATTTGCCCTTTTGATGATGAAATCTGCCTTGTATACTGAAAATCTGCTCTTAAAGATGTTCACCCAGCCCTATTCACCTTTGGAGGAGGAAAATTTCACCCAATGATTGATAAAAATCTGTCTTTATGAAGGTTCTGCCCTTTTTTATATAGAAATCTGCTCCTGAAATTGAGGAAGTCTGCCTTTTAATATGGGAGTCTGCTCTGAAATTGTTTTTGAATTTGTTTTTAAATGATGATTCCAGCGCCTCCGTTATATATATGCAAGCGAATTCTCCTTCACCAGGGCTGACCTGATTTATAAAGGGAAAATTTGAAGTTTCCAAGCCCCTGACAAGGTCGACTTGGATTTTCACTTGGCCAACTTGAATTTTTACTTGGCCGACTTGACTTTAGAGTTCCCGAGCTCCTCCTTGGATTTGGATTAAAAATGTTAATGTTTTTCACTAAAGTTTCCAAATGGTGGCTTTGTGAGTCGGCCACCACCTTAGGGACTTTGCCCTGTTTTGGATATTTATCCTTATCCAAGGCGCAGATTGTCTTAGGTCAAGGATTTTGACGAGTCTTGGATTTTCCTTGTTTTAGATTCCATACTTGGAGTGCGGATTTCCATTGGTCGGGGATTTCAACAAGTCTTGGAATTCCTTATGTTTGGCGTGGATTTTGTTAAGGAATCCTTGTCAAGGGTGCACTTTCCCTCGTGTCGTGGATTTCTCTTCATCTTGGATTTTCCGTGCTTCGCATTCCTTGTCCAAGGCGTGATTTTTGGTGTGTTGTGGATTCTTACTTGCTTTGAAATTCCTTCCTCAAGCGCAAAACTTACTGTCTTGGATTTCTCTGTCCTTTTAAATTCCTTCACCCTTGGCGCATATTCCACTAAGTTGTGGATAATTCCTTCATGAACAAGTCTTGGAGTGTTTCCCTCATGAAGTTGTGGATTCGCAAATTCCTTGGATTTTTATGCTCTATTTGGAATTCCTTTATCCCTGGCGCACTTCCCTGAGTTGTGGGTTTTCCTGAGTTGAGGCACGGATTTATTGAGGTCCTGGATTTCCTGAGTTGTGGATTTTTCCTTATCCAAGGCGCAGATTCCTCAAGGTCACGGATTTTGAGAGGTCTTGGATTTTTGAATTGTGGATTTTACTTGTCCTAGATTTCCTTCATCCTTGGCACGAGTCCATGGATTCAATCCATCGCCTTGGAGTCTTGGATTCTTCAGGGTCGCATTTTCCTTGACCCTCTGGATTGGACTCTTCCTTAGGTGTGAATTCGGGCAAACTGTGGATAATTCCTTCATGTTCTGGATTCCTTGTCTCGGATTTTGATGAGTTATGGATTTCCTTGTCCAAGGCGTGAGCTTTACTCTATCATGGAATTCCTTCATTCAAGGCACAGATTCACTCAGGTCATGGATTTTCCTGTCCTAGAGTGCTTCCTTCCTGAAGTCGTGGATTTTGATGCCTCAAGAATAGGAATTCATACCCTTTTGACAAGGATTTTCCAAATTTTGCTAAGGAATTCCTAGAGTTGTGCTTTGGAATTTTCCATGCTTCTCAGTCAAGAATCAATGGGATGATGAGTTTTGGCAAGGAATGGCAAGTTTTTGGCGCATTCAGGACTTTGGATTTAGAACTTTGGAACAAGAATCCGGACAGACCTTGGAACGGAATTTTGGACAAGAACCTTGGACGGAGACTTCTGGATTAGAGTCTTGGATTTTCACTTACCTTTGAAACTTTGGATAAAGACCTCCGGATTCTGGATTGGGATAGCCTATCAAGCATGGATTCCTATGCTCAAAGTGAAGGACTTGGACATTTTCCTATGGAGTGATGGACTTCCGTTATGGATTTGGTCAGAGTTGATCGAGGAACGGTAATTAGAGTTTCATTTATCCTCAGGAAAATCAATCTTCATTTCACTATTTCAAGCATTCTTCATGTTCCTTGTGAGCTAAGTGTTTGGAAAACTCCTTCCTAGTCAAATGGATCCAAGCAAGAAATTGCGAGATCGAAGCAAAACCAGAACCAGGCCAAAAAAAAAGGGGGGACCTCATTTGCAATGGGGTGATGTTGAAAAGGTCACAACAAACTGCTACAGCTTCAACAAAATGATTGGTAAGATTTCCCAAGTTAATTGCAAATGTTGCAATCAAGTTACCTTTATCATCTCTAAGAACTCCTCCACCTCCCACTGGCCCTGGATTCCCTTTAGAAGCTCCATCAAAGTTTAACTAGGTACAAGCATATGTTATTGATCAAATAGATAGGTATTTATACATTTGGTATTGTCTGTTTCCCATCCTATTTTCTAGGATGCCCCCCCTATCTTTAAGCTCAAATCCCTTCTTTTCCTCAACTACTAGCTATGTGGGTGGGTGGTTTAAATAACCTACTCAGCATATCAACTATTTATTTAATCAAATAGGGTTAAAAAAATATTTAAACCTTTATAATAACTAAGTTACTAACACCCCCTAACCAAGTAGATAAACATATACTATTGTTATGGAGTAAAATGTGTACACTAGCATTTTACACCTAGTTTAGCACTTGGTTGGACCTAAAATGTTTACCTCTATTAATCAGGACATATTTTAACACATTTTTTAACATTAAACGATAAAATCTCAATCCCAATGAATAAACCCGACAAAATAAAGTTAGGACTGGCCTAAGCCCACGACATTTGAGACTCCCCAGAGTTTGTGTGGCTAAAGGACCAGGGCGCTCTCTTGTCGTGTTGGCTTAGAACACCTCCTTAGTTTGTACATGTCGGCCCCATTTTGTTTTATTTGAATGGGAATGCATATATAAAAGAGTTTTACAATTCATTTTACACTAAGATGCCTAATGCAAGATTAGCGTTTGCTCACATGTTTGATCTTCTATGCTAAAGTACACTTCATGCTTGGAATTGCTATCTACTTGCGGATGTTATGAAGTTTGTTTGTAGGTCTTGAAGGAAGTTTCAAGCCTTCTCCATCTCTCTCCTTGTTGGTGCATGATCTTGAGCGTCTACTCCAACTAGGGTTTCATACCTTGTGGTAATCTTCATCATTGTCATTCATACTTTCATCATATATTGTTGATCTGGCCTCTGCCCTCCTAGGGCACGCACTCTTGGATCTAATCATCGTTGTAGTGGAGGTGGAAACACCAACACAGGGTTTGACTAAGGCAAGCCCTTATACACAGCACAACCTTTTCCTATCTTCTTGTGTGCAAGGTGAAGATACAGATTTCCAAAGACAAGATTTAGGAAGAAGAAAGGGTCTACAAGTACAGGTCTGGTGAAACTCCGAGATTCTGCTAAACCCTAATTAGGGTCTAGGGCGCCCAAGCGCCCTGGTCTTTGGTGCCTCTGAATCTAGATCCAGGTTTTGCTCTACTTCCTAATCCCTGTTGTACTTTTAGATTTCTGATATTTGTTTCCGACAGTTAGTTATTAGTAGATCTTTGTCATTTAAGGTTTGGTTATTTGCCCTAGTTTGCTTGCTAGATCTTGATTGAATTTGGTTAACGCTCCTCTATACAACAAAAGAACAGAACCCCTGTAGTTTGGCTCTCCTCCATGGGTAGTAGTCAAGCTCGTTTGTGTTCTAATGTTTAATAGAAGAGGGTTTTGACCTAGTTTAATCCCTTAGGCTAGATCTCTCTTTCCCACTAAACATTTTGGTGAACCCGACGTGTCTTGCACTTTTGCATCCTTCTTGTTTCAAATCTGAGTTGTTTGCTACCCTAGATCTGATTGGGATTGAGTTTATTAATCATTTTGCATATATACATAGTTAATTTTTGCATAGTTTCAAAACTAGGGTTTGTAAAAACCTTGCATTTTTAGAAAATCTAGCTAGTTTTGAACCTAGGGTTTATAGATTTGTGAGTTGTTTCAGATCTTGTTAGCTTGTTTCAAATATTTGCATTTCTTGTACCTTATCATTCTTGGTGTTTAAAACATTCTTGCATCCTTGCATTTGAAATTTGAAAAATAAACACTTCATTCTAGATTTGGAAAAAAGCATATTTGTCACATTGTTTACATTTTGTAAAGTTTGATCATAACATGAATTGAATTTCTGATTTTTGCATCAGATCTGATTGGTATTAGAATAATTAATCATTTCATAGTGTTACTTTGTCCATTTGAATCTTTTCATTGCTAGGAGTTGTCAAAAAAGTTACATTTTTGTAAAAACCTAGTTAATGTGGAAATATAGGGTTTGTGATTGACATTTAGTTTTAGATTTTGCTGCTGTCATTTGCATTTCAAATCTGATTTTACTTTGCTCTACAACATTACAAATGTCATCTTGCATTGAAGTTTGAAACTAGGAACAATTTTGTATCTTGAAAAAAGCGTTGAAATTAGGGTTTGATTTGAACATTCGCGTTATTGATATTTAAGTGGATTTGAGTAGACTTGAATTTGATCAAGGATATATTATGTGCATTATGTTTGTTGACATTTGAACAAAACATTGCTTCATTTACACAAAAGCTCAAACCCTTCTTTTGCTACATCATTCACTTCTTCTATTTGTGCATCTTGTGTGTTACTAAAGCTTGTAGACGTTTTATGAGCTTTGTGACCCGGTGCCCTATTTCCAACACTCTTGTGCGAAGAAATCTTCGAATTATGGGTTCTAATGCTTTAAATAACGACGATAACAATACATCGGCACCCCAATTCCCTAGTCTTATCACACAAGAAGGTCAATCACTTCTTCCTAGTATCCCTACTTCACATCTTCATGAAGCATCAACTTTGCATGAATCCATCAACATTGATGACCTTGTGGCTCATGTTCCTAAAGTTCAAATTCAGAGATTAGACATTGAGTTGGCTAATTTCCAACAATTTGTAAATTCAAAACATATAGCTGAAGAGGCCGTCCCTGTTGTTGAAAGTCTAAGAAGACTTTTGCCCGAAGGTCAAGAAGGATTGGAAGTCTTCCGTGGCCTTGCTCATGTAGTGCATAACATTCTATTTGCATCTAGTTGCACTGAAATCATTACCAATGTGACTTCTTCAAATCACATAGGGACTCAAGTGTCGGCACCCATATCGACACCCCCTGTTGCTACATATACTTCTACTATTCTCACCACTACTACATAGCCAAGTAATAGTGCTACCACATGTGTTGGGTTATCTAATGGGAATCATATTCGTCATTGTAGTAATGTTCCATATAATTACATAAACTCCACACCTAATGCTACTCCTACATCTAAACCTCATATCACTTTCCAAAAGGCTACTCATACATTGTCAGCTAGTCCTTCCAATTCATTCCAATCTCTACCTGATTCATCTTCCGACCCTGCTATAAACCAATTGTTGAAAAATATGACCTCCATCCAACAACAGTTGGCTAGCATAAGCAATAGTCCACCTAAACCTAATATGAAAACACATTATATTCGTAGCCCTTTGTCCTATTCAATCCTAAGAGCTCAAATGCCCGAGAAGTTTGAAACCCCTCGCTTTGAGAAATATAATGGGAAGGGAGACCCCAACAACCATGTGGCAATCTTTACAGCTATGTGTAGTGATTTCTTCTTTGAAGATGCAATCTCGGCAAAACTCTTTCCTAAGTCACTCAAAGACACAGCCTTGGATTGGTTTTGCTCCCTACCTCCTAATTCTATCACTTATTTTTCACAATTAGTCAATAAATTCCTCGAGCACTTTCAAACGAACATTGGACCTCAAGTCTCTTTGATGACAGACTTGGTTCATTGTAAACAAGGAACGAAGGAGAAAATAACAGATTTTATGGGCCGTTATCAAGCCCTCTTCTCACAAGTCCAATATTCTATTCCGGATGCTGATGTACAAAGAATCTTTATTGGAAACTTACAACCTCACATCCATGATAAGATATTGTTGATGTGCTATGATTCTTTCACTCATCTTTACATGACTCTCCATGATTACCAACTTTCAATTAGTCAGTATGAGCATAATCCCTCATCGGCTCCAATTGATCAATCCGAAGCCTCTCACAATCATTCATTCAAAAGACACAACAAAAACTTCATCAAGATCAATGCAATTTCAGCTAGTAACATAAGAAAACATGTGGCGGCAGCGTCATCTCCTACTCCCGTCTCGTATAAATTAAAACAAAAAAAAAGACATTTTACACCATTATCGAAGTCTCTCTACTCTATAATGGCAACTTTTGAACAACAATCTCATCAAGCTTCCACCTGTTAGACCTCTCGATCTACGTAAGATGCAATCATCTTCCTTTGAATCAAAGCGCTTTTGTCAATTTCACCACTCCGTCGTGTTGTGACGTTTTCACACATCGCCCCATTGCAAATGGGGACCCCCTCTTTTGCTCGCTTTCGCCGTCGTTTTTGCTTTGATCTTGCAGTTTCTTGCCCTGATCCATGAAGCTAAGAAAGAATGTTCGAGCAGTCAGCTCACAGGGAACATTAGGAATGCTTGAAATAGTGAATTTCTCCTGAGGATGAATAATGCCCTACCTATCATTCCTCAATTAAATCTGGATAGTCCATGGAAGGAGTCCATCATCCCATAGAAGAAGTCCAAATCTTTCGCTCTCAGCATGAGACTATGTGATGAATAAGGAATCCTGTTCCAAGACTTTAGTTCAGAAGTTCTTGTTCCAAGACTCCAGTCCTGGAATCCTGTTCCAAAACTCCAGTCCAGAAGTTTCTGTTCCAAGGTTCTTGTCCGGGAATCCTATCCCGAAGTTCCTATCCAGGAATCCTATTCCAAAGTTCCTGTCTAGATTCTTGTCCCAAAGTTCCAATCCAGGGTCCTGAATTCAACAAGGCTTGTCATTTCCATGTCAAAATCCATCTTTCCACCTTAGAACCCTCTCCATTCCCGACATGGAACTCAATTCTAATCTTGTTCCAAGACTCCATGTCCCACTTAGGAAGTCATTCCTGGACTCCAGTCCAGGAATCCAGCCCGGAGGTCCAGTCCGAAGTCCTATCCAGAAATGCATATCCCGGAGTCTTGAATCAAGGAATCCCTGCCCGGAATCTTGTTCTAAGGTTTTATCCATATTCTTATCCCGACTAGACCCGGAATTCAACAAGAATTGTCACTCCTTGGAATGATCATCCTTCAGTCATGGAACTCAGTTCCTGGCCCGACAGCCCCAGTTCGGAAGTTCAATCCAGGGGATATCCTTCTGATCCCAATCCGACACTCAACCTCATTTCACAAACTCGGAAGATTCTCAAATCAATAGGATTTTCAGGAACTTAGGGCAAATTTCAGAAAACACTCAGTGTTTGAAACATCCCTCTAGAAGGCTAGAAGTGCAACAGGAACATTCCTGGTCGCATATTCCAGTACCTACTGGAATATGCGCCCAAGGGGGAAATTTATCCCTGGTCGCATAATCCAGCAGGTACTGGATTATGCGCCCAGGGCAGTTTTTTGTCCTGGTCGCAAAATCCAGTACCTACTGGATTTTGCGCCCTAGGACTGGAAGTGTCCAGTTCTGCCTTCAGTCCTGTCCAGTCAATGCAGTTGCCTTGAAAATCATTCTCTGACTCCTCTGTGGATGTTTGAATCCTAGAATTCACAGTCGAAAGATGGAAGAAACGAACTTCGTATCTCGCCATGGAAATGAGAGATTCCTCGAGGGGATGGAAGAAACGAAGGATGGAACAAACAAACTCTGAATCTCGCCATGGAAATGAGATTCCTCGAGGGGATGGAAGGAACGAAAGATGGAAGGAACGAAAGATGGAAGAAACGAAGGATGGAAGAAACGAACTTCGTATCTCGCCATGGAAATGAGAGATTCCTCGAGGGGATGGAAGAAACGAAAGATGGAAGAAACGAAAGCCCTGTGTTTCTGATCTCGTATCGATAACTGAACCTCCGTCAAAATAGCTCAAAGTGTACCTGATGCAAAACTGAAATCCCACTCAAAATTGAAGAAAAGATATTTCAAAGGCCAAAATCCATGAAACTGGACAGGCAGGGTCAAAGGCGCAAAATCCTTTACCTCTGGAAATGTGCGCTCCAGGACAATTTTTGTCCTTGGGCACAAAATCCTTTACCTCTGGAAATGTGCGCTCCAGGACAATTTTTGTCCTTAGGCGCAAAATCCCTTACCTCTGGAAATTTGCACTCCAGGACAATTTTTGTCCTTGGGCGCAAAATCCCTGACCTACTGAAATTTGCGCTCAAGGACAATTTTTGTCCTTGGGCGCAAAATCCCTTACCTCTAGAAATTTGCGCTCTTGGGGAACTTAGTCATTTTTCAGTGTCTCTTAGGGTAAAGGTATATTAAAAAATATATTTAATTTCTTATACTTTAAATATTTTTCAATATACTTTCAGGATGTTTGAGATAGGTCTCGAATCCACCGGATTTAACATGCAAAATCTAGAATTTGGAGGATCCACCAGATTTCAGACTTAGTCAATTTTTCAGGGTTTCAGGATTTCAGACTACCAGACTTAGCCAATTCCAAACAGGTAAGTTGCAAAATCATACAAGCGAACTTCGTATCTCGCCATAGAAATAAGAAATTCCGCGAGGATGGAACAAACGAAGGATGGAACAAACGAACTTCGCATCTTGCCTTGGAAATAAGAAATTCCGCGAGGATGGAACAAACGAACTTCGTATCTCGCCATGGAAACGTGAGATTCCCGGAGGATGGAAGAAACGAGGGATGGAAGAAATGAACTCCGTATTTTTTCAATATACTTTCAGGATGTTTGAGATAGGTCTCGAATCCACCGGATTTAACATGCAAAATCTAGAATTTGGAGGATCCACCAGATTTCAGACTTAGTCAATTTTTCAGGGTTTCAGGATTTCAGACTACCAGACTTAGCCAATTCCAAACAAGTAAGTTGCAAAATCATACAAGCGAACTTCGTATCTCGCCATAGAAATAAGAAATTCCGCGAGGATGGAACAAACGAAGGATGGAACAAACGAACTTCGCATCTTGCCTTGGAAATAAGAAATTCCGCGAGGATGGAACAAACGAACTTCGTATCTCGCCATGGAAACGTGAGATTCCCGGAGGATGGAAGAAACGAGGGATGGAAGAAATGAACTCCGTATTTTTTCAATATACTTTCAGGATGTTTGAGATAGGTCTCGAATCCACCGGATTTAACATGCAAAATCTAGAATTTGGAGGATCCACCAGATTTCAGACTTAGTCAATTTTTCAGGGTTTCAGGATTTCAGACTACCAGACTTAGCCAATTCCAAACAGGTAAGTTGCAAAATCATACAAGCGAACTTCGTATCTCGCCATAGAAATAAGAAATTCCGCGAGGATGGAACAAACGAAGGATGGAACAAACGAACTTCGCATCTTGCCTTGGAAATAAGAAATTCCGCGAGGATGGAACAAACGAACTTCGTATCTCGCCATGGAAACGTGAGATTCCCGGAGGATGGAAGAAACGAGGGATGGAAGAAATGAACTCCGTATTTTTTCAATATACTTTCAGGATGTTTGAGATAGGTCTCGAATCCACCGGATTTAACATGCAAAATCTAGAATTTGGAGGATCCACCAGATTTCAGACTTAGTCAATTTTTCAGGGTTTCAGGATTTCAGACTACCAGACTTAGCCAATTCCAAACAGGTAAGTTGCAAAATCATACAAGCGAACTTCGTATCTCGCCATAGAAATAAGAAATTCCGCGAGGATGGAACAAACGAAGGATGGAACAAACGAACTTCGCATCTTGCCTTGGAAATAAGAAATTCCGCGAGGATGGAACAAACGAACTTCGTATCTCGCCATGGAAACGTGAGATTCCCGGAGGATGGAAGAAACGAGGGATGGAAGAAATGAACTCCGTATTTCTGATTTCGAGTTGATAACTAAACCTCCGTAGAATAGCTAAGAATGTACCTGCTACAGAACTGGTATCCCACTTCAAAACTGAAGAAAATATAAGTCCTTGGCTAAAATCCCTGAAACTGGACATCCAAGGTCAAGTGGCGCAAAATCCTTGACCATCAGGATTATGCGCTCTAGGACAAATTTTGTCCTTGGGCGCAGAATCCTTCACCTACAGGAATGTGCGCTCCTGGACAAATTTTGTCCTTGGGCGCAGAATCCTTCACCTGCAGGAATGTGCGCTCCTGGACAAATTTTGTCCTTGGGCGCAGAATCCTTCACCTGCAGGAATGTGCGCTCCAAGACAATTTCTGTCCTTGGGCGCAAAATCTTTCACCTCTGGAATTTCGCGCTCCTGGGCATGTCCTTCCAGTTCCTCAACAAAAGTCTCCAGTCCGTCATGGGATCTTAGAACTTAGAAATTCCTGCGAAACGATCCTCCTCATCCAATCATGAATGCAACTGAACAACTTGATCCAGGACCTGTAGGAGGACGTGCCAGGCAGATTCCAACTCCTTCCGGGAGTTTCAGCTTGAATGAATTCCTGTCCACAAAAAGCAAAATTGCGACACTTCCGTCTGAATCATCCTCCAAGGGGCAATATTCCAAGACTTAGCTGTTTTTTTGACAAAAAGTTCAAGGATCATTCTAAGGAAGAAAATCCAAAACCTCAGAAAATCCCCGACGTCGCAAAATCCCAAACATCAGGAAATCCCCGACAGACCAAATTCCCCGATAGACCAAATTCCCCGACATTGCAAAATCCCCGACATTCCAAAATCCCCGACATTCATAAATCCCCGACCACCGACATGGGAGAAAAGGACAAAAAGCTAAGTCGGCCAGTGATAAGGTATGGCGGCTAAATTTCTCCTCCAACCTAGGTCAGCCAGGTCGCAAAGAAGGTCAAGTTACCTATAAAGGGAGGGCGCCCAAGTCATTTGCAATCATTCAAATTCAATTCCAAAGCAAGGAGAGCAGAAAACTACCTTTCAAGAGCAGAAATAAACTTTCCAAGGGCAGAAATTCATCCTCCAGGACAAGTGGAATTCCAAGATGAGCAGGAATCCCCGACCACCTGGAAATTGCTCCCTGACCTGGAATTTCCTCTTGTCCATGCCTGGTAACCCTGGAATGAAGGAAAAGTCAGTCGAATATGAAGAATGCCAGAGAATGAGGGAAATCCTTTGTTTGTTCAGGAATTTATAAGTGAAATTGATCAAAACTTGCAAAATCATTCATGTTTCATTTCATATTGCATTGCATTTGTGGATTTTGTGCATCATGACTATTCGAGGTTTCCCTTGTTTTGCAAGAATCCAAGACGAGGATAAGTTCCATGGGGAGGATGAACAAGGATGATCCGGGGCAAGCAGGATGGATGCAGAGAGTTCAAGCGCCGGAAATGATGACCATTTCAAGGATCCAGGAGTTCCGACAATAAGAAGACTACACATGCATACCGAGGGAAGGGAAGGCAACGTCAAAGATTCCAGTTCGGCAACAGGGAGACTTCGCACAAAGGGATAAGAAAGATCAAGATGTCCTTCCAAAGATTTCAAATGACACAGGGAATGCCTGCATCAAGGATGGCGGAATGGGAAAAATCACTCCAAGTCCAGTATCAAGGATTCCAGTTCCAGACAAGAGGATCAATCCTTGGAGAGCCAAGAACAAAAGTACAGTTCACCATCCATCAGGAAGAACGGGAATCCACGCAAAGGATGAGGAATTCCAACCCAGGAATCCAGGACAAGGAATTCTATTCCACGACAGGAAATTCCAATTCAGGAAGGAATTCCATTCCAGGACCCTAAGGAAAGTGCGCCCCTGCTCAAGGAAGGATTCCTCCACACAAAGTTCCTTGACCCCCTGGAATTTGCGCCCAGGAAGAAAATCATTCCTGGTCGCAAAATCCTGTTCCAAGTGGAATTTGCGACAGGACAAGTGGACTCCAGGACACCATGGAATTTGCAACCAAGGAGCAGGACAAACAGACAATTGACTGGTCTCACCTACCAACCAAGCAGCTTAGTCAGTCTGGCGTCCAGGACAGGTGGCAGCATCCCATGGAGCCTATGAGATATTCATCCCTATCTCTTTAGGGTTTGCACAGATTTTGAGGAAATCTGATCTTTTTTCACCTCCTTGTTTGCTAGCTAGCCTATATAAACGCTGAGGGATGCTTCATTTTATCTCTCTTTTTCTAATTTTATCATTCTGATGCTCCTAGAGCACTTGTTCTTCCTGAGCTGAAACTCCAAAGATCAGTCAGATTGTTGTAATACAGACTTCTAAAGCAATAATATATGCATTGAAGAATGGTGTTCATATATTTCTTTAGATTTTTGGCATGGTCTTATTGATTTCTTGGAGCAAATCTGAAAGATATTGAAGTTCTCTCTTGTATTTTCTTACTTTCGTTAGATAGATGCGATGGAAATGTTCTTGTTGAAAGATTGAAGTTGATTTGTTCATACCATTTGTGATCTGTGGCTTGCAAATCACTTTGTATGGTTAGTCTGAACGTGATCCATGCTTAACTTCGGCTGTTTCTGTATGATCAGTTCCATGTTCCATGATAGGACAGTATGAAAACCTCTACCTCTACCCCAGAAGATTGCACCATCCCTGCCTAGTTGTTGTCTCATGGCGAAGCAGAGGACTGGTTCCAGTTTCATCTTCAACAGCAGTCATTTCCATTGATTAGATTCCTAAACCCTTACCTCATCTTTTGCATTTTCTTTTAGATTTTCACTAGGATTAGTTTTCTAGAAGCTTCATTGCTAAATCATCCGCCTAAACCAGAGAGTGGAACCTAGGAATTCCAAGCTGTCCATTTGTGAGAGAGTTCCATTCGCCCACAAGTCCGAGTCCCAGGAGTGAATTCCATGTCTACGAAGGAGTAAGCCCACGTAAGTCCCCCTCGTGATTACCAGCAAATCACATCATTCCACTGAGTCTATCCCTATGCACGTCAAGACCTGACACAAAAGGAACCTTGGAGCAGTCTCATTCGATCACGTAGTTCAGCGTCTGAGAAGCTTTATTCAAGAGAGGATAGGATACTCTGTGTTTTATTCTAATGTTGTTGTAGTCACAAAAACCTCATCAACACGTCGGTCATGACACTGAAAGATGTGTGCATCTTAAACATGAAGTTCAAGACCTCATTGATTCCAATGTCATCCAGGTTGCTGGTGTGAATGACAAAGGGAATAAATCGGTGGCTGTATTGTGATGTAATCACACATTGCCCCATTGCAAATGGGTACCCACCTTTTTTCTTGCTTTTCTCTTCGTTTTGCTTTAGGTTTAGGCTTTCTCTGAGCTTGTAGGTTTGGTAGTGTTGTTTTGCCCAAGTCTCAACATATTCTTGCTAAGGAGTCCATATCCTCTCATCTTGATGCATGTCGTGAAGCCCTGAAATTGACTAAGTCTGGTGTCCTGAAATCCTGAAAACTGACTAAGTCTGAAATCTAGTGGATCCTCAAAATCTAGAATCTGCATGTTAAATCCCATGGATCCGAGACCTATCTCAAACATCTTGAAAGTATATTTCAAAATATTTAAAGTATAGGAACTCAAATATATTTTAAAATATACTGGATTTCAGGCACTGAAAATGGCTAAGTATGAGAAATTTCTTCTCCATGAGCGCAACCCGCCCTCCATGAGGAAATTTCCTCTGGGAAATTTCTGTAACACTCAAGGAATGCACCCAATATGGAGAAATTTCTTTAACACTCAAGGAATGCGCCCTCCTTGGTGAATTTTCTTCACCCATTGACCAATGCGCTCATCCTGAGGAAATTTTCTCCAACACCTATCAAATGCCCTCCCACTCAAGAAAATATCTCCAACCTTTAGGAAATGCGCTCCAACTCAAGAAAATTTCTCCAACCTTTAGGAAATGCTCTCCAATTCAAGAAAGTTTCTCCAACCTGCCTCAAATGTGCTCTGCCTTGTGAGATTTCTTCACTCATTGTTAAATGTGCTCTGCCTTGTGGGATTTCTTCACTCATTGTCAAATGCGCTCTGCCTTGTGAAATTTCTTCACCCATTGCCCAATGCACCCTCTTGTAGGAAATTTCTTCATTCGTTGCCATATGCGCCCTCAAACAAGAAATTTCTTTACCAAGCCTCAAATGCGCCCAGCTTGGGTCAGGTCGGCCATGAAAAGATAAAAAGCAAGTTTTAAAATGCAAAAACAAAGCCTTCTTCATTGCATAAAAAAATCTAGCCTAAGACCTTTGCAAGGTGTCTGAAAGTGAAATGTTAGAAGAATCCTAATGAAAGGTTGTTAATGATCAATATCTTTGAAATTGATAATTGTTTCCCTTTTTTGTTAGGTACTGGAGGATCCAAGAAGGCGAATGCCAAGAGCTAGCGCGTGAGAAGTTCAAAGGATGGAGGAAGGTTTCGCAAGTGATCAAGTTTCGAGCATTGCACGTCATCAAGTGTACATCAAGATCATCATACTTCCGGAGACTTCATTTCCTGAGAAGTATCATTCTACCTTGCACGTTCAAGAAGCCTTACCAGAAGAATATCATCCAGAGGTCAAGTTCTTCCACATGCATAATCCAGAGCCAGAATCCTGCATGAGAACAAGAGCGTCATGAGATGAAAAATGAGCATGTACATCAAGCAATCCATCAATTACATGAAGAAATTCTAAGTTTCCCAAGTTTTCAAATTCGAAAGATGCCAAGTTCCATAGGTGAAAATCCAACAATTTGGGAAAATATTCCGAGCATTATGAACGTGTTGAAAATCAAACTAGTTTGCTCGGAGATGCTGAGGTGGCATGTGCACGTCACCAGTCCAATCACATTTTGCCACATCATCCATCCAAGTTCAATACATGTACATCAAGAAAAGGCCAAAGAGGGCGCCCAAGTGGAAGATGCTCCAAAGATTCTATTTCATGCTTATCATCTTGGAAAGCGTGCCTTCATTGCCTCTCTTTGGGGCGGTTATGCCTTGTTGTTTCAATCTTGGCCATTGGTTTGCAAATCAATCCTAGCCGTTCATATAATTTTGGAGCCTATATAAGGCCCATTTCTCTCATTTGTAAGGTTAGAAGTTATTAGCATGTGCATGAGTAGGAGTAGAGTAGGAGTAGAGGAGACTTCTTGAAGTCATTGAAGAGACATTGTGAAATTGTTGTAAAAAAAATACTTCCAAGATCAATACAAGCTCATTGTTGGTTGTTTCATGGTGATTTTGTGTGGTCGCGGAATATTAGCATGGTTACTAATTTCTTGAATGTGATGGAGAGATGTTTCCAAGTGGAGAAGAATTAGATTAGAAAGTTCATTGATGTAATGAGTATATGCAATGATATTTGATGAATTCCTTCTTGGTTCATACTTTTCGTGGATTGTCGAAGGCAACTCACTTTGCAAAGTTAGTCTAAACCTTCATTTGCTTTAGTTCGGTTGCGAATGCTCGTTCAAGCTGCGCCAGCTATGGGTGTTTGGATGGAGGTTTACAATATGAAAATCATTGGGTTACCTTTGGAGATTGCACCTACTTCGTGTAATTGTTAGTTCTCATGGTGAAGCAGAGTTTGGTTTGTGAGGAATTTGTCTATCATAGCATGTTTCATTATTTCATTGTCCTTAGAGTAGCTTTCTCAACCCTTTCTCTTTTGCATTTTCTTTTCATAGCCAGTTAGAAGAAGTTACATTTCATAAGGAAGAACACATTTGAGTGGAGTAAGGAGTATATTCAGCGTAAGTCCCTTTGTGAGTTTCAACAAATCACATCAACTACTGAGTCTATCCATTGCAAAACATGAATCGGGAACCTTGGAGTTGTCTCATTGGATCACATTGCTTAGCCTTTGAGAGACTTTATTCAAGAGAGGATAGAATACTTAGTATTTTATTCTGAGTTTGCATGTGCATAAAAACACATCAACAGAATTGGCACTAGAAGGAGGGCAAAACAACGAATTGCTACATTTCTTCCAAGCATACAAAAGATATTCTGGTGTTTTATCATTAATCGCTCCATCATCCATCACTTTTATGCACACCTCTCTTCATACCGCTCGACAGAATTCAGCAAGGAGAAGGCCAAAACAAAGAATTTCTTACATCTCAACTCAAGATAAAAGGGCATGAACAAGGAATTACATTGCTTCTTTCATTCCAAGCACGCGAACGAACTGCAAATTGTGGAATTGGAACCAAGTGAGCTTTCAAAGCCAAACTTGAGATTTGCTAGATCTCTCTTATGTCAAAAAGTCCAAAAAAAAGTAGAAAATTTCAAAAAATCCAAAAAAGTAAAAAATTGAAAAATACCAAAAATAAGGATGGATTTCTCAACACACGTGAAGCAATTTCAAGGTTGTGTGCAGAAATATGATCCTCAAGTGGACATAATCCAGCTTTGGCGGTCTCTGAATGCACAACTTCATCCAAGGAATGCCGATTTGGCTGACTTTGCATCACGGGATGGATGCCGAATTCATGCTACCGATGATCACAAGGAGTTAAATTGTCTAACATTTTTGTCAAGGATGGAACTAACATTGCAAGGAAGAATTTCTTTTTCGCAAGTTTATGACCCAGTTATGAGTACAAGGTTGGAACCCGAAATTTCAAGTGAAAGTGAAGCCTTCGTAAGATTCAAAGAGATAATCAAAGAGAAACTAAGTATTGAGAAAGACTTGAGCGTAAAGTATCGCCTACTTCCATGCGAGTGGTGTAGAATTCATAATGCCAATCATTCGGAATTCACATGTTCGACAATTTGGGAAGCTATTCATCAAGCCAAGGCGCAATTGAAGTTTGAAGAATCATTTAGAGAAGGAATTTTTGTTTCCTCCAATAGTGAAGATAACACAAGTGAGCTTAACAATCAAGGTACAAGTAAGTTGAGCAATGAAATCACATGCCTTGTTCAAAAGACGGAAGGGCGTATTGAAGAAATTCAAAAAAAGATAAAGAATATTCAAGTGATTACAAGTAAAGATCAAGGTGTGGATTTGTCAAGCGAAAAAGAAAATGATTCGAGTGCATCACAAGAAGAAGAATTCCTTGCCGAATATTCATTCATGTTACTAGGAGAAATTATTGAGAATAAATTACAAGAGATTGCAAGCATCCTTGAAAAGGGAAGTGATCAAGGAGATATGTTACACACCGTCATCCACAAGCCCGAAAATGAAGAACAATTCGAAGGGGCGCTCGACGCTCTCATGGACGAAATACAACAAGAGTTCCTGCCAAAGTCGTCCCAAGATGAACAAGATGAGGAAATGGAGGTCAAATACACAACGCAATTCAAGTTGGTGCTAGGCCCCTTATTGAAGATCCACGATGAACTTATAGGGGAAATGTTCCATGCTCCTAAAATTCAATTGTTTTCACCTTTATATCTTGATATGCCCACTATTGATTATGATGTTGATTTGCATATTTCAGACGCGAGTGGGATGATTCATCACCAACTCCGACCTCCTAACGCGTTGCTAAGCAACGAGCATGAATTTTTGCTTGAGGATGAAGACCATCAGGTTCTCTCTCCTTGCTTTTAATGACGAAGATCATGAATTTCCAAATTGTGAACTTGAAACATATGAATTTGACTATGGAAATTTAGGAAGGACGACCTGCATTTGGATTAACCATGGTCCTTTTGAATTGCCACAACTTATAATTTTAGGCAAAAATTTTTCTGAATATGAGAAATGTGTGGTGAAATAACATTTTTCCGAGTTCAAAGATAAGTTTGCCAAACTGAGGACCATTACTTGCAAGTCGTTGTTGCTTTTCATTTTGAGAAACCATGCCAAGTCTTGTATGTAGACAGCAAAATAGTTAAATAAACAAATGATGTAATTAGTTGTCGGCATCAACCGACGGGTCGGGTAGTTTGGAGTCAGTACCAACGGTTGGCATCACAACCACCCTTGGTCGTGAGTATTTAAGTCATCAATGCATTGTAGTCGGGGATCGGTAATTTTGCAATAGTTATTATGCAGACATTGGAATCACAATGAATGTTTATGTGTTGTCATGACATTGTAATGTTCTGTGAATCAATGATAAATATAGTATTCCATTCCAAGTACTCTTGTTATGGTCATATGATGCACTATACTACTTCTTATTTATGTTTACTTCATATTCTATGAAACACACCATACTGCGGTAAACATTTGGCGCCGTTGCCAATTCGAAAACAGGTCGAGGGTGACAAGTCGATGACAAGTTGAGTCGTCCGATGCCATCGGGTGACAAGACGATGACAAGTTGAGACGTCCGATGCCATTAGACAAGTGACATCGTCGGAACAAGCCATCAGGTGTATCTAGCATCAAGGAAATGGCAGCATAATGGGGCAACCAATTGACACCGACGAGGAAATACAAGACAGAAAGCACGTAGAAGAAATAATACAAGAAATTCAGGAGGAACGTGAGGGAAGCGATAGAGAAGACAATGAACCCCGAAGCCGAGAAGATGAAGTAACTCAAGAATTGGTCAAACTGTGGTTATTATCAGTCGGACAATACGTGCGAGACGAATCTATCCGCAGAGAGGTTCCAGAGGAGGTTATTTCAGAGAACCTGCGTGTTAACAGCGAAGTGGATAATCTTTTGGACTGCATACCTCGACTTCTGGCAAGGAACTTGATAGCCTTCCAAGATATTCAAGAAGAGAGAGAGAGGGAAGTGCGACGACAACAAATTCTCAGAAGATATGAAGAACGCCTGAAACAAGAGGAGGAGGAACGTGACGGTGATCGCCGTCGCACACCGTACAACTAAGAAAGGGTAAGCATAATTAATGCCCATACAACTTAATAAGGATAAGAATAAATTACCAGTGGAGCAAGCAACACCAGAAGAAATAGTAAGAAGATCATTAAGACTAAAGGAACAAGAAGAACGTAGAAAACGATTGAAACAGATTTGTGAAAAAGAATATGAACGACATGAAGAGGTAGATCAAGGGGGTGATGAACATAATTTTAGAACACCAATAACAAATAGAGGAAAAGAAAATAATCTCACAGAGGAACTAGAGGATAGTATACGTCGGATTGTGGCATTGTCCATTTCTGACGAAAGGCCGAGGAATAGAAGACTTGAACCCAAGACCCCTGCACAGAGGGAAAACCAAGGAGAGCCAGAGGTAACTCAAAGTGTAGAGGACGTCGAAACCGGAAGTGGGAATGAACCGTACGTGGCCGGCAGTGTCGGGAAGACACCGGAACGACACGGTAGAACCAGTCCAGTTGGGTCAAAGACACAGAGAGGGTACCTCGGGAAGAAAATGGTGACCCCACCGGCAAGTGAAAGGCAGAAGCTGCCGAAGTTCATGGGGAACGGGTCAGAGGATCCTGTCCGGCATTGTAAAACGTGTGAAACCATATGGGTGGCAAACGGACAAGAGGATGAAGACTATTGGGTAAAAGCGTTTCCAGCGACGCTAAGAGGCATTGCCATTGACTGGGATACAGACCTAGGGGCAGCACAGAAAACCTCATGGGACGAACTGAGAAAAGCCTTCGAGAACAAATTTAAACTTCTGAGAGACGACAATGAGATTGTAGCAGAAATCTACAATACCAAACAAGGAAAGAACGAAAATGTAAGGGCATATAATAGAAGGCTCAAAGAATTACTCGGGAAACTGGAAACACAGCCAGCCGATGGACTAAAGAAAAGATGGTTCATAGAAGGGATAGTCTCGTCATTAAGAAAAAGATGAAAGTGGTACCCCCATCGTCGTACGCGGAAGCGTACAATTGGGCGATGGACATAGAAAGTGAAAGCAAAACATCATCCCGAAGTAAGAAAAGAACTGAAGATGATGACAGTACGGGGGACGACAGCAGTGAAAACGAGTCGAAAACAATTCAGGCATTGAGAAGGGACATGATCCGCATGATGAAGGATCTGAAACCGGATAAAGAGACAACTAGAGAAAGTCGAGAGTTGTGGTGCACAGAGTGCAATGGGGAAGGTCACATAAAGGCAAACTGCCCGAGAAAATTATTTTGTGACATCTATCAGGTAATGGGACATTCAATCAAGGAATGTCCATTTAACTTGAAAGCAAGAAGCACCCAAGTGTTGTTCACTCAGGGAGAATCATCAACTCCGCCGACCACACCGCCGAAACCTCAAAATAGTCCGAATGCATCCCCCGGAGGATACAGGAATAACAGAAGGTTTAACAATAACAGCCCCAGAAACAGACTGCAGTACGACAGCAAAGGGCGACCGATGATACAGTGCCGGCAGTGCAACGAGTGGGGACACTTTGCACGAGAATGCCCCAACAACAATCAAAGCACAATAAATGCATTGTGCAAGTGGTGTGGGCCTGGTGATCACGAAGAAAAAGACTGTCCGAAGTAGAAGGGGGTAAACCTTATCAATCTCAAGGAAAATAATGAAGAAATCCTTGCTATCACCCGAGCGCAGTTGAAAAAGGCTACTTATCCAGATCCCCGTACGGAAAAAGAAAGACTCCGTGAGGCACGAAAGGAAGTGGAAGCTACCATGAAAACTGAACGGAGGAACTCAGACAAGAAGGTAACTGCAACCCTACGATCAAAATCAGATAAGAACATAGCAAGTCAAGTATTGCAAACTACCGTACCAATCAAATTGGCGGACCTCCTCCAGAGCTTACCTCAGTTAAAAATAGCACTATCCAAGGTAATAGAAGGTAACTCACATGCAGACGAAGCCCACACAACACAAGATGTTATAGTGGAACCACCGCCAACGGGAGAACAAGTACTCGACCCGAGGTTGCTAGCGGTTGACACCGGGAAGAAACCGGCCGTAGTGCAGATGGAAATACTTGGGAGAAATTTGACAAATACAATAGTCGACAGGGGATCTGGAGTAAACGTATTACCGGAAGACACCTGGAAAAGCCTCGGGAAGCCTACTCTATGGCCACAAAACTTCCAGTTAGTGGGAGCCGACCAGCACGGGATCAAGGCGCTGGGAGTGCTAATGGCTCAAAAAGTAAGAATCGGTACCCAGCAATTTTTGTTAAATTTTGTAGTCATAACAGCACATAATGCATCATACGATGCATTACTCGGCCGAGGATGGCTAATAGCCGCCAAGGCCAACCACAACTGGAAGAAAAACACTCTGTCCATAGAAAATAGGCATAAGAAGTTTGTCATTGACTTGAGGACACAAACTGTCAGTGAAGAGTTGGCCTCAGATTCTGACTCGGATGGAGGGGACTCGACAAAGGTGGGAGAGGGCCGATGGAGCCCGATGATGAAGGGGTGCTAAAATTACAAGAATGCTCAGAAGACGAGACAAATTCATTCAGTGGGCTATTCCATTGGCAGATGGAAGACTACGAGTTTTTTCCGCCACAATGCAACATGATTTCAATAAAAGAAATCGGCGAGAGCTCTCCGATGAACAATGCAAGTCCTTGTAGTGCAAGTCCTAGCAATACAAGTCATGGCAGTGCAATTCTTAGCAAAACTCGGTCGAAGAGTGAAACACTCGGCAACGGTGAAACTCTTGGCAACTCTAGGCCGACGAGTGAAACATTGTTCACGAATGAAGCACTCAATGGATTGACAAACACTCGACCACCTGGAAAGAGGGAACCAGTAATGAGTAACAAAGGGGAGGAAGGTCATAATTAGCCGGAAATAACAGAGCAAATAGCGGACCAAGAACAGACAAGTCGACCAAGAGAGCCACAAAAAGAATATATAGAGGATAATGCCAAGATAGATGATGCATTTGCACATAAAGTTGAACCAGACCAAGTGATCAGGTATGAAGAGCCATTGGCAAGCAAGGTGAATCAGAGTAATGGAACTAACGACGGGAACCCAGTATTGGAAGCACCAGCCAGAATGAGACCATACAGAAGGAATAAGGACTATAGAGTATTTCCGTCGACTTGTAATGATTTGGCGATCAGTGACAATCAACAGAAAAAAAATAATGTTCAAAATTCAGATAGTTTATTTTTTTCGAAGACAACAATTCCAGTCGGAGTTGCAGATCGAACGTGGACCCCGTCGGGAAAAAATAGACAAATCAGATTCAGTTTGACATGGAAAAAACGAAAAAAATAAAATGTTGGGAGAAAAAAAAATTAAAAAATATGAAGGCAGTCCGTACGACGTACGGCCTAGGCAAAAAAAAAATCAAAAAAAATCCGTACGACGTATGGCCAGGCCGTACAACGTACATTCCCACTTCTCTAGCATCGGGTCAGCATGGGTCAGCACCGGATGAGCATCAGGTCAGCATCGCCCAGCATCGAGTGAGCATCGGGTTAGCATCGGGTCAGCATCGGGTCAGCATCGGGTGAGCATCGCCCAGCATCGGCCCAGCATCGGGTCAGCATCGCCCAGCATCGGCTCAGCATCGGCTCAAGCATCGGGCACTCAGCATCGGCACTGCGGCATCCAAATACCCAGCAGCGGAATTGTCAGAGAAAGTGGACAATGGACAAGGGCAAAAAGATTACAGCCCACAGACCGAAGATGATGTTGGAGATGAAGGAGAAGGAGAGTGAGGCAGCCCTACAGACAAAGAAGAAAGAATTGGCTGAGCACATTCAGAGGTCCCACCAACAGTTAGCACAGCAGACAAGGCCACGGAAACAGAAAAGGCCAGGGCATCAGGCTTAGAAACCAAGTTGACGGAGATGGAGGCTAAGATGAAAGACATGGGAGTACAGCTTGAGGCAAAGAAGGCAGAAGTAATGAAGGCTAAAGCACAGGTCATGGAAGCCGGTCACATGGTGAAGGCAGCAAGGGAGCGGGAGCTAGTAGGCCAACACCAACTGCGGCAAAGGACCGAGGAAGCCAGGAAGCTGCAAGCGCAACAACGATCAGCCACCCCAACCTCGTCAGTACACCCAGGGACGTCTTTCCAACCTCCACACTCTAAGTAGGATGGTTAAGTTTTGTCATAATTTTGTCATTTTGTTGTGAATGTCGTCTGGAAGACAACTAATTTTGAGGGGGGGATAGATGTAGACAGCAAAATAGTTAAATAAACAAATGATGTAATTAGTTGTCGGCATCAACCGACGGGTCGGGTAGTTTGGAGTCGGTACCAACAGTTGGCATCACAACCACCCTTGGTCGTGAGTATTTAAGTCATCAATGCATTGTAGTCGGGGATCGGTAATTTTGCAATAGTTATTATGCAGACATTGGAATCACAATGAATGTTTATGTGCTGTCATGACATTGTAATGTTCTGTGAATCAATGATAAATATAGTATTCCATTCCGAGTACTCTTGTTATGGTCATATGATGCACTATACTACTTATTTCTGTTTACTTCATATTCTGTGAAACACACCATACTGCGGTAAACATTGTATATATTTCGGTGTTTTAAGTCGTGTCCGCTCTTTGTACATAGCTTGCTTAGAGTAGGTTTTCTTTTCTGTTGCTTTAGAGTAGTTTGTCGTGTTTAGTTAGTCCTTAGATTGGGTTTGCTTTCTGTAGTTTCGGTTGTTGCTTTAGTTTAGGTTTCTTTCGTGGGTTTCCCGTTTGTGAAATAAGCAATGTTATTCTTTAAACACATTTAGCCTGATTCTTTTCGAATGTTTAGTTCATTTCTTTGATAAATATTCATGAAATTCCTTAGATTCCAAAGATGATTTTCTTTAACTTTATCAACAAGTTAGGATGTGTACTTGACTCGGAAAGGAATCGTATATTGTGTCTTGACACTGATATCTTGTGATTACTATGTTTAAAATGCTAAATCTAAATCTAATTAATAACCTCTTAGTTTTCCTTTGAGAAACTTGTATCAAATGGATGGATTCATTGTGGACTCCATTGTTAGTGTTTGAATATCATGTTGCTTGTTCTTGGAAGATAAATCGACTGTTTAGAATGACTTGAAGTATTTTGGGATCTTATATCTTATACATTTAATAATCCTGAAGTACCTAAGTGAGTCTTAGTGAACTTACATTAAGTGAAAAATCTAAGGTCCACCTTTGCCGCCATCGGAATTCCACACCCAGCTAGCTAAGTTATCAACGTAACTCGTGCCGTCAAAAAGCATGTGTTGCAAGGGTAGCAGTACTGCATTGTACTCTGCCAAAATTCTAGCTTAGTTGAAAATCAAAAGAAAAAAAGAAAAGAAAAGAAAAGAAAATCACCATCACACTATAACTCAGTTAGATGGACAATCGAGTAATCTCTACCGAGGCTATGGACACCTAACCGGCAGTGGGGCTCTGCTCGAGTGGAATTACGAGACAAACCCGTCGGGGCTATAGACGCTCGCTGGCAGTGAGGCAATGTCCAGGTAGTTCATAAGGTGTGTACTAATCACGTAGCTTAATGTAAAGGAACTTGGATGACCTTAGTTGCCGACGGATGGGAATGAATGTAAATGCACACACTTGGGTCTTCGAGATATGAATGGTTGTCCTAAACTTTTGATTTTGACTCTTTGATAAAGTATTCATATTTATTTGGCCTAATATGTGGGTGTACACAAAGATTTTGAAGTTCTGATTCTTGTTTATCTTTGGAACACTAGAGATTTTATATTAATCACTGTTTTGGAAATGTTTAACTATGAAGTGTCTCGATCCAATCTATAATTCTTCTTCCCTTTCGAGTGCGTTTCTCAGCCGGTTGATAAGTTTAAAGGAATTACTTTAAGTTTCTGGGTCTGGATTGGGTCTTTATTTTTGAAATGTTCAAGAACATTTATTCGAATTGGCGCTAGATGTTGTGATGTAATCACACATCGCCCCATTGCAAATGGGGACCCACCTTTTCTCTTGCTTTTGTCTTCGTTTTGCTTTAGGTTTAGGCTTTCTCTGAGCTTGTAGGTTTGGTAGTGTTGTTTTGCCCAAGTCTCAACATATTCTTGCTAAGGAGTCCATATCCTCTCATCCTGATGCATGTCTTGAAGCCCTGAAATTAACCAAGTCTGGTGTCCTGAAATCCTAAAAACTGACTAAGTCTGAAATCTAGTGGATCCTCAAAAATCTAGAATCTGCATGTTAAATCCCATGGATCCGAGACCTATCTCAAACATCCTGAAAGTATATTTCAAAATATTTGAAGTATAGGAACTTAAAATATATTTTGAAATATACTGGATTTCAGGCACTGAAAATGGCTAAGTATGAAATTTCTTCTCCATGAGCGCAAACCGCCCTCCATGAGGAAATTTCCTCTGGGAAATTTCTTTAACACTCAAGGAATGCGCCCAATATGGAGAAATTTCTTTAACACTCAAGGAATGCGCCCTCCTTGGTGAATTTTCTTCACCCATTGACCAATGCGCTCATCATGAGGAAATTTTCTCCAATACCTATCAAATGCGCTCCCACTCAAGAAAATTTCTCCAACCTTTAGGAAATGCACTCCAACTCAAGAAAATTTCTCCAACCTTTAGGAAATGCGCTCCAATTCAAGAAAGTTTCTCCAACTTGCCTCAAATGTGCTCTACCTTGTGAGATTTCTTCACTTATTGTTATATCCGCTCTGCCTTGTGGGATTTCTTCACTCATTGTCAAATGCACTCTACCTTGTGAAATGTCTTCACCCATTGCCCAATGCGCCCTCTTGTAGGAAATTTTTTCATCTGTTGCCATATGCGCCCTCAAACAAGAAATTTCTTTACCAAGCCTCAAATGCGCCCAGCTTGGGTCAGGTCGGCCATGAAAAGATAAAAAGCAAGTTTTAAAACGCGAAAACAAAGCCTTCTTCATTGCATAAAAAAATCTAGCCTAAGACCTTTGCAAGGTGTCTGAAAGTGAAATGTTAGAAGAATCCTACCAATGCGCTCATCATGAGGAAATTTTCTCCAACACCTATCAAATGCACTCCCACTCAAGAAAATTTCTCCAACCTTTAGGAAATGCGCTCCAACTCAAGAAAATTTCTCCAACCTTTAGGAAATGCGCTCCAATTCAAGAAAGTTTCTCCAACCTGCCTCAAATGTGCTCTGCCTTGTGAGATTTCTTCACTCATTGTTATATGCGCTCTGCCTTGTGGGATTTCTTCACTCATTGTCAAATGTGCTCTGCCTTGTGAAATTTCTTCACCCATTGCCCAATGCGCCCTCTTGTAGGAAATTTCTTCATTTGTTGCCATATGCGTCTTCAAACAAGAAATTTCTTTACCAAGCCTCAAATGTGCCCAGCTTGGGTCAAGTCGGCCATGAAAAAATAAAAAGCAAGTTTTAAAACGCGAAAACAAAGCCTTCTTCATTGCATAAAAAAATCTAGCCTAAGACCTTTGCAAGGTGTCTAAAAGTGAAATGTTAGATGAATCCTAATGAAAGGTTGTTAATGATCAATATCTTTGAAATTGATAATTGTTTCCCGTTTTTGTTAGGTAATGGAGGATCCAAGAAGGCGAATGCCAAGAGCTAGCGCGTGAGAAGTTCAAAGGATGGAGGAAGTTTTCGCAAGTGATCAAGTTCTGAGCATTGCACGTCATCAAGAGTATATCAAGATCATCATACTTCCGGAGACTTCATTTCCTGAGGAGAAGTATCATTCTACCTTGCACGTTCAGGAAGCCTTACCAGAAGAATATCATCTAGAGGTCAAGTTCTTCCACATGCACAATCCAGAGCCAGAATCCTGCATGAGAACAATAGCGTCATGAGATGAAAAATGAGCATGTACATCAAGCAATCCATCAATTACATGAACAAATTATAAGTTTCCCAAGTTCGAAAGATGCCAAGTTCCATAGGTGAAAATCCAGCAATTTGGGAAAATATTCCAAGCAATATGAACGTGTTGAAAATCAAACCAAGTTGCTCGGAGATGTTGAGGTGGCATGTGCACGTCACCAGTCCAATCACATTTTGCCACATCATCCATCCAAGTTCAATACATGTACATCAAGAAAAGGCCAAAGAGGGCGCCCAAGTGGAAGATGCTCCAAAGATTCTATTTCATGCTTATCATCTTGGAAAGTGTGCCTTCATTGCCTCTCTTTTGGGCGGTTATGCCTTGTTTCAATCTTGGCCATTGGTTTGCAAATCAATCCTGGTCGTTCATGTAATTTTGGAGCCTATATAAGACCCATTTCTCTCATTTGTAAGGTTAGAAGTTATTAGCTCGTGCATGAGTAGGAGTAGAGTAGGAGCAGATTAGAGAAGACTTCTTGAAGTCATTGAAGAGACATTGTGAAATTGTTGTAAAAAAAATACTTCCAAGATCAATACAAGCTCATTGTTGGTTGTTTCATGGTGATTTTGTGTGGTCGCAGAATATTAGCATGGTTTCTAATTTATTGAATGTGATGGAGAGATGTTTCCAAGTAGAGTAGAATTAGATTAGAAAGTTCATTGATGTAATGAGTATATGCAATGATATTTGATGAATTCCTTCTTGGTTCATACTTTTCGTGGATTGTCGAAGGCAACTCACTTTGCAAAGTTAGTCTGAACCTTCATTTGCTTTAGTTCGGTTGTGAATGCTCGTTCAAGCTGCGCCGGCTATGGGTGTTTGGATGGAGGTTCACAATATGAAAATCATTGGGTTACCTTTGGAGATTGCACCTACTTCGTGTAATTGTTGGTTCTCCTGGTGAAGCGGAGTTTGGTTTGTGAGGAATTTGTCTATCATAGCATGTTTCATTATTTCATTGTCCTTAGAGTAGCTTTCTCAACCCTTTCTCTTTTGCATTTTCTTTTCGTAGCCGGTTAGAAGTTCCATTTCATAAGGAAGAAGTAACACATTTGAGTGGAGTAAGGAGTATATTCGGCGTAAGTCCAACTACTGAGTCTATCCATTGCAAAACACGAATCAGGAACCTTAGAGTTGTCTGATTGAATCACATTGCTTAGCCTTTGCGAGACTTTATTCAAGAGAGGATAGAATACTTAGTATTTTATTCTGAGTTTGCATGTGCATAAAAACACATCAACAGGCTGCTCCTAATCAAAATCTTCAAAATCTAATGTTGTAAATCTATCTCAAGAACAAAACTATGAAGGTGATATTTGCATGGTGGATGCTCGCCCTCATAAAGAGCAAGTGGAATTGCAACCTGCTATATCTTTTACTCCACATAATGCTACTACATTACTATTCGAATCAATGATAAACCTATACGAGGTGCTATGATAGATCCTATATGCATGGCAAATGTAGTAACTAAAGAGTTTCTCTACATGCATGGTTTACACCGCGATCACTACGATGTATCAGAAATCGCGATTAGAGCACATGATGGATCTATCCTTCCAACTTTTGGTGCCTTGACCCTCGATGTCAAGGTTGGGCCAAGAACCTTGGATGTTAATTTTGTCATCATTCCTACATCGAACTTATTTCATGTGAAGTTGGGTCATCCATGGCTCCGCTCCATGAAGGCAATCCCCTCTATGGTTCATAAGTGCTTAAAGTTTTCATTTGAGGGAGGTGTGCATGCTGTACATCACAGTCGGTACCTACCCATTGCTTGACATGGACACTTTACACTTGACTACTTCTAGCCACAACCAGTTGGAGTTGCTCAAGCGAGAGAGGATTTATTCTTCTTGTCATATGAAAAGTTTAAAGCAAAGAAAATAGCAAAGTTATCGCTTAGTAACATACCTCCTTGTGATGTCCCCGAACCTTGATCTTTTGAGGCTACAACAGTAGTTCCCCCTGTCCCACAGGTGGTGAATGAAGCTAAGCCCGAATCGAAGGTTCTTCCCCGTCCCTAAGCGTCTGGTAGATATGCTGAGGTTCCCCCTCCGTCATCCCTTCAAGGACAACGAGGCAACCGTCAAGCACAAAACAGACCTCCCCGCAATCACAATATAACTTTTGTACCACCCGCCTCTGCGGAGACTAGTGGAAATCAATCGGTTGCGTGTGTTGTTTCCCGAGGTTTCTCAACGGCCTGAGAATGCTCAAGTACTTCCACCTGTTTCACAAGTTGAGAAGGAAGAGCAACCCGCATTGAGGAACACTTCCCCCGTGGTCTCCCAGCCTTTGGAGGTTCCTCCTGTTTCTTCTAATGTTCTTGAAGCAATGGAAGAAAAGGCACCCACGTTGGAAGATACTACGGTTTCCCTCATAAACATCACAAATAAAGCTAAGCGAAATAAAATTGCGAGAGAAAGAAAGAAGCGTCGTCGTGCTTTGGCTCGCCTTGTCATAGGAGAGGAGAATCTCCCTCCTCGCAAGCGTTCATCATCGATGAATGTGAAAGAGACATCTACTAGTGTTTCGTCTCCTATAGAGAAGGATAAAGCTTCACAAACCGCTATGGAACCTATTGTACTATATTTTGATAGCGAATTTAAAGATAACAATGATTCAGGTATGGCTCTTGTTCCTTATACCTCGCTATAGTTCCTCTTGCATCTTGTCCACCGATCCAAATTGGTGATGAGCAAGATTGGGAGGAGGATGACTTACTTTAGGTTGACTCGCAAGTGAGGTCCCTTATTTTTATTACATTATGAGTGCATGTGATTGTTTTCCCTCATAATGTGTTGCTTGATACTTTATTTATGTTGTTGGTGTTGTTATTAAGCTCTCTTTGGATGACCCTTGTCACCCTTGTAGGTGCAAGAATACAAAGGGACCAAAATTCGTTGTGACCTTCTCTCGATTTGTATCATCATTCTTCTATATGTTGTAAGTTGCATTGTTGTTGTTTCTTTTGGGGACGATGCAAGGCGTAGGATGCTTTGGCATTCTCCCTTGTTGACCCAAAGGGTTTTTATTTGATTTCATCTGATATTTCTTCCTTTGTCTCTGTAGTTCTACTAGCTGACGGATGATGACAGTTCCATATATATATAGTCTCAAGATATCTCCTATTATACAACCATTCATATACTAACGCCAGTCAGGTAGATTCCTTCATATTATTTCTTGTATTGTTTGATTTATGTGGCACCTTGTTGCTATGCTCAGCTTCATACCATGACTACACAAGCCATTATGTATCATGCTCGTAGCATCGCCTCGATTTGCCTTGTTTGGGGGCAACCCCTTGTTGTGATGTAGTTTTTGGGAACACATCTTATGGGCATGTGCTTCTAGAAAGCTCTCGTGCCTAAAAAGTACCTTATTCTACCTTAAAGAAATTGCTCCCTGATAGGAGTTAGCAATCACTTTAAGGTGGGGGCATACATCGTGCTATGCTCTTTTTGGTTACATACTTGTTTATTATAGTTGGCACAGAACTCACCTAGTGATTCGGTGGTCCTCACTAACCCGTGATGTTTCCTTTTGGTCCATGAGCCACCTAACGCAACAAAGTTGGCTAGCCGTGTGCTTCATGTGACTTGTCGTGGTCACCTAGTAATTCGGCGGTCCTTACTAGTGTGTGATCCACGAGGTGCAATTCTTTTCACATGACCCCTAGTGACAGAGCAAGCTAGGGTCAGAGTCATGTGCCTTATATGTTTGTCTCTATGTTCGTTTGTTTTATTAATTGTTTTAACTTGTATTCCTTAAATAATTCCTTGTGTCTTGTGTGTCTTCATCATGTTTTCCATGTGTTTTTCATCTATACTTTGTGCCTTATGTGTATGCTTCGTGTCAAGCCTGTATGCCTTGTGAATGGCGTGTATTACCTTTGTGTATTGTGTGTCTCTTGTGTGTATTCCTATGTATGTTTTTAGTACTCCACGTATGTGTGAATTATGTTACAATATCTTGCGTATTTGAAAATCTCTTTGCTTATGTGTTGGAAACCTTAGAATCCAAAGCTTGGGGGCTACTTATAGTCCACAACTTGGCGGAATTCTTTGGCTTCTATGTTTTCATGTTTGAAATATGTCTTCTCCTTCCTTTAGTGTGTGTTCGAACGTCAGTTCGTACCCACGCTGAAGTGGGGGGCTAAATGTTATGGAGTAAAATGTGTACACTAGCATTTTACACCTAGTTTAGCACTTGGTTGGACCTAAAATGTTTACTTCTGTTAATCAGGACCTATTTTAACACCTTTTTGAACATTAAACGATAAAATCTTGATCCCGATGAATAAACCCAACATAATAAACTTAGGACTGGCATAAGCCCACAACATTTGACACTCCCCGGAGTTTGTGGGGCTAAAGGACCAAGGCGCCCGAGCGCCCTGGTCCCAAATGGATCCTTTAGCCCCTCTTGTGGTGTCGGCTTAGAACACCTTAGTTTGTACATGTCAGCCCCATTTTGTTTTATTCATCATTTGCGAGCAGGAATGCATATATAAAGGAGTTTTACAATTCATTTTACACTAAGATGCCTAATGCAACATTAGAGTTTGTTCAAATGTTTGATCTTCTATGCTAAAGTACACTTCATGCTTGGAATTGCTATCCACTTGTGGATGTTATGAAGTTTGTTTATAGGTCTTGAAGGAAGTTTCAAGCCTTCTCCATCTCTCTCCTTGTTGGTGCATGATCTTGAGCCTCTACTCCAACTAGGGTTTCATACCTTGTGGTAATCTTCATCATTGTCATTCATACTTTCATCATATATTGTTGATCTGGCCTCTACCCTCCTACGGCACACACTCTTGGATCTAATCATCGCTATAGTTGAGGTGGAAAAACCAACACAGGGTCTGACTAAGGCAAGCCCTTATACACAGCACAACCTTTTCCTATCTTCTTGTGTGAAGGGTGAAGATATATGTTTCCGAAGACAAGATCCGGGAAGAAGAAAGGGTTTACAGGTACAAGTCTAGTGAAACTCCAAGATTATGCTAAACCCTAATTAGGATCTAGGGCGCCCAAGTGCCCTGGTCTTTGGTGCCTCCGAATCTGGATCCAGGTTTTGCTCTGCTTCCTGATCCCTGCTGCACCTTTAGATATCTAATATCTATTTCCGACAGTTAGTTATTAGTAGATCTTTGTCATTTAAGGTTTGGTCATTTGCCCTAGTTTGCTTGCTAGATCTTGATTGAATTTGGTTAACGCTCCTCTATACAACAAAAGAACAGATCCCCTATAGTTTGGCTCTTCTCCATGGTTAGTAGCCAAGCTCAGTTTGTGTTCTAATGTTTAATAGAAGAGGGTTTTGACCTAGATTAATCCCTTAGGCTAGATCTTCCTTTTCCACTAAACAACTATGGTGTAATAAACTTCCTAACATTCACCTCCTTTATTACATCATTGCCCTGAGACTTGGGGAGGATAGTTTTCACATGTGGACTGAGACATACACACAGTTCCACATAAATCATTGTAAACAGTGACACACTCAATAGTTCACCTCAATGGCAATGGCCTCATTGAGCTGTAGACCAAGGATAGTGACATACTCAACTATCTTCCTTCAAAGTTACAAACAGGAACGCACACAACTGCCCGCAACAAGCAATAGCAGGCATGGCCTCACTATGCTTCTTTATATGAATAGGGACACACTCAGTTGTTTATCTTCCAAATTTGTGAATAGGGACACACACAACTGTCCACAATGCCTTGTGACTAGGAGCACACAGAATAGCCATTTATGATCAATTGGACTGGCCTTATTGATCTTTACTGCATTCCATATGAATAGGGACAAACTCAACTATTCACAACAAGTGTGGCATGGGCTTCCACTTGACATATATGATGGCCTTCAGTTGGTCTGAGCTTTACCGAAAACCTTTTTCACTCTTGTGTAGCGTAAGTACAGTTTTCATCATGGTCATCTTCAGCTTTATAATAGTTTCTGCTCTAACTTGCTACTAAAGCAATGAACCAGTCTCTGAGCTAGTAGCAAGCTCAAGACTGGGAATTATCCCCCATCCTCTCATGGTCCTCCAACCTCTTACAGAACTTGACTCACTTAGCCAAATCGAATCTGATAGTCCTATGGACCACAGAACATTGTGCAAAGTTGGTTAAGGCTCTGAGAGCGTTTTTTCTAATGTTTGTCATCTCCATGGAAATATGCACCACACCTCAATTAAAAAGCTTGTAAGGGTGTCAGGCTCTTATCAAAAATGTACCCATATACAAAAAATTCCAACTTAAAGTTTAGAAAGATGACTCCAAATGCTTTTTTTATGGAAAAACAATTATATTTTACAAGATATAACGGCTGAAGCAAAACCCTTTTGCCAGAAGATTTAGGCTACAAGTTTAAACAAATTGGCAATGTTTTGTCAAAATCAACCTCCTAGGTAAAAAAACTAGGAATTTAATACAAACCTCTAGAAAAGGTTTAAAGCCTAAAAACACTACAGGAACATTACAACAATTAAATCTCTTAAAACTGAAGAATCTAGAAAAAAATCCTTTTAGGGAGAGGATGACAAGAATATTTGATACAATCTAGCAAAATTTCATAGAAAGATGCGACTCAATGAAGGAGAAATCAACTTAATTCGAATCGAGGCTTTCTAGGGTGAAATATTTAAATAAATTCATAAATTAGTTTAACAATGATTCTGACCTTTAAACCTCCAATAATTTTTGTCTTAGTATTGAGTCATGTGGCAGCTGCTTCTGTGTCTGCATTGCTCTTCTATTGTTAACTTCCATTTCAATTTCCTTGCAAGATGCTTCTCACAATTGGTCTGTTAATAACTTAATTCTGATTCAATATGTATGGGCTATAATTGCCCTGAACTCAGACATAAATGTTCTATTACCATTTCTAATGGTCATGAAGATTGGCTAGATAGAAAATTCAGTAACATATAGAGAAATACTCCAAAAGCCAACCAAACATCCACACATGCATTGATGAGCAAACCTGACTCAAAACACCAGAAGAAAATCCATAATCAATCGAGCCACATTGTTGTGACTCGTGAGCTCTTCATGTCAGGAGAATAGTGATGACATTGTTGTTAGCATGCGATTCTATCAATGTATTTGAATTTTTCTTTGATGATGAAACTATATCTAAATATAAACTTTTCAGAATATGTAGCAATTGTGTCTGTATTGCTTCTAAAGTAAAGAAAATCTCCTCTAATAACTTATGAAATTGTGTTATATATATGTGTGTGTGTGTGTGTGTGTGTGTATGTGTTCTTTGTGAATGTCATATCCAATCATATCCATATTAGGGGCCTTGAAAAATGGTCGTATCGTATCTGTATCCATGTCCATGCAACTTTGCTTACAACCCAAATGCAAAAGTATGATCAACAAGAGGCAACATCCATAGCCTCAAATAATCTGTACTGAGCTGCATATCTGGTAGCCTCAGTGTGCTCATTATCAATATCCCAATCAGAATGGGAAATCATAGGTACAAAAAATCACTGCTCCTGTCAGACTCCGACGCGCACACATGAACCATGTCCTTGCAGTGGGCAACCTCCCAATCACTCCTGCTCTCATGGCAGGAGCCAATCAAGTGGAGGCGGAACCAAGGGGTTGTTCTATTCGTGGGGAAGCTGAACGTTGCAGATCGTGGTTGGGTTGATCGCGTGATGTGTGGATGTATGTGATCAGGTGGAAGTTGTGATGAAAGTTGTGATGTTGTCGTAAACGTTGGATTGTTGTAGTGGTTGTGATTGTAATATAACCTGAAGGGTCACTTGTTCTAAGCCTAGCTTGAAGACTGTTTTGTTCGTTTATGATACGGAGGCGATCTAACCTCCTTTCTTCATTTTGGATGGCTTGTTTTATGAGTCTTTGTTGATGAATGATTTGTTGTTGATGTTCAACTTGTCTTTTTTGTTTTGTTTCTCCTTGAATGAGCCTCAAGATTTGTTCTTGATCTTGGATTGTTTCCTCTGTGGGAATTTGTTGAGGGATGATCTCCCTAATCTCATCTAAGACAGATTTAACCCAATCTTCCCTTATGCCTGGGCACATCGAATGCTAAGCAAAAGGGGGAGAGTTTCATTAAATGTTTTGGTTGATTGATGCCTCGTGATGGAATCGAGGGCTCTCTTTGTTATCTTGAATGTTTAGAGCGTTGTTTTGATTGTTGACCTCATGACGAAATCGAGGGTTTGCTTGATCATTTGTTTCTTTTTTTGTGTTTTTCGAATGTTTTTTTATGTTTTTATGAGTTTCTAAATGCAATTAACCCTATATGAATGCAAGGAGAATGAATGCAATCTATATGATTTTTGTATGCAAACTAATCTATGTTTTTGTGTATTTTCGTGGATCAATTTTGGCTTGTAATCGAACAAATTGAAATTTGCAAACTAATCTAATGAAAATAACTTTGTTCTAAGAAAGCAAATAAAGCTAATCTAAGCAATTTAAAAGCAAACCTACTCTAAGAAAGCAATTAAAACTACCTATCAAGAGAAAAGCAAACAAAGTTTTACTTCCTCAAGAACAAGATTTGCTTTTCTAAATTACTACAAAAGCATGAAAAATCTGTATGAATTGGACAGCAATGCCTGGCATAAGTCCTCAGAGGTCCTTTTTGACAACTGTCTCTTCCTCTGTAGCAATGGGGTTCTCCTCTTGGTGACAAGGATAAAAACAAGGATATGAGGGAATTGGATTGAGCTTAGAAGCTATGGAAATTGAATGGGAATGAATTGAGCATAAGCATGCTATTACAAAATGAAAACAAAAGGCACACAAAGTCCTGTGTAGAGCATAAGAATGCTATGGGAGCAACTTTGCAAAAGCTTGAGCAAACCAAGAATGCAATAATGAATTTGCCTCCTCGAATGAATAAAGGAGGGGGGTATTTATAAGTTCAAAATCCACACCAAAGGTGGTGGTGATTGGGGAGTTAACAACAATTGATTGAAGAGTGATCTAGCTCTGATTGGAAGTGAACAAAGGTTGGAGAGATCACAAGAGACTGATTGAAAGATAACAATACACTAATTGGGAGCTAACAATAGAGTGATTGAGAGTCCAAGAATAGTTAGAGGGAGTCAATAGTCAATTATGCATGGAGGAACTCACAATCAAAAACAAGAAATGGAGTTAAACTGGGCTAAAACTGGAAGAAATCACGCATGGAAAAGACAACAGGGTGCCTCTTATGGAAAGTGGGTCACCCCTTTTAGCAGGGCAAATCGCCCCTGGAGATCCTACTTAAGTTGTAGGATCATCCCCTAAGATCCTGCAGGTAAAAGGGGCGATCCAAGCAAAAGGGCTTGGACAGGTGGTTAGAAGGTGAGAAAGTGAGTTTGAAGGTTAGAAACTGAGAAAAGCACACATGGGAAGTGGGTCACCCCTTTTAGCAAGGCATATCTCCTTGGGAGATCCTACTTAAGTTGCAAGATCTCCCCAAGAGATCCTACAAGTCATAGGGGCTCTAGCCAGAAAGGACTAAGAAAGTGATTAGAAGACATGCGAGACCTTGGAGGGTCACTTGGATGGTTAGGGAGGAAAGAACACGGGGAAAAACGTTGAGGGACACATCACCAAGAAAGAAACTGTTGAGAGGTATATATATTCACGCCTTCATGGGTGTGATTAGGACTCTAAATCATCATCAAATTGTCATGTCAGTTTGTGCACCTTTTTCGTACTTACAATCAACACCATAGAGACGGGGTGCATAACTATTCTTTGTGGGAATCGAGTGCAACTCTACAATTTTCTTGGTAGGTTGTTGCTCAATAGTACAAGGCTCAATATCTGCAATGCTTAGCTCATCATCAACTAGAACAACAACAACATCTACATCATGAGTAAACAAGCTCAACAAGCTTTTGTACTAATGCTCAACAATATCTATGATCTTGAGTTTATTATCAACTAGATTGACAGCAGCATCCGCATCAAGCATAGATGAGTCATCATCTGAAATGGTGGATTGGAGTCTTAGTTTGCCATTTGGAATGATCTATCCATCCAAAATGCATATGCCTCATTGATTTGTAGGCAAATCTCTGACATAACATTGTTTTGTAGAATGTGTGTTAACCACATGATACAAGGATATAGATCAAAACAATCACTAGAGGTATGTCCTTGACGTCCACAATAACAAGTTTAGACTTGACAGGTTTTAGTGCAAGTTGATTTTGATTGACTTGGAAACTTGTCAATTTCACATGGCTAACCAACAGGTGAAGACTCAACTTGACTATTGTTCAAAATACCTCTGGACACAAATTTGATAGGATTGGAATACTCTGATACATGAAAATTTACAACACTTGTATACCCTAGACCAATATGATGTTTGTTTGGTTTTATTGTCTCCTAGACTCGCACAGCAGGTGGAGATTCAACATTTGGAGGACTAACAGGTAGTGTATCCTTGATGGATTTTGTTAACACACTTTTTGATTTAGACACGACATTATTGTGGCATATGAGGGGGCCTAACACTGCTTGAAGAAGGAACATCAACATTTTTCTTCTCTACAACACCTTTTTGTGACACAAAAGGGGGCTTATCACTTTTCTTCAAGGACTTTTTGTCTTTACCAGCTTTTTGAGTTGAACCACTTGAAGAAGAAACATCATTGTTGACAACATCCTTTTCTCTGCTGAGGAATCAAGTGTCTAATCTTGAAGTTAATTTTGCATCCTATTGATTTCTTGCCGCAACATCTTGTATTGGTTGCAAAACTACATAAACAGAGGCTTGCATTGACGCCAACATTCAGATATTATCTCCACTTCTTGTTTGGTGTTGACATTAATTTGTAAGGATAACCCATTGATGTATAATGTGGACATGATTACAACGATTATACACACTTCCGAGTCGGGTTCCACCGGTATTGCTCAAAGAAAATACAATTCACAACACCTAATGACTTTTGTTGTCAAATGGAGATGGATTGGTTCCTTACCACTCCAAAAGGTTGCCTTTTCTATATGCCACCAAACCAATATACCAAACTTCTTGATATGCTCGCCCTTTTGATATACCTGTCGGTACGTGGAAGAAGCCTATCCTTTCGATATACCCATCGGTACATGAAAATGACGTTAAAGCATGTGAGAGTAGAGAGGTACATGGCACAGAGGTAGCACGTGAAAAGGATCCACCCTATCAGTATCAATGACACTTGCTTAGAAAGAATCAAAATTTCTTTCAATCAAGATTTACATCTTACGATAGTGACGAATGGGTAACGAAAGGAAATGGAAATGAAAATGACAATGTCCTTATTTCTCCCCGACGATTTATAGAGACGAAGCCAATAACGTCGTCATTGCAACTATGTTAGGCATTGGGTACAGTAGTTCAATCACAACGGCTTGACCCATAAACGTGAACTAGAGGTACCTTGAATACCAAATGCTACAATTGTTTTAAGTTTGCAAAATTTTGATTTGATTTTTGGATTTTGAAATTTTGAAAATGACTTATTTTCAATATTTCAAGTCATTAAATATTTGCAAATGAATATCCTCCAATACTGGAAAAAAAAACTTTTCCTCCAAAATTTAAAAGTGACTATATCCTTATAATATTTTCCAAAATTTGTGAAGGAAAATAAAATTTATCGAATTTGCAACTTGCTAAACTCCTCTAGTCGCTTGAAGATGTAGGCAAGGGTTTGAAGAAACTCCCAGCTAGATTTGGAAGACCAGAGGCTCGATTTCTGCAAGTCACGAATGCTAGGGCACATAATTTTTAGACCGCGCACTAGTATGGCACGCGATATGTAAATAGAAATGCGAGTACTCAGAGAATTGTTGGTGGCACGCAAGTATTGCAAGCGGCTCAAAGCAAAATGAATTATTGATGTGAAGAAAGGGGTAACATGTGGGTTTAACATAATGCAAAACCAATGACACAAAATGCAAGGAAAATGACACGATTTAATGAAAAAAAAGCCAAGATTTTTGTACTAAAATGAATGTGAAATTCCACAGGTTAGGGCATGCGAAATTAATAGGAAATGAAGCTTTCTAGAGAGCGTGATTTTTACACAGACGACACATGGATTTGGGAGGCAGGTTTTATGTAGGTCATGAGGTTTAAAACTCTGGTCACGTGATATCAAAACAGGCACGTGATTGTAATACAAAAAACGGGAGTGTTAAGCACATGCAAACATGAAACTTGGTAGAATATTTCATGCTAGGACGTGGGTTTTGTTGAGTATTGCAGAAAAAGAAATGAACACAGATTCAAATAAACAACGGGCACACAAAATACCTCACAGAACAACACATGTGCTTTGTGCTTGGACACGATTATATTGGAAGACAGTATTGCAAGCAATAGGAGTGTATCTGAACCCTCAACCTTGCCTTTGATTCGATCCCTTGATCTTGCATATGCTTGAATTCAAATGAGCATGTAGGAAAGGACAATACATTAATTGGAAACGTTAAACGAATGGTGGGAGGATGAATAACTTGCTCTAATACCAATGTCAAGCTCGAGAACAAAATGCAAGAAAAGATTGACAAATGAAATGAACAGGACTTAGACAATTGAAAAATATTCAATGAAAGCTTCATCCATTCAATCAAAATGTACATATTTAACAATATGAAAATGACAGTTCAATTCATCTTCTAGATGACTGTTCAACTTCTAGTGTAGCTAGGAAATACAATATATAAAATAATATCCTACTACTCCTAGGATCATAGTTGCAAGACTCGCCAAATTGAAAAACTCGCCAAGCCCAAAAAACTCGACTCGGCAAAAACTCACAAACTTAAAAAATTGCTTAAATTTCATTAAAAACGTTTTTTTATTTTTGCAAAATTCAATGATAAGATTATCCAATGAGTCCATAAATGAGTACAAAAGTGTTTTCTATTAAATTTGATTGATTTGAATGCAAATTGAGTACAAAATCACATCCTCATGTGGAATCCTGATGGCTGATTCTAAGTTTGAAACCCTAAAACCCTGAATTTGGCTAAGTCTGAAACCCTGAAACCATGAAAAATTGGTTAAGTCTGAAATCTTATGGATCCTCCAAAATCTAGAATTGGCATGTTAAATCCCATGGATCCGAAACCTATCTCAAACATCCTGTGAAATATACTGACCAAGCGTCTGGAAAACCCCGCCATAAAAAAAATAGAAAAACCCTAGAAAAAAAACCTGGCGAGTAAAAACCGAAAAAACCCGCCATAAAAAAAAAAACCCCGCAAGTTTTTCAAGACTCACCGAGTTTTTAGCGAGTCTTGCAACTATGCCTAGGATTATGTACATTATTGTTACAGAACGCAAACTGTTTCAATATGAGAACTAACCTGGGACCAAGTCCACGAACGGGGACATTCCTGGGCAAGGTATGGAAAATCAAAGAAAATCTGTTTTGGTGTTGGAACTGGCTTGGGACCTGTACCCAATTTGTATTGGTTCCAAGTACGAAGCATCCAAGAGGATGATAACGAAAAGCTCATCTATAACAGTAAATCTTTTCAGATAGTGGTAGTCCAAGGTTTGAACTGAAAGCTTTTTACAAACTAACTCACAAAAGATGAGTTGTACTAGAACTCCTCAAGGTTGAGATTTTGTTTTGATCAGTAATCATCTTGAAATTCAATCAAAATGCAAATGTGTTTTAGTGCAAACACAAACGACCCATTTTGGATCATGGCCATTTCAGCCAAAAACATTAAGAAAACTAAAACAGAAATAAGTAAAAGCACAACACACTAGAAAAATAAGCACAGTGTAAAGAAGAAAACTTTTCCAAGCTAAATTTGTTTTACTCTAAGAGAGCATTTCATTTTTAATATTTTATAGCTATCTTGGTTTATAAGCAACAAAAACCAATAAGCTAACTGAAATACCGTCCCAGATACGCATGTCACTTTTAAACATATTTAATTTTCACAATGACCTGACCCAAAATAATTGTCATATTATTTCATACACAATTTGAAATGTAGAATATATAGGGCTAATTATTCTGTTTCTACCATATTCCCATAGCTGCTCATGATGCTTACAGAAACCAAAAGAATAGGAAGCATGTACACAGCATAGTCATAAAAGCCCGCATGGAAATGCTTTCTTGTGTTTTTCTCCTCCTCGCTCTTGTCCATGCAGCTAGGTAAGGTGAGTACATAATATATTATATAATGAAATGTCAATAATTGTAGAATGATACAACACTTAAATATTACCAGCTTTCAATAGAAATGCTATGTTCCTATGTTTTATAGCTAAATATTTAATTACAAGGTAGAAAAGCTACTAAAATTTGCAAGGTAAAAGTAGAAACTAGGGCAGACCCAAGATAATTAACAGAAAAATGCATTAGAGAAACTCCGTAACAAGTTTTAATCAAAATAATCACTTAAATTGAAACAAAACCTACATGATAACATGAGCCCATGTCAAGGGAAGAAAAAATCTGGCACCCACCTGTAATGCATGAATATCAAAGATGACCAAACTTGTTGGCCCACCCCTAGAAAGGGGTATGTTGGATAATATTCTCGCCAATGTAAATGCAGTTGCCACATCCCCCTCTTCTTCCATTCGCTCAAAAGAACCAGTAGGAAAGAATGGTAAAACAAGAGTAAAAGATGATATAAACATTCGTGGCAGTGCATATATAATGGATAGCTGCTCAAAAATAACAGCAGGTGAGCTAAAGGAAGCTAGGAATGCCACATGCTGGCCTCGAATGCCATGTGCATTTGGAATAAAAAGGTTTGGAAACCCATCTGCAAATTTCCTACATAACATGTATCAACAAGAGTAGTTAGAATATGGGATACAAAATTCCTGATAAAATGGAACCTAGAAGTTATGGCTAGAGCTTCCATACACATAATTTGATGACTTGATGCATTGAAAAAATATTTGTCTTTTATCCAGAAAATAAAATGTTAGAAGATGTAAACTTATATGATTGTCACACCATAGAAGCTTTAGAAAATAAAAATAAAAAATGTAACCAACTTGAACCCTGTTCTTTAATGGAAGAATCTCGTGGATGCATGGTGTATGAGCACATAGATAAACATTTACCATATAAAGACTTTTCTTGCATTAAAACCAGTTACTCTATGTCTAAAGAAGTGTAATGGAAGAATATTATGGTCCATGGATGCATAATGTGTAGGCACAAAGCTGAGCAATAAATATATACATACTTTTCTTGCATGAAAACCAGTTACTCTGCATCTAAAGAAGGGTGGCATTCTCCTAATATTTTATAAAGGAAATAACATTTTCCTTATATCCATCATACATTTCAAGTTTTTTATTCGCAAGGAAAACAAGACATCTACCAATCTTCTTTTCACCAGAACTACATGGTACATAATATTGTTTTGCTCTGTTTCTTAAACAATGGATAAAATTAAGGATTAGAGATACAGAGGGTTTCAATTTTGCCAATTCTAAGTATGGAAGAGAGGTATAATCTGGATAAATTCACATATAAGAGAGGAACATGTAAGCAGCAAGAAGAAATTTCCAGCCAAATTATGCATTCAGAAAGCATTCTGATTTTCTTATTCATTACACAAACAGCTATTCAAATAATTTGTTAGGCCAACTTTCACTCATCATGGTATCCATAGGGAAACTGAACCTTGTAATTTTATCTTGTTCCTTTAATACTGTCAGTGCCCACTAGATAATTATCCCTTTCTCCACAGTTTAGTTTTCAAATTTTAACATACACTGCCAATGTAACTTGAACTGATAATAAACGATTTAATTAGTTCTAGCCTTAGCCAACAACATGCTTTAAACACAGGAAAAAATGAAACGGAATGAAATTATTATGGTCCACAAGTTACCAGTATAGATCAATGAAAATGGAGCAAAAAAACCAAGGATAACAGTATGCAAGAGCATCCTCCCAACAAGAATCTAGAATGAAGTAGGCATAACCTCCAGCAAGATATGCCTGCAAAGCAGCTAAAGCAGACTTTGCCCTCATCATCAGAATTGAGAATGGTAAAGATAATACCAAGTTCCTACAAAAGACTGACCTTTAATGAATGGCACAAACCAGTAAGAAGCCGATGTCAAATCGGATACGGCAAACCTTCTTGCCACTTGAACAGAGGTGAGATTATTGGACGTCTACTGTTTGCAAGGTGGGGGTGATTCCTCTAGTGATTATATGTAATCACTGGGTCACTGGAATGGACAGGACTCCAAGGAGTGGTACACACCCCTTGCTGGAGAAGTCTTCCTTGGACTACCTTTGAAAGCAGGCATCCTTATAAGTGTGAACTAGTGGGTGAGGCCTAAGCCTCACCAACTCAAAATCAAAACCCTTGGTGGCATGGAGGAGGAAAAAAAAAAAAAAATTAAGGCCTTTTTCACCAGCTGGTACAAAGAGGGGGTCAACGTAGCGTCTCGTGAACTTGTCAGAGTTCTGGATTTTAGATTCCCTCTGAAATAAAACTATGGGATTCTAGTTGGGCTTACCCTTAAAACAGGATATCATTCTCAGAAACATATGCATCCCAATACTACCAGTCCCTTGGCTCCACGTGATAAGGATTTGATATGATTCACTAGGACAACTCTCCGGCTCCAAAGCTTTTGCCTTATTTTATATATTTTACTTTATTTGCTAATACACTGAAAAAGTAAATTACTAATGTCAAGACTCGGGATCGTAAAAATGGAAATACAGAAGACAGAGCATATGGGTGTTGCCTAAAAGCTCTAATGTGGCAATTGTGGATGTGGGTGTTTCAAATCCCATACACCCAATTCACTATGCAGAGACAGGCCAAATACTCAGTCGGACAGAAAGGATTTAAGCGACCTATAATTGATTGTAGATACCTAAAAACATAAACATATACATATTCATACATACCTCCAATTCACAGTGTTCAAATGAATGGAACCGGATTGAGCAGCAATGTTACGGGCCAGCTCCTCTGTTTCATTACAGTAGAAAAGGTGAACTTCCTTGCCGCCGGTCTTCACAACCATGTTGTTTTCCTCAATTGCTTCGTTCATTTTTTGCCTACCTCAGAATTCTCAATGAGTGCGTTTAACTTCAAACTGTTTTGGCAGCTGAGCCTGTGAGCAATGTTGTCGGGGATATAGAAAGATGTATTTAAAAAACTCCTGGTCCTAAAAACTATTGTACATATATACACCCACACACCTACAGATGACCTCTCCCTCCAGTTTCAGGGGATAAAAACACTCGATTATAAATATGGAATATTTCGCTTCCTTTATTTGTTTTTTTCGTGTGAAAGATCATTTACCTCATTTTTCTCTTCAGTGTATTTAAGAGAAGAGTGAGAAGAAAGTTCTGTTTTTTTCTTAGTGCTTGTTTAAAATGTTATATAATGATTAGATTCAAAGCATTTACTCAGAGAATGACAGGACACTTTTTTTTATATTTTTAAATTAAAAAAATAAAAAGAATCTATAAAAGAGAGGTATGTCCTTATACATTAATTAGATGCTTTGAATCTAATCATATAGAGTATTTTATATAAGAGTTAAGAAAAGTAGAAGAGCTTGACTTTTATTTTAATGAGAAAAATGAGGTAAATAATCTTTTGCCTTCTCCACACAAAAAAAAATGTTTTATGTACAAAATAAACCCTTATAATATTTTGGATAAATAATGCATACACCCATGTGATCTAAAGTTTGTTTTTTGTTTCCTCTTCATTTTTGCTTCACTCCAAAAAGTCTTTTGAATTTAATGACTCAATCTAAAGACTTTGTGAATATGTCTAAAATAAGAAAATTCTATAAAAGAGGTGTATGCCTTTATACTTTAATTAGATGCTTTGAATCTAATCATATATAGCATTCCATACAAGAGCTAAGAAAAGTCTTCACACTATGTATTCTCTTAAAATACATTAACAAGAAAAATGAGGTAAATGACCTTTCACCTTCCGTGCCATATCCACACAAAAAAATATTTTATGTACAAAATAAACGCCTATAATATTTTGGATCAATAATACATACACCCATGTGATCTAAAATCTATTTATTATTTCCTCTTCATTTTTGCTTCACTCCAAAAAGTCTTTTGAATTTCTTGACTCAATCTAAAGACTTAGTGAATATGTCTAAACTTCAAAAAACCTATAAAAGAGTTGTATGCCTTTATACATTAATTAGATGCTTTGAATCTATCATATATAGCATTTCATACAAGAGCTAAGAAAAGTAGGAGAGCTTGACTCTTCACACTATGTATTCTCTTAAAATACATTAACAAGAAAAATGAGGTAAATGACCTTTCACCTTTCATGTCATATTGACACAAAAATATTTTATGTACAAAATAAACCCCTACAATATTTTGGATCAATAATGCATACACCCATTCTCCCCCCGTTGTCCTCGTGGTACTGGAGGGCGTGTTGCGCCAGCGTCACCAGTCACGTGAAGAAAGTTTACCAGCGCACTGCAGTTTATAGGGGGGCTACCCGATTCCTGCAGTCTAAAAAAAAATGCATACACCCATGTGATCTAAAGTCTATTTTTTGTTTCCTCTTCATTTTTGCTTCACTCCAAAAAGTCTTTTGAATTTCTTGACTCAATCTAAAGACTTTGTGAATATGTCTTCCAATTACGTCGAAAGGCATTCTACAATTGTTGGAGGGCATGGAATCTCATGTCATGATCATGTATATAAAATCTAAAACACATTTGACAATTTTTTTAAAAACTAAAACTATAAAATTAAAAATATAGCCAACATCATTGCCTCCATGTTCATAGCAGTCATGTTGGACCTAGTCGAAGACATTAAGATAATTTATGCAATGACGAAGGCTATGGTGAAGCAAAGCATATTGGGTGGCTTAAATGATCACCTGTCTGTGGAGGTTCTTAGTCTAGGGATTCTAATGGTTGGTAAAGCTACTATCCTATTCGAGAGGAGTAGTGGAAGCACAAGGCTAAGTGGGTGGTGGATTTCCTTAAACAAGTGCTGGAATTATAGAGGAGCCAGGTATTGAGTGGATGGTATCGATGTTCATTAATAGCTCAGATGAAGATGAAATGTAATCAAGTGTAATCTCATGGCATCTTCTCTATTGGGGATGGTATAGAGGTAAAAGAACTATATGCTATGTTTGTTTATCTCTTATTGGTTGTACAATCTACAGTAGTATATATTTAGGATGTCACTATGTATATAAGTTGCCAGATTTTGTCTTTATGGGCATTTTGTTGTTCACCCATAGTTGCCACAACCTAACCACCAAGGTGAAACTATGTATTTTCTATTAATATTTAATATATGGGAGTGGTTCCCCAAACTGCAGTTACCTACCAAAAAATATAGCCGACATAATTAAATACAAAAATAAAATATATAAATATAAAACAAAACAAATATATATATATATATATATATATATATATATATATATATATATATATATATATATATATATATATATATATATATATATATATATATATATATATATAAAGTATGCAAGAAGTATCCATCTCGAGGCATCTTTTAATCAATTTATTTAAAATTATAATTGTAATTATTGTATACTTTAATTACGCCGAGAGGCGTTTCTACATTCTCAAAACAAGAACTGAAAGATTCAAGAATCTCTCCGTAAACTTATAAGATTCCAATCTAGAATCTTTATTAAAAAATTAAATAATACAAATAGTCACTCCACAAATAAAAAACCAAAAAAAGAAAATGCAACAGTTACATTCTCTATGGGTGGGAAAAAAGATGCAACGGTTAGATTATTTGTGCGTGGGAAAGAAGGTTTCAGTTTATCTTGGTCTGGTTCATTTTATAAAACACTGTGTGTGTTGATCTTGATTGGTGTGGTTCATGGTGTGGTTCATTTTATAAAACACTATGTGTGTTGATCTTGATTGGTGTAGTTCATTTTATAAAATAAGAAAATTAGAATATTAATGACCATGTCCATGCACTGCACATATCTTAGTTGGAATTAAGACACCTCTAAGAAGAAAAGATGTTAATAATTTAAAAAAAGGCCAATTGGAGGTAGGAATAAAACCTAAGAAGGCTATATTTAATGCAATCTTTTTACAAAAAGAAAATTCCTGGAGCCTTAGAAAAGTAGATATTACTAGAATTCAAAACAGAATATAATGCAGGTTTAAAGATTAGAAAAATTGTAACCACTCACTATGCCTCATATTTTTCATAGTTATTGTTGACTGATAAGTTTTGGGAAAAAAGAAAGGCAGTGAGAAAAAGCCAATGCCCTATGAGGAAAGAGAAAAATAGCTTATTAGAAGATCATGAAGAATAATACTCTTTGTATAATCTGTTACCTGCACAACAAAAAAATCATATATATGTAAAATCCAAAGAAAACATAAAAATTAGAAAGAAAACAAAGAAAGGAAGAAGTAAAAAATCATATATATAAAAAATCAAAGAAAACATAAAAATTAAAAAGAAAACAAAGAAAGTAAGAAGTATTAGAGATGTTGAGATGAAAATAGAAAAATCAAACATGTTTTATTTCTTTTATAAATAAATTTTTAGTTTTTTATATCAAATAAATTTAATTAAAGAATAATCTATCATAAAAAATAGAATAATCTATTATTCTAACTAATATTATTAATAAATTCAATCTAATTAGAGATATCCTTCTTATACATTTAATTTTGTAATGAGTATTTTAATCTAATATATATAATTGAATATATTAATATAAATTAGAGATATTAATATATTAACATTAGATATATATAATTAGAGATATATTAAAGTTAATTTAATTAGGGTTAAATATAAAGTTATAATTTATTAGCTGAATTATCTAGCATTAATATAAGATATTAATATAAATAGATTAAAAATATTAACCTTAAAATATAAATTAAAGTTGAATATTATTTCAAATTAATACATATTTTTAATCTAATATATATAAATTAATTAATAGAATATAACTCCTTTCATGAAATTAATCTTTTTACAAAAAGAAAATTCCTGGAGCCTTAGAAAAGTAGATATTACTAGAATTTAAAACAGAATATAATGTAGATTTAAAGATTAGAAAAATTGTAACCACTCACCATGCCTCATATTTTTCATAGTTATTGCTGACTGATAAGTTTTGGGAAAAAAAAAGCAGTGAGAAAAAGCCAATGCCCTATGAGGAAAGAGAAAAATAGCTTATTAGAAGATCATGAAGAATAATACCCTTTGTATACTCTGTTACCTGCACAACAAAAAAATCATATATATATAAAATCCAAAGAAAACATAAAAATTAGAAAGAAAACAAAGAAAGCAAGAAGTAAAAAATCATATATATAAAAAACCAAAGAAAACATAAAAATTAGAAAGAAAACAAAGAAAGTAAGAAGTATTAGAGATGTTGAAATGAAAATAGAAAAATCAAACATGTTTTATTTCTTTTATAAATAAATTTTTAGTTTTTAATATCAAATAAATTTAATTAAAGAATAATCTATCATAGAAAATAGAATAATCTATTATTCTAACTAATATTATTAATAAATTTAATTTAATTAGAGATATCCTTCTTATACATTTAATTTTGTAATGAGTATTTTAATCTAATATATATAATTGAATATATTAATATAAATTAGAGATATTATTAATATTAGATATATATAATTAGAGGTATATTAAAGTTAATTTAATTAGGGTTAAATATAAGGTTATAATTTATTAGTTGAATTATCTAGTATTAAATATAAGATATTAATATAAATAGATTAAAAATATTAACCTTAAAATATAAATTAAAGTTGAATATTATTTCAAATTAATACATATTTTTAATCTAATATATATAAATTAATTAATAGAATATAACTACTTTCATGAAATTAATTAAATTAACATCTTGAAAAAAATATATTAAGTAGGTTGGAAACTTACATGCCTTCTAATTTATGAGAAATTTATAAAGATGTTCAACTTACTTTCTAATTTATGAGAAATTTATAAAGATGCTCAACTTGTTTATATCATCATTAAGCATTGTAGCAAGAGATGTGTTAAACTATTTTTAAAAATGCAAATCTTTTTGTTGTGGTTCACTAGGAAACCAATAGTTGGAATTAGATTGAACCATTATATTATATTTAATACTTTTAAATGTTTAAAAAAACTATCTCATTTAATTCAAATTAAGGTTAGAATTAGGGTTTAGGTTTAGGTTAGGGTTTGGAGTAGAATTATGGTTAGGGTTGGGGTTAGAACTAAAATTAGGGATAGGGTTACAATTATGATTGAAATTAGGGTTAGATTTAGTGTTATAATTAGGGTTAGGGTTAGGGTGAGAATTGAGGTTAGGGTTAGAGATAGAATTAGGGTAAGAATTAGAAATAGGGTGAGAATAAGAATGAGAATTAGGGTTAAAGTTAGCATTACGATTAGGATTAGGGAATGGGGCTAATGTTAGAATTAGGGTTAGGGTTTGATTAGGGTTACATTTAGTGTTAGTATTGGAATTATATTTAGAATTAGGAAATTATGATTAGGGTTGCAATTAGGTATATAATTAGGGTTTGAAGTATGGTTAGAATTAGGGTTACATTTAGTGTTAGAATTAGGGTTACAGTTATGGTTAGGGTTAGACTTGAGGTTAGGGTTAGAGTTAAAGTTAGGGATATTGACTTAGGGTAAGAATTAGAGTTACAATTAGGGTTAAGGATAGAAATAAGGTAAGCATTAGAATTAAGGTTCTAATTATGGTTATAATAAGGGTTAGACTTAGAATTAGGGTTAGGATTAGAAATAAAGTTGTGGTTAGGGTTGGAATTACAGTTAGAATAAGGGTTAGGGATAGGGTTAGAGTTAGGCTTAGAGTTAGAATCAGGGTTAGAGTTGGGGTTAGAGTTAGGGTTGGTGTTTTAATTAGGGTTAGGGTTAGAGTTGCAATCAGGGTAATAATTAGTGTTAAAGTTAGGATTAGAATTAGGGTTAGGGTTAGAGTTAAGGTTACGACTATAATTAGGATTAATGTTAGGATTAGAGTTGGGGTTAGGGTTATGATTATGATTAAGGTTAGGGTTAAAATTAGAGATATGTTTAAGGTTAGAATAAGGGTTAGGGTTAGGGTTAACATTATAATTAGGGTTAGGGTTAGTGTTATAATTAGAGTTAGGGTTAACATTATAATTAGGGTTAGGGTTAGTGTTATAATTAGAGTTAGGGTTAGGATTGCAAATAGGGTTAGGGTTAGGGTTAGGGATAGAATTAAGGTTAGGGTTATTATTAAGGTTATGACTATAATTAGGGTTAATATTAGAAATAGAGTTAGGGTTAGGGTTACAATTACAATTAAAGTTAGTATTAAGGTTAGCGTTAGTCTTTGAATTATGGTCAGGGTTAGGGTTAGAGTTATGTTTAGGGTTGGAATAAGGATTATGCTTAGGGTTAGAATTAGGGTTATGGTTAGGGTTAGAATTGGATTTAGGGTAATGATTACAATTAGGGTTGGGGTTAGGGTTAGGGTTAGAGTTATATGTTAGAATTAGGGTTCAAACTATGATTACAATAAGTAGTCAATATAGACCATTCAATATCAATGTTAAGTTACAAATCAGGTTAAAATTAGAAATACTGTTAGGGTTACAAATTGGTTTAAAATTAAAAATAATGTTAGGGTTATAGTTAGGTTTAACATTAAGGTTCAATTAGCATATATTTCTATAAAGATAAATATGCTAACCTTAACACTAATTTGGTATGTTAATAAAAAATTAAATGTAACCAAATTTATAAACATAACCATAACCCTAATTATATTATAACCTTATTATAACCCTAATTGAACCATGATCTTAAATTTATACTTAGCATAGACTTCTCTAAAAATAAACATTCTAACATCGTAACTCTAATCCTTATCATAACCCTAACCCAAATTCTAATCCTTACCATAACCATAATTTAAAACATGATTAAAATCGTAAATCTATCCCTATTTATAACCCTAACCCTAAATGTTTCCCTAGACAAATTTGTAATTCTAATCTAACCTTGGTTCTAACCCTAACCCAAACCATAATTGTAATCATAATGCTTAATCTAACCCTAATTCCAATTCTATCCATAACCGTAACATTACACTAAGTATTTATTCATAAGCATAACTCTATATCTAACCCTATTTATAAGCCTAATCCTAACCCAATCATTAAACAAAACCATAATTCTAAATATAACCTTCATTCAAACCTTAAAGAATAATACATAATTATAATAATATATCTAACCTAGATATTAATATTATATATAATTATTATATAATATATTATAATAATATATCTAACATATATTATAATATTATATTATATAATAATAATTCTTAATAAGATATATAATATAGTTAGAATTAGGCTTACCGCTGCGGATGCTACTAGCATACCTATATTTAAAAAATATATCTAAAGTACGCCGAGAGATATCCTTCTCGAGGCGCCTATTTTTTAATCAATTTACCACACATAGGTGGAAATAGGCGCCTCGAGAAGGATATCTCTCGACGTACTTTAGATATATTTTTTAAATATAGGTATGCTAGTAATTTTAAATCATATTTATGTAGTTAATATTAGCAAACATTATAATAATGTATTTATATTATTATTTTATTATAAATGTTTATTATTTTATGGGTAAATAGTTTCATATTTTAAATCAGAATAATTAATTTAAATTAGAATAATTATTTCATATTTTAAATCACAGTAAATAATTTAAATTAGAATAAGTATTTTAAAGTAAAATTATTTTAAAGGTTCAATATTATATTTATATTATTATATTATTGTAATATTATTACATTTTATAGAGAATGTTTATAATAATAAAAATAATAATAATAAATATAGTAATAAATATAATAAAGAAAATTACTTAATGATAATTAATATTATTATAATTATAATATTATATTATAGTAATATATTTAATCTATATTATGATTGGGAGGATGTCAATTTTTTGTTCTGCATGTCAAGCTAGGGCGTTCGTGCCCTAGCTCGATCCTTTGGTTTTTCCTTGGTCATGTGAAGTGTGGGGAGTGCATGCATTTTGGGGAGGTCTGGGGTTGTGATTTTTATGAGTGCAAAGTTTTTTTTATCTGCATCCGTGTCTCTTTCTCCCTAAGCATACGGGGGTTTTGTGCCTGGTTGGAGGCCGCGGGTGGGGTTTTTGTGCCTAGTTGGTTTGGGTTTGCAGTTCGAAGGTAGTGCTGGGTGGTGGGTCGGTTAAACCCTAGTGGTGGTTCTTTTTTTCTCAGGGGCCTACATGCCCGCCTTGGGTCTTGTTTAGTTTCAATGTTGATTGGGGAGTCTTCAGGGGCTAGTCCCAAGATGGATTTTCGCTCAGCAGTGGTTGGTGTGAATTCTCCTTCGCATGTTTTGAAGGTTTTTACTAATAACTTGTTCTCACCAGATCTGGGGTTGGTTGGTTCAGGTTTGTCTGGTGGTACACGGATTACGAAGATCAATGGATGTCTTGAACGTTGTGAGGAGAGGCCAAAATTAGTTATCTCGTTGGAGATGATTGCGGAAGATATTGACTATTATTTGAAGCATGCATTGCTGTGCAAGTTTATGGGGATGCGTGTTTCATTACAATTTCTTGAATCATGGGCCCAACGGACTTGGATGCCAGAGGGAGAAATGGAGGTTATACTTTTAGCAAATAACTATTTTATGGTTTCATTCAATTGCTTGGCAGATCACAACAAGGCCTTTGAATGAGGCCCCTATTTTCATAATCAAATTGGGTTATTTATTAAACCTTGGCATGTGGGCTTCAATCCTGCTGAAGAGCTTCCGAACCGGGTTCTGGTGTGGGTTCGGCTTCCGAGGTTTCCTATGGAATGTTGGCGGGATGATGTTTTGCACTTACTGGCTTCGATGCTAGGAAAACCAGTTGGAGCTTCACAACAGACTCAAGTTAAAAAGGTGATGACTTTTGATCGTATCTATGTTGAGATTGATTTAAGTAAACCTTTGCTAGATTCGGTGGATATGTGTGCGGTTCCTTACTCTTGGGTGCAACAGTTGGACTATGAGACTCTTCCTTTTCGGTGTCGTCTCTGTCATGAATATGGACATTTGCAGAGGAGATGCCCAAAGGCTAGGCCTGTGGATTCCCAACCTTCTCAGCCTCCTCACAATCCCCCTAGGGTTGAAAAGGGGAAGGAAACCATTCCTGGTGATGTGGATGGGGCTGATGGTTTCATTCCTATCAAGGCTCGAAACAGGAATTGGGGTCAAAAGAGGACTTTGAAGGATAGGCAGGATGAAGATTCTTTCAATAGATTTGAAGTTTTATATGATCTCAGCCAGCAGGAAGTGAATCTAGGCTTGGTGAATCTGGATCAGGGTGCTTTGGGTACAGGACAGGAGGGTCTTCTTTCTGAAGCTACTCAAGTTTTGCAGGATAATAGGGCTTTGCAAATGGACACAGATGTTCAAATGGAAGTTTAGGTGGAATCGGTTCCTATTATAGTAGGGAAGAAGGGTGGTGAGGATGGATCTCCTCTTGTTTTGAATGCAGGTACTGAGGGGGTGAAGAATAATAAGTCTTCTTCTTCTCATTTGGGTCTTCATCAAAAGGATCTAAAAAAAGGGGCTGGGGAGAAGTCTTCCAAGCTTGGTAGAAAAAAGGATTTGGAAAAGATTAAATTAATAGGGGAAACTTTGGTAGAGTCAGGGTCTGTTAAGACTCTAGATTCTCATTTTTTGAGCCCCTTGAAATGATTGTTCTATCCTGGAATGTAAGGGGCTTGAACAATGGCCATCGACAAAAACTGATCGTGATTTGGTTAGAAGTCAATCTCCTGATGTTCTTTTCCTGCAGGAGACTAAGTTATCAGTGGAGTGTATGTTTGGTTTAGTGCCTAAGTTATGGGGGAGTGGAGAGTGCCAGTGTATTGGTGCTCAAGGGTCTGCTAGGGGAGTGGCTTGTTTATGGAATCCTCAGAAGATCCGCCCTATTTGGTGGTTGTCCTTTTAGTTTTCTATCTCTATGATTGCGTCTTGTTTTGAGACAGGGGAGTTTATTCTCTTCTCCAATATCTATGCGCCTACTAAACTTCAGGGTAAGCAACTTTTGTGGTCCCATATCCGGTTTGTCTGAAGCATGTTTCCTTTCCATCTATGGATTATGGCTGGAGACTTCAATGTTATTTTCTGAGTTGGCTGAGAAGCAGGGTGGTATTGCGAGGCTTGAGCCTTCTGCATTGCTACTTCAGGATAACATCTCAGCTTTAAATCTTGTTGATATCAAGCCCATTAATGGCCAGTTTACTTGGAACAATCAGAGGATCGGGAATAATTGCATTGTGGAACGACTTGACCGCTTTCTAGTTTCTTGCTACTGGGTTGGTGCGTTGTGGTCTTCTAGCTCTGAAATTTTGGATTGGAGGGGCTCAGATCATTGGCCTATCAAGATGGCTATTTCTTCAGCTCGTGTGCCTCGGTCTCCTTTCAAGTTCTAGCTTATGTGGTTGCGTGACTCCTCTCTCCATGACTATGTTGCTGAGTGGTGGAGGTATGGTAGACCTGCTTATGGTACAACAATGTATACTTTTGCTAAGTTACTTCAATTTGTCAAGTATCAGCTTAAACATTGGAATCGGCAATGCTTTGGAAATATTTTCCATGCTAAGACTGCTGCCCAAGCTGAGTTGGATGGTATTACGAGGTTGATCATGAAGGATGGAGTGACTGAGGACCTACTGCGGGAAGAGACTAGGGCTTTGAAAGCATTGGAAGAGTGTGAGCTACGAGAGGAAGTTTTTTGGAAACAAAAAGGCTCGGATTGAGTGGCTTCAAGAAGGGGATAAAAATACTACTTTTTTCTTCAACTCAGTGATAGCCAGGAGACATGGCAATTCTATTTATGCTCTGGTGAATGACAGGGGTGAAACTCTTTCTTCTTTTCATGAATCACGCATGAAGCTATGCAATATTTTGCTTCAATATTCAGGGAGGACTTGCAAGGGGGTTCTAATGAGGAAGCTCAGGTCCTTTCTTGTATCCCTTCTTTGGTATCTAGGGAGATGAATGAGCATCTTATGAGTGATATTTCAATTAAGGAGCTAGAGGGGATTGTGTTTCAAATGAAGAGGGGGAAAGCTCCTGGCCCTGATGGTTTCCCAATTGAGTTCTTTCAAGAATTCTGGGAGATTATCTAGTTGGACTTGTTGGCAGTTGTTCAGGAGTCTCGTAAGAATAAACAGATGTTACGGGCTTTGAATTCTACCTTCCTTGCTCTCATCCCAAAGTGTGATGGGGCAGATAGGTTAAGTCAATTTCGTCCTATCTCTCTTTGCAATGTGATTTATAAAATTATCTCTAAATTGATTGTTGATAGGTTGAAAAAGTGGCTTAAAGTGCTGATCTCTGAGGAACAAAGTGGTTTTGTGGCGGGATGGCAGATTCTAGATGGGGTTATTATCGCAACTGAAACCATTCACTCTATGGCCAGTTCTAAAGATAAGGATATGTTCATCAAGCTTGATATGGCTAAGGCTTATGACAAAGTTTGATGGTCCTTCCTTCGGAAGGTTCTTGGTGCTTTTGGTTTTGGGGATAAGTGGATTTATTAGATTATGAGTTGTGTTACTTCGGTCTCCTTCTCTGTGTTAATAAATGGTGAGCACTCTGAGCTTTTTGGTGCCTCTCGGGGTTTGAGGCAGGGTGACCCCCTCTCTCCTTGTTTCTTGTTCTTGTTGAAGGTCTAGGACATTTGATAAGAAGGAATGTGGAGTTAGGTTTCATTCAGGGGTGGGGGTGGGGAGGTGGTTTACCTCCACAGTCTCACTTGCAGTTTGTAGATGACATTGCTTTGATGGGTATGACTACAATTAGGGAATCTTTGAATTTGCTCAAGGTGTTGGATGTTTATCTTGTAGCTTCAGGCCAATTGATTAATGAAGATAAGTCTTCCATATTTTTCTTCAATACTCCAAGTTCCATTCAGAGGCGAATTGCTCATATCTTGAGATTTCAGACTGGGGTTCTCCCTTTGACCTATCTTGGTATTCCCATCTCTATTGGAAGACTACCCAGGGATTCTTGGCAGAATATTCTGGATAAATTTCGTGTGAAAGTTAATCATTGGACCCATCATTGGTTGTCCTTTGCGGGTTGTGTTCAGTTGCTCAAGTTTGTGGTGCAAGCCCTCCCCATTTACAGATGTATGATTCAGGTGGCCCCTTTGGGTTTTGTTAGGGAATTAGATTCCTTAGCAAGACAGTTTTTATGGGCTGGTAGCTTATTGTCCTCTAAATGGAGCCTTGTCAGATGGGACATTGTTTGTAGCCTGAAGCAGTTTGGCGGCCTTGGGTTAAGGCAGTCGTCATTGTCAGGGATGGCGTTGGCTGCTAAATTATATTGGCGGTGGTGTGTGGAGCAAGATGGGATCTGGGCCAGGATATTAACACAGAAATACTTCCCGGGGATCCCTCAGATTGATATTCCTTGTTATCCCCTGGTGGGAAAAGGCTCGGTGATTTGGAGTATGCTCAAGAAAGGGGCTACTCTAGTCAAGGATGGCTTGTTTTGGATTTGTAAAAGAGGGATGAAAGCTCATTTTTGGTCTCCCATTGTTTCTCAGTTTCCTAATTTGGTGACTCTGTGCCAGAGGTTCTGTGAGGTAGGATGGTCAAGGGTGAGAGACTTCAAGTCCTTATCTTCTCATGGGCAGTTGGTGGTGGCGAGATGGAAGAATCCTAATGAGTGGCATGTTGTTGGTATGGACGAGGAGTGTACTGAGCTTCATAGTATCCTTTCCCGTAGATGCTGTAGCTCCCTCTAGGAAGGGAATGTTCTTTCTTGGTCTCCTAATCCTAAGGGTGTCTATACTGTTGCTTCGATATATTAGGTGTTGTTATCTCACCGGCTGGATGGGGTGGAGGTTCACTGGTGGAAGAAAGTGTGGAATAATCTTTCTTGGCCAAAGTGTAACTGCTTTATTTGGACTTTGGCTTGGAATAGGTGATTAACATGGGATAATATTCGGGAGAGGGGTTTTCAGGGTCCTTCTATGTGTGTTTTGTGTGGATGTGGAGAGGAGGACTCCTCTCACTTATTTTTCCATTATCCCTTGATTTTGCAGCTTTGGCATTTTTGGTGGGAAGTTTGGAAATTCCCTTGTGTTCATGCTTCCTCCCTGGTGGATTTTTGGAGTAGTCTGGGTAGACCTCCTTCTATGGCATCTTTCTTGCAAGATGTGTGGTATGTTGGGCCTTCCTTCATACTGTGGAAGATTTGGTTGGAACGGAATCAAAGAATATTTCGAGGTGAGAAGCTGTTGATTCAACAAGTTTGGCACAAAATTATGGGTATGATTTGGGAGACAATGGAAGCTAAGTGTGATGTGGTGTTCCCTTTGGAGAAAGGGGATGCTGAGCTGGTGGATAGATTGGGTATTCAGGGGTTGTCTCCAGCTTCTGCTTTTGTTAGGAGAGGAAGGTAGGTGAAAAAGAAAGTTCAAAGGGTGGGGAGTTGGCTACCCCCTCCAGCTGGCATTCTGAAGCTCAATATTGAAGGTTATTCAAGGGGCAATCCTGGGCCTACTAGGATTGGTGGGGCTAGCAGGGATTTTTTAGGATCGGTGTTTTTTCTTTTCTATTCATGAAGGATTGCAGACTATCAACCTTATGGAAGGTTTGGCGATCCTCTACGCTTTGGAGAGGGCTTATGCTTTGGGATGGCGCAAGGCTATCTAGGAGTCTGATTCACAGGTTTTGATTAATTTGATGAATAAATAAAAGGTATCTGATGTTAGTTGGCAGTTGACTATGATGGTGCAGCAGATTTTGTAGATAAGTGCTTTGATGGAGATGGTGTCTTTTGTCCATATTCCAAGGGAGTGGAATAGGGCAGTAGATTGTTTGGCTAAGTAGGCTTCTGACCATTTAGATGGCTGGAAGATTGATGAGTGGGAGCAAGTTCCTCATAAGCTCTGACATGACTTGGAGAGGATTCTTGCCGAGGATGGGAATGGTATTGGTGAAGGATGATGTTGTTTCATGCTTTGTATGGCTGTTTCTTATGGATTCTCGGGGCCTTGGCCCTTTGATGTTTTGTAATGCTCTTTTCTGAATTTCAATGAAGTTTTTACCCCTTTTATAAAAAAAATATATTTAATCTATATTATAAATTATGTTATATAATTATATGAATTATTATAATATAATATTTGTAGACACCTAAAAATATCTTTTACCATCAAACGGACTCCCGACATCTCTAAACATACCAATTTCCCTTCTAATCAATTAATTAAATTTTTATTTAATTAATTATCCCTTCATCATCCAATTTTACATCATTCTATCCCCAACAATTGAATTAATTTCATTAATTCAATAGTCCAAACCTTAGCCATTTGATTTAATAAATATGCAATATTTATTTGGTCAATTTCCCTCTCCTCACTAAATCCAATTAATTAGCTAAACTATGTTTAACTAATTAATTCAGCCTACTAATTGACCTATCCCTACCTTAGACAATTAAATAGTTATTATTTAATTGTCTACCCTAGCCTACCTCATCCTAGCCCTAGGATTAATTAAATAAAACCTATGTTTAATTAATCCTAACCTCTCATTTAGGTGGTCAAACCTAGTTTAACACCCTTTCCCACATCCTCCAAATAAAAAATTGAAATATATCCACACAAGTCAATTTTTTATTTAAATATATCCCATATCACAATTAATTCCTCTTACACCCCCATACCTCATTTATCTCCACTTATCCCCAAATAAATTTTTAATTCATTTTACATTCCCCATATGAATCTTTAATTCCTAAATATTCCATCTCACCCATACTCATTTAATTCCTCCTTTCCCCAAAATGAATAAAAGATTTACTTTTATTCCCAGCCCTCCATTCCTCCAAGATCAAATCTAGGCCCTCCACATCACTTTCATCCTCCACCATTGATCTTCCAAACCAATCTCCACCCTTGGATCAAAATCCCTCCAAAATCTCTATAAATACAACATCTCTTAACCCATTTTAGGATCTAATTTTCAAGTAGAGTTATCATGCCAAAATATCTAATGAGCTAGTCTTTAGTGAGTTGCAAATTGAGATAGCATTTCACATTTGAATCACTATCTAGGGATTATCATGTCTTAGGAGCTCTTAGGTGCAAGTTTCCTCTCCCCTTGATGAGATTGGGTTTTCATGTTTGAGGTATAACTTTTTGTTTTGATTTGCATTTGGTTTTGTGTTTTTACCTTGATTTCATGTTCCTAATCTACATTGGCACGCCCGGTGGGACCCACAAGGTCCATATCTAATCAAATTTTGTGAGTTTTGGTGGTTGAAGACGTGTTTTTGCAGGTGCAACGCTATATACCCTGCGCAGTGGTGCTATCTCTGCCATGTTTTGGCGCTATTGACTATTTTAGCACTATTTTGCAGAGCCTTTTCTTCTCCAAATCTCACTCACAAATCTGTCTCAATCTTTGGTTTTCCTATGGTTTGTTACGGTCATATGCTCTCTATTTTGCAGGAATCTTGAACAGAAGAAGGGGAAGTTATGCCAAAATTTTCCTAAGGAAACAAACACATGTTTTGGCATTCTTTTGTCCTCCTTTCCATTTGATAGACTAACAAGGCTAATAGGATCTCAATTTTTGTAGTTTGACGCTCTATTTTGGTTAGGAAAACCTCTGTTTTGTAGGGCAGACACATTCAGGCACATATTAGCGCTATCGGCACCCAGCGCAACACCATTTTTAGACTTTGACTGCACCCTTTGACTACACGCGCAGTGGCACATTGTTGAAGTATTATTAGCGCTATTTTTTGTTTCAGCGCTTTATACATGTCCTATTAGCACTATTGTATATATTAGTGCCTTCTCTATATCATTGTAGCACTATATTGTCTACTGGTGCCTTCTGTCTTCTGTTTTAGTGCCATGTGATGAATCGACGCTATCTGTACCGTATATCAGTGCCATTGTTTTAGGGGGTCAATTTTTAGGGTTGTTTCCGTCAGTAGTGCCATTTGCAGTCCGTAGTGGTGCCATTAGTTATCTGGTTTAGCGCTATTTTCAGAAACTAACTTTGTTGTCTATGCAGGGACTGACAAGTTGTTTGCAAGTCATCAACATCATTTTGCGGACACTAACAAGTTTTTGCAGGGTGTTTGTCTTTAGATTAGCAAAATTTTCAATTGGAAAATAAAATGAACACTTGCATGTTAGCTTAGACAAACATTTCAATTTGGTGCAATAAAATTAATCAACAAACAACAAACAAATCTTTGTGTGTGTGTGTGCCAAACATTTGGATTTGGTGTTCTAAAATTCACAAGTGCTTGCCAACAACTATCAAAACATTTTGATTTCGGGCTTTAAAAGGAACCACAAATTGCATCAATGGAATCATTGGATTAAAAAGAACCACAATTTGCATTCTTCACTCATATAAATAAGAAAACCAATCTAATTTGTGTGAAGTGTTTGTGATTTTGCTTGTAGTGTGAAAAAGTGTATGCTCTTCCCTCGCACCATTGGTGACCTTGGGAATCAAAATCTTTTCACAACACTTGCACAAATCACCCCCAACATAATCTAAAGAAATAAAATGAACCATGTTTAGTGTGATGCAAGCATAAAGAATACGTATGCTCTCCCCTCGCATCTTTGTATGAACTTGGGGATCAAAAGTATTTTTGTGGTTGTGTCACTTTTGTTAATCCTTAGAGGGCCTGCCACCCCGCTTCGAAAGGTGGGAATGACCCAAGCGGCAACAAGTCAAAGCCAAGCTCTTTCGAGCCGCTATATAAATTATGTGTTTGTGACGAAAGTCACAAGCAACAGGTGTTGATGTGTCATACCGACAACCAACCTCCCCCAAAACCCTCCAAGGCGTAACCCTTGGAGGCTAGGAGACTCCATAATGGAGACTAGCGATGCCGCACGTATGGCCACCTGAACGAATGCACTTACTACGAACCTTTGTTTAGCAAGCCAAAAACCTTCTATTTGTTGACGCAGAAGGGAAACCTTTGAAGCAACCCCAATTCATGCGGTTCTTAGCCAAGGTAGCAGGGATAATCCAAAGGTTTGGTGAGGGACAAGCCTTATAGGAAACCCATATCTTGGTATGCGTGAGAATTGTGTGCAATTGTAAGGAGGAGCCGGTGCTACCAAGATCCTGGAGCTAGGGGATTCAACAAATACTGTCATATCTTCGCCTTAGGTTGTGCAAAGTGCTTGTTTAACAAAATCACACGTCTTTTCACAAACAAAAATCTTGGTTATTTTGTGTGTTATTGTGCTTAAATTCTTTTCAAAAAACTTGCCAAGAGACAATGAGAATCATTTGATCAAACTTCAATCAAAACAAATCCAAAATTGACATCAAAATCTATCTTGTTCAGAGCCTCGACCAACACTGCCCTGTTTTAGCGCCATCTTTGTCTGCTTTTGGCGCTATTTCACCTGTGGATTGGCGCTATTTGTAGATTGACTTGCCTAAAACTAAAACCAATTCCATTGTGATCTTTAGGACCTGCTTTGCCATAATCCGTATTCACCTTCCAAAAATCTGACAACACCCCATCCATCTTCTCCTCAAAATTTTCAAATCGTACCCTCATTTTGACCTTAGAGAATCAATCATTATCATTGTTGGACCCTTTGCTATATCAAATCCACTCAAATTCGTATCCATTCATCCTCATTGATCTTTGCATAACTTTTTGACCAAAACAAAAAATCCTTGTCGCAAGAAATCATTCCAAAATCCAAAAACATATCCAAAATTTTTCAAAATCAAAACACCCATCAAAAAATCATCAACCAAAAACTCGTCATCCCTTTGAGCTAAAGCTAGATCTAGATTTCATCACTCACATCATATTTTGCTTGAAGAGTCATTAGTCAACCTTTCAAGTAAAATAAATCATCCTTCTTTGTGTAAGGTCATTAGTCTACCCCAAACAAAGAGAAACATCCATTTGTGCGGCACAAATCTAGATCTTACCTAAGCTCAATTTGGGGACCATCAAAATCCTTTTTTGAAAAACATCATCCTAATCTCCCATATCAAACATCAAAATCTCTTCCATCAAATCATCCTCAAGCAAACATCACCTACCTTTTGGTCCAAATTTGTGCAAAAAGTCAACAACATCCACTCATATCATCCTTAGCTTAACACCTTCTTGAAGACTTATCGATCTTTCATCACACTACAATCATCCCTTCGTCGCCTTCTCTACTCCATCTCACTACCACATTCATCTTTGGGTCCAACAATTTAATCCAAATTCTCTAAGGTCTCCATCCCCATTTCACTCCATCTCCAAAATCAAATCCATACACTTGCATGCCCATAACTAGATCACAACACAAGAAAAACCAAGCAATGGCAGAATAATATAAGGGCATAGGAATGCCTAATACCAACGACAACAACATACCAATCAACCAAACATACAACATACCCACGGTCTTTCAAATCCCAACATATAATGCCAATGAAAATCCTTTCCATTTCTTACAACAACAACCACCACCACCACCACCACAAAATGTCCCCACCATATCCCAAGATGATCTAGATGTCTTGAGCTTTACACAAGATTCTGATAGCATGGACCTACTTGACAAAATCCTAAGGTCGGATCCAAATAGATATCTTGATTATCTCCTCAAAATTGGTGCTCAACCACCCCACAACATGACATCATCTCAACCATCCACCTCTAACGTCACTCCTACCACATCCTCCCAACCATCTACATCAAACACCTAATCTATCATCCCACAAACATCAACTCCCACCATATCTACTGCCAACACAACCTCTAATATCACCGCATCTACAATCCCCACAAGTGTCTCCATTCCTACCACCTCCCAACTCATCATCACATCCACTACCACAACCACCATAAACTCTTCCATTCCACAAATCACCTTGGGCATACAAGGGAACCTCTCGCATGCAAGTACTTCCACGAGTGTGCCTCCACCCAACCCTCAAAACATAGCATACCTAAGACAATTATTCTCACAACCACCTTACAATGCGTCCAACCCATCCAATGTCAATCCATCCAATGTCACGTATCCACATAACACCATAACATCATCAAATCAACATAATCCCAACCCCCAAATACCCCCACACATTCTCCAACAACTCTACACTCACCAACAACACCTCGCACAAAACACCACCCCATAATATCAAAATGCAACCTCCCAAAATCTCCAACATCAAACACCACCCAATCTCCAACACCTCATCCATCAGCAAACCTACACACCCCAACCACAATCAACACCGGATCTCACAACCATTGTACAGGCCTTGATCCAAAAGGTAGATGATATGTAAACTGGGGGCAAATGCAAGCATTACTCTTTTGAAGATATTTGCCCCTATCCATTTGATCGGACATTGTACATGCCCCCTTTCCCCAAGAATTTTGAAACACCTAAATTCGACAAATACAAGGGAAAAGGAGACCCTGGGGATCACCTTAGGGAGTTCTACATCGCTCGCTTAGAAGTCTCAAACAATGATACATATCTAACGAGACTATTCCCAAGAAGCCTCGGCGGTCAAGCCGCTGAATGGTTCGCACATCTTCCCCCAGGCATTAGGTCTTTCCCTAAGCTTGCGGAAAAATTTGTAAACTATTTCTCCTATAACTTCGAGCATGAAATATCTATGACTGACCTTTGCAACACAAAACAAAAAAGCGGAGAATCCTTCACTTCCTTCTTGCAAAGGTGGAGAGGGTTAGCAAGCAAACTCCCATGGCCAATTCCTGAAAAATAACTCGTCGCCATGTTTTTGACCAACCTCAATCAAGAAATAGGGTTCCATTTACAAATCCTTTGTGCGTCTACCTTTGAATAAGTCATTGACAAAGGCACTACTATTGAACGGGCCCTCATCACCAAGGGCACCATCAAATTATATGACTACAAGTCCAACAACAACAACAATAACAACAACAACAAACTCAACATCAACGTCCCCAATACAAATAACAACAACAACGCACAATCAAATGAAAAGCCATGCTATTGGGGAAAGAACAAGAACATATTGAATGACGGCGTCACAGATGTGAAAGCCGTCCAACATGTACAGACTCAACCACCCGCACATACACCACCAACATAAGTAACCAAAGGGGACAATTCAAACAAAACAAACCACGACGACAATTCACACCTTTAGGGGAAGCAATTGCGGATATCCTCGATAGGTGTCTAAAGAAAGGTTTGATCACTCTCCCACCTATCACACCCCACCAAGAGAGTGAGCTCAAAGTGGCATGGTACAATGAGAATGATTACTGTGACTACCACCGCATAGTGGGACATAAGACTGCTGATTGCATGAAGTTAAAACACTGTGTGCAAGACCTCATCGATCAGAACAATGTCAATCTTGAACAAAGCACCCAACCATCACCAAATGCCAATCTTAGAGCTTACAAGGATCCACTGCCCAACCATAATAAAGCCTCCTCATCCAATCAAGCATACAACATCACCCCACCACCCGCATCCTATGACTCTATCGTAGGGCGGATAAAGCCATCATCTCACCATGTCAACACAATCACCATTCAGGCACAAGCACCCAATTGCACTATCACAACCCGTCGTGGCCATGTATCCATCTGCACAACCCCTACCACTGAATAAACCCCTGCATCCACATTAGATTCCCTACCCCCTTGTCCAACCACACATCCATCACCTACTAATCAATACAACCTCCTAGATCATCTAGGAAAGACCCCCGCACAAATATCCATACTTGAGTTGCTCCGCACATCACCCCTTCACAAAGACGTCCTTGACAAAGCACTCTTGGAAACTCAAGTTCCCACCAACTTGAATGTGACCCAATTCCAAGCCATGGTAGGACATATCGCCGCACCTCACCAACTCACATTTTCAGAAAAGGACCTACCCGCTTCTGAACACTTACACAATGACGCCTTACACATCGAAGTCCGTATCCACAAGCACATCATCAAAAGAGTCTTAATAGATGGTGGCTCCGGCCTAAACATATGCACTCTTAAACTGCTAAAACACTTGGGGTACTCAGATGTGGTTGTAGACTCCAGTGAGTGCATCACAATCAAAGGGTATGATGGTACCAAATGGCTATCTGAAGGCACCATCAAGCTCCCTATTCAAGTGGGACAGAAAATACTGGAAACAAAATGTCAGGTCTTTGATCTTGACCTCCCCTACAACATCCTTCTAGACCAACCATGGATCCATGCCATGCAAGCGGTCCCATCCACTTTTCACCAATGCCTCAAGTTCCCTCACAACGGCACAGAGGTAACCATCTACGCCGACCCCCGCCCCTTCCAATACTGCAGTTTCTTGGAAGGCAACGACCACACCTTCTGCCCATACAACAAAGCCACCACCAAAGACAATCCAACAGCTTCCACCTCATACATCAACCCCGCCAACATCGCCACCACTTCATCCCAAACACCACCACTACCTGGGTCAAGATCAAGCTTAGTGACATGGGATGTGGAGAATACGACCTGCACGGTACCTTTTGTGTGGGCACATTACCCAATCCTAAAACTTTTGGCATCCCAAAGACAGAAGCAACCAACACAGTAGTCATCAAGTGTAAACCATCACCCATCTTTGAAAAGAGACATCTCCTAGATCAGGACGTGCTCGAAGATATCTCATCCTGGCTATATAAGGACGAAGAACCTGAATAGGAAGCTCCCACCATCCCAACAGAAATTTATGGTAAAGGGTCCGAAATTGTCAAACACATGGGTTACAAAGGACAAGGCGATATCGGCCTTCATGAACAGGGGATCATGGAACCAGTCCAAGCGACAAGAAATCCCTATACTCAAGGGTTGGGATACGGTCAACGACAATGTATCCTCACTATTGGTGAATGTATCTTAGCCGAGGTCGCTACAGTCTCCCTTGAAGTCGACAACGTCAATGAAACGAGCCATCAAGACTCCTTTAGTGACTTTGTCGATTTCTTTAACTCATCCATATGCACCATCTACACAGTCACCACCCTAACCTCGTCATCTAATGACTTACCACTTGTATACCCAGACCTCATAGACTGGGACCAATGAGGATCTCCTGTCTTCGACGTAGCACCAAACAATGAGGCCTTCACTGAAATGATGGGAGTTAGAGATCACTTCCCCCTGGGAGATCACAGAGCAGGATACATCATGGAACTTGATACGCATGCCTATTTCGAGGAGACAACCCTGCTTCCAATCATTAAAACATAAAAATCAAATATGGATCTGATGGTGAAAACCATTTTGCGGCAATATCAGATCCCAAAAAGTAAAAATAAAAGACGTATCTCCTGGAGAAAACCTCCACGAGGTGCTAGGAGATGGAAGCATGGGCCTTCCCGAGATAGACAAGGTCTATCCAGATAGATCACCTGTCCTAGTCGAGCCAGCCCAAGAGATGAATCTTGGGACAGAAGAAGAGCCAAAAATCACTTTCAGGGCAGAATCTCTTAGCACACAAGAATAGGAAAACTTCTTGGCATTCTTCAAATGCCGAAATCGCAATTTTGCATGGACCTATGCAGACATGCCAGGCTAGATCCCGCTTTGGTTGTTCATCACCTCGTAGTACGCCCTGACGTAAAACCAGTAAAGCAGAAGCTCAGAAAAATGAATCCTCAGGTGGCCCTCCTAGTCAAAGCAGAGCTAAAGAAACTACTAGATGTTGGGTTCATTTGCCCAATTGATTATCCTGAATGGGTTTCCAACTTAGTACTAGTAGCCAAACTAGATGGCCGAATCCGCTGCTACACCGACTTCAGAGATCTCAACAAAGCCTGCCCAAAGGATGACTTCCTGTTGCCTAACATTGACATGATAGTGGATCTCACGGCAGGACGTGAGATGCTATCCCTAATGGATGGATTTTCAGGGTACAACCAAATCCAGATCGCAGAAGAAGACCAGCATAAGACAGCCTTCATATGTCCATGGGAGACATACTGTTGGGTCATAATACCATTTGGTCTAAAGAATGCTGGACCCACGTATCAAAGAGCTATGACTGTCATCTTCCATGACCTTTTCCACCACATCATGGAAGAATATGTGGACGACTTGCTAGGGAAATCAAAGACAAGGAAGGAACACCTTGATGTATTGGCAAAAATCTTCGACCGCTTAGAGCAATACAATGTTCACCTCAATCCAAAGAAGTGTCTTCGTGGTCACCTCTGGAAAACTGTTGGGCTACATAGTCTCTAGAAGAGGAATCGAGGTAAATCTCGCAAAGGTCAAGGCCATCACTGAAATGGCTCCTCCGAAAACACTGAAACAGCTGAGAAGTCTGCAAGGAAAACTCTAGTCTATCTGTCGGTTCATTGCCCAACTTGCCGATAAATACCAACCATTCTAGCATCTACTTTGAAAAGATACATCTTTTGTCTGGAACACTCAGTGTCAGGCTGCCTTTGATCAGCTCAAAGAATACCTGGCTAATCCCCCTGTTCTAACTCCACCGAGGCAAGGAGAACCCCTCCTGTTATATATCTTAGCAACAGAGATAGCTATCGGAGCCTTACTAGTACAACACAATGAACAAGGGAAGGAAAGAGCCATCTATTACATCAGCCGCACCCTAATCTCATATGAGCTAAACTATACACAAATTGAATGAGCATGTCTAGCCCTTGTCTTTACTTCACAAAAATTAAGACACTACACGCTCAATCATAAGACCAAGCTCATCGCCAAGATCGATCCGTTGAAGTATCTGCTAAACAGAGCTACTCTTACTGGGAGAATGGCAAAATGGGTCATGATCCTCACTAAATTTGACATCGAATATACTAAAAGAAAAGCCATCAAAGGACAGGTTATTGCTGATCAGCTGGCTGAAGCACCCATTCCTATAGAGCATCCTACACTGGTAGAGTTCCCTGATGAAGCCATCTTGACAATAGAACTAACAATAGAAACATGGAAAATGTACTTTGATGGATCATACACACATAGAGGCTCGGGGGCAGGCGTCCTATTTGTTACCCCTCAAGGCGACACCATCCTTAAGTCCTTCAAAATCACATTCCCATGTACCAACAATGTGGCAGAATACGAGGCCCTTATCACAGGTCTCCGAATGGCAATCAAATGGAAAATTGAGAAGCTGACAGTGTATGGAGACTCTCAACTGGTCATATGATAGGCAAACAATGAGTACAAGACCAAGGATGATAAATTGTTGCCTTATAAAAAGATGGTCGATGACTTCAAAGACTACTTCAATGACATCCACTTCGAGCAAATCCCAAGGTTCAACAACAAAGCTGCAGACACCATGGCCACCATCGGATCCTTAGTCGACATGAAGAAAGACAGCAAGAAGTGTGAGTTCCTGATAGAAGAACTCCCCATCCCAGCATATGATGTTCCTTAATCAGAGCTAGTGTGCGAGGTCATTGGTCCCCTATCCCCATGGTATCAAGAAACCTACCTATACCTCCATGATAATATCTTCCCCCCTAACCTATCCACCTCACAGCGAAAATCTTTCATCCACCGAGCCTCCCGCTTCGTTCTTGTAGGTGATACCCTATACAAAAGGAGTCTTGATGGCACGCTTCTATGATGTTTAGACTCTAGGGAAGCTGAGGTGGCCTTGGAAGAGGTACATGCAGGCATCTGTGGGGCGCATTCAAGTGGACCCACTCTTTCTAAAAAGATCATGAGGACTAGATATTATTGGCCAACCATGGACTGAGACGCCTACCGATTTATCAAAAAATGCCTTTCATGTCAACAGCATAGCGATCTCATTCACGCACCAGTACAGGAGTTGCAACCCATCATGACGCCATGGCCTTTTTCATAGTGGGGACTCGATCTCGTAGGGAAAATACATCCCCCATCCTCCAATGGCCATAAGTTCATAATCACTGCTACTGAATACTTCACTAAGTGGGTGGAAGCAATACCACTCACCTTTACCACTGGCACCAAGATATCCAAATTCATCCTCCATTACATCATCTGTCGCTATGGTATCCCTCATTCCATTGTCATCGATAATGGGAAACCATTAAAGAATGAGGAAGTTCGCACTTTGTGCGAAAAATTTGAAATCAAACACCACTTCTCCACCCCATATTACCCTCAAGGAAATGGTTAAGCTGAAGCTTCAAATAAAACCATCCTGTGCATCCTAAAGAAGACAGTTAATGAAGCTGGCCGTGACTGGCATCTCCAACTCAACCCTGCCCTATGGGCCTACCGCACAAGCATCTGCACCCCCATAGGAGCCACTCCATTTTCCCTAGTATTCAGATCTGAAGCCATTTTACCTATTGAGGTCGAGCTCTCATCCCTACGAGTATCCCTGCAAAACATAATCAATGATGAGGAATACCGAGTCGCATGGTTGCATTAGTTAGAATTATTGGATGAGAAACACTTGAATGCATTGAACCACCTGCAAGCCTATCAAAATTGCCTCAGAAGAAGCTACCACAAGAGGATCAGAAACCAAAAATTTGAAGTAGGTGACCTTGTCCTTATGGAAAATCAGAAAAACCTGTAAGAGCATCCTAAGAAAGGAAAGTTTGAGCCCAATTGGCTAGGACCGTATGTCATCACAACTGACTATGGATCAGGAGCATACTAGCTTGCAACACCTGAGGGGCAGCCTCTGGATGAGCCTATGAACATCCTACATCTGAAGAAATTCTATGCATAACCCATCAGGTACCCCAAAATCAAAAAATCAAAAAATAGAAAAAATAAAAAAAACCAAAAAATCAAAAAATCAAGAAAAACCTGAGTGCAATAAAAACTTCCAATGATAAAAATCACTTTGGTGACACCTTGGATAAGTACCATGGTGAAAACCTATTTTAGGCGCCATGCGTAGTGGTCGGTTCTACCATCTAATAAGTCCTCTTTTCGTCACAACACTCCATATCGCACGCATCCCATGGCTTGGAATCCTGAAACATCAAGTCCTATCACCCAACCTACACTATCCCATCCCAAGGCTAACCCATGGAACGAGGATCCTTGTAAGCTCCCCTTTGTACAGCTAAAAACCAGAAAATCCAAAAACAATACTTAATCAAAAAACCCAAAAAATAGTAGAAAATACAGAAAATCCAAAAACAACACAATTCACCACAAATCACCCCATACATCTATCAACGCATCAGATCACAACCATCCTAAACCATTCCCACATCATCAAGTCTTGCCAGAACTACATATTCATCTTGCCTACATCTTGAAAGTACCTTGATCCCGTGGACACAGGGTATGTAGGCAGTCTGGAATACGAAGGAAGTTTCTAGTACTCAGGTACCTAAGATGCACCCATCCAACCCGTTTGGATGGCCCCCATTCATGGAGCTTGCTGAACCTAGTAAATAATACACATGCTAAGTATACACTCAAAACATGGTCCCTAATGCAAAAATCATCAATCAACATACCAACTATAATCCTACACCTGGCCACACTGTTCTTTTGCCCACCTTTCAAAAATTCTCCAATCAAATCCAACTGATTCGCGTCCTAGGATATATCTTTCCCACAATGGACAAGAATTTGTCATTCTATCGTCACGTATCTTGGCAAGAGCACACAAAGGCTATTTGTATCTTTTCGTTGGTCTTTTTGATTATTGATCTTTATCTTTTTATCTCCCTTTAGGTCATCTCCAAAGCTACCTTGATCTCATTATATCATGGTAAGTAGCGGACAACTCCTAGAGTAGACATAGTCATTGTTTCTGTATGTTGTGCTTGTGGGTGGGTTTCATTACTCCAGGAATAGTATTCATATCTTGAAGCTTGGGTCAGTTCTAGTATGATGTGTCCCATTTGCATATATAGGCATCAAAACCTTATATGTATTATTCGCACTCATCGCTATGAGTCCCCTTCCTAGGCTAGGCAAGATTATACTACCTTGGGCATGCATGAAATCAACCTATTGTTTGTGGGTCTAGTCCATGCAATCGTGGGATATATATCATCACCTAGGTCATTTCATACCTTTATGAACTGTATCCTACATTGCTATAGTAAACTAAGAAATACTGTCAATTAATCTTATGCAACTACTATTACTAGCTCAAAATCATCATCCTAATCACTCATTCAACTATACCATCTGGACCTAGATTTCGTAATCACCTACCCTACCTACCCCCCATCTAAAATCCCCTCACTAATCCAACTCCCCCATCTTACTCCCACTTAACACATCCTGAACCAAAGTAAATCCCCCCTCAATGACGTGGTGTTTCATGACCTAACAATTCCCTCATTCCACCACTCCCAGTCCTATCTGTACCTCATTCATTCACCCTTACCCTCTCCCCACCTATGCCTCTATCGCACAGCCCCACCACTCAGGGTCAAACAAAGAACATCATGTGTATCAGGACTTAATCATCTCACCTATCACCTAATTTACATCTCACCTATCACCTAATTTACATCTCACATATCACCTACTTTGCATCTCACATATCACCTAAGTTGCATATTATCTCATTAGGTTCATTTTAGAATATGTTAAGTTGCATATCATCTCATTAGGTGCATTTTAGAGTCATTTAGTTTCCATATCATAATCATTTAATTTACATATCATTTAGGTACATTTTACAAATCATTTAGTTACATTGCATAATCATAATCAATAAACATTTAGCATCATATACATATTTTCCATACATAACATGTGTTTATTAAGATAAGCATACATTTCCATTACATCACATTTAGCATCCATAATAAATGTTTATTAATCTGAACATTTATTTTGCATTATACATCTTAGACCATAGATCACAAACATGCATATATCACAAATAAACTATCATTTCATCCATCATATTACATCAATAGATGCATCCATAATATCAACATAACACATTGCATGGCATAAACACAACACATCCATAAACATATAATCCAAAAAACATACTGCATTAATCATCATAGAGCATCGTCATAATCATATAGCATCATCATAAACAAACATATAGGCCATCAAAAAGCATCATATCATATATCATCATCACAAAAAAATGTACATCACTCATATATACACATCAAAAAATACAGTGTCCTGATACAATGCCTCCAAGGGCTAACATGATATAACTGTCACATAGAGGATCCTCTATCTAATCGAGTGGGGGATCCTGACCTTGGTGGTGGCTGTGGGCCTGCCTGTGGCGGTGGCTGTGGCTGCGGCTGTACCTGAACCTGTGGAACCTGCTGGGGCACATGTGACGGAGGACCCATCCCCTGCTGTACATATTGAACCGATCTAGATATGTGTGATCTAGATGCCCAGGATCCACTAACCTGACTATAACTCGGCGCACGTTACTTTGTAGGCACTGTTGCATGATATAGGCCCCGATACTAGTCTATCCGTCCTCTGGCCTCTGCCAGCTGCCCCTGTACCTGAGTTAGCTGTCCCTATAACTGATATGACTGTGTTTGTGCCTGAGACAACTATGTCTGCATCATTGTCAACACGGGTGCCATACCAACCCCTGAGGCCTGCAAGCTGCCCACTGTAGTCTTTGCCTACTATGCCCTAGCAAGTGCCACATCTCGCTCTCTGGTCAAAACCGCTATGTCACCTTGAGCCTGGGCTAGCTGTGCCTGCAAAGTAGCCACCTGTCCATTTGACCCATCCAATAAGGCCACCGTCCCCCGCAGCTGAACCAACTTTGCCTCACGACTCTCTAAGGCCTCCTGTAAGCTGGCCACCTGTGCTCGCAGGGTCTCAATCTCCTCCTCCTCACCCTGAGGCTGTCGACGAGGTGTAAGCCCTCAAACCTCAGAAGGGCCTGCCTCTGCCTACTGCCGGCTGCCTTGCGACGATAACCTGCTGCTGAGCTACCTGTGGTGGGGGTAGACCACCCCTGCCCACCCTCGGCTGTCCCCCATGCTGTCGAGGCCCTCTCTACTGCCGCCCCACCCCAATCTACACCTGCTCAACAGGCACCTACTGTATAGGGGCCTGCTGCTGGGGAACCTATCCGGCTGCCGCCGCTGCCAGCACATCCATCGGCTCACCAACCTCCTCCTCCTATCCATCCCCCCAACCTCCACGATGTAGTCTGCAATGATCTCCTCCCCCTCCTCCAGGAAATCATCTCCATCAGAGTCATCATCCCCATCGTCATCTGAATCCCCATCACCTGACCCCACTGCCTCCTCCGCAGGGACTGCCTCCTTTGCCATGTCCGTAAACCGTGTCAGCTACCACATCTGCCACCATATGTCATATGCAAGAGTAGTGCCTGCATCCCTGACCGTGCTCCCCCAATCCCACCGCAATGGTCGCAAAGCTGTAAAATCATCCAGAGCGACCTGTGGCTGTATGGCTGCAGGCTAGAAACGCGCATCTCGGCGGGTCCAAGCAAAGATAGCCATCTGTTGCGGTGTATCCTGCCGCAACCCAAACTACCACATGACCCACAAGGGTAGATGCATGTCTATCGTATGGTCTCCTCGACCTATTAGGTATTGCTGCTGAAAAGTAAAAGGCATGTGCAAATCATCGTATGGCCATGGCTCCACCCCGATGTACAGTTGCTAGGTCACCCGAATGACATCATCTAGCATCCGTCTCCAGTACCGAACCTGACCAGTATAAGTGTACTCAGCATCCCGATATAAGAATACAAAGGCCTCAAATGGACGGTGATAGTACCCACACGTTGGCTGTGTAACTGTAATGTGCTCCCAAATCCACACATGTAATAGAGTAACCCCGACTGACAACGCTGAATCATAAAGATAGACAACTGTATGCATCTCATGATACAGCTGCCCCAACATCACTGGCCCCTAGGCATACACGGTCTCATGCCTCACCATCCCCTCGATCATCTCCCCCAACCAACTGGAAAACCCATGCCCCTCCTATCAGGCATCACCACACCACCAGTCAATGCGCACAGGGATAAGGCAAAGGGATCTGCACCCACAGCCAGTGTCCCCTCATAACTCATCGCCCGACCATCTGCTGATAGAATAATGTGGTCCTGGCCAAACAATCTGATTAGGGCCCTCCGTCCCTGCCTAGTGTCGTATCTCACACAACGGCCACGAATAGGCAGCTTGAGGATGCGATAAACATCCTCAAGTGTGATAGTAATCTCCCCAGTCAGTAACAAAAATGAGCAGGTCTCTGAACGGTACCGCTCCACTACTACTATCATCAAAGCTCTATGAGCTCGTAACACTGGCATCGACACCACTGTCAAGAGCCCCAACCTAGCTAGTTGGGCCCAAGTGACATCATAAAATCGATCGAATAATGCCATCATCGATGGCACGCATTGGTCCCGAGAGTACACTATAAACGACCTCATATCCTGCATCCATAGCATTCTGGTCAGAAATCTATCTATCTTTTTTTCCAAAACACCCCCTTTCTTCTAAACTTGAATGCCAAAATCATTTGGCGCCAAAACACTCCATGCTTCGTGCCATTTTACAAATAGCACTACTACTTCTTCTGATGGCGCTATTACAGACAATAGTGCCACTGCGCAAGGTATTTTGCGCCACTACACCACATCGCGCTACTGCGCAATGAACTTAGCGCCATTTCAAAATATGGCACCACCCCATCACTTGGGGCTAATCTAAGGCTTAGCGCCAATTCTCCCAAAAGCGCATATGTCATATATAGCGCTAATCCCCTGTATAGTGCTAAAATAAAATGTAGTGCTAATACTTAAAATAGCGCTATTTCAGAATATAACGCTACCCTACCATGCATTTGGTGCCAAAGCGCTAAAAGCCCTATTCTTCCGCACCTTGCGCTATTTCAGAAGATAGCGCCAAAATGCTAACAACCATAACCCCTGCGCACATTACGCCAAAACAGAAGATGGTGCCACAATGCTACGTATTTGGCGCCAATCTACCCCTATTCTACCCAAATGGATAGCACCAATCCAGAGGATGCCACTGATCTGCATTCTTTTGGCGCTGCGCGACTTGGCAATAGCGCCACCATGGTAAAACCCAATTCCCAAACCCCAAAAATGCACGCAAATCAACAAATCACAAAGCTAGGGTTAGGCCCTACCTGGGGTCCAGCCACCGGTGCTCGGCTAAATGATCGGAACCACTTAGAAATGTGTCGAAGTCGCAGGAATTGGGGGTTGCGGTCTGCCATCTCTCCTCTATTTCTTCTTCTCACCAAGTCAATGTGTGCAAATGTGGCACTCTTAGGGCCCACTTCTCCTAATATAGCATGCCATGTCATCCCCCCACCCACTCTTTTTCCCCCCCAGGATGCAGATTTTGACCTTTTTCCTCTGTTTTTCTTCCTGTCATCTTCTTTTCCCATCTTCTATCCAACCTTCACTCCCGTCACGTCCTTTCGAGAACTCACCCGAAAAAATTTAATTTTTTCTGCCGACCTCTCGAGGGGGCATCCCTTACCCATCTTATTCCTTCTCGGCAGCTGGGGCATATTTTTTCTTCGACCTGACGCCACTTCCCTCCTAAGTCCTAATGCCACGTCAAAGTGGGGCAAATGTAGACACCTAAAAATATCTTTTACCATCAAACCGACTCTCGACATCCCTAAACATACCAATTTCCCTTCTAATCAATTAATTAAATTTTTATTTAATTAATTATCCCTTCATCATCCAATTTTACATCATTCTATCCCCAACAATTGAATTAATTTCATTAATTCAATAATCTAAACCTTAGCCATTTGATTTAATAAATATGCAATATTTATTTGGTCAATTTCCCTCTCCTCACTAAATCTAATTAATTAGTTAAATTATGTTTAACTAATTAATTCAGCCTACTAATTGACCTATCCCTACCCTAGGCAATTAAATAGCTATTATTTAATTACCTACCCTAACCTATCTCATCTTAGCCCTATGATTAATTAAATAAAACCTATGTTTAATTAATCCTAACCTCTCATTTGGGTGGTCAAACCTAGTTTAACACCCTTTCCCACATCCTCCAAATAAAAAATTGAAATATATCCACATAAGTCAATTTTTTATTTAAATATATCCCACATCACAATTAATTCCTCTTACACCCCCATACCTCATTTATCTCCACTTATCCCCAAATAAATTTTTAATTCATTTTACATTCCCCATATGAATCTTTAATTCCTAAATATTCTATCTCACCCATACTCATTTAATTCCTCCTTTCCCCAAAATAATAAAAGATTTACTTTTATTCCTAGCCCTCCATTCCTCCAAGATCAAATCTAAGCCCTCCACATCACTTTCATCCTCCACCATTTATCTTCCAAACCAATCTCCACCCTTGGATCAAAATCCCTCCAAAATCTCTATAAATACAGCATCTCTCAACCCATTTTAGGATCCAATTTTCAAGTAGAGTTATCATGCCAAAATATCTAATGAGCTAATCTTTAGTGAGTTGTAAATTGAGATAGCATTTCACATTTGAATCACTATCTAAGGATTATCATGTCTTAGGAGCTCTTGGGTGCAAGTTTCCTCTCCCCTTGATGAGATTGGGTTTTCATGTTTGAGGTATAACTCTTTGTTTTGATTTGCATTTGGTTTTGTGTTTTTACCTTGATTTCATGTTCTTAATCTACAATATTATTACGCCGAAAGGTGTAACTGAAATGGCCTAAGCGTGTTAAACTTTTGAAACATTAAAAAAAAATAGCTAACAAATGTAACATTAATAATTAAAACATATATAAAACATAAATGTTTGAAAGTCTCTGAAAACAACCAAAAATAAAATCAGTAATTACAAATCCAGAAACAAAAAATAAAAACAAGAAGCGACAAAAATCACAAGTATGAATTTCATGAAACGAAAATCAAAAGTATGAATTTCATGATTTGCAATTACAAATCCAGAAACAAAAAATAAAAACAAGAAGCCGCAAAAATGACAAGTATGAATTTCATGAAACAAAAATCACAAGTATGAATTTCATGATTTGCTGGAAAAATATCACAGGTATGAATTTCATGATTTGCTGGAAAAATATCACAGGTATGAATTTCATGATTTGCTGGAATAATGGTGTTAATCGTCATTTCATATTGCTACAATATTAAAAAATTCAAATTCATTGGTAAAATATTAAAAATAAATAAATATGTGCATTTCGTTTATGAGTTGATGGAATAATGGTGTTAATCGTGTATACATAAATCATTTCATATTGCTACAATATTAAAAAAATTCAAATTCATTGGTAAAATATTTAAAAAAAAATCTGTGCATTTTATTTTGTTTTCTGTAAACTTTAGTTATATTAAAAAGTTATTTATCAAAATTTTGTGTTGTATAATATGTAATTTAATTTACCTAGGGTTTGAATTTTTTTTCGATTTTATTAACTAATCCTTTTATTTTTAATATATTACCATAAATTTATGGCACTATAGTTTATTAGGTTTAGAATTCACTCAAATATATACACACATAGTAAACCAATCAAACATTATTTATCCTAAATTTATGGCACTATAGTTTATTAGGTTTAGAATTCACTCAACTATATAAGTTTAGAATTCATCGTCCTCACTTTTAGCCAAGATTTTTCTAGAACTAAATTTATAAAGTCATAAATTTATAAAATAAAATTAAAATTACAAGTAATTTTAAACCCTAAATTTTAACCCCTAAAATAATGTTATTTTAAATATGTAATAAAATGAAACCTTAATAAAATATAATGTTATAAAATGTTACTTTACGACACTCTATTTTTATAAAACATGAGCCACCAAAAAAGAAATAAATTAAATTTTATTATGTAGAAATAAAATAAAACTAGCATATCTATATTTAAAAAATATATGTAAATTCCACCTATATGTGGTAAATTGATTAAAAAATAGGCACCTATTTTTTAATCAATTTACCACACATAGGTGGAATAGGTGCATCAAGAAGGATATCTCTCAGCTTATTTTGGATATATTTTTTAAATATAGATATGCTAGTAATATAATATTATAATATTGATTAGATATATTATTATAATATGTTATAATAATTATTAAATATAAAATAATATTTATTTATTTATTTATAATAATTAATATTATATAATAATTCTAAATATAATTATATTATATATTATATTTAGAATTATTGTTAGAGGTTAAAATTAGGGTAGGCGTTAGTGTTTAGGTTAGAGTTAGAGTTTCAATTAATCTAATAATTAATCTATTTATTATAATTAGGGTTAGGGTTAGCATTGGTGTTAGAATTAAGGTTAGGGTTAGGGTTAGGGTTAGAAATATAATTAGGGTTCAAATTAGGGTTGGGATTATGGTTAGCATTAGGGTTAGTGTTATTATTAGAGTTACAGCCAAAATTATGGTTAAAATTATGTTAAATAGGGTTAGATTTTGAAATATGGTTAGGTTGAGGGTTTTGAGGCTTATAAAATAATGGTAAGTGTAATGTTATAGGAACCCTAATCCTAACTATAACCCTAACCCTAATTCTAATCATAACTTTGATTCTACCCTACTATAACCCTAATTTTAAATCTAACAATAACCCTAATTCTAACCCTTACCTTAATCCTAATTCTAACTATGATTTTAACCCTAACCCTAACCTAAATTCTAACTCTATCCCTAACTCTAACCCTAACCCTAACTGTAACTCTAATGCTTACCCTAACTCTAATTCTTACTGTAATTCTAATAGTAACCGACCTTAATTCTAACCCTAATTCTAATAGGAACCTTAATCTTAACTCCAACCCTAACCTAACCCTAATTCTAATCATAACCCCGATTCTACCCTAACTATAACCCTAATTTTAAATCTAACAATAACCATAATTCTAACCTTACCCTAATCCTAATTCTAACTACAATTTAACCCTAACCCTAACCCGAATTCTAATCCTAACTCTAGCCCTAACCCTAACCCTAACCCTAACCCTAACCCTAATTGTAACTCTAATGCTTACCTTAATTTAGTAACCCTAATTCTAACTGTAACCCTAACCTCAATTCAAACCGTAACCCTAATTATAACCCTAACCTAATTCTAACATTAACCCTAATTGTAACCCTAACCCTAACCACATTGATAATTGTAATCCTAACTCTAATTCTAATTCTAAACCTAACCCTAATCCTAATTTTAACCCTAACCCTTATTCTAACCTTAAAAATAGCTCTAATTTTAACCCTAACCCTAAGCCTGACTATAATTCAAACCCTTAACCCCAAGCCTGACTATAATTTAATCCCTAATTGAACTCTAACCCTATCTCTAATTTGAACCCTAACTCTAAAACTATTACTTTAATTCTTAACCTAATTCTAATAGTAACCCACCTTAATTTTAACCCTAATTCTAATAGGAATCCTAATCCTAACTCTTACCCAAACCTAATTTTAATCATAACCTTGATTGTACTCTGACTATAACCCTAATTTTAAGTCTAATAATAATCCTAATTCTAACCCTTACCTTAATCCTAATTCTAACTATGATTTTAACCCTAACCCTAACTCTAGCCCTAACCCTAACCCTAACTCTAGCCCTACCCCTACCCCTAACCCTAATTGTAACTCTAATGCTTACCCTAACTCTAATTCTTACCCTAATTCTAATGGTAACCTAATTAAAAGAATTTTGAACATTTTGAAATCCATATATTTTTTTGGTGCTTTTTTTAACTCATGCTTTTAATTTAAAAATTAATTCTAACTATGATTTAACCCTAACACTAACCTGAATTATAATCCTAACTCTAGCCCTCACCCTAACCCTAATTATAAAAGTTTGAAATTTTATATTATATTTAATTTGTAATATAAAATTTCAAACTTTTATCATTAGCAATTTACCACCTTGCACGAAGCACAGGAGACCAAGGCCCCCTAACAATTCACCTTAATTTTGAATTCAAAGTTTAAACAACTTTTATTTTTTTTACTTTGACATATTTTGAAGGCCACTTATAATTAGCAATTTACAACAAATTTGTAATATAAAATTTCAAACTCTGAAATAGTATTTGTATATTTTACATTAAATTTGTAATATTTCAAACTTTTATAATTAGCAATTTACAACAAATTTGTAATATAAAATTTCAAACTTTGAAATAGTATAGTATATTTTACATTAAGTTTGTAATATAAAATTTCAAACTTTTATAATTAGCAATTTACCACCTTGCACGGAGCAGAGGAGACCAAGGCCCCTAACAATTCACCTTAATTTTGAATTCAAAGTTTAAACAACTTTAATTTTTTTTGACTTTGACATTTTTTAAAAGGCCACTTATATAATTAGCAATTTACCACATATTTGTAATATAAAATTTCAAACTTTGAAATAGTTCAGTATATTTTACATTAAATTTGTAATATTTCAAACTTTTATAATTAGCAATTTACGATAAATTTGTAATATAAAATTTCAAACTTTGAAATAGTATAGTATATTTTATATTAAATTTGTAATACAAAGTTTCAACACACTGAAATCTAGAAAAAAGAAAACCCAAAATATGCCCTGATAATCATTGTCATCATTAATATGAAAAGAATTCTAGGTTAGGTCAAAAATTCAAGTATGCCATACCAATATTTAACATCCCAAAACAAACTATTAAAAATTGAAATATGCCTTTAAAAATTGAATGAGAGAGGAATTAAGAAAGGGAAAACAAAAAAGAATAAAAACTCATAGACTTTATAGGCAACAAATCCTTACTTAGAAGTCACAATTTCATGGTGTCCATTATTACATTTAATTTTTTTTTTTAAATCCTTGGATTATTAGAAACCAATTGAATAAGCCTATTCTTTGGGAGCTAAGTTTATATTTTAGAATAAATTTTTTAAATTCCTAATATTATTATAGCAGAGACTTTATGTGGTCAAACATTTCACCAATAAAGCCATGACAAGTTAATACATTTAAATTGAAACCTGGCATGGTAATACCATAATAGAGGTTGTTGTCATCAGAGCAACCTGTGCTTTCATTCAGTTGTATAGGGAGGACCAGTAGATGTGTCTAGATGTCAAATCTTGTCTAAGAATTATATAACAATCCCCCTCTGTTTTGTTTGATGCATATATTACATCTACTCTAAAATTCAGAAACAAAATGAACCCATATCATGAACCATGACACAAATGAGCAATATCTGAGAGCCAAAATGTAAAACAACAATCTCTTATACTGCTTGTGAGAAGATAGTAGATTGAAAGTTAGTATTAAGTAAAGTTGAAAGAGATAACTACATAATCAAGTTAATAGAATATATACAATGGTTTATTATTTTTATTTCATGATGACAAAAGCTGCTTATTTGGAGTACAACATTTTTGTTTGCACTTAATCAAGATGTGAATGTTGATTAAGTACTTTTAACTAAAAAAACTTGCAGCATTTTATTGTTGGAGAAATGCACCATACCTTAATTATAATAAGAAGCCTACTAAAAAGCTCGAGTCACAAAGAGGGTGGTAGGTCAATGATAGAGCATCCAACATGCACATAAAAGATCTTAAGTTCAAGTCCTAAATGGTCCATGGAAAATAATAATCTATTAAAGATTTCATAGTCCAAATAGCTACATGGAAGAGTTAAAATTGCAAGGAAGCTTAGGCTCCTATCAATAATTATATCATATAATCTAAGTTAAGGTTGAAACCTTATTGGTTCTTGGAGGTGCATTGTGTAACAGTGGCATCAATGCAAGTTTGCCACTCTATCAAACAAAAAAATCCAGTTCCCCAATTGAGGAAGGCAAATCATTTTTAAGGAAAACTCTTAATAATTCTAAAAAATGCCTAGTTTTCACTTCGCCTGTTTGCAAATGCAATTGTACCCACATTTGGAAGACTTGTTCTTGTGAGTCCTTGGCTTCGAGTGATGTCAACAAACTAACCCAATGCAACATGAAATTATTCTAGTACAGATACAGGAAGTATAATAACATAAAAAACATAAAACTTGGACAAAAAAATCAGATGTAAAATCACATTAGAGTAGGCGCTATGGAGACCCTAATCAAAATTTTTAATATCCTACTTATCTTTCTCAAATCAAGACAATGTTTTTTTTTCTAAAAACCAAAAACCTGAAAAATATCTCTGCATTTATTTTCTGTTGTTGAATAGAATCTTGTAAAGTACACAGAATTCGGATGTGAACTCACAACATGCTTGCAGTTATTGACACCTTAGTAAAATTTATTAACATCTCACTTTTCCTTCTCAGAACCATGCAATCTATTTTACCATTTTCCTTAAAATGAAAAATCTGATATGTTTCAACTTTCAGTTGTGGCTAAGGTCAAGTATTCTATTTTTGTTCTTTAGAAGTGGGTATTCTATTTTTCTTTGTACGAAATCTCATGAACAATTCCAAAGGTCTCATTTAGTCTTGGAGGTTGCCCCGAGAATAGCAGGTGGATATTAGCTCATGGGGTTATGGTTAAACATTTTTTCAAGTATTTTTTAATGGTTTCAGGTAGTCATTATATCTGGTTTTCTATATAGTGCTGAGGAATGCTTGATCTCTTTGAATCTTGTGATATTTGTTTATCTTAGGTATTCAGGTTTTTAGTTTCTGAACAATTCGACTCAGTTTTTGGTCTATTTCTGTTCAGACAGAATCTTTTGGTAGCTTCATCTTTGGTTTTTGAAATAAGGTGTCTGTATAAATGTTAGTAGTTCTATGCCAAGTCATGAAGTGAAGCCCCATTAAAAAAAATGCTAAATCTCTGAAGTTATTTTCATATTACCGAATGGATGAACTGAGGAAATTTTATTTTTACCCCAGAACATATATATCTACGAGAGGTGATGCATGCAACCACCCATCCAACTTGAGACCATTGTAAGGCACTTTACCCCTATATTCCATGTTCTGACAAATACCCTGAAAACCCAAAAGCTTCAAGTTACTTTCCAAATTGCCATGTAGCAAGAAAAAACATTTGAAACAACAACCCATATTTCAAAAGCTACTTTTCTGAGCCTGCTTTATTCTGACAGTGGCTACAAAGTGTACAGAACCAATTCGATGGCTACTATACCTTAGATTTTGAACATCTGTGACTTGGGTTATGTCTGGTTCCACACTTACTCACTTCAACGATTCAGTTTTGTTCAACAAATTGCCTGTCATGTTTGACAAAAAAGATGAGTATGTAGTGCTAATTTAAAAGATTCTACTTCTCAAATATAAATGCAATTTATCAAACATTTTGGGAGAGTGTTGTTTAGAACTTGATAATTCACTTCTTGAAAGCAAGGAATCCTTATCTGACATGCTCCTTCGTATTTCAACCAAATGATCTGCACATTTATGTGGATTATAAATGAGATGCCCACTATATGATGTGGGTAGAAAAAGATTCAATATCCTCCATTCAAGAATATACCAGGAGTACAAAATGAAGCATGTTTTCAATAACTACTCGAAATCTATTAGACGCCATTATTCTCTCCTCCCACGACTCTCAGTGTCATTCAAACTTAACTGCTAATGGCGAGTAACTACTCTAAATCTGTTAGACACCTTCCCTTGTCTCCTCCCACGATGCTCAATGTTTATCAAACTTAACTGCCCAGGACGCTTTGTTTTTCAAACCACGAAGCCATTATTCTTTCCTCCGACGATGACACTATTCTCTGAGATAAGCACGAAGATTGTCGAGTGGTAATAAGTTTGAAACAATTTATGTTGTAATTCTTTTGATTGTAACGTAATTTTTTTAATATGACAGCTGACTAAACGTCAATTTAAATAAGGAGAATAAAAATGTACACACATCCTTATGATGCCACTGTGTAATGCCTTTAGGCTTCACCTCTCGGCGTAAATATATTATAAACTAATTAACTTTTATTTAGTAAAAGATGTGAGAATGAAGGTGCATTTTTTTAAAATTTTAAATATATCTTTTAATAAAATGTACAAAATATTTTGATTTAGATTTTTTTTTATAATTTTATATTTTGATTTAGAATTTTTTTATAATTTTATATTTTGATTAGGAAAATTAAATAATATGTTTTAATTTAAAAAATTAAAAAATATAATATTACAAAAATCTTTAAAAAAATATTTAACTTTCTTTTTTGTTGAAGGGTTTTATATCAAAAACAAAATCATTTTAGCTACTCCATTCACTTAGGTTGAAAACTCTTTATCGATGGCACTAGATAGATGTATTTAAGATATCTATACTAGTTTACTTTAGAGTTATGGTCTTTATATTTAAAAAATAATGTTGCTCTAAATAGTTTTTCTTTAAACTTCTCAACTATTCGGTCATGACATCAAATACTTTTCCCCCTACTACCACTATAGGTTAACCTCTATGTAGTAAATAAAATAGTCCTAAAGTAAAATAAAATAACTAAAAACTATGTTTCTCTATGTTTTTTAGATAGATGTATTTAAGATATTATAATAGTTTAATAATTGTCAATCTTGTTTTTTTAAAGTTTCATTTATTTTATTTTTTTGATGAGTAAATTGTGACTGTTTGGGGGTCACTCCCATTGAACTATAGATGAACAACAAAAAATTGAAAATGAGTGACTTCTCCTGAAGAGGGCCTTAAATCAAAATTTCCCCTATATGGGATTTCATTATATTACCTTTAATCACATATAGGTTTTTTGCTAATACATATAGAAATATACAAACTAACTAAGCTCGTTATAAATGTTTAACTACAATGCTTAGCATATATTAATTTCATACAGTCATGTCCTTGGTTATCTTCTGCTCATCGAGGCCACCTTCACCTCCGATTGCTCCTCCTTTTCGCTCAGCTCCTGTCCAGACTCCTCTTAAATCACCATGTCACTCCAGTCCACTCGCTGTGCATCGTTGATTCTTGCCAGCATTTTAAAAAACTCGACACCCCATCGGGCTTGGTTCCTCCTTTCCTTAGCATCCCTGCCAATACCCTCAATAATGAAAGGGATCCATAGGCCATTGTAAGGCCTTAGGATCATCAGCAAGACACCATTGGTCAAGTTGAAGCCAAGTCTGTTTACTACATTGTTGAGGACTGCCAGGAGACCACCCCTCCATTGTGGTCATATAATTGTAGTCACCACTTCCCAAATGGCATCTTTGGACTCTCCTAGGTCTAGTAACACCCCTATAAGCATGCCTGCAATGTCCATGTTAACCTGTATTTTTGGGTGGAATTCATAAAGGCTTCCTACAAGGCCATTTTAATGGCATGTAGGCCAATAGGTGACCCTATTTTGAAAACCTTCCTCAAACGCAGGTCTGAAATGCCCCCCATGAAAGTCTCTTGTCTCTGCTTCACCTTCAAATACACTGTCAACCTCATTTTTCCATCTGTTGCAAATGATAAGGAAAGCCTCTTAAAAATGATATTAATCTCGCTCATAAGTTATCGCATGAAATCTATTATTTGCAAGGTTAATTTCATACAGTCCTTCTAAATATGCATTAAAATGTTGGCTTTCACACTTCAGATAATGATGTTCTTCATTCATTGTTGAGTGTGCTTTGGGTTTGTTAGAAATGAAGGTGCAAACCACACAACGGAAATCTGATTCAAACCTTATTATCCTCTAAACAATGTAGAATCAATGGAGATTGCAACAGAAATCAAAACCCATTACACAGAAATAACATGTACTAAGAACTGAAAACATAACATAGTATGTAACGTGGAGAAAACCATTTCAGGTAAAAAAACTCCACCAAGAAAAGAGGCTCCAAGTTGTATTATCTTCAAATATGAGATTACAATACTAGCACTTCCTCTCTCCTTCAGTCTTCAATCCAGCACCGCTTGTTACTCTCCAATTTGATAAAAATGTAGTACAAATATTCTTATAAAAGGGGGTTGCCTTCTAGGGAAAGATAACCGACCTAATGACGAACAGTCCGGATTCACAATAATAAAATATAAATAAAATGAGGTTTTAGGGGCGTTTCCCCTGAACCCCTGCCGGGGCGCATAGCCCCCAGACCCCCCACTAGGGGGATGATCCCCCCAGACCCCTCACAAGGGGGAAACCCCCCTATGACCCCCTGTCGTGGACGAATGAGCGTCGTGTACTAGATATAAACATACGGCTGAAACAAGATCGCTGCTGGTGAAACCTTTCATCCCTTATGGATGATTTACAAACAATATTAGGAGTAATTAATTACGTAGGATTTACAAGGTTGATGGCACCTTAATCTTAACAAGGTTGGCTTTGATTCTGCCACCTTAGTTTGTTAATATTTCTTCACGATACTACAACGTCATTGCTATTGCTAAATTGGCTAATATATCAGTCTCAATGTTAGCCTCTCTTGAAGTGTGATTGATCTTGAATTTGTCCATGTGGTAGAGAGCCTCCCAACATAGTTCCAAAATGTTTCAAATTTTCTAATTGGGAGTGGAGCCATTCCTCAATGCGTTAATTATGACTTGTGAGTCTCCCTCTATATGGACATTTTTGAGTCCAAATTTATTGCAGAGTTGCACTCTTAAGAGGAGAGCTTGTGCCTCTACCTCGTTGTTTGTACCCTCTTGGAGTTTCTTAGCTACCATCACGATGATTTCTCCCTTATTATTCTAATTATACTACATGTTCCTAAGATCCCGAGGTTGCCCCTTGATGCACCATCAAAGTTCATCTTATGTTAGCCTACCTCTGGGGGTATCCACTTCACATTTGCCCTCAAATTAATGCTAGGATGATCCCTATGCTTCCCATAAATGGGGGTTAAGTTTCATTTACTTACTATTTATAATTTCCTTAACTATTATATTATCCCTTGAGTTACTAACTTAATTTATCATAATCTCTCTTAAATTTAATTATAAAATTTAAATTTAAATAATAAAAAATTTGAACAATATGAGTTATCAAACTACTTGCCTCTTTACATATTTCTATTTTTATTAGAAAGATTGCATTTGATCATAAGGGATAAGGTTCCTTTATTTTCAAGTCCTTAATGATAATAATAATAAGGTGCAAAATTATATATATCATATTTTAAAATTAGAGAGATGATGCCAAGAGAGGATTCAAGATTAAAAAAATAGTGAACTTTCTCGTGCCCAAACCCTAATACCTTTGCAACTACCTTTGAAGATTTTCTCTAGATGTGGATTAAAATAGTAACACAACAAGTTGGAGTAGATAGAGATTTGTTAGGAGAACTTTTGATTGAAGAAATTATGAAACATAATACTCAAAACACATGTCAATTGTTGGAAAGTAATACGAAAGATTTGGAGATTTACCATGCTGACAAAAAAGAAAATGAAGCTAATTTTGCTAAGCAGCATATCAAAAATGTGGATAAAAGAGAAATGGACAACACTATGAAGGAAAAACCTAATTCAAAAGGACAAAGTGATGATCAAGGGAAAAATTTGGAGTTTTAGTTGCTTGATGGTGTGGTAGATGTTATAGCAGAATGTTAAACTCATATTGTTATTTGGTTTTTTTAAGAGGGGTTCCTACAAAATGAGTTTGATAAATGGGCAAAAATAAATTGGGAAAATAGGGGTTGGGAGATTGAAATAATAAGAGTCCTAATTGGGGAAAGGGTATATTTCTTGTATGTTTAAATCTACTGATCATGCTCAAGTTGTGTTACAATGCAACACATGGGTTATTTGTGGACAAGTGTGTTACCTTTAGGCTTGGAATCTTGAGTTTCATCCTAAAGGGCCCTCTCATTCACATTATCCCATATGGATTGAGTTGCCTTACTTAAATTTAGCATTTTATCCTTTTTTAGAGATATTGTGGCTCAATTTGGTAGAGTAATCTAGTGCAAACATAATTCAGATAAAATTTCCAACCTAAGAGTTCATCATAAGGTTTGTGTAGAAGTGGATTTGAACCAATCCTTGCCTGAGAACATTAAATTGATAGGCCCTGGTTTTGAAATGGAACAACCAATAGTCTATTTGAATAAGCCCAATGCTTTCTTCTTTTGTCGTAAAGGACATCTGATTTATGATTGTCCTGTCTAGAAGAACATATTTTCTCAACTTCCTTCATCTTCTCCTCTCGTAACTCAAGTCCAATAAACCTTCTTCCCACTCTTCTCCTTTGCCTAAAGTTTCTTCTATGCCTTCTAAACACACTAACTCTCCATCCTCTTCCTTTTCTTTCCTTACTCATACCACAACACCCCCTAAAGATAACTCTATCTATTATGTTAACATCATGACTAATAGCTAGAGAATGGTCAAGAAAAGAAAAGAACCATCTAAACCTTCACTTCTTTCTCCTCAACACTCACCTTCTCACAACTAATCCCCTTCTCCCTCACCACCATCCTTAGATTTTCCCATTCAGATTTCCACATTCCTTCTTCCCAATGTTAGTCAGAGATCAAGATCTCCCTCTACTATTGCCAAAGAACAAAAGAACAATGAACAACATATCTCAATATCTAATAGTTTTGGGGTGTTTCCTACAGATGATGAGAGTACTCCTTCATCACCACGAATTGTAATATGTTATCATAGAATGTTATAGGGATTTCTATCCCTCATCAAAAGTATAGAGCCAGAGAGGCCATTAAAAAGTGGAAACTTGATATTTTATTTCTTCGAGAAGTAAAACTTGGTGATGTTCATCTTGATGTAGTACTTTATAATTTATAGAAGGATGCTTGGTTATTTCATCCTTTCACGATAATGGAAGTGGAGGAGTTGTCATTGGGATGAATTCTTGGATTTCTAAATTTGTTATCAATAAAGGTAAAGATCCTTCACATAGTTTTGTCTAGGTCCTTACTCTTTTCAATGGATGGACTATTGGGTTTTGTTCCATATATGCTTCTAATGATGTTAAAGAAAGAGTTCCTCTTTGGGATTGAATGTCTAATAATATCCCTAATGCTGATTAGATTTTAGGGGGGATTTCAATATGATTGAATATCATAGTGATCACAACTAGTATAATTTTACTAAGCTCACAAGGGTTAAATTTGAGAATTGGACCTATTGTCATAATTCTTTGGGTGTGGTTGATCCCTTATGTGGAAGATACTTAAGTCATGTTGATAATTGGTATACTTGATTTAATTGTAGATCTGAATTGGACAAAAAACTTAATAGGTTGGATAGATTTTATGTTTCACATAATCTTCATGTTAGCCCTTCTCATTCTGGTGCCTATATTCATATTGATTATTCCACTACTCTATTTGATCACTTCCCTATCCTTTGTTCCATTTCCCTTTCTCATTCTTACCCTACTTCATCTCAATTACCATTCAAATTAAATGTCTCACACCTTTAAAATTCTGATTGTGTGGTTGTTCTACTGGGAATATGGAATTCTATACCTAAACCAAAAGAAAGAGAGTCATGGATTGAGAGGTGGCATAATTATCTTTCTCAATGTATAGAATTCCTTAATTCATTCAGTTCAGTAGAAAAATAGCTTAGAAACACACACAAAAGGAAAAATCCTTTACGAGAGAAGTTGGAAAATGCTAGGAAACAACTTAATTATGATCTTGACAATTCTTTGCTATGAGCTTCTATTGCTTCTATTGAAATATAGTTGTGTAAACTTGATAACTAAAATGGGCAAGGTGCTAGAATAAGATCTAGAATTCATTGGATCAGGGAAGGTAATAAAGGTTCAAAATTATTCTTTAATTACTTAACTAATAAGCACAAAAAGGAAAAAATCTACTCTTTAATGGATAGTCAAGGGTCAATTCACACAGATCCTACTTAAATAACCTTAATATCCCAAGACTTCTATTTGAAACTCTTTCAAGAAGGGAAGCATTGGGAGGATATACATGATACTTTTGAAGAAATACTTAAAGACTATATTCCTAATAAAATTAGCCTTGGGTATATAGTAGGTTTCTAGATCATATTCTCTCCCTTGAAGAGTTTGAACATGCTTTATTTTCATGGCACAAAACAAAAGTCTAGGGCTTGATGGGTGTCCAGTGGAATTCTATCAAACTATGTGGCCACATATCAAGGATGATTTTACCTGCTTTACTTGAAACTTTTGGGAAAGGATCTTTAAAACTAATTATCAACACAGGTTTAATTAATTTTTCTTCTAAAGGGAGGAATGAAGTTACCATTTTAGGTTGGCACCTTATCACCTTATTAAATACTTTGTATAAAATTATTATTATTTTTTTGTTCCATAAGAAGTAATATTTATATTAAAAAGATTCAAAAATTACAAGCTATTCAATTGCAGGGGCCAAAGGCCAACCGACCAGACCAACACCTAGTACCTTCCCCAATCTGACCATGCAGGGTCCAAAAAGATAATACTAAGCCACCCAGGGCCGAAACTGAAAGAGCATAATATGCAGCCACGCAAGGTCTGCCCTAATCACTACCCTAAAATACAAACTGAACCTTGCCATTACCTAAACCCAGAGATAAAACAAAACTCTAGGCAAAAACAGAGAGGTCGATCGAAAGCAAGCTAAAATTGTAGACTAACCAGGGAAAATATTACAAACTAGATTTACATAAAACTGAGATTATGTGCTATCACTTGGAATTCTGGGACCCAGTTGAAATCACCACCAACCTGCTCCATCTGCAATAATTTCTTGCAGAAACTAACCCCAGCTTCTACCTGCTCTTTGTGCTCTAAAAGAGCCAAGCCTTTGAGGTCCAGTAGGAAGGGAAAGAATTTTATAACCTCATCCGCATCTTGGAGAAGTGGAAATTCTCTGAGCCGAGGAATCCCCAATCTAGGCGACGCCACTCTGATAATGTTCTTCAAGCTAATTAACAATTCTTCTTTAAACAACTTCCTTACTAGGAGATCCACAACTTCCTTAGGAGAACCAATATCCAGGATGGCGACCAAGAAATGAGACACAATACTGGTATCAACTCTATAACCTTTGCCATTCTCTAGAAAGCTTCTGCCCAAAACAACCTTCAATCCGGCCACCGCTAAACTATCATTGATTTGTATTACCCTTTTCAATCTTTGATCAGTGACCCATCCCTTGAAAGCCATCTACCTAACAGAGCTTTCCAATTGGATTGGAGTATCCACCCCAAGATTTATGAGCCCTTTTGATGCTATACGCACCACAAATCTAGACCCTCCCACCATTGAAACCAGAATGCCGAGAAAGAATTGCTATTTTTGACCAAGAATAAGCAACAGAAAAAACAAGGAAAGGAAAGATTATAATGAGCGGAGAGTATCCCAATGATGCCATAATGACACTTAAAGCTCGACGATCCCTTCTCCTCATTATGATTACTTACAAGCCATGAAGTGACTTTCCAATTCCGGACTAGACTTAAGTGTGTCATCCTCTCACCGAATTTACAGAGTTATGTGATGTGACTCTCCTGACGTCACTCTAAAATGGCTAACTCCACGTCATCACGACTAATGAGATGGATGTCCACCCTATCCATTCTATCTTACTTGGCTATCCCCGACCTTGCCACACCTATCTGTGTGGCAAGACGCCCTCCCTTCCACCCACATTTTGAATAAATTTATTGCTAAAACATTAGCGATGTGAATAAAATTGATAATTCAAGGCATAATGAGATAAGAACAAATAACATTTATTGGAGGGAGATATAATCTTGATAACCTAATTCTTTCTTGGGAAACATGTGAATGGGCTCAACAATTAGGTCAAGATGCTTTGTTGGTGAAATTAGACTTTAACAAAGGTTATGACACAATACATTGGAGGTTTAATATTAAAATGATGCAATGGCTAGGTTTTGGACCTTAAATTTGTGCTCATGTTCAAATGCTTATTAATGATGCAAATTCCCACATAGTGGTTAACAACTCTATCTTTGCTTCTTTTCCTTTACAATGATCCATTAGATAGGGTTGTCCTTTATCTCCCTTTTTACACATGCTTACTACTTATGCTTTAGGGTATTTATTACAAAAAGCTAAACAACTATAGCTTATTTTTGGTATTTCCATCCCTCATAAAGTTGCTATGATTAATTCACAATTTGCTAATGACATCTTGTTATATTCTTGCAAAACACTAAAAAATAGTTGTATAATAATTTAGATAATTTAAATTTATATTATTTTATTTCAATTTCTTAGGTGGCTAATCATAAAAATATATATTTTTAATGATTCAATATGGTCACACTCCTTAATGAAACCCAAGGAGTGGAAAAAATAAGACATGGTGAAATTACTCAATAACTCAACATCCCATTTGATATGGGCTTATCTCTAATTTCTATGTGGAATTGATATTTGGATAGACTTAAAAAAGTTATTTAATTCGGGTAATAAGTTTCTTTCATTAGCAGGGAAAATCTAGGTGGCAAATAATTTTTTCTTGCTACTCATGTGTACTCCTCATGTTGGATGCTACCAAACAAAGGATATGAAGATGTGTAAATTAATTTGGCAATTTATATGGACTAAATGGGATGGTACTGCTAGTTGTAAAGTTATTTCTTGGTCTCTATGCGTACAACCTAAATCTAAAGGTGGACTTGGAATTATAGATCCTAAAACTCAAGGAGTATGTTTAGTGGAAAAATGGATCACTAGAGTGGTTAAAGGTGATGAACCATGAAAGATTTTATTAAGATATAGACTTAATAGCATTGTTGTTAAAAGAAATGGTAGAAGGTTAACTGGCTAGATAAGCTTCTCCTTGCACCATACTTTCAGATTAGAGCCTCTTTTTCTATTCAAGCCATTTGGAAATCATGGAAAAAATATTTCAATTTTTAAATTGGAAGGAGTCATTGCTATTGTATATACTATATTTGAAATCAAAACAATAAGAAACTATTGCAAATCTAAGATCCCTATTCCAAACCTAAGAACACCTCAAATAGAGCACAAGGAATACAAACATAGAACAAATGCTTAATACAAATGGAACCTTTTAATTTCCTTGTTGTACAGATGTGCTCTTTGATGTTTGATGTAGAGATGTTCGTTGCTCCAAGGTTGTGCAATATTTTTGTAGCATGTATCTATATATTCTTCTTGATTACTCCTCCTTTCTCTTGGTTGAAGATGGGGGTTGACGTATAGATGTTTGGATGATAGGGTGGAGGGCTAAGATTTGATTAGAATGGATGGCTAGGATTGAATGAGACAAATTAGGCTAAGATTAGAAACTTCTAGGGCAAGCTAAACGAATGGATGGTTAAGATTAAAGATGAATGGATGGTTAAGATTGAGTGAGAGGACTTAAGGGAAAGGATGAAAGCTTCTAGGGCTTATCCTTATATGAATGGCCAGGATTAAAAGATGTAGTAGGGAAATGGATGGTGGAGATGCAAGGTTAGTTTGACTTTTGTGGGAGTGTCTAGGTTCAGTGAATCTAGACAACCTTTAGTTAGTCATGTGACTAGTTGAATTTTTAATTCATTTATTTTGGGGATAATGGATAAGGATGGGATTTGATTAGAATAAATAGGGGATTAGAGTAGGATTTAGGACTTTAGACTAATTAATCAAATAATGAAATTATTTAATTAATTAGTGGAGAGGGATGTGGGAAATTAGGTGATGGAGGGAATATTAAAGAGATAATCCTACATAATTAAATAAATATATTTTATCTAATTATTTAGTGTTAGGATTATGTAAATGTGGTTAGGATGGTGTCAAAAGTGTCGAAAGTGGTATTAGTGTTGTGATGTTGGATGTGTCATTAGGATGTGGTCAATTTTAGGTGTCTACAGCTACAGCATGGGTTTAGCTTTGCTTCTTCTTTCATTTGGTGGAACAAACATATCCAATTTCAAGGAGAATTGTTGGCTATAATATTTTTGAGGTAGGGTTTTCATTTGTTCAAGAAAGGTATTAGGTAGTTTAGTGATTTACGGGACTTTTCCTCTCTACAATGGTCCTATTGGTTGAATATTAAAATTTAGTTTGACCTAAATAATAATTCCAAGCAATTTCTTCTCTTTGTTCAATCCTTAGTTCCACCTAATTTACAAATTATGTACTCCTTTATCTTGTAACTTCTTCAAGGACTGGCATTAGCTCTCTTCCCATCATTTCTTTTTCTTCCCTTTAAAACAAATATATCTTCATCTTCTTCCTAAAATTTCCTTAGTTCCTCATCTCAATATTAAATAGAAATGTAATTTCAGTCATAAATGTTGGATTAAGTTGAGAGGTCAAATTTGGATATCCAAGGCTGGCTCAAATGCTCACTTCAAAATTATTACACTATAATTTGTTTGTGGGTGAAAGATTAAAATGCTTGTATATTCAACTAGCTAAATGTATTTTTTGTCATGCTAATGAAAATATGAAGCATTTATCTTGGGGATGCATGTTTACTAAAAAGTAATGGTTAACTATTTTTAGAAATATACTTGCATTGTTTGGTCATCATTTAAGGTGGAAACATGCTCTAATTGGAATTGGTTTGATGAATAATATTATTGCTAACTTAGATAGACAAGTTATTCATTCTTCATTTATGGAAAAACAAATGTTCAGTTATTTTTTCAAATTCTATTATTCATCTGGAAATTGAAATTGTAAGACTTTACTTTGACATATTTTTCCAGATTGCTTCTTTATCCTCCCAGTTACAGGTTATGTCAAAGAACAACAAAGAGCCATCTATCAAATGGATCAGATCAATCTACAAGTCTATCAACTTCAAACTAATCAACACCACATATCTTCAACATTACATTCAGATCACTCATGCCTCTAGAGAGCTAATATAATTATTTTGTTGCTACTATTCTTTGTTGGCTTTTAGTTAGTTTTGGCAGAGTTTAAATAGATGTGTATGATGATTCTATATGTTGAATGCCAAGGTTATATAATATGGCATCTAATTGGCTATTTGGAACATTTCTTGTATAGCTTTGCACAATCTATATATTGTATTGTTGTATATCGCTATACAAAAATGTTATTATCTTCGTGTTTTGTTTTGTTATTGAAACTTTCTTTTTCACAATCTATTTAACCAACCCTTCTCTATTGTAATTCTACTTTATTCAATAAATAAAAGAAGAAAGAGAGGAATCAAACAACTCATTAGGGAGGGGAAAAAATTAACAAACATATAATTAAATTTTGATAGAATTTTTTCAAATACTATGAAGAGAATGCTTAGGATGATATCTAGAAAAAATATTGGTCAAATGAACGTTGGCTTAAAATTGATTTACTATTGTTGTTGGCTTAAAAAGAAATGGGTTTTGATATGCGGTCAACTTACTAGGAGAGGTTTTTAAGATCCCTCCATGTGTTCCATTCAAAAAATAGGCTTAAAATATAAGGATATGTACTTAGTAACCTTTCATCATAATTGTTTTGTCCTCCTTAATCTTTGAAAGGACATTAAGTATGTGACCAAAATTCCTTAATAAGACAAATGCAATGTTTTGTTTTAAATTAGTATTTTAGTTTTTTAAAAATTTTGGTGGTCGTTTATTTTTTATTATAGTTAAATATTGTTCAATACTTTAAAAAAAAGTATGTGAAAGATTATGACATATTTAAAAAGAAAGTATTTAAATTTATATTCAATTTATTATGAGAGGTTTTTAAGGTCTTTTTATTTGTTATATTTGTTTTAAAAAACAATAAAGTAGAAGTATTATATAAGTAACATTTTGTTATGATTGTTTCAATGTTCTCATTAATCTTTAAAATAATACCAATCAAATTAATGAAATGTATTTTAAATAGCTTGTAAAAACAATTCTTGTCATCACTAATTTAATTTTTGTATGTGATCAAAGATATTGAGTATGACGAACATGATGTTTTATAATTCACATGGAGAAATATGAAATGCTTAAACAACCATGATATCATGTCCATTAACAACACCAACAATGATTAGATAATATGTTTAGAATTGAAAATCTTTTGTTCAACAACTCAAGATGGAACACTCTTTCAAGCATTTGATTCGAGATCTCATAAATGTCTCATCTTTTTATAAAGGAAATCAACAACACTAATCCAACTTTTTAACTTGAAGCATCTAAAATCGACATATATGTTTTAAATTTTGAAATGATGTAAACCAATTAAATGTAGATTTTTCAATGTAGTTCATGACTATAGTCTTTTTTAATTTAAAAATTATTTTGGTATAATATTTTTGTAAAGCTGACATTACTATTTAATTACTAAAAAAAGTCCAGAAAGTGAGGTGCAAGGGATGCCAAGTTATTTATAATGAATGCCATTTTCTATATTGTGATACATGTCTAAGTGTCATTAGAGTATTCATATTTTGCATTTATATTATCCCAGTCAACATTTTTTGACAAGTCACAAGAATCCAAGCATTGGTGCTACATCAACAAAGTAAAACATTGAGCATAGTTAGCAAAAAAAATTGTGAAATAGAAGTTGACACTTGGTACAATCAAGTATTTTCTCATCATAATTAGAAATTAAATTTCAATTTTGAATGTTTTTTATTTATTGTGGATATTGATGCACGTGGAGTTTTCAACATCCATTTAACCACATTTTTTAAGTAATGGGAATGTATTTTTCAAGTTCTTTGCAATGGTTTGTTTAGTTGTAAAATTTGATTACTTATAGCTAGTTCTTATTATAAATCATAGTATAGCTTATACATAGGGTCATTTTTTAAGTTATAATTATAGGCTTTGGATTTAGGGTACATGACAATATTTTAAGGTCAATAAGGGTTATCACGGATTATTTGTGGCATGAGGATTGTTTTGATACCTATGGATAAGATAAATTCTTACAACAAGAAGAAAGATCAAGCAAAGGAAAAATTAATGACATGTATTGGTCTTGAGCTTATGCTTCACACCCATGATAAGGATAAACCCAATGAGGTCTAAGATAGTTTGAAGATTCTTGAAATTACCTAGATAGGGCCATGTTTTCAAATTGAACTGAATTCCCATTAGACTTCATCTATTAGATTTTAAGAGGATTAAGAATTACTTATCACAAGTGAAGGAAACCAACATTATCTAGAGAAGTGTAAAAAATGAATTTGAATAAGGATAACTAATTGTTGGATATCATTATTGAGAATTTGAAGTTTCATTTGATTTCTTTTTGTTCAACTTCATTTCTAGCATAGTCATGTAAAAAAATAAAGGAAAGATATTACCTAAGGAGACATATCAAATGTTGATTAAATATAATAGAAGAATATTAGTAATTTGGGGAAGTTGGCTAACAAGAAGCATGCCCACTTGAATAATAGCAAGGAAAACAAGCATAAATCCAAGGGGAATCATAACAAGGATGGACACCCAAGAAAATACCATAGAACTAGTGATGGTGTGCAGAAGAAGGGCTCTCACAATGGTGATTTAAAGGGTGTTCAAGGGTTAAAGATGGTTAAAACAAGAAGAGATGTTACTACAATGATAGGTCAAGATGTTGGAACTACTCAAGAAAATGCATGATCTCACTAAGGAGGTGGAAAATCTCAAAAATAAATAAGGTAAAAGTTGTTATAAAGATTCAACTCATGTTTATTTCATTTGTAATGCCTTCCATATCAATTATTTTTCATATGGATAAGGTCATGGCTTGTTTACATTGCTTGACATACTTGATGACAATAATATCTATTTTGTGGTTGATTTAGAACTAATTGTAGACACCTAAAAGTGTCCTCAGATTGCGAAACCCTAAACACTTCCATATTCTACTATTTTTCCCTAATTTTCCTCTATGGTTAAATAATTAATTTTAATTGATTAATTATTTAATTATTCATTACCCCTTGTCCCTTTTAATTTAAATAAATAAACATTTATTTAAATTAAAAGGCCTTATCCTAATTGAATAGGTTCCACCTATTTAATTTAATCATCTCACATTATTCCCCTCTTCAAATGAATTAAATAAATTAACCAAGCTTATTTAATTTAAACATTCTACACCTCACCATTCTTCCAATTTAAAATTCATTTTTGTCCTCTAGTGGCTGGAAACCCTAACTGATCACAACCCTCCATTTGGCTCAAAAGTCAACTCTCAATCCTGGCCATCCATTCAAATCAGGTCTTCTATAAAACACCTCTCTTAGTTCATTTTTCACTTCTTAGTTCTAGAATCTCCCTATCTTGCTTACAATCTCCAATATCTTGCTAATCACACACATGAGCTTCTCAAGATAGTTTCATGAACTTGGAAATTTGAGAACAATAATGCAAGATGGAGGAGGACAATGGAGATAGGTCAATACTAGCTTAGATTCTTAGTTGTTTGCATGTTTATTTCTACTTGTTTGACTATTTTCTAGGCTAAATTGCACTCCATTGGGAGCTAGGGTTAGTTGTGTTTTCATTTCTACATGTTAGCTATATTTTCCCTTGACTTCACTAATAAATTTAAAAAAGAATTGATGTTGTTGAAATGACTAATGTGTTATTCATGATGTTTATCATGTTCCTAATCTTAGTTGCAATGTATTGTCCATTATAAATCACTCAACAACACAAGAAAATAAAGTTTTGTCCTAATAGGTTTTTGCTGAAGCAAAGTACAAATAAAATCTTGGTGATTTTTGTGGTATGTTTGATAAACATGTGTATTCACCAAGTAATTTAAAACAATAAAATGAAATTCATTTTTAAATTACTAGAAAACCTACAATTAATCTTGAAGTGGATTTGCTCATGTTTGAAGTTGGGTTGTGGATGCTTAATGAATGTGCAAGCATAATGACAATTTGATGATTTTCAAGATGGAAAAATTATCATTATTATGTTTCTACTAACTAGACCTCAAATGTGCTCAAAGAGATGGATTCATAGTCTCAAGGAGAATGAAAAATGAATGGTTGAGATTACTTTCATCAATCTCGAGGACCAGAGTTAACTAGTTTGATTAACTAGTTAACTCAATTGATTGACTAGTTATCTAGCTTGATTGATTAGCTGACTATATTGACTAACTAGTCAATTAAATTGATTAATTAGTTAACTAATCTTGATTGAGAGTCAATTAAATTGATTAATTAGTTAACCAATTTTGATTGAGAATCAACTAAATTGATTAATTAGTTAACTAATTTTGATTGATGAGTCAACTAAATTGATTAATTAGTTAACTAATTTTGATTGATGAGTGAAAGGTGGATTTGGATAATGTATAATTATTTATTTATTTTAAATGATTATGTGTGCATGGATAAATTAGGAAACTAATTAATTATTTAATGATGATTAATTAATTAGATATGGGATGATATTAGGGGGAAATGAATAAGATCGATTAATTAACATAATATAATTAATTAATTGACAAGGCAAGTTAGTGTGATGAAATTGATAAATCAATTGGGTAATTAATCAACGAGGTGATAATATGATGAGAGTGACTTGATGACAAAAATTAGTCGATGACATGAGACTAGGATGATGATGAAATTGGTTGACAAGATAAAAATAAGATGACTACATTAGAGTGGAAAATTTTAGGTGTCTATATTTGCCTCTCTTTGAAAGGGCAACTTGACTAAAAGTAGTGGCTTTTCAAAGAAAGTAGAAGAAGTGAAAGAATGGATGCCAAAGGATGCTCCAAGTGGCATAATGGTTAGAGAGATGCCTCCTTGAGAGGACATGTAGGGATGAAAGAGATGCATGAACACTCAAAATGAAATGGAAGGACTTGGAATAGAATGGATGGGTTAAAATCAAAGGTGAGGGGCAAAAACAAAAATGAAGGTAAGGTATGAATAGTTTGTTAAGAATAAATGTTGAAGAAACAAAATGAATGCGAATGATGTAATGATGAACACAAAAAAGCTTGCATGAAACTTTAATGAGTTGAGATACCTAATGTTTATTTTAGCATAGGCATTATGCATCATGATATAATGAACCATGATGATGATGTGCCATATGCATAAAGGACTGACCTAAAAATATAAAATTTCAAGTAGGTAGATGGCATTTGACACCATGATATGAAAGACCATGATGTCATTGTCATGATATGTTGCAAGAACTTATACATATACAATCAAAAAAGATAAATCCATCAAGCAAGCAACACACACAAGCATAGTTGTAAAAATGGAAAACAAGATTTTGCCCCTAGTTGAGCTAAAAACCTAATTTTGATGATGATGTTGAGTAGTAGATTGGGAATGATATATCCTACTGAATGGCTTTGTTGCACCTCCAAGAAATAATATATGCAAGGGAGGTGGATGAGGGAAGGATATATCCTAAAAGTCATGATGATTTGTTTAGAGTTGAGCAAGACTAAGGACAATGTTGATGTGTTTGTTTTTGTTTGTGGTTGATTTGGATTGCATTGATAGGATGTTATGCTAGATAATGTGATGGATTTGGATTGCTTGTATTTAGATGTATTGCATTAAGAATCAAGGTTGGATTTGGATTATTGTCTCCATATGATAACTAGTGACAAGGGAACACCAAGTATATAAACAAGGATGGGAGATAGTTTGATTTAGGATGATAGGTTTGATGGATTAGGAATTTGATGGATGGAGGATCTATAAGGACTATGTCACAAAGGAATAACATGCCCCACTTTTTAAATGTCTTTCAGGATGTTGGATTAAAGTAATAGAGTGTAATACATAAGCTATAACAAGATGTTTGGAGGATTTGTTGCAGAAGGATAAATTGCTATGTCAAGACATTGCTAAATCATGTTTCAAGATCATGCCTCATTCCTTATCGAGATCAAAGGAAAGTAGGGATGACAGATGGAAATGATGGAAAGGATATGTGGATATGATGGATTAGAATGATATGATGGGAGTAGGATGGGATAGATGAGAGAACTTGCCCCCAAGTGTAAGGTACATAGACAATCGATTTACACATGATTCCCATGAATGGGCTTTCATCATGGTACTTATCCAAGATACCATGAAATAGTTTTGACAATTGGATGAATAATTTTCTCTTTACTATTTTGATTTTTTAATTTTTTTTTGTTTTCTATTTTTATAGCTTTTTCTTTGTTGATTGGATGGCATTGATAGCTTAATATTCAAAGGGTCTTCACATGTCCTTATTTGTTTGATATAGTCAATGTAGATGCTCTTATTATAACATGACATTAGTGACCTACCTAGAGTAATTACTTTGTCAGGATCATAACACTCATGTAAAATATTTTGATGTTATTGTGATCCTCATTGATAACATAGTTAGCCTTATCCAAATGTTTACATCTTGATAGGGTACCATCATAACCCTTATGATAAAGAGTTACTATCACAGTATGGTGGATTTGGGATTTGGAGTTTTTGGACTTGAGGCATAATTTTGGATTTGGATGGGGGATGTTCGATGTGGAATTAGGTGAGTGAGGTTTGTAGGATTTAGGTGGATAGATTGGAAATTTAAATTGGGTTGGAGGATTCTTGACTTTTCATACTTGGGATTATGGATTATGGAGTTTGGATTGTGGAGTGGAATGATGATTAGGACCAACATTCTTATATACCTTATGTGTTGGGAGAGATGTAATCTTGAAGGTGGTGGACACCTATTATATTAAAGGTGCATATTTTGATGTGACTCTACATTTTGAGTGATAGCTTGATTTGGATATTTTGCTTTACTTGTCTTGATTGGTCCACTTTTACTTTGAGACCCATATTACTTTTATATGTCCTTGATTTTTGGATTCATTTGCCTTTGATGTTTGATTTTGATCATTTGCTTTGTATGCTTTACAATTTTATTGGTCCCAACTGATAGGTTTAGAATGTGAAGGATAAAGTTTGATGGCATGGATAATGGAGGTGGAATGATTGCTAGTAGCAAGCTTGTTGTAAGAGCTATGAATGGTCCCTATCTTGGTGCTTTCATTGGACGAAGTTACCTCAATGATTGTTGAAGTATCACTAACACCATTAGCTTGTTTAGATGATTGACATGCAATGCCTTGACCATGATTGAGTAGATTGGGATAGGCTCTAGGATGCCTTGTTTATGAAGGCCCAATCCTTTTCCTTGATAGTTCATGATTTTACATATCTTGCTTACAATAGGATACTTGTTATTTTTTAAGCATGATGCTAGCTCATTGGTGTGTTGCTAAGAACTATTAGAACTTGCTATTATCTCATCCACGATAAATCTTAACTTGATGAAGGTGGTTGATCCTAGTTGATACCTGATGTTTGTGCTTTCTTATCATGTACACTTGTTGTTCCTTGATCATTATGTATGCTTGTCATACTTTGATCATTTGAATGCTTAATGGTACCTTGCATATTAATATGTTTGCTATGATCAATGTCATTTATTTGATTGTCTATGTGTTCAAGGGGACCAAGTGTCTCAGCATGGGAAGTGGATGTTGTTGGATGATGGATAGGATTAGTTGGATATTGGATAGATTAATTAGATGATGGATAGGATTAGTTTGGATTTCTTGATCATGGATGGTATAAATTTGGATGAGGGCATCAACTTGGTTCTCTTAATCATAGAGAGGATCTTGATATATTCCATTTTAAAGAGGAAGTAAGCTCCGATACTGTTTTCTCAATCAACGATGTTTGACCATGACTTTTTTTGAAGTCATCTGGATATTTTCATATGGACATTTCTAATGGGATGCTAAATATTGAATATTCATGTTTGGACCTTCTCGCATTTAATATTACGCATGGGATCCATTGGCTTTTGAATTTAAAAGCATGCTTTTCAACACCTTTAATTTTCCCCCATGTCCATGCTGGAAAAGCCTACCTAACTATGGGAAGGGTAATTAATTCACCCTAATTTGATGGATTTCTAATGATAAAAGATAAGTTTACCCAACATTATTAATTACATAAGTATTCAAAAGCTAAAATTACAGAGAGTTCAAGGTAATTCAAGGTGATTTACAATCAATTCAAAGGTGAATAGAGACAGCTAACGGATAACAGAGAATCAAAACAAGTGTGCTCAGTCGAACGATGTTTATATACCAATTTGCATAATTAGGTTAAAAATTTCAGCTACCAGGTATGAATAAGACAAAACCTCCCTATCACTCTTTTTACCGTTACATTTATATTCACCCATGGTAAATCTTGAGGCGTGAAGGTATTTTATTAGGGTAAATCTAAGTTTGCATATGAGTATGCTATAGGTAGAAATATATAGTGGGTTTTAAAAGGTAATTTGCATGTTTAAGTGCCTAAACCCTAGGATTAAACTATGGATGCTTGTGATTGCTAGGTCACGATAAAGAACCAAAAGGATAGAAGAGACGCTGAGTTTAAGATGAATCTATTTCCCATCTCAGGAGCGGTATGCCGCAAGTATGGAACCACCAGTGACACCCATTGCGGGAACACAAACATGGATGATTTTAGGGCATAGATAATGGCTGGAGAAGACGACCCAATACTCAAGAGCATAGTGCAGACTCGAATGTTCCATGCTACAGGTTTTCCTTATGTAGCTAAGGCATTGGAACTCGTGATAGAGTGTGCCAACAATTACAATGGGTCACCAGGAGAGTGGAGAAATAAGGTAGAGTATATACCGAATTCTCGGTGCAGGGTATTATAGAAACATTCAAATTACCCACTGCTTAGGGAATGTACAAGATTAATATTGAAGCCCTAGCTTCCGAATACCACAAGAGCACCACAGACTGTAGGAAAATCATATTTTCCACTTGGAGAGCTCTAGCTAACAAAGTTAAAGCTGTGGCAAAGATGCCCCAACACTTATTTAAATATAACTTTTGCCCAGAAATTCAATACATGATTGTTTTACTAAGCAAAATGGTCAACAAGGAGGACTCAGACACATTTGAACCTTGGATGTTTGGCTTGATCAAGATGGTGAAAGACAAAGACCAAGTAGTGTAATGGGTTAAAATGATCAGTGACAGCCTGCATCATGGTATGGTTGAATGGAGGAAAAAAAGAAGATTGTTTTATATGACCTCCTATGTTGTTTATGTGTGCGCATACATGTCAACATTTCAATGATTACAAATAGTGGGAAGGATTGGACGCCTCCCAAATGAGCAAACTATGTGGAAGCATTACCCACAGTTGGAGAGACAGATGTTTATCCAACATTACAAAATAGTTAATGATTGTTGCATTATGTACTTGGTCCAACTAATGGAGGATGATAGGAGTGAAGAGGCTGTCAAAAGAAGCCCAGGAATTGATTTAGTGGAATGGATCATGGTTCATTCAGTTCCCAACTTACATTTACATTAGGATGGAGGATTTCACAGGTAATCCTTTCATGTTACCTAAATACCCTATAGAGAAAGTGGTACTATTAGAGGTCACAAGGAAAATTGTGCCATCGTATGAGGCCTATAAGAAGAAGAATGGAAAGGAAAATGTAAGATTTCCAATCAATATAGATTGGTATGCATGCGGCTCAGTTGAAAGTGCTAAGAAGTCTGAAGCAAAGATTCACATTCTACATTTACATTTATTTCTATTGGTAAGATATTATGATCCTTACCACATAATGGAGAGGTTCCTCAATAAGAAGTTACAACATGAAATCCACATTGAAGATTATTAGGCAGATTTTGTTGATGAGGAGGAGGTGAGAAAAAGAAGCTATCAAAGGCTCACTTTGAACCAGATCTAGGCATTGGCATGCTTGGAGGTTCCTCCTCAACTAAAGTCCAATGATGGGAAGTTGTTCGATGCAGAATATGAAGAAAAACAAATATACAAGGAGGCATTACCTTCTCCAGACTGGAAAAAAGAAGAAGAGACATCTATAGATGCCATAACTGCCAGGGTGATGACTATCACCAAGAATTGGATGAATAAGATGCTAGGAGAGCTGAAGGATAAGGGTGTAGCCATCAACCAAGATAAGAAGAAAAAGTGGAAGGAGAGGGATGATTTAGGCTTTGATGATTTCCTCATCCAAAAAAGGCAAATAGTGGAAGCCAAGCTGGCACAGGTGAGACCTTATGCGTCTGGGGAAGAGTTTGCAATAGAAGGCATTACTATTGCCACAATGCCATCACCTCCTAGGGATGTGCCCATAAGTGCCATTACTATTGAGACAATCGATACAGGAGAAGTAGAACATGCAAATGTATTGGGAGGGGTGGATATACCTAAACATAGGAGAGCTCAGACAACTATGCCAAGAGCTTCAACATCCAAAATTGTGGATGTCTAGATGGAAGATGCAGATGAGTTGATTGAGATGGAGCAAATGCTTGCCCAAGGGAAATATTTGCCATAGGCACCCCCAATGTCAGCTATATTTCAGGAGCATATGGCAAGGCATGTAAAAGCCCAATTTAATCCCACAACAGAATTGCCAAGGTAGTTGTAGCATAATGTGGTAGTGCCATAAATAATAAAAGTGAAAAGTGAATTGGCTGGAGAAATAAGGATGAAGGAACAAGAGATGGCTGCAGAACAACCACTATCTTTAAGTTAGATCATTGACTTAAGAGATGATGAAGTCACCAGGGATGTGACTAATGATACGGTGGGGACTTTACTTACACCCCCCGTGCTAACACCCCAAGATACATTTCAGGGAGAAGAGAAAAGCCAAGAAGTAAAGGATCTTGCAATGCAGGATATCCATGAGGCAGAGGAACCAAAGTCCCCTAAAGTGGTTGTTTAATTAGGACAATTGGATGTCCTAATTGACACCATCACTAGCCTCGAAGTGGTGGACTTGTCCTATTCAACATATGCCAATGTACAAGTGGAGAATATTATACAAGCTGGATTAGGACAAGGTGAAAAGGTGAAAGATATTGACATGACTGAGGTAGAGCATGATATGCATGTAGATGAGGAAAAGAGGTCAACAAAACGACATATTGAAGAATCAACTATGGAGCAACAAACAACATTATCAGAGCAGTGAGCTCAAACAGAGAATAAAGATGAGGATATGCCAGAAGCTGGAATGATATAGAAATACCTCATCTAGACCCTAAGGATTAGGCTATATAGGAACAACAACAAAAGGAAGATCCAAAGGAAGAAGCATCCCAAGGAGTGCATATAATAGGAATAGAATGTCATGAAGAGCCTCCTAAAGATGAGCATAAAGAAGAAGAAAAAGGCAGGGAGCTTCCCCAGGATGAAGGTGTAAAACAACATGATCAAGGGGAAGATGATCAGGGTCAACAACAACAAGAGAATCAGGAAGAGATGCAAGTAGATAAAGCCTTTGATCTAGAGAATGCACAGCAAGAGGAGGATCCGAAGGATATTCCACCTGATCAGGAGAAGGATCAAGGTAAAGGGGATGATGTAGTAAGGAATAATGATCACATTGAGCAGCTAGGTCAGCAAGGACCAGAGTCTAATGTGCCTAACTGGTTAATATCCAAGGTAATAGAGCCTCTTACTTATGATACTATTCCTTTTGATTTCAAATCGTTATTTTCTCTTGAGGATGCTAATCCTAAGCGCCAAGCCAGAGCCGTGTCAGCAATCAAGAGGGACCCTACTACTGGGAAGAGAACAACCCAATTGGTTGTGCCCATAGTAGATAAAAATAAAGGAGAAATATCTATAGATGAATCACAGATCACCATTATTGATTTAGGGCACACTACAGTGGAGCAAGAAATAGAAGAGCTCTAGGAGAGTACTGATGCTATAGTGGACAACATTCAAAAGACCAAGGCCAAAAATAAAGAGTTGAAAGGGCAAATTACCCAACTCCAAACAATTCATTACGGGGTTGGTCACTCCTAGGGTTCAAATAACAGAGGCTCCAGCTACTCTTGCGTTGGTCAGCCAAGAGGAAATAGCTAGTCTGGATGTGCAAAAACATTAGCCCCAGGTAATGCAAAAATGGTTTTCTACATTCATTACTGAAGGAGAGAAGTTAATAAGGAGATCCTTGTCCAATTCTGTAAAGTACTGAAATTTCACAAGCATACATAACTGAAGTAAGCTAAAATTACTGCAAGAAAGTAAAGTAAGGTAACTCTATTGCAACATCAAGTAGAAGAGATAGAAGAACATCATGTGACAACACAAGATTTGAACTCATCAATTTATTCCAATCATGAAATATGATACAAGCATCTTTCTGAGTTCAATTACAGAGCTTTCAATAACAATAAAAATACAATTACAGATATGGATTTTTGCCTTACATAACATTTGAGTTCAAAATAAAAGTGTACAACTGTCATCAATATCAAGAAAATCCAATCAATCTGTCCTCGACTACCATCGACCATCTGGTCATCTGCTGAGTCGAAGGATAAGAACATGGTTCAGGCACTTTTTTCGGCCAACCACGAAGCTTGCGTTTCCCCGATATCTTTCAAACTGAAGGATGCCCAACCTTGCTCGAAGGGCCTAGCAACCTGTAAACAAGTGTAGGGTGGAATCCGGTGCGTGCCTATCAATCTACATGCATTTCTATCATGAATGCAACATCTCATCAACAAGATATGGCAGGGAAATATACATATATAAACACTAGGCATTCAAACCATTTCCTACAATGGTACATGTCTATTTCAACATCACAGTTGCTTTGGCCAAAGCATTAACTATTTGAACGGTGTGTAGGTTTTGAAAAAGAAAACCTACTTCCCTGTTTTCCCATATTCGGCACCCGTCTCAGAAGGCAACTTTCCACAAGCATATAAACACAAAAAAACACACAAACCTCCTCCATTTCAAGCATAAAAATTTACAAAGTTAAGGAAGATAACTCAATATGTGTATGGATACAATGTCTCCGGTGAGGTAATGATCTATTTTATTTTCTCAAAAGCTAGTTTCATTCATAGAGCAAAAATAGATAAATTACATACCACTAAGATGGAAGGTTTACGCAATCTAAATCTTAGTAATTTAGTTAAATTTCCAATTGTAACATATAGAGCATTCAAATGTGTTTGAGTATTAACAAAAAGACATTTCCTTTGTACATAGTTAATAGATTTATTAGAGTTTGACCTGCAACTTCTTTATTTAATGGATATATATGTATATAATATCTATAAAGCTTGAGTAGATCTACCTTTATAATTTTATTTAGAGTAACTAATCTTAAATCCATGAAAGAAAGCTAATAGTTATGAGGTAATAGACAAACCACAATAAGGATATATATAGAAAAATAACCAGATGTCATTATATTTTTGAGACACATCTAAAGGAACCATTTTTATCAAAATGTAGACAGTTACCTCAACAGAATGTAGTTTTATATTTAATTTTTAAAAGAAAATTTCAAGGCAGGCTGAATATGTTTTACAACCAACTCAGCATGGATAGATCTAATAGCGATTTAGGCAAAAAGAAAAGAAAAAGTCAACTAATCAGCAATGACGATTTAAGGATGAATTACAGAGTTAAAGCCAATGTACAGATAGAATTGGAGAGAGAGAGAGAGATGCCATTTTTATCAGAGATAGATTCCACATCAAGGATAACGAGATCGATATAAAATAAAACAAAAAGGTGGGGGATCTTTGAGACACAGGAAGTCATTGGAAAAAATAGATAGAAGCGATGTGATATTTTTTCTAAGACCCATAAAGGTGGTTTTAAAGATATAATGGAGATCGTTATTACATGCAAAAAAAGCCAAATAAACAATCCTAAATGCCATTGGGCATTAAATAAGGCTGACTAAAAGCTCTTATGGGATGACGAGTCTGAGGATATAAGTACTTTAAACCAACAAAGAATCAAGAAAATATAAAAACAAACGCAGATCGGTTTACTATGGAATGTGACGATAGAAGGAGAGGCATTCACAAGGTAGATTGAAAGCATAAGAGTTAGTACTGGTATAGAAAAATGGTTTGGTAAGTCTCTACTAATTTCATAGGCCATAAGGAGGTTATCACCGTTAGTTTTGCAAAGATCGAAAAAACACTGATAGAGGTCGATAAGTACTGAGAAAAGGTCGATCTGAAGTATTACCCAAGCAGATTACTATTAAAGGCCTAAAAGAATTCTTCTGATACTGATTAAGATAGAAAAATATAAAATAAACATAGATCCTTGCAAAAGTTTGATTGAAGACTTGAAAATCCTAGTGATTGGTTGAGATCGGTCAAGTTATAGTCAAAGAAAATAAAGAAGTCAAGCTGAAGGAATGGTTTCAATGACGATCTCATGTAAGAACAAAAGCTAAGGGTCCAGTTTCAAAAAGAAAGATTCACAGAGGATTTAAAAAGGAAACTGACTTGTATTCAGGTAAAGTTACAGCTAAGGTCACCCGCAACAAATCTACCATGAGTTTTTTCAGACCATAAAAGGGTGCTCTAAAGAATAATAATAATTACACAAAAAAATACTTGGTATCCGAGGGTTCACATGTAGTCACTTTGACTTTCACTAGATCCTCCCAGTATTCTTTCTCCCTTGTTGTTCTAATGCCTGAATGCCTTTCTTTTATTTTTTATTTTTATCTATTTCCTTCCAAACTTATTTGCTGCCTATCCCTCCTTTTTGGAGCTATTTGATCCTCTTTTTATCATAACTCAACCCTAATTTCCTCCAACGATCTCATGCAAACAAAATTATTATTTTTTAAAATGAAATCCTCTTTCTTTTACATGCAATGCCTGCCCTTTTCTTTTTCCATTATTAATAATTTTCTTTTTAACAAGACTAAATATAAATATATCTATTCATGGTTTTTATCTCACGATAATAAGGAAAGTTACTATATATATATATAAGCATAGTCATTATTTATTTATATCGAGGGTAATTAAAATTTACTTATATTCGAATGGTTTCCCTACTATTATTTATTTATATACATATATATAAAATAAAAAATAGGCATATCAAAATAATGCATTAATATTACATACATAGGTATATTTTTTTTGATGAAGTAATATTTTTTAATACTATGTATTAGATCAAATTGCAATACTAACTTATTAGCTTTGACATAAGTAGGTATTGAACTTAAATTAAAGACAACGCAAGACAATCGATGTTATTCAACAAGGTGAAATCAACACACATCCATCGAGACAACATGCAATGCAACATCCATCGAAATAAACATGCAATGCAACATCCATCGAAACAACATGAAATCTATGTGAGTGTGTGTGAAAAAACACCAGTTAGAACCCAACAACTGTTGCCAAGCAACTAGGACCCCTCTTCCTGAGCCATGTTCTTGTCCTTCGACAAGACTTGCAAACATTCCCACTCATCGTACTGTCAATAGGTTAGTCCCAAAATATAGCCAAAGCAACTGAATCTTAAATCAATAATACATCTCTAGCAATTTATCCTTGACTAAAGTTCAATGGTTTTCATGCATTTAACCAAATCAAGTAAATGTGAAAGTCTAAGACGTGACAAATTGGGACACTTTGGCTCGCATAAAATCAAAAGCAGAGTAATTGACAAGGGATTGTGGATTCAGGCTTGATCAAAGTGATCATGACCTGACTAAGTTAAAAGGTGCAAGGAGATTAGATGACCAGACACTCTTGAAGCACAAGATCATGACTCTCCAGACCCTGCCCAAGATACATGTCTGGATAAGGGATTTAAAATTTGAGGTGGATGTGTTGAAGTGATGCAGAGCAAAAACAGTGGACATCGACATGAAGGCACGTGATTTGATATCTGATGAAATGGCAATTTTGGAAGAGCTACTGGGTAGTTTAGTAGCTGAAACAGAGAAGTATGATGAACAAAAATCCATACAGGCATTCAAGGCTAGATTCAACTCAGTAGTAAGTGACCTAGTACACAAGAATATCCATAACCAAGTAGCTGCAGACACAGGAATATGCTAAAACCAAGGCTTAGCTATTGGATAGGATAGAGATCGATACCAATGTCAAGGCTTATGAGTTATACCATAAATTGAACTTCAGCGGAGTGTTGATAACAGAGTATTCATCAGAAGAAGAGGAGGAAGAATAGAATATTCTCAAAGATGCTAAGACAAAGATATCGAGGAATATTCCCTTTTACTAGTTGTTGTCCCCTAGTGGTTTCCAACTGGCAACATGTGCCACTTTTGACTGTTGATTGTTTTGGATGAGATCCTAACTGTTGAGTCATTGTAATGGATCTGGTCCTTGTTCTATAAAAGGACCATGATCCTTCTTTTGTAACAGAGACTGAATTGTTGAAATTATGAGCACTAAGTTTGTAATTTTTGCAACTTTTGTGATCTCTCATCAAGGTTTTTTCTCAAGATCGAAGTATATGTAGATATTCTTTGCATACTTAATGAAAATGGAGCTGTAGATTACTTCTTGATTGTATATCCTGCTTAATCTTCTGTTGGTTTCTGAGGTGTGATTGTGAATTGTTGCGTTCTCTTGAATTGCATTCAATTAATTACATCTTATCAACTATCCTTTGAAGATTCTTACTGACCATGCATAATTGTGGAACATCCTGGGGAAGTATGGTTTGGTTTCACTTCTTTTCATGACTGCATCAGAATATGTATGTGGATCATTGACCAAAACTAAGCGATTCCAGATTTTACTTTCTAAACTTCAACTTTTGGTTTCATTTCACAAATAATCATAAATAACTGCAAATCATGACAAATCATAAGCAAATACTGTAAGTGTAGGCTGATAGAGATATATCCAGAGTATATATGTAGTGAAATTGTAGATAATAGCAAATATCATGCAAATAGTCATAAATATCAATTAAATGCATGCTTCTGAGTACATTCTCTAAGCAAATTTAAGGTTCAGAAGCAAATATTAGTTCAGACAGGGATAGTTTTAGAAGAACTAATCAAAGTTAGGAATATTCTGAGAATTAATCTAAATTGGAGATAGTTTCAGAAGAATTAATCAAAGTTAGGATCAAATTCATATCAATTTGCACAAATCTTAACTAGATATTGTAAGATTTAACATAATTGTCAAGGATAAATGTAGATCAGAAATTATAGACTGGATATTCGTGAATATTGATTGAATTTGTGGAAAACATGAACAAAAGCATGTAAGGCCCCAACATGAAAAACAACAGGACACAACAACCCTGAGCGATGATCAAGTAGTCAAGACCTGATAGACAAAGACTTGGGATTATGAATTCTCTTTGAATTCATCATATCTTTCAAGATGAATGAAGGTTTGTTGTGAACTTTTATTCTTATTTTTGTGACTAACAAACACATCAACACCACCGTTCTGACCTGGCGAGACTCTGCATGATAATTCTTGATACATGCCAATACTAAATTTGAGCACTGTATGGCAGGGGGGAAACCCCCAAAGTGAGTGAGTCCACTTGAAAAAGTTAGCTCAGCTATGGGTTCTCTAGGGTCACTATTCATCCTTACCCAAAAGTCTTTCAAATCCCCATGCCCTAACTCCATATCTTTGATTCCTGCTAGTTTGTTTCCTATTATAGTGGATACATCAAACCCTTGGTACTTGTATTTCATATTGGCAAACTGAATTAACACCAAATCAGGTAATTGATGGCTCTTAAGGAGGTTTGATTTATCACAAGAAGGGGAGGGACGTGTGAAAGATGACAATATGTAGCAAGCTCAATAGACACGAACTCGTAAAGGTCACTATAACATCTCTCCCATCTGCTAGGGTTTTTAGGTTTTTAGGTTTTCTAGGGTTTTGATAGTCTACTTTCTGTGTGCTGGTTGGGGATGGAGGGTGCTATAGCTGGCAGTACCTCTAGTCCCCTACCCATTTCAGACTCTGCTAGGCCTGTAATTTGGAAAAAAGTTCTGACGGGACAGGTGGACTCTCCTCATAATGGACAGATAGTGGTCTGTCACCAAAAGGAGACGACTGAAGGATCTTCTCTCGTGGTTCCTGACAATCTGGTGGATACGATTGTCACTTCTATGGATCTTGCTCTGGTTGGTAAGTTATTCTCTCTCTGACCCAATATTGAGATGGTTCGCAAATGGGTCTCCAATCTTTAGCGTGTTAAAGGTAGTGTGACTATTGTGGGTATGGCGCGAGGACTATTCCTATTTCGTTTCACTAGCAAAGAAGACATGTTGGCTATTTTATCTGGAGGACCATGGCTTTATGGTACCAATTCACTTTCATTGGGTTGTTAGAGACCTGGGTTTGACCCTAGTGCTGATCTTAATAAAACTGCCTCGGTATGGGTTTGTCTGTCTAGTTTTCCCTTAGAATACTGGGATGAAATTATTTTTAGCACCATTGCTAATACTTTTGGTCATTTTGTTACCCTTGATAACTCCACACGCACCAAATCTCTCTTTGTTTATGCAAGATTCTGTGTAAATGTGGAAATCAACAAGACTTTGCCCATGTTCATTGACATTAGCTCTAAATATGAGTCTGGAGGTAGTCCATCACTTATGAGAATTCTACGATTTACTGTCAGAAATGTAAGAAGAAAGGACATCTCATTTCGCATTGTAAGTTTAAGAAAGTTGAGGAAAATACTAATAAGGAATATGATGTGGATAACATAAATAAGGGGGATACCATTGCTAATGAATCTACTCATTTTGGTAAGGAGAATGCTCAGGAAGAAACTGCTTTTGATGCTTCACAGGTTTCCAAGCCTGTTAGGGATGTTGAGGAACAGAACCTCCATCTTCATGAGGTTTCACAACCAAACTTAGAAGATGGAAATATTCTAAATCAAGTTAAGGAAACCCAATTAGAGAACGAGGAGGATACCATTGCTAATGAATCTAATCATTCTGGTAAGGAGAATGCACATGAATAAATTGCTTTTGATGTTTCATAGGTTTCCAAGCCGGTTAGGGATATTGAGGAATAGAACCTCCATCTTAATGAGGTTTCACAACCAAACTTGGAAATGGTGAGATTTTGAATCAAGTTAAGGAAACCCAGGTAGAGGTTGGTAATTTTGAAGAGGTTCAAGTTGAAGTTGACAAACTTAAGGAGACCCAGATGGGATGTTTCAAAGAGAAGGAGAATCTAGATAAGTGTTCCCCTCTGTGCAACTTGGTGACTCAAGTTCATGTGCACCAGTCTACTAAGATTGACTCTAATCAAGGAGATAGAGTGCAGTCAAATGACAATATGCATTTTGCAGCTCACGAAATGCCTCTCTTCCTCAGGGAAACTCATTCCAGGTTCTCTCAAAGGAGGGTTATTTCCTCCTTCTCCAAGACAACAATCTGGTCTACTTCTTGTTTCTCCTGGAGCAGCTAGTGCTTCCCTAAGTGACCATGAGGAGTGGACATCTCAGAAGAAAAAAATTCGTAAACCAAAAAAGACTCCTAATGTGGGTTTGGATCTTATGAAAGGTAGATCTACATTGAGAGAAACTAGACAAAGAGAAGCAGCTAGGGAGATTTCCAGTGGTAAGCAAAAGACACTGGAAAACTCCAGAAATATATTTAAATGAAAATTCTCTCGTGGAATATGAGGGGCCTTAATAACCCCTCAAAACAATTTGAGGTCAAAAACTATATTTTTGACCACAAGGTGGATATTCTCTTACTTCAGGAAGTTAAAATGCCTGAAGAGAATTTTAAATTGATTGCTGATAAGATCTGGCCTAATGCTTCCTTCTGCATAAGCCCTACTATTGGTGCCTCTAGGGGAATAGTGACTATGTGGAATACTTCCATAATTTGAGGTAAACTTTCTTTTTTGAACAAACACTGTTTGGTGATTGATTTGTCTTTGCCTTCCTTTAGATGGAGTCTGGTGAATGTTTATGCCCCTAACACTAGGGTGATAAGGAAGAATCTTTGGGAGGACTTGGCTAATCAACTTGATTCTCATCTTGATTCTTATTGGATGTTGGCTGGAGATTTTAATACCCCTATATATCCTTCTGAAAAGTCTGGGGGAATTTTGGACTACTCTGATAGTATGTTGGACTTTGCTGATTTTATAAATTCCTTTGGGCTTTTTGACATTGATTTGATGAATCAAAATTTTACCTGGACCAATAGGAGGAAAGGAGACCGAATGATTGAAATAAAGTTGGACAGATTTCTTATTTCCAATAATTGGCCAAATATTGTCTCCCTTAAACTAGTTGCTCTGCCTAGGACTGTTTTTGATCATAATCCCATCATTCTGGACTGGGCAAATCAGAAGAGGAAAGGCCCATTTCCTTTTAGATTTGAGGCTATGTGGATTAAACATCATGATTTCAGAAATCTTATTTCTAATTGGTGGCAACTTCTAGTTTTGGGTACTCCCATGTTTAGACTCTTTAAAAGGTTGATGCATGTTAAGAGATAAGTTTATAGTTGGAATAAATATAGTTTTGGCAATGTCTTTTCCCAGAAAAAGATCTTGTCTGAGAAGTTGGCAGATATTCAATATAAGATTGCTCAAGGAGATACTTCTGATACTTCTATGCAATTAGAGAATGATCTTATTAGAGATTGGAAGAATTTAATGAATATAGACGAGTTATTCTGGAAACAAAAATCTAGAGTGCAATGGATTAAGGAAGGTGATCGTAATACAACTTTCTTTCATGTCTTTGCTCTAAAGCATAGAAAATCTAACTCTATTTCCAAAGTGAGATTGGAGGATGGTAGAATGATTACTGAGGATGAGGAGATTGGAGATCATGCTATCAGCTTCTTTCATAACTTGCTGTCTGAACAGGGTACGAGTGTTGACAATTCTCAAACTGTCAATCAGCTTTTGAATAACATTCCTTCACTGATTTCTGAAGAAGACAATGCTGATATTTTAAAGTCTATCTCTGAGGAGGTTCATGCTGTGGTCTTTTCTATGGGCCCTTTCAAATCTCCAGGCTCAGATGGCTTTCCCCCTTTCTTCTTCCAAGAATTCTGGGACATAGTGGGATATGATGTCACTGCTGCTGTCAAAGATTTTTTCAAAACTGGGAAATTACTGAAACAACTAAATAATACCTTCATTGCCCTTGTTCCTAAGAAGCCTAATCTGGAGATGCTTGCTGATTTCAGGTGTATTAGCCTCTATAACACAATCTATAAAATTTGAACAAAGCTTTTGGTGGTTAGATTACAACCCCTTCTTGACAAAATTATCTCTCCCTCAAAGAAGGGATTTGTTCCAGGGAGATAGATCTTAGATGTTGTGATTACTACTCATGAAACTATTCATTCTATGGACAAGATTTGCATCCCAGGTATGGTTCTCAAACTTGATATTTCTAAAGCTTATGATCGGGTCTCATGGCAGTTTTTGTTTAAAATCATTCAGAAGCTTGGGTTTAATGATAAGGTGTCCCTTCTTATCAAGGAAGCTGTTTCTACTGCTAAATACTCTGTCCTTGTTAATGGGGTTCCTAGGGGTTTCTTTTCTCCCACTAGGGGTATAAGACAGGGAGATCCCTTGTCCCCGTACCTTTTTATTATGCTTGCTGAAGCTCTTGGTAGATCAGTCCTCAACAAGATCATCTCAAAAGAATTAATTGGGATTAAACCAGATTCTTCTCTCTCTCTGATGCCCATTCAACAGTTTGTGGACGATACCATTCTTTTTGGCATTTCCTCTATTTTAGAAGCTTCAAGATGGAAATCTTTACTCAATGATTATGCCATGGCTTCTGGTCAACATATTAATTTTCAAAAAAGCAATATCTTCTTTTTTAATACTCCAGGGGATCTTCAAAGGAAAATTATTAATATCCTTGGATGTGCGGTTGCTGACCTTCCCTCTGTCTACCTTGGTCTCCCTTTAACTATGTTAGGAACCCGTGTTTAACCCTTCTCTTTACTTTGTTAGTATATTACATTTGGATGCATATGCTTTGTAAGTCATCCCATGAGTATATTGTATTATCCCACATTCATGGGAAGTAATAGTTGTTTAGATTAGACTTAGTATATAAGTACGTGTTGAGGCCAATGAAGGCATCCACGAGTTTATTGTATTGAGCTTGCTCAAAGGAGGTTGCCCCCTCGAAGTGGCCTACGATCAATAAATTCCTTTTGTGTTCTGCTATTTCTATTATTTCATGCATTTTTCATTATATTGTTGCAGGAGGTTCCTCTCATCTGGTATCAGAGCACTTTCTTGGGCTCGCTGGGTGGAATTTCAGCCAAAATTTTTTCACAGTGGCCTCCAGGCGCTGTGATTATTACAGTAGTTTTTTTTCTTTACATCTGTATTGTTCATTTCAATTACAGGTTCAAATTAGGGAATAATCCCTATCCGCTTAACTATGGGAAGTGCCTGGGCATAGCCCTAAAACTCATTGTGAGGAGTACCACATGAACCCTGAAGCAGCTGGCCCATTGAGAGGAACTGCCAGCGAAAAGGGCAACGACCCTTACCTGATTGACTAGTTCCCATTTGTGAGGTAAACCAAGAGCTATCATTTGTGGCAAAGCAGTTATCAGTTTTACCTGAGACGTGGAGTGAGGGGTATTGCCCCAATACGCAAGTCGTTAGACAACATTGGTATCTGAGTGAATCCCCTGAACCTTTAGGAAGCCGAACATACCTGGGGTCCATATCTATTACCAGCTGACAAATCACTGATTGAATCTGTCTAGAGCCATTTGCATATCCCGTTGCAGATCATTTCCAGAAAAAAAAATCTATTTTTTCGACATATCTTCCTTGCTTTCGCTCCATTTCCTCTGAAAATTCACTGGAACCCCTGAAATTCCATTCTGCATATTTCCTTCCTTGAGGACCATATCCCAAATTCCACTTATCGAAGCCACAAATCCCACATTTGTCTATTTTTAGGATTTGCCATAACTTCTTCGATTCTCACCCAATCGCCTTCAAATTTTGCCACAGTGTTCATTTCCTATTTCTGCTCCTTTGTCCCTCTTGGACAAATTTTCCCATTCTTTCACCCCGCTTCTGAAATCCCCATTTTCTGCTTCCCTATCCCTCAGAAAGTGTCCAAAACCTAGTCGAACCCCAATTACCCATCAAAGTTTTTCCCAAATCCAAATTTTCCTTTACTAAAAAAGTTTTTGTTTTTGTTTTTCTATCCATTCAAAAAAAAAAATCCTGTTATGGTTGTCACCCCCGCAGGAGCAAAAAACATGGAGGAGGAACTTGCAGCCATCAAGACCAAACTCCAAGATCTGGATGAAAATTTTTTTGGGCTCAATCTTCAGCATTCATCCATGAACAATAGACGACAACTAGACTCTTTTGCAGATATAGGGTTTTCTTCTTCCGACAATTTTCGTGGACCGAAGCTTGATTTTCCTTGCTTCAATGGTGATGATCCGATTGGATGGATATACTGGGCAAAACAATATTTCAATCTACATAATACTTTTGATGTCAACAAAGTCCCACTTGCCTCCTTTCATTTGGAACATGAAGCCCTTCAATGGTTCCGTTGGTACATCAAAGCTCATGAAGAGCCAAAATGGACAGATTTTTGTAAACTCATTTTGCAACGATTTGGCCCTAGTGCTTTTGATGACTTCATAGGAGCACTCACAAAACTATGCCAAATAGGCACTGTGAGAGAATATCAGATAGAATTTGAAAAACTGGCCAATCACATAGAGAGATTGTCTGATGAATTCTTCAGGAATTGTTTTGTCAGTGGTTTGAAGGATGCAATTCGCTCTGAGGTTAAAATATTCTACCCAAGCATAATGATGGAAGCCTTAGGGTTGGCTAAGTTGGCGGAGGACAAGATCACAGCTCAACAACGCTACAAATCCAATTTTGTTCCATTCAGAAATATGGATCCCCAAAGCCCTCAAATAATGCCAGCTCCTAGAACAACTCCTATCAAGCATTTGACCGAAGCAGAGATGCGGGCACATAGAGAAAAAGGGATTTTTTATAATTGTGATGATAAATTCACTGAGGGACATAGATGTGTTAAGCAAAAGCTCTATCTCTTGGATGTGGATTCTCCACCTGAAACTGAAGTTTATACAGATGCTCAGGATACAGTAGCTGATCAGGTTAAAACTCAACAGTTGCCTGTTGACCCTACTTCTTAGGAAGACCACCCAGAGATCTCTCTCCATGCCGTAGCAAGAGTCACCACCCCACAAACCATGCGGGTCAAGCGTTACTTCAAGAAGCTCCCTCTTATAATACTCATTGATTCTGGTAGTACTCATAACTTCATTGACCCTCGCATAGCCAAACAGGCTGATTATTTTGTTCATCCTTGCTCAAACTTTGAAGTAATGATTGCCAATGGGGGCACATTACCTTGCAAAGGGAAGTGTCGCAATGTGCATATCTCTATTGGAGATTATAACCTAAGCTCTGACATGTTTGCCTTGCCCTTAGGCGGATGTGATGTGGTTTTGGGCACCCAATGGTTACGCACACTTGGATCCATCTTATGGGATTTTCTTGAACTTTGGATGCAGTTTTCAGACAATGGGCACAAACACACATTGAAGGGCTTACAACCGGGGTCTCTCAACATCATAAGTTCACATCACCTAGAAAAGCTTCTTAAGAAGAATTCACATGGTGTCATCGCTCAGCTTCACTCCATTCAGATGCAACCATCTGTGGTCTCCTCTACTCCTTCGACTCTACAACGAATGATGGCTATTTTGCATGTAGTACAGAAGTGGCAGCCATACCTATTAGGGAATCATTTTTGCATTGGGGCGGCTCACCAGAGCCTGAAATATTTCCTGGAACAATGGGTCTCCTCCCTAGCACAACAGAACTAGATCAACAACCTCATGGGTTATGACTATGAGATCACTTACAAGAAGGGTAAGGACAATATTGTGGCAGATTCTCTTTCTCGCACATGTGATGACCAATCTTCTCTTTAGGCTATTTCTATGTCTGTTCCAAATTGGTTGGAACCTGTCCCAAAGGCTATCTTCTATGAACTCTATGTTTCTCCATCGGTAGGGCACTCTGGGTTCCTCAAAACTTATGAGCAGGCATGGCATCACTTCTTTTGGAACAGAATAAACAGGGCAATTCAACAGATTGTGGCTACACATGATACCTCAAAACAACAGTATCAGTCGGCAAAGTGGCTCCCTCTCACTAAATGGTGGTACATTACCTCCTACCACAATGCATCTAACATGACTCCATATGAAGCAGTCTATGGTCAGACACCGCCAGTGCTCCTTCCATACTCCCCTAGTAGTTCACGAGTTCAGGCAGTCGACACAGTTCTCTGCACCTAGGATCAGATTGGGGATCATAAGCTGGCTCCTTCTTCCCACGTTCATCCAATATTTCATGTCTCTTGTCTAAAGAAATTTCTTGGTGCCAACGACAGAGCACAAACTATTTTACCACAACTGGATAATGGAGGATCTATCCTTTTGGCACTAGAGGTAATCCTCGACAGGGGCACTCATCCTCTTCACTCCCGCTCCATCACAGAGATATTAATTTAGTGGCATGGAATGCACCCAGAGATTGCTATAGGGGAACCACTCCTCCAGATTCAACAACAATTTCCACATCTTACGCTTTGAGGACAAAGCTTTTCTAAGAGAAAGGGGATGTTAGGAACCTGTGTTTAACCCTTCTCTTTACTTTGTTAGTATATTACATTTGGATGCATATGCTTTGTAAGTCATCCTGTGAGTATATTGTATTATCCCACATTCATGGGAAGTAATAGTTGTTTAGATTAGACTTAGTATATAAGTACATGTTGAGGCCAATGAAGGCATCCACGAGTTTATTGTATTGAGCTTGCTCAAAGGAGGTTGCCCCCTCGAAGTGGCCTGCAATCAATAAATTCCTTTTGTGTTCTGCTATTTCTATTATTTCATGCATTTTTAATTATATTGTTGCAGGAGGTTCCTCTCAAACTACTAAGGAAGTTTCTCCTGGTTTTTGGCATAACATCATTGAAAGAACTCAAAAGAAATTGTTGGGATGGAAAGGCAAACTTTTAAGCAGTGCTGGTAAATTGCAGCTTCTAAGGGCTTCTCTTCAAGGTATACCTACTTATTTTTTATCATTATTCAAAATACCTAGATATCTGGCTGACAAACTGGAGCAAATCCAGAGAACTTTCCTGTGGACTGGTACGGAGGAAAAAAAGCAAATTTCTCTAGTTAAATGGGACAAAGTCTGTCTTCCTAAGTCTCATGGTGAGTTCAACATCAGAACCATCCACAAAATGAACAAGGCTCTTTTGTCTAAGATTATTTGGAACTTCATAAATAGGGATACTAACTGGGGAGGTATTATAAAGGCTAAGTACTTACGAGACTCTGACAAATATTCTTTTCTCAATCAGGAGGTTCTCCCTCAAGGATCTGTTATCTGGAACAAAATGATTAAATCCAGAAGTCTTGTTAATAAGGGAATGAAATGGAATCTTGGTGATGGATCTCTCATCAATTTTTGGGAAGATCCTTGGTTGGGGGACGGACCTCTCTCTAATTAAATGGGAAATGAAGCTATTGTTGCTCTTGCTAAACAATTTTTTGGCACTAAAGTTAGCCATTATATTTATCAAGACCATGGTGTTAGAAAATAGAAAAATCTGCTGGAATGCTGTACTAATTATCCCAATCTTAATCACTAGGCTAATGCCATACAACAAATGCTTCTCAATACTCAGATTCCTCTATTTCCTAGAAATGATCAACTTTTTTGGTTTGCTGATAAAAAAGGGTTTTTCTCAGTTAAATCAGCTTACCATTTGCTGTTTGAGAAGGATCTTATGGATGACATTTGGAGGAAAGTCTAGAATCACAAACTCCTTCCTAAGGTTAACTTTTTCTGGTGGACAACTGTTCATAACAAGATATTGACTCAGGACAATCTTCAGCGAAGGGGTCTTCAACTGGTTAATAGAAGTGTCATGTGCTTGAAAGAGGAAGAATTTGTCTCTCATCTTGTTTTACACTGTGAATTTGCGACTGATATTTGGAGCAAAGTCCTTTTGAATTTTGGCTTACAATGGGTTTGCAATAAGGAAATAAGAGAACTCTTTGCTAATTGGACCCCTCCTCTATCCCATCCTTGGATAGTGGAACTATGGAATCAAACTATTCCTTTTGTTGCTTGGTTCATTTGGAAAGAAAGAAATAATATAATTTTCAGAGAAATTGCTAGGAATCCTTCACAGGTTTTCTACTCTTTATCTAAGGCCCTCATGGAAAATGTTTCTAATTCTAGCATCAAAATTGCTAATAAACCTCTTACTCATCATGAGGTCCTTGTGGCTTCAAACTGGGGGATTATGAATCAAATTCCTGCATTTGATGATTCCAAATGCCTTAAAAGGTTAAATACTATTTGGACTCCCCCAGATCCAGCGTGGCTTAAACTGAATTTTGATGGTGCTGCTAAGTCAAATGGCAAGGCTAGTGGAGGAGGAGTTTTAAGGAATGATAGAGGAGATTTAATTGCTGCTTATTCTGGAGGAATTGGGAACCAGACCAATAACTTTGCTGAAGCCTAAGCTCTTTTATGGGGTCTCAAGTTGGCTATATATCTGGGAATTCACCAACTTCATGTTCAGGGTGACTCTAAAATTATTCTTGATGCTGTCACCAAAGCTTCGAAGTGTGGATGGCAACTTAGAGACATTGTGTCTGATATTCAAACTCTTATACAGGCCATTCCTGTCATTTCCTTCTCTCATATTTATAGAGAAGGGAACATTGTTGCTGACGGCTTGGCAAATTTTGGTCAGTAGTTTCAAAATTGGCGTTGTTGGTGCCATTTTCATAATATCCCGTGCCACATTGGGGTTATCATTCAAAAAGTGCAAGTTCCCATACGATGATGACACATCACTTCACTTGGCTTACCTATGTGGCTTGTCTTTTAACTCAGCTCATGCTGATTAGACACTTTGCTGGTGATTAGAGTGAGTTCAGACAACTAAGCACGCATGTAAAGGACGGACAGTTAATGAGAAATTATTGCATAAAAACTTTGGGCTACTGGTGTAATGATTGCCCTACTTTTGCTCGTATTTACATTATTGCCTTTTTCATTATTATACATTGCTCTGTGATCGAAGACTCTTGAATTCTTCACAATATTGTTGCGAGCCTTTGGGTCAGAGATTTTCAAACCTCTGCTACTTCCTTCTCCGAGCTCTTTGGGGTTTGCTAGTTTTTCATTATGGGAGGGGCTAGGATCAGAACTGAACCTAATAACTGTGGGGAATTTAAAGATAATGCCTTGGTCTGGCATTATTGTAAAGAAGGTGGTATCACTTCGTTCCTTGAATGTTTGAATGGACATGATGAAAATTTGTCCATTCAATTTGCTTAGTCATGGGAAAATCGTAAGGTTCAAATTGGGAATATCAGTTTTGAGGTTTCAGAGAATGAAATTGGCTACGGGTTTATCTACTAAGGGTACAAAGCTGCAAAAGAAGTCTAGGGTTTCAGATGCCTAGAACTAAAAACTATTCCTTGGTGAAGGTGAGGAGTTGGCGCCCTATCAGGGAGGATTTGAGAGAGCCAGACTTCCTGAACCGTGGGTGGATATGTGCTATATGGTGAAGAAGTATTTCACTCTGGAGGGTTGTTTCACCAGGTTCTATTACTATCACCTTCCTTTGTTAAACCACTTCAGAAGGAATGCTACTATTAGTTTCCCTTTCTTTCTACTTTCTTCTCTTGAGTGCTCTATTTGACATGTTAAGAAGATTATGCTTAAAAAGCCTATTCCCCTCCATCAAGGGCTTATCCATAGGTTATACCAATTTCACTTGGCTCTGTCCCCTCCTATTCAGCCCTCTGGTCCTGAACCTCTTGTTGATACCCCTACTGCCTCTGTGAAAACTGGTTATACTACTCCTAAGCTGTTTCTCAAAGGTGCTCCTTCTTCTAGTACTCCTAAATCTTCTACTGTCAAAAATGTTCAAACCCCTCCTACCAAATCCAAATTGAAATCTAAAAAATGTTTCTCTGATTCTGCTATGGAAGCTAACCTTTTCAAAGAGGACATTGGGGATTCTGGGCCCCAGAATGAACAGGAACTGGTCAGGGAGGGACCCTCAAGAAATTTGACAAAAGTCAAACTAGAGGGAAAATTTGCTATTGTTAGGCGGTCTGGTCGTATTGCTGGCAAATCAGCTCCTAAGTTGAAGCTGATTGATTACTTTGAAAGCAACTCTGAAGCCTCTATTAAAGAGGGGGAGGATAAGTCCAAGAGTGATGATGTTCAGGAGGTTGTTGTTGAAGGTTCAGGTGGTGTTAAGGAGATTGATGGGCAAGAAATTCCTGTGGAAACCTTTGATACTGAGGGTAATAAAGGGTTTGAAAGTTCTGCTCCCATTGGTGACTATATTGATGTGGGAGCTACTACTACTCATGTGGAGGCTACTGAAAATGATGATAACAATGGGAAGGATGTTCACTCTGTTCCAACTGAGGTTCCTACAGATCCTGATTTTATTCAGGAGGATTGCAACAATGCTGAAGATGGTATGGAGGAGGAAGCTAACGAGGAAGGTAATCATTCTGATGTTTTGACTTAGTCGAAGGAGCGGGTAGATTTTCTGGAAAAGAGGGTCTTTTCTCTTGGTAGGTTCATTACAAGCATGCTTTGTAGGTTGGCTATGGCTAATCTCTCTCTCTTGCAGGAACATGAAGTTCTCACTCATGGTGTTGATGATGACGGGGCTAAAGAATTCGACAGAATGTTTGAGTTTCATTTTAAAAGTTGGGAAGACACCCTTTCCTAGTCTTCTTTCTAAGCTTTCTGTTAGCTAGTTTTTTACTGATAGTTTCTTTTTGCTGTATATCGGCTGTATGTAAGTTGTCTGTGGTAGTTTTGGCTCTTTTTGTCTTTTGAGCCTTTTTTGCCCTTTTTGGGTTCTACTTTGTAATGGTTCGGCCCCTGGTTTTACTGCCTTATACTATCAAAAACATCTCTCCCAAAAGGCTTCAAATAGTACAAAACATAAAATGGAAAGAGTGAAGGGCAATGATCTTACTATAATAGTTGTGATTTGTGATGAGCTGATTGTTGGGGAGGTGGCTCTAATCAACGTTTAGCATGCGGGCTCCAAACGATAATGCAAAATAAAACCTCAAAGGCATGTTTACATTGGTGGATTAGGGTACGGGATGAGCCTTAATTTATGTGGCTTTGTAATGAATGCTATTATCACCAGAACACAAATCACTCTATCACAACTCATGAACTCAAATTCACCAATTCTCCATTATTGGCCAAACATTGGGTTGGCAAACTCAAATCCTCTGGTTATTTGACATTATCTTCTTTTTTTAAATGAAAAATGTCATTATCGGTGAAATGTTCCATCGTCGAACCTCCTTATCGGCAAACATAGCTCTACATGAACCATAAGATCAAGGAATGCTTTGGTTTAATGGACCTCTCTTATATAGGCAATATTGGCTATTGGACAACTCTCTTACATCCCTAACTTATGATTTGGCTTAATCTTATTTTTGTGTGGTAATCATTAGGATTAACCATAGTTTAATGATTAGATCTTGTAGAAATATTTGATTTAATCATTGATTATGAGAATACTGACTAATGATAGTTAAATATGAAATTACATGTTCATATGAATATTTAATTATTATGAATTGAGAATCAGATGATGATGCCCTAATCATGGTTTTATGATGGTGAGTGTGAATAGGAAATGAATCTTCCTTTGAAGATGGAAGGAGAGTATCATCCAGGAGGAAGAGATAGATGTTGAGAAATCAGTCCAATTGCCATTTGAGTATTGGATTTTATGTCCTTATGAACCCTTGTAAGTTGACTTAAGTCATGTCTTTTCTTTGCTAGTTGATTTCCTTTTTGTGTCGTCTTGTCGATTGAGTTATTTCGACAACTTTTGCATCAACTTGACCAAACGACATTCTTAGAATGTCAACATGAGACGAGAGATAGTCTTGCCAAGTGGCATAGTACTTTCTTGTTTCTCTATTTATCCCCAAACCGAGATTTTAAATCTATTATTCTTGGTATAATATGCTTTGGGTTTATAGCGAAGAAGGGGGAGTGGTACTCGACCCCTAAATTGCATTTTGATTGTGTCACCATGTTGGTGATGATGTCATATGACTACATCTTGGTTGTTTTGAGTATCTTCATACATCATGAAGATGTATGGAAAGTTTATTATGATATAACTATTTAACTTTATATCGAACCCCATGTTAATACTAATATGTTTATGAGATATGTGTATTGGTTGACATCACCCACGGTTAGTGGAGTGATGAAATGCCATTTTGGAGTAATTAAAGCTTTATGCTTGCTACCCACTTGCATATAGCAAGTAATCGACAGAGTGTCTCCTAAGAAGCCACGGGTGGCAGAGTGGAGAAACCACCCTCCACTTCATGGGATCGGGTGGCAGTTACACTTCATGCTCAACATGCAAAGAAGATTGAAAACATAGTTTTGTAAGTCTTATCATTCATTCATTTATTATCATTGTTTCTGGACAATGCTCAGGAGCTAGAGAAAGAACTGGAAAAAAATTAGAATTAGCTGGAAGTCTTTGAAAGGCCACAGGAAATTGGTACGATAGTCTTCTGCTCAGAGCCTTTGATAGGCCACATTGTCAACTTTAGAACAACATCTCTTAGGTGAGATTTGAAGTCTAGAAAGACTTACTTTAAATTGAATGTTATACAGTAATTATTCTTTGTTGTTTGGTGTCGATTGTGTTGACAGTCCAGTTTTATGTTGCTGTAGATATCGTTGAGGCCCTCGGGCCGAAGCTATCAAAATGATATTCTTTATTCACAGACCCTCAAGGTCGTTGTTACTATTGTTTAATCTTGATAATGCTTTTTCTTAGTTATATACTCCAGACCCTCAAGGCCGTCAATGATATATATTACAAACTTTGTTTTGATTGTGATTAAACTGTCGCTCGAGGCCTTCAAGGCTGAGCCCAAAACTTACTGTAGAAAACACATGTCAAGTGTTGACATGGCATAGTATGATAACAGTGTAATGATAACACAAAAGCTCTTATGATGAGCTCGAGCCAATAGTGCTCATGAGAAATAGTGATTAAAACTATTGTGTAAGATATATGTTTGAAGGTTTTGGCCTGCATGTGGCCGATACACCAACCTCAAATTGTCATGATAATCTTTTGAAAACCTTAACCTTTGAATGTGCTAAGGGCACTTAAATACATTCATGAGAACACCATGTATAGAACTTGACTGCTATTGAAGGGTTATTAGGATAACCAAATGCAATATATATATCAACCCCTCGATAAAAGAGGAAGATTGCAATATGAAAGATTATAGTTTTACTCTATGGCAGCTTTGCATGCATGCCGGGATAATAGAGAGGATTCTCTTCTTGTTGCTCATAACATTATGAGATGGAAATATTTATCAGTTAAGTCTTATATATTATCATTTAAATCAAAACCATTTCTTTACTTCTGATTGAACTCCATGAAGGGAGTATTTAACGTTAAAAACTTGCATGAGTATATGAGATATTGTCTATTATTAAAACCATCTTAATTGGCTAAGGCAATGCAAGCCTATGATATTATGATCTTGAATATAACCCATATGGTAGATCACTTTGAAACTGAAAACCATGGAAGACCTAGGTTGGAAAACTTGGTTTGACTTTTAACATGTTGAAAAATGGAATAGAGTGACGAGGAGTCACAGGTTCCTTGTTGCGAAAGTAACCTATTACATTTGATATACTCCTAAGATAGGAGTTGATTGTCTTGGTATTGGACTATGAATCGAACTGAACCCACTTTTACTAGACCTAGAGAGAGGTCAAATTAATCATACTATAGGATGAGACAACTTCTAAGTCGAGTCAGGGTGGTGGACATATGACAACGTTCATTGCGTAACGTGCATGTATGTAAATCTTTGGCCAAAGTAATGCATTCGTCTCTGCATTCATTGTCAGTCCACAATGCTCCATATGGCATAATGTCTTTAGTAGTGTCATGCATAGTTAGAGTGGATCTATAGTTGCGTGACCGAGAGGCATTATGAAGGACACAACATTGGATACTCAGATGTCAAACCTAATGGTTTCTCATATCTATACCTTCTATAAAGGGTAGGGCCGCTTCTAGGTAGTAAGTTGTGCGGGGGACTGTCGGTCTGTGGTTGGAGGAAAAGCACTCGGATGATGCTCTCCTTCCCAAGCATGAGACAAGCTGAGGCTTATGAAGACAGATGTCAAGAGTTCTAGATGCAGTGCTTTTTTATTATATGACTTGATAGTTAGTTATTATGTATAATTTAACATTTGATGCCTTGAGCATAGCTTTGTACTTGCATAGTGAAGGTTATTCACTAATGAGATGTAATTGGATATTGTAACACAAAGTTTTGTTATGTTCTGGTAAAGAATAACATGTTTAATTATGGTAATGAAAATGATTCATTCTTGTTTAACTATGATTTGGATAATCATGATGTATTCTAATTCTTAGTTAAGATGAATACTTATGTTAAATTATGAGCATTATGGATTGATATGTTACATATGGTATCAGAGCTACTAGGTTCAATACATGGACCTATGAGCTCACTACTTGATGATTATTTTATCCAACATTAACATATGCTAATGTTTGGATGTTCTATGCCAGAATGGTAAGAATTAGAACAACACCCAGAAAGAAGGTAATGAAAAATGGACGTTACCTACGTTATCAAAAGGTCTTGATAGAGCGAGCCTTAAGAATGAAATGAGTTGAACAAACTGGTTGCTTAGTAGGAGCATGGTTGACTGATGTGGAGACCTTCACTGATGTTGTAAAACGCATCAAGCAGGAGTTGAGGAAAACATTTAGTAATGCTACTCCTAGCTCTAATGATGCATCAACAGAACCCTCTACACCTAAAGCACCGACTGTGGAAAGCAATCCTAAGGTTTCTGATGTAACCAAGGAGGTTGTGGAAGAGTACCTACGTGTACGTCCATCTCCTAAAACTAAAATGATAAACCTCAAAGTTGAGAAATGAACATGGGAAGTTATCCCAAACTGAAAATGACTTGTAGTAGCAAGGTGTAAACAAAAAGTTATAATTTTGAGAAGGATTGTATGTAATATGTGGAAAATTATAATGCATTTGAGAACAAAATTTCTGACAAATCTTTCCTTTCTTGTTAAAGATTACATGAATGAGACTAGATTTATGTTAAAAATGGATTCTGTGATATAGAAAACTAATCCATGATTAATCTTCAAACATCAGGAAGAAGTAGATTACAGCAAAGGTTCAGATAAGAACAAGGATGGGAGATAGCTAGGATGAAGAACAACCTTTAGGGCACTCCAAATCTAAACTTGATTAGATTATCGCCTTGCTTCAAGACACAAGAGCGAGAGGAGGAACTCTTGAACATGAGGTTAGGGGTCAGAAAGGACCCAAGCGAGATGCCTATGATGGGGGTTATGATTGGGCACGTCATAATTGTAGAGGAAAACTAATGTGTTGTACACTTAAATAAAATTTAGGGTTAAACCTAACTAAACAGTCCACTATCATTGCATTCCTACATTGAATTATCGACCAAGGAGAGTAAGCTTATGATGATGCTTGCATTATCTATGCCTTCAAGACTCATTTCTATTTTAAGTTAATCTTATACAATTCTTATTTTGTCCAATTCTACTTAATAGAATGCACAGGAATGTAAAACAGTAAATAGAAATGTAAAACAACAAAAATAGTCTAAACTTCCAGTTGCTACGGGTACCCTCAACAGAAGTTGAAGATAACTGTATTCAACAGAAAATTACAGTTTTAATCAAAACAACTCAAAATGATGAAAATGCTAATACTAACCTCTGAAGGATTAAAAACATGCACTCTGCTCATGACTCAAAATTACTAGAAATATCAATCAAGGTTTCTCACTTGCTTCACAATATCACACATGAGATGGAATGAAATAGTTTAACTAAAAATGCATGAATAAATAAGAGAATACACAAAGTGAGAGTTAGTACCTTCAGCGGCCAGCTCAGGGAACTATCTCACTTTTCCTAGAGATTAAATCTACTTCAGATCTTCACACATCCCATAACATACAGTAGAATTCAATTCATATCAAAGACATAATCTTCTTCATATTTTATTCAAAATTAGAACATGTCTAGAATAACTGATAACTGTAACAAAGTAACGGCTATATGGAAAGTAAAACATAACAACTCTCTAATCAATGAACTCATCCCCTAACTTATATAAATATGGGAGTCTTATGCAACCTTCTAACTAACTGTGATCATCAATTCATCCTTGGACATCAGGATATTGTTTTGAGATCAACTTTTTAACTGAAACAAAGGAAATAAAGTCCTATCCAAACAGAAATTCTAAACATAACAGCTCATAAATAAAATTCATAAACTTTGCTGAGGCTTCTAGAATAAGTCTTCTTTCTCTCCCGCATTTATTCTCCCATGATGACCACGTTTATCTCCACCGATTGTCATGTCTGGCACTTGGACTGCATTCTCATTAATTCCTTTGTTCTACATTCTGTTGCAATCACTCCTCCTTAGATTCTTTATTTGGCTGCACAGGGTTAATCATCCCAGCATATATATACAAAACAACCTCTCATTTTAAACTTATGAAATCCTATCTATATTACATGATTATCAACAATTTAAATCATCCATTTGATAATATAACCACCTTATTTCATTTATCAGCATAGGGTTAAAGTCTTTGGAAAGCATATATGAAACAACATAAAATAGAGATAATGTCTGTGAAGTCTTTGCAGAACCATATAGAAAAAGTCTTAAAACATATGAAAATAGTATAAAAGGAGGCCAATGTTTCATCCCAACATTCCCCCCAACTTAAAATTTTGCTTGTCCCTAAGCAAAATTAAAGAACTAGACATCCATGGAAGATGGCTATAATGCAAAGTAATTCTTCTGAGGTCTATGTCCTCCCTAACTCCTTGTCTTTGCTTGAGGTAGAACTGATTATAGCATGCAAGTCTTTCCATCCTGATCAGCTCAGCATGCCTACACTGCTCACTTTTCCCTCTTGTCCAATGTGGCACTGGATAAAGAAAGATAGGAGGCTGATAAGTGAGAGGTAACCATGATACTCGCTTCTGCTCTGATATCTGGATATACTTGCGCAATCTCTCAAGCATATTCATGAAGTTGTGGATAGAATGGGGTTCCTTTCTTTGTAACTTTGGAGTTAAACTGTCCCATCTACTCTGCACATACCTCTGACAATTTTGGATGATAGACACTGCCATCCTCTGTATTCTTCTGTAGTCCCTAAGTCTTAAATCCATGATCACCTTACCTGTTCCTTTATGAGACAGTAATGTTAACCATTGGGTCAAGATGATTTTAGGCTCCAAGGCTTCCTTCCTCAGTTGTAGTGGTACTTTCTTTTCATGCTCTTCATATTGATCCATCAATAACCCTTTGAGTTGTTCATTTTTGAAATATGACATTAATGCTCTAACCTGTAGGTCTCCAACATAAATGTAGGGATTCCATTCTGTATCTTCATCCGTCATATAATTGTGCAGGTAATACTCACACAACTGGTCTTGTTCTTCTAGGCTGACCTCTTTGAAGTAATTACAAAAGATAAACCTTGAATGCAAGTCAGGTTGATCATTGATAAATATGTTAAACTGAAAACTGAGAAATTTTTCTTTCAAAAACAGTGCATACACTCTTGATGGAGGTCTACATCCCATAATCTTCTTGGCTCTTTCAATAACCTCTGTCAACTTTTGTTCTAACTGTTTAATCTTCAAATCCTTTTCTGCAATAGATTCATTGAGGTTATGCTTCTCTTTTTCCCAGTTTTCCTTCTCTTACCTATTTTCATCGGTCAATTTCATTAGTTCAAAGCCCAAGGATAATGTAGTATGGTACTTTAGGGTTTTTACCACAGGAGGTTGGAGAGTAAGTACTTCTTCTTCCTCAATTTTTGTTTTATTTTCAGCCAACTGTGCCAACAAATCTAAGTTAGAACCGTGGCCATAAGTTTGGATCTTCTCCTCCAACTCCTGAATCCTCTTTTCTTTTCCTCTATATCTTTCTTCGTAACCCCTTACCTATTCCTCAAGTTGCCTTATTCTATCTAGGGCTTCTTGCAATTCCTTCCTAATATCTCTATCTTCTAACAATTCCTTTTCACCTTCAAAATTTTCATCATTCCCTTTTTCAAGGGCATAAAAAATTTCCTTAGCAAAATCATCTGGCACAGGTTTTCCCATTTTTCTGGCAGTAAACAGATCTTCTGATTCAGAATCAGAAGAAGAAATGTACCTTCATTTTCTAGCAGACATATTAACATTTGCACAGGCATCAGCAGAATCATCCTCAAGAGGGTTTTCTCCTCCATCTGAATCTAGATTCAGAGGAGTTAGATCAGTATCCTACTGGCCTTTATTTTTGTCTTCTTCTTTTTGGTGCTCAACAACTTTCTCTTTAACACATTGCTTCCTTAACCTCCCTGATTGCCTAGGAGTAACTATCTCATGTTTTTCTACCTTTTTCCTCTTCTTCTTGTTCTCCTTCTTACTCTTTGTTTTGTTTCCAAATGTTGAGGAAGCGGTTCTTTTTGCTTTAGGAGAAGAGGTTGAGGGCTCTTTAACTGATACAGGCCTAAACTCTGGAGGGTTCTCAGGTTGTGTTTCTTCCTGCTCAGTTTCAATAGGGGGTTTAGTTTCATGTGGAATATCTTCTTCTGACTCTGGTGCTTCTAAGAGTGTTGAGATGTCTACACATTGTTTAAAGGCTTCCCACTCAATCTATTGGTACTAAATCCTTAAATGCCTTTTTACTAACAAAGCTATTAAACAACGGTGAGAAAGAGTTGTGTCTGCTTGTTGTCTCTGATACTCTGAAGACATCCTTTTCAACAGACTATACAAATAATTGGGAACATTGACAAGTTTCTCATGTCTCAAATGATTGAGCAGTTTAAGATGTGTAGTATACAACATATTATATCTACCATCACAAGTAATATACTTGATAATATAGAAAGCACATTTCCCCCAAAAATATGGAAGAGATAGTCGTTTGGTACCTTGTGTGGTAGAATCTAAATGTTCACCTCTTTCACAAAACTCCTCCCTGGCCATAGCTGCATCAACCCTGGCTAGATACTCAAACCCTATTCTAGGCAACCCTAAAACTTGAGCAATTGCAAGCTTGGAAGCGTCTACTATCAACCCTCTAACCATTGCTTCATCATATTGCAGAGTAAGTGCAAATTCTTTTACCATGTCATCGTCATATTCTGTCAATTTGAGGAAGTAATCAAGCCAACCTACTCTCGTAAAGAGAGGAAGAACTAGCACATCCTCCAATATTTCTTTGTGTGCCGAGGGTTCCCTTATGATTACCTCTCCTCCCATTACCATTGTGAATTACAACTCTACAGTGTCAATTTTCTGCACAATGTCAACTTCTGCTACTCAATTTCTATTGCTTCAGCTTGCCACCCCAAAAAACTAGTCTTTCAATTTGCCTCTTTCCTACTTCTCCACTATAACTCCATAACTCCTTAGGGTATTAATTCATTATTTGACAGAGGTAAGTTCATGGCGCAGAGTATTAGTCTAGTTTTCTTAAAAGGCAAGGTTTTAAACAAGGTTTTCAAAGGCAAAAATGTAAAGGCAACAATGATCAAATGACAATCATCGAAAAGAAACCCCTCCCCCCAACTTAATTATGAAGTGACCACACTTCATATCACAGGTATTATGGATGGAGAAGCAATGATTAAAAGAAATGGTGGTAATATACATCGCATGCATGAAATAAACTATGAATAAACATGAACATAAAAAGAAATCTAAGTGTATTAATGGAAAGTTGTTGAATGTACATATATATCAAAATGAAATAATTAACATACCTTGGAAGTTATGAACAACACTGGTGAGGTGATGGAATATGCATGTGGCAAATGGTAAGCTAGCTGTATGGTTACAGAGTTATAATGGAATAGCGCAAGATAGCGGATGAAAGTACCAACTCATAAAGGTGAATTGACACTTGGAATAATATGAATGGATCAATTTGAGAGGAATATGGGTATATGGAATGGGCAGGAGAATTGAGGTAGTGCTCACCAAGTAATGGAACAGAGCATTATACAGATGTTGCTACGGGCGCCTACAGCATAGGTCCTGACTGTGTAAATGTAAACATAATATAACATGTCCCAGCTGAGTGAGGTCCCAACTAAATAAGTGAAAAATAGGTCCCGATGGAAATAACTTGTTGTAAACATGGAAATTGTGCATTGTGTGCATGTGAGTAAAACCAAAGAAATTTAATTTTCAGCAACAGGGGTTGAGTATTGCAACTCAACCTCCACATCACTGGACAGTGTTGGTGTATCAGCATCTGAATGTGCATCTTCTGGTGTCACAGCATTAGCATGTGCATCTTCTGGTGTCACAACATCAACGTTAGGAGTATCAGCAGTATCAGGAGTAGCAGGAGTAACATACTGAGCAGTTAAAGAAACAAGAAAGTCATCCTTCTGAAGTGGCTTTTTATACAACTTTAACCTATGCCCATTGACTAGTAGTGAAAATTGAACTCCATCTATAGTCTGCAATTGAACTGCACCATTAGGAAAGATTTTCTTGATCTCATATGGGCCTAACCAACATGACTGAAGCTTGCCCTTGAAGTCCTTATACCTTGAATCATAAAGTAGTGCCTAGTCTCCTGCAGTGAATTCCTTTGTTTTGATGTACTTATCATGCCATTTTGGCCTTTGCTTCTATATGACCTCTGTATGATGAATGGCCTCCAGTCTCATTTCATCCAAGGCATTCAAATGTTTTAGCCTTTCCTATTGTGCAGTGGTTAAATCCATTCCTAGGTCCATTGTTGTCCTCAGGGTTTTGTGTTCAAATTCAATAGGTAGGACTGTAGTCTTGCCATATACCAACTCATATGGTGTAAACCCTATAGTTGTCTTCCAAGTTGTTCTATATGCCCAAATAGCTTCAGGGAGCCTAGAAACCCAATCTCTTTGGTGAAGTTGCGCTGTCTTGGTCAGGATGTTCTCAATTTCTCTATTAGTAACTTCTGCTTGACCATTAGCCTGAGGATGGTATGGTGTGGATTTCTTATGCCTGATCTAGTATTCTGCAACCAATTTGGTTATTAAATCAGATGTAAACTGTGGTCCCTGGTCAGTTACTATTTCTCTTGGAACACCATACCTAGTGAAGATGTCTTCATACAAGAATTTGGCCACATTGCCATCTCTGGCAAACTGCAATGCTTTCACTTCAACCCATTTAGTTAAGTAGTCTGTACATATTGGGATATACTCTTTGTTGTTTGATGAAGGAGATATAGGCCCCACAAAATCTAAACCCCACTTTTCAAAAGGAGCCAGTGAGATTTGTGGCTACAAAGGCATCTCATCACTTCTAGTAGACCTCCCCATTCTCTGGCATCTATCACAGCTCCTAGTATACTTGATAGCATCTTTGTGAAGCATTGGCCAGTAATAACCTGTTGTTAGGATCTTAACAAAATGTCCTCCACAAGGCTCATCATGACAAGCCTTCATTACATCAAATACTTCATCCTCCCTGATACATCTTCACATAATATTGTCTGGTCGAGTGTAGAATAGAAATCTAGAAATCCAAGAGTAAGAGAAACATTTATGAACTAGCCGCCTCTTCTCCCTTGGAGAGAAATATCCTGGAATCTGCCCTATAACCAAATAATTAGCTATATCTGCATACCATGGAGTGTGTGCAGTGAGAGAAAATAGATGCTCATTAAGAAAAGAGTCATCAACCACGCCATCTGAAGACTGTGTAGGTAGTCTAGACATAAAATCAGCAACAACATTGGCTTTGCCTGGTTTGTCAACAATTGTAATATCAAACTCTTGTAACAACAATAACCACCTTACAAGTCTGCCACATACTATGGGTTTATTCATCAAGTATCTGATGGTTGCATGATCTGTATGGATGAAAACCTTGTAACCAGTTATGTAGTGCCTGAACTTATTAATTGCATAAACAATTGCTAACATCTCTTTCTCTGTCACAGTGTAGTTTAACTCAGCTCCTTGCAGATTCTTACTTACATAGTATATGGCATACTCCTTGTTTCCTTCTTGTTGGCCCAAGATTGCTCCAATGGCAAAATTAGATGCATCAGTATGGATGTGAAAAGACAGTGACCAATTCAGGCAGTGACCAATTTGGACCTCTGAGGATAGGAGCTTGTGTCAAAGATGTTTTTAGCTTTTCAAAAGAGATCTAACAATATGATGTCCATTCAGATTCGCTGTCCTTGGTCGGTAGGGTAAATAGAGGGGTAGCAATCTTGCTAAAAATCTTGAATGAACCTCCTGTAATATCCTGCATGGCTGAGGAAGCTCCTGATATCTTTCTATTTTTGTGGAATAGGTAGGGTAGATATAATCTCAATCTTCTTTGGGCCAACTTGGATGCCAGCACTAGAGATGAAATGTCCCAAGACTATTCCTTGTGTCATTATCAAAAAACACTTTTCATTACTCAAGGAGATGTTATGTTATGTACACCTCTTCAATACCTTCTCCAAGTTTTGTAATGCCTCATCATATGTGTCACCATATGTGGTGAAGTCATTCATATAAATCTCCATACTATCATGGCCAAAATAAGAGAAAATGCTTAAAACTACTCTTTGAAATGTAGCTAGAGTGTTGCACAAGACAAAGGGTAAGACATAGTATGCATATGTCCCCCAAGGGCAGGTAAACATTGTCTTATCTTGATCTTCAAGAGCAATCTTAATCTGGTTATAACCACTAAAGCCATCAAGAAAGGAAAAATATTTCTTGCCTGCTAAAGAGTCAAGAACTTGGTCAATAAAAGGCAATGGAAAGTGATCCTTCCTGGTAGTAGTATTCAATTCTCTGTAATCAACACAGACCCTCCATTTGCTACCTTTCTTGGGGACTATAAACATTGGTGAAACCAATTCATTGTCTGAAATGGGGTATATGAAGCCTACATCCAAAAGTTTCTGTAGCTCAACTTTAACAATTTCCCTAAGGGCTAGATTCATGCACCTTTGCTGCTACTTGATGTGTCTGTATCCATCATCTATGTATATCTTATGCATGCACAAGGCATGATCAATGCCTTTCATATCATTATAATCCCAAGCAAATGCTGCTGAGTGTGTATGCAATATTCTATGCAAGGATTGCTGTTGTTCATCCGTCAAGGCATTATTAATATCCAACATCCTTCCTGGTCTGACTTCTAGTTGTTTGGATAGTTCTTGTACATAAGACAAATCAAGGCTGGGTAACACAGGTAAGCATTGCTGAGGTAATAAAGCATGAAATATTTGAGACATGTCTTCTAATGAACTGCTTGGTATTATGGTGCTCAAAGGGTCTTGCAAGCAGGATAGGCAATCCTACTGCTATGGATGCCTTCCACAATCATTGTGAAGGACATGAGCAATTTGTTCATATTCATCTAGAACATCTAACAAGGGGCTGCGTTCAATAGTCATTAGAGTTTGCAAGGAATAAGTGTCCTCTTCTTCCAAGAAAGGCGAAATGGTCTACTCAAGTTAATGGTATGGTTGGGCTGGGGGATCCAACACCAGTTTCTTGGTCACTGTCCCATTAGATATTATCATGTTACCAGATCTACAACCTATAAATGCATCAACAGTGGCAAGCCATGGTCTACCTAGTATAAGAGGATAGCCAGCAAGATTAACTTTGGGCTACAAAACTATGAAATCAACTAGATACTCCCAAGAGTCTAATGTAATGACGAAATCTTCTATGACTCCTTCAGGTTTGACTGTAGACATATCAACTAATTGAAGAACTGTCTGAGTAGGGCTAAGATTGTTCAATTGGAGTATCTGCATTGTTTCCCTGGTCATGACATTAATAGCAACACCTAAATCTATCAAAGTATTCTTAATCAGAATCCCATTGATCTTGACATCTACCACTGGACTTCCTGGGTCTGTATATTTTGGAACAGTTATATTACCCAACATGATGTCTGCAAGATTACCTAACACATGCATTGTCTATGGGTCTATTCTCTTCCTTCCTGGCTTCTTTAGGCAAAGATCCCTAATAGTCTTGGTGTAGATAGGATATCTTTAATGGATTGGATTAAAGGGATCTTAATGTTGATATCCTTGAGTTGGTTGAGAAGGACAGTATCTGGTTGGACAGTTTGTTTTTGGATAGCCAAGTGCTAAGGAAAAGGAGGGGACTTCTGATGCAAGGTGTTCTGGGTATCTTGGGCTGGTTCAGATTCCAAGGGTATTTTATCAAAGGCTTCCTCTGTGGGTTCTTCATCTTCAAGTTCTGTAATTTGGGGGGATGAAGGACCTACAAGTTGCTTCTCTGATCTAAGATGAACATTACTCACTTCCACCCCATAGGTGGGATATTGCATTACTTCATTAGTATAAGCCTGCTGAACAGGCTTACTGTTAGGGTTAGGTGCAGGTTGGGTAGGGATTTGAGTAGGTCTAGGAGGTGGATTTGGACGATTTGATGGTGGCATTAAGGCAGGTTGCTATGGCTGAGATGGAATCATGGGTTGCTAAAAGGGTGCATTTTGCTGCCATTGTTGATCCTTAGTCCATTGAGGTTGCCATTATTGTTGTTTAGTAGGCCATTGGGGGTTATAGTTAGGGCCTTGGAAACTTGGTTGAGGCCAGGAATTAGGTTGTTGTTGACTCCAACCAGTTTGCGGGGTAGGCCATTGCAGATTTTGCCATTGTGGGTTTTGCATGTATTTGGATTGCCAGGCCATTGCTGAGTATTCCAAGTAGAATAATTCTGGTTTGCAATAAGAAAGCGAGGATTAAAATTAAGTGGATCAGGAGGCATACCTTGTCTTTGTTTCCATGGCCTTCTTTAAGCAATGAAGAATAATTTCCTGTCCTCTCCTTCAAATTGCTGTAACTTTGGTCTCTCAATCCTTTCTTGCTGGATACTGACCACCCTCTTGCATTTGCAATTGGCTTTCCTTTGTCTATAGTTGGGGAAGTATTCAGTGAGCATTGTATCTGCCTCTTCTTGTTTCTTCTTGATGTGAAGAGTGTCCAAATATGTAGCCATACGGCTAATGATATCCTCTTTCATATTGGTTAGCAAGTTACTAATTTCCACTTGAGAAACGTCATTGGTTGCCTTGCCTGCAATGGCTACTCTTTCTCCTTTGGGTTTTCTGGAAAATGTCCTAAAGTAGTTCCTGCAAGTTGTACAAATATCCTCAAAGGGAAGTTAGGAGATATCCCCTGTTCCAATGAGATTTAGGGCATCCATGCAATCATCATTGACTCCTATTAAAAAGACTAGCTTCAATGATTCTTCGGACAACCTATTTTGAGGGTTTTTCTTCAAGGAAAATTGAAATCTTTCAACATAGTGCTCTAATGGCTCATCCTCCTTCTGTGACATCCTAAAGATGTCATCTTTCCTCCTATCATGTCCTCTGCAGTAGTCTTTGTATTTTACCAAGAATTTTGTCTTCATGGTATCCCAGTCTGGAATGGCATCTTTCTCTAGTCCCATAAACCATCTTAAAGAAGCATCTTTTAGGGTAGTAGGGAATAGCTTGAGTCTGTAAGGATCAGTGGTATAATCATAACTCCTACACAGAACATCAAACTTGAACAAGAAAGCGTCAGGATCTTCAGTCACCAAACCATAGAAAATAGGCAACGCAGAAGGTGGTATATTTTTCAGAGTAGCTGCCTGTGCTAGGTCTAGTATAGGGAATTCAAATGTAGTTTGTCCTGGAGGATCCTCTACTACATCTGCCATGGTTCTAAAAGTTCCTTTTGTGGCAGTAGAGGAAGCTGATGGAGATGTAGGGGGTGTTGATGAAGATGAAAAAAGAAACTCTCCTTCAGCACTTCTTATGGTGTAGTTGTTGAAATCAGCTATGCCCTCATTATTCTGAGAAGTTGATGGGAGGAATCTACCTCGAGTATCTCTCTGTCTCTGCATACAGTGGATTGATCTTTATGTTTCAACAGGCCTGCACAGTGTTAGTAAAATGACTGGTACTGTCCTGAAAAAGGAGAATTGTTAATTCCCATACGAAAATCACAATTTAAGCTATGAAAGCATATAAACTAATGATACTATGAAGGTAGCACCATCCCTGGCAACGGTGCCAAAAATGTAGAGGAAAACTAATGTGTTGTGGACTTAAATAAAATTTAGGGTTAAACCTAACTGAACAGTCCACTATCATTGCATTCCTACATTGAATTATCGACCAAGGAGCATAAACTTATGATGATGCCTGCATTATCTATGCCTTCAAGACTCATTTCTATTCTAAGTTAACCTTATACAATTCTTATTTTGTCCAGTTCTACTTACGAGAATGCACAGGAATGTAAAACAGTAAATAGAAATGTAAAACAGCAAAAACAGTCTAAACTTCCAGTTGCTATGGGTACCCTCATCAAAAGCTGAAGATAACTGTATTCAATAGAAAATTACAGTTTTAATCTAAACAACTCAAAATGATGAAAATGCTAATACTAACCTCTGGAGGATTAAAAACATGCACTCTGCTCATGAATCACAATTACTAGAAATATCAATCAAGATTTCTCGCTTGCTTCACAATATCGCACATGAGATGGAATGAAACAGTTTAACTAAAAATGCATGAATAAATAAGAGAATACACAAAGTGAGAGTTAGTACCTTGAGTGGCCAGCTCAGGAAACTATCTCACTTTTTCTAGAGATTAAATCTGCTTTAGATCTTTACACATCCCATAACATACAGTTGAATTCAATTCATATCAAAGACATAATCTTCTTCAGATTTTATTCAAAATTAGAACATGTCTGGAATAACTGATAACTGTAACAAAGTAACGTCTATATGGAAAGTAAAACATAACAACTCCCTAATCAATGAACTCATCCCCTAACTTATATAAAGATGGGAGAGTCTTATGCAACCTTCTAACTAATTGTGATCATCAATTCATCCTGGACATCATGATATTGTTTTGAGATCAACTTATTAACTGGAACAAAGGAAATAGAGTCCTATCCAAACATAAATTCTAACCATAACAACTCATAAATAAAATTCATAAACTTCGGCGAGGCTTCTAGAATAAGTCTTCTTTCTCCCCTGCGTTTATTCTCCCATGATGACCACTTTTATCTCCACCGATCGTTATGTCTGGCACTTGGACTGCATTCTCATTAATTCCTCTGTTCTACATTCTATTGCAATTACTCCTCCTTGGATTCTTTATCTGGCTGCACAGGGTTAATCATCTCAGCATATATATACAAAACAACCTCTCATTTTAAAATTATGAAATCCTATCTATATTAAATGCATATCAACAATTTAAATCATCCATTTGATAATATAACCACCTTATTTCATTTATCAGTATAGGGTTAAAGTCTTTGGAAAGTATATATGAAACAACATAAAATAGAGATAATGTCTATGAAGTCTTTGCAGAACCATATAGAAAAGGTCTTAAAACATATGAAAATAGCATAAAAGGAGGCCAATATTTCATCCCAACAATAAGAGGATAGGCTAAGCCATATGGCTTTGGAATTGTCCCGAGACATGAAAAAGGTCATGCCTCCCAAATTTGATGGATTTGTAAGCAAAGATGTCATGGAGACATGGTTTACAGAAATGGAAAAGTATTTCAAAATTAGAAACTATAATGAGATCACTAAAGTAGTATGGGGGGCATTCCAACTGACAGGTGAAGCATCCACATGGTGGATGAATAAAAAGATGGAACTGGGCTTGAGGTCTACAAGCCTTACTTGGGATAGGTTCGTGGAACTCTTTAGGCAAAGAGGGTTGCCTCAGCTATTCTATGACTAGAAGCTTATAGATTTTCAAAATCTAAAATAGGTTGATTTATCTGTAAATGAATATTGGGAAAAGTTCACCTGTTTACTTAAGTATGTGCCACAGTACCAACAGGATGAGAGATTCCACATTCATAAGTTTATAATGGGATTGAACATCTAGATTGGAGGCAAGGTTGATGTACATGGTCCTACTTAAATGGACCAAGTCTATGAGAAGGCCATCAAACAAGAACAAAAACTGAAAGCTATGTCAGCTTACAGAGAAGGGAACTGAAAGAGGTATAATTGGTCCCAATCCTCTCAATCCTCTAAGAAAAAGGGGAAAAAGTAGGATTTTACTGAGAGAAATGAAAAAAGGGCCAAGCATAAGCAAACTCAGTCCAAAGGGGAGAAGAAGGGAAATAATCACTCCAAGAGAAATGGAGATAATTTTGGGAAACCGCAGGAGAGGCGAGGACCTGTGGGAGGGTGCTACACATGTGGCAAAAATCATTATGCCAACCAGTGTCCTAACAAGACGCAGGGAGCACAACCACGAGGAAACCCTCTACCCTCTCAACAGGTGGCATTCTAGCAATGCATTCATGCAGCCTTGGACAACAGGCAAACCAAATACCAAATAACTCCCATTGAAACTACAAGTATTTTATTTAGTCTTTTGATTTCAGTTTTGATTGACACTGGTGCTACCGAATGTTTTGTTTCCCCTAAAGTTGTAAATAAAATTCCTAGAAAGGCTGGATTCATGGTAAACACATGGTCAGTAGAATATGCAAATCAAACCAAGGCTCAGGTAGATCAATGCCTATTTGAGGCTAGGGTTAAACTTCTGAGTTTATCCACGAAAGTAAATCTTTATGTAGCCCCACTAGGCTCATACGATGTTATCCTTGTGATAAATTGGTTATGGGGACATCGAGCCAAAGTGGACTATTATGCCAAAATAGTAGAATGTCTTGATGACTTAGGAAACAAGGTTTTTCTACAAGGGAACCCTAGGGAAGTCAAACTAATACAAATTTATGCCCTGCAAATGAAAAGAGCTCAAAGAAAAGGATGCCAGCTTTTTGCTGTCAAAATGGAAAAACTAAATGAGTCTAAGAAAACCAATTTCCAAGATGATTTAATGTTTTATGAATCTTAAAAACTCAATGAAGTTGGGAAAAAGGAGTCCATAGATCATAAAAGATCAAATATGGACAGGTATCCTTTTCTTAGAGATTTTGAGGATGTATTTCTGGATGAGCTGTCAGGATAACCTCCTAAAAGAGCCTTTGACTTATCTATTGATATTATTCCAAGTTTGGAACCTATCTCTAAAGCTCCCTACAGAATGACCACCACAGAGTTAATGAAGCTAAAGGCTCAATTACAAGAATTGTTGGATGACTGATTAGACCCAGTGTGTCACCCTGGGGAGCACCAGTTATATTTGTGAAAAAGAAAGATGGCACCTTGCGGTTATGCATAGATTACCGCATGTTGAATAAAGCAACAATTAAGAATAAATACCCATTGCCTCGCATTGATGATCTTTTTGATCAAATGATAGGTGCAACATTGTTTTCCAAGATTGATCTTTGGTCTAGATATCACCAATTGAGGTTAAAGGATGAGGACATCCATAAAACAACCTTCAAGACAAGGTATGGGCATTATGAGTTTAATGTCCTACCTTTTGGATTAATGAATGCGCCGGAAACATTTATGAACCTAATGAATAGTGTGTTCAGGGATTATTTGGACAAATTTGTCCTAGTGTTCCTTGATGACATCCTAATCTATTCTAAGAATGAAGAAGAGCACCTTCAACATCTAGGGATTGTTCTTCAAAGGTTAAGAGAGTATAAATTGTATGGGAAGCTCTCTAAGTGTACTTTCTTTCAGAAGGAAGTACAATATTTGGGCCACATAATTTCAGCTAAGGAAATAGCTATAGACCCAGCAAAAATTAAGGCTATTTTGGAATGGCCTGTACCGAGGAATGTTCATGAGGTCTGAAGTTTCATGGGCCTTGCAAGTTATTATAGGAAGTTTGTGAAAAACTTTTCAAAAATTGCATACCCTATAACTTCCTTGCAATGAAAAGGCAAGAGATTTGAATGGTTAGAAAAGTGCCAGGAGGGCTTTGACCTACTGAAGGAAAATTTGACTTCAGCACAAATTTTGAAAGTACCTAACCCAGAGGCAATTTGTAGTCATCACCGATGCCTCAGGAGAAGGCTTAGGTGGTGTACTAGTCCAGGATGGACAAGTCATTGCGTATGAATCCTGAAAACTGAAAACTTATGAGCAAAACTATGCCCCACATGATTTGGAACTGGTAGCAGTCATTCATGCACTGCAAATGTGGAGACACTACTTTCTTGGGAAACCCTTTGAGCTGAAAATAGATCATCAAGGGCTCAAATATCTATTTACTCAACCACATCTAAATGCTCATCAAAGAAGATGGTTGGAATTCATCTCAGATTATGATTTCAAGATTAAATATATTCAAGGAAAGAAAAACTGAGTGGCAGATGCCCTAAGTACGAGAAGACACATCTCCTCAATGATCTCTATACATTCTAATTTTAGGAATCAAGTACTACAAAAATCTAAGGGAGATGAGTTTTACGAGCAGGTTAAATAGGCCCTTGTGGAAAACCCCTAGAATCTGAGATATGAAGGATTTAACCTTGAACCGGATGGGTTATTAAGGTTTAAAGGAAGGATGTATGTACCTAACTCTGTAGAGTTATGGAATATGGTGTGGAAGGAGGTTCATTTTGCACTGTATTCTGGACATCCTAGAGTAACACATTTACTTGTCGATGTGAAACCCCTATATTTCTAGAAAGGAATGAAGAGGGATGCTGTAAAATTTGTATCTACATGTATGGAATGCCAGAGGGTGAAGGCGGAACACTATCACCCGACAGGGCTCTTATGCCCTCATGAATTAATTCCTGAGTGGAAATGGCAAATTATAAGCATGGACTTTGTGCAAGGGCTTCCTATGTCAAGGAATAGGCACAATGCTATTTTGGTTGTGGTGGATAGACTCACCAAAGATACTCATTTTATACTTGGAAACTTGACGGATGGGGCACCCGTCATAGCCCAAAAATTTGTTCAAGAGATTTTCAGATTACATGGCATTCTTGAGAAGATTATCTTGGATAGGGATGCACAAATGACATCGAGGTTTTGGAAAACCTTGTTCTCTTCACTTGGAATCCAATTGAATATCAGCTCTGCTTATCATCCAGAAACGGATGGCCAAACTGAGAGGGTAAACCAAGTGTTGGAGGATTTATTGAGAATGTATTGCATGGATCAGCAATACAAATGGGAAGATTATCTCCCTCTGGTGGAATTTGCCTATAATAATTCCTATCACTCTACTATTAAGATGGCTCCATTTGAAGCATTATATGGAAGGAAGTATCGAACCCCTATAAGCTGGGACAAGCTAGAAGATAGGGTTAGCCTTGGTCCATAAATGCTGTCAGAAATGGAAGAGCAAGTCCATCTGAATATGAAAAGGCTAGCAGAGGCCAATAATAGGCAAAAAAAGTTATGCGGATGCTAAACGCATCGAAAGATATTTCTCAATGGGAGAGAAAGTCCTTTTAAGGGTAAAACCTTAGAAGAGTTCCATTAAATTTGGAAAGACATCCAAACTGGCACCTAGATATGTGGGTCCCTTCGAAGTTCTCGCAGAAGTCAACCCAGTTGCATACAAAATTACTTGACCGCCATCTCTTGCCATGATGCATAATGTTTTTCATGTTTCCTATTTGAAAAGGTTTAATGCTACAAATAATCAAATTCCTATTCTTGATTGGAATACTATACAGGTGAAGGACCCAGGGGTGGTGGTGATCGAGCCCATCAAAGTGCTTGAAACGCGTAAGCTACGCTTACGTAACAAAGAGATAACACAATGCAAGGTCCAGTGGGACCAATATGCAGAGGAAAATGCCACCTGGGAAAACTATGATGACATTTATGCAAGATTTCCTCATCTTTTCTGAAAAACTTTTTTAATATGCTCTCAAAACATTTTCTTATTATGTTAGTTAACTTTTAAGACAATTAATCATCAGGGATGATGATTCTTATGGGGGGAGATATGTTACATCCTTGTTACGTCAGAAACTATCTCCCTAGGACTTTTTCCAGGCCTATGTTTAGCTCCTGGGTCCTTTAAAAAGCATTTTTATCATCTTGCATATTCATGTTGACTCCCGATGAGAAAACCCCTAAGTTTTATGGAAAATAGGACCTAGGGGGTGCTATTGAGATGAATCCTGACTGAAATAGGGAGGGAGGACTTGGGCGCCCGCGCCCTAGTCTTTCCTTATTTTAGGTAGGACCTAAATTCAAGTGTCGGTTATGTTACCATTAATTAGGTCCTATGCTGACACCTTAAGTTTGAATTACAAAATTCTTAGTGGGAATGTGTTTAGATGCATATATAAGTATGTTTAGGGATTCATTTGTAAACTAGAAGATGATTATGAACTTTTGGAAAACTTGTGATTCTAGAGCATTCAAAGTATTCATTGTTGTAGAGCAGACTTGTCTTGTTATTGTGTTTGTTATGCAGATTTGGCTTCATCTTCTCATGATGTGAAGGATTATCATCTATATGCAAGCTATACAGGTGACACTTATTTGTGTTTTTAATCATTTATCATTTGGATTTTTGCCTCTATCCCGCAGGGATACACATTCTTTATCTGACAATGGTGTTCGAAAGACTTGAATGTCTCTCTGGGGCTTGACCGAGGCAACCCTCTAAACACCACAACCCCCAACCCCAACCCCCAACCCCCTTTTTTGTGATTGCAGGTTACAGGTTGCAGAAGCCGAAGAAGTGGAGTTGCAGGGAAGTAGAACAGAGTGTCGAAAGTGTACAGGAAAGCAAAAAAATAGGACCTAGACTAGGGCGCCCGCTCATTAGTCCCTGAAACAGTGAAATCTCTAGAATAGTAGAAACAAGTCACAGACAACTTTCAGAGATCTTGACAGAAACTAGTGCCTTGGACTTGGGTGCCAACTCATTAGTCCTTGACTATTCCACATCTAAAATCCCAAAATCCAGTATGTATCTAATTGTCATTTCATATCTCTGTTTGTGAACATTTGTTGTGATTCGTCCGTTTGTTTACGATTTTAAGAAATTAGGGTTTTGAGCATAATTGGGCTTTAATTAATCAATTAGTTAGAAAATTCCAAGTTTCCTCTTCATTCTAAGGGACACTAAATTTGTAGCAGAGCCCTCTTGCAAGAGATTGTGGCTTCACTCAATTTATGTCCTTGAATGTAAGGTGTGAAAGAAGGATTTAACCTTGAAACTAAAACCGCCTCTTTTTACCCCAAAACATTTTGGTGAACCCATGTTTTATTTGAATTTTGCACCTTGCTGAGTGTTGTACTTTAGATTTGCATTCATTTCATTCATCATTTTCATATTGCATTTGAAAATTTACAAAAGAAATTGAAAAATTTGAAAAATTTGGCATTTTAGCTTACATTTTGACATAATTTGAATTAATTTTCATTTAATTTCTGATTTTTGCATTATATCTGAAATTAATTTTCATTTAATTCATAATTTTCATATTGCATATGAAAATTTACAAAAAAATTAAAAAAATTGAAAAAATTAGCATTTTAGACTTGCATTTTGAAATAATTTGAATTAATTTTCATTTAATTTATAATTTTTAAATTAAGATCTGATATAAATTACAGAAAATCATCATATTACAATCCTTTGCATTGCATTTTTCATATTAAAATTGCTAGGGTTTTCTTGAAATTTTGAATTTTTCTTATAACCTAGTAATTTCAAAAACTAGGGTTTATAGTTAAAATATTGTCCTGGATTTTACTACTCATCTTAGGAACTCATTCAAATTTGATTTTGCATTTAGTGTTTCATTTTAGTGTGTTTTTTCATTTATATTTCAAAAATTTGCATTTACACATACTCAATTTCAACAAAACTAGCATTTTTCATTGATTTATCATTAAAATTACACTTGCATTGAGCATTATAGGGTTTTAAAATCATTTTAGATCTTATATGAGTTATTTTGCATCATAAATCTGATTAGAAAGCAATCATACATCATTTTGCATACATTTATGCCTTAATTCCATAATTAGGGTTTGAAAACCTTCCATTTTCACTAGATTTTGCCTTGTCATTCGTATAGATTTACATCAAGGTGTGTTGTGAAGTATATTGCTCCACTATTGGACTGATATTAGGGTTATTATTCACTGCCCTTCATCAATTTCCTTACAACACCTTATCTTTTAGTGATTTGCATTGAAAAAATATGTGAAAAAAGTGAACATTTTAGGTGCATAAACAAGCATAATTTGTGTTGTTTCATTGCATTCAATATAAATACATGAAATCATCATTTGGACCTTGTTGTGTTGTATTCTTTTCCTCCTATCCATTGTGTTTGTTGTGAAATTGGTGTGTCCTTTTAGCCCTTTCCCTCAAACAAGTGCTTAGGAGTGAAATAGTCACACATCTAGGGTGTGTTAAGTATCTTATAACTTCACATGTCTTATCTTATTAGATCTTATTGGATATTGATATTACAAGACATTTCATTATGGCATCTTCATCTCATTTATCTTTGGTATCTTCGCATGCATATATCAAAAACTTTGAGAAGTTCTACAAATTTCTTAAAATGAACCCTCATGTTCTCACTTATATACAAGCTATGTATCATAATGATATATTTAAATGCTTTTCATTTGAAATCATTGACTATGTATCTAATTTTGACAACTTCATATCTCTCATAGATACATACCCTTTGGTAGTAGAAAATTTGACAAAACACACTGAGAATGATGAGTGTGAAATTCTCTTAATGCTTTGGAACTAATAGCTAAAATATATGAGGATTATGATGATGATGATTCCATAAGTTATCCCACTTCTCCTATAGTTGAATGTTCAAGAACCTTAGATGAGAAGACTATGGATAGATCTACAATGGTTGTAGATTCAACTCCTTTAGACATCACTAGAGATACAACACCTAAACTTCTTAACAACACCTTACCTTTCTTTCATTCCAATGCTCTCCCTGGCCAAGATGCAGCATTAGTGGATGAGAAAAGGTCTCTCACATTAAATCCTTTAGGGATAGATGTTGGGTATAATCAAGAGGAAAATAATGTTAATTCAATCTTCACTAATAGACTTTATAGTAATGTTCCCAAGATGATTGTGCGAGGGGCAGCTAATGCATCTTCTTGCTTAAAACCAGTGATTATGGTTCAAGGTGATCAAAAACCACCTCGACCCTCAGATTACATTCTAAACTATGCAAGAACAATCACTCAAAGAAATCAAGGTGTTCAAAACATGCCGCAACATCCCATGATTTCTCACAATACAACACCCGTACTAACAAGCAAAGTAAGCAAGCACCTCATGTGCCTGTCTCTCTTCCATGTTCTCAACCTATGCTCCCTCTTCCGCCTCATCTTACTCATAAAAGTGGTCAAGAATATGATCTTGTCGAAAAACTTTGCGTTACTTTGGCTAAGATCTCTCTTTGGGATTTAATACAAACATCGCCTACGTACCATGGAATGCTCCAAGAAGCTTTAAAAAAGGTGATTGTTCCACCTTCTGTTAAGCCGAATGATGTAGCAACCTTGTTAGATTATATGCATGTGACAAAAATGGATATTCTCTTTCAACCACATGAATTACCATCAACCGAAGTTTAAAACCAATATGATCCTCTTATAATCTTTGTCACGGTAAATAAAAAGTTGATAAAGTGGGTTATGATTGACAATGGATTGGCTCTTAATGTTTGTAGCATAGACTTACTACACAAAATAAAGGTTGACACATCTTTAATCAAACTGGATAGGATTAGTATCCATGGCTTTGATAATGTTGGTAGAAAATCTGTGGGCACCATAACTTTACCCGTAAAGGTTGGACCTGTGACATTATCTACCCTTTTTCATGTCATGCCTGGTTCACTTTCATGTAATATGATTCTCGATAGATCGTGGATTCATGCCATGGGGGCAGTTCTAAAGTTCATTTATCAAAACAGGCTCCGCACTATAGAAGCTGATCCTAAACCAGATAATTGCTTACATATTGAAATGCAAAAACAAGTTAAAAATTAGAAAAGTCTAAACAACTTACAAGTGGATTCATCAATGCCTCTTGCCACAAATAATGTTGTGCAAGACTCTAAAACATCCAATGCATTCTTTGGTGGTGATTGGGGATCATTAGATTTTAATCCTTGTAGTATAGGGGAATATAAACTTAATAACTCTAACACATCAAAAGTTGCATCGATCTCATCCAAGTAATCCTTTGAAACACCTAAGAAACCTAAAGTCTCCTTGGTAGAAAACAAAGACAATACTCTTACTTATACTACAGATTATAATACCTACGAGGCTTCACCATCTTCTAAGGAAATGACATCCCTCTATGGTCGAGGATTTAAAATCCTTTATAACAATTGCGACTATGTAGGTAATGGATGTGGTGTAAATCAACAAGGAATTAGAGTACCTTTACAAGTTGCTGGAATTAACTACACAACCAATATTGGATACCGTTCTTTAAAACCCACCAAAGCCTCTTGACATCCTAAACTCAATGTTAACACAATATCAACAAGACCGAAATAACATGCGAGATATCCTGGGCTAATAGATAGGAACTATCCATCGAGAAATTTCCCTTTGAATTAGGTAAATATTTTCTCCATCTTTAAGCCACACTCGTTGCATCAAATATTATAATTTCTCTCAAGGATGGCCTCTTTCTAGATATGTATGTTCTTAACATTGGGTTGTATCAGGTAAGTATTTCTAACACTTTCTCTCTTGTGTCATTTTCCCCCATGATGTGTTATGTGTTGTTTAGGCCTCCTAGGATGACCCTTGGTACTCTTGTAAGGCCAAGGACACTGGGAGACCGCCTTTGTCATGACCATTCTTCTATTTGTATCATCGTTCTTCTATATTGCTCCTCTCCTCTATTTTATTGTTGTGTGTCATGCCTTAGGGGCATAGCGTTGTGGTTGGTGACCTGGGGGCACCCTCCTACGTGAAAAACCTAAGGCACTTTTTCTCCTCTCTTGATTTATTGTTTATCTTCATCTAGTGGTTCTCCCTAGCCAATAGATGATGAAAAATAAATAATATTGATATGGACCAGGTGTCCCTTCAGCGAGTAAGCAAAAATAGACCTAGTCCATATATGATGATGAGGTTGATATATATTATCTGACGCTTGGCTAGTAGAAACACTCCGTGTGATATTTTGATGATGTCTTATTGTACTACCAAATCATAACAATACATCTGCTTTGTGCACTTTGTTTATCTTTGAATCTCACCTTGGTTACACTCAGTTTTGAGATTTCTGCAGTATAGCCCCACGGTTATACTCAGATCCTGGACCCGTAGTATAACCTCAGCTCTTTATGTGAATGATTACATGCATTATGTTTTTCATGATTATGTGGTTTCTAACACCTTTTCTTGTAGGAAATTGTGTGTTTGTGGGAACATTTGGTGATTGTAAAGTACATGTCACCTCTGGGGGCATGGGATTTGCGAGAGCTCGTGTTCCCTTGTGTGTTTTTTTCCTACCTTAACGTGCTTGATATCGGTACACGATATCAACCACCTTAAGGTGGGGACATATATAAGGTAAGCTATCTGATGATCTTGATATTGATAAAGAGTGTTTGTAAGCCCTCTACAAAGGCAAGATGTTGTATCTCCACGCGAGTGCACATCTTTATTCTATATTGCAATCATTAAGCCCTCTGCGGAGGTGGGATATCGTGCATACCCTTTTATTTTTAAGCCCTCTGCAGAGGTGGGGATGGTGTATCTTTTGAGCTAGTGCACATCCTTTTTATTCTAAAAGTCCTTCGAGCAGGTGGGGTTGGTGTATCCTCCCTTAAGCGTGTCTTTGGTAGTTGTTGTGGCGAAGCGCAACCATTAGGTGTGCTTGTAATGTTCCTGAGATGGTGGTGAACCTAGCAATAGGCTCCTTCCATCACTTGTTTGCTGTGTTTTCTCTGTGTCTTCTGTGTGTTTTTGTATGGCGTGTTTGTTCCCAAGCATAGTCCAAAGAGTGTGGCGAAATGCCCCTCCTATGGTTTGGGAGTTGTATGGCATGTTTGTTCTCAAGTGTACTCCAAAGAGCGTGGTGAAATGCCCCTCCTACATTTTAAGATTTGTATTGCGCGTCTGTTGCCCCATATGTAGTCCAAAGAGCGTGGTGAAATGTCCCTCCTATATTTTGGGTGGTGTGTTGCATTTTTACTTTCCATGTACTTGTATTTGCATTCATCTATGAGAAAATGAAAAAGAAATAATCACTGCATTCATTATATTTCACTGTGTTTTACGTGTCTTCAATGTTGTCTTCTCAGTGTTTTGCATGACTGTTACTGTCTTCTCAGTGTTTTGTGTGCATGTTAGTGTCTTCATTGTGATTGGCATGTTTGCGGCGTGTCTTCTCTAATGTTTACTTGAGATTGGGGGCTAGGAATAGTTCTCAATCTTTGTGTATGCATTAGCTCTAAGTGCCTGGCATGTTTGTTGTGTTTGTTGACCGTACTTTAATGCATGTATGGGACTTGCATTCATGCATACATTAAATTGGGGGTTAAATGTTACGTCAGAAAATGTCTCCCTAAGACTTTTTCCCTCCTATGTTTAGCTCCTGGGTCCTTTAGAAAGCATTTTTATCATCTTGCATATTCATGTTGACTCTCGATGAGAAAACCCCTAAGTTTTATGGCAAATAGGACCTAGGGGGTGCTATTGAGATAAATCCTGATTGAAATAGGGAAGGAAGACTTGGGTGCCCGCACCCTAGTCCTGCCCTATTTTAGGCAGGACCTGAATTCAAGTGTCGGTTATGTGACCATTAATTAGGTCCTATGCCGACACCTTAAGTTTGAATTATGAAATTCTTAGCGGGAATGTGTTTAGATGCATATATAAGCATGTTTAGGGATTCATTTGTAAACTAGAAGATGATTATGAACTTTTGGTAAACTTGTGATTCTAGAGCATTCAAAGTATTCATTGTTGTAGAGCAGACTTGTTTTGTTATTATGTTTGTTATGCAGATTTGACTTCATCTTCTCATGATGTAAAGGATTATCATCTATATGCAAGATACACCTCAAAGGTGACATTTATTTGTGTTTTTAATCATTTATCATTTGGATTTTTGCCTCTATCCTATAGGGATACGCACTCTTTATCTAACAACGTTGTTTGGATGATTTGAATGTCTCTCCAGGGCTTGACCGAGGCAAGCCTCTAAACACCACAACCCCCAACCCCCTTTTTTGTGATTGCAGGTTATAGGTTGTGGAAGCGGAAGAAGTGGAGTTGAAGGGAAGCAAAACAGAGTGTCGAAAGTGCAGAGGAAAGCAGAAAAGCAGGACCTTGACTAGGATGCCCGCTCATTAGTCCTCTAGATCCTGAAACAGTGAAATCTCTGAAACAACAGAAACAAGTCATGGACAACTTTGAGAGATCTTGACAGAAACTGGTACCTTGGACTTGGGCACCTGCTCATTAGTCCTTGACTGTTCCACATCTGAAATCCCAAAATCTGGTATTTATCTAATTGTCATTTTATATCTCTGTCTGCAAACATTTGTCATGATTTGTCTGTTTGTTTACAATTTTATGAAATTAGGGTTTTGAGCATAATTGGGCTTTAATTAATCAATTAGTTAGCAAATTCAAAGTTTCCTCTTCATTCTAAGGGACACTAAATCTGTAGCAGAGCCCTCTTGCAAGAGATTGTGGTTTCAATCGATTTATGTCCTTGAATGTAAGGTGTGAAAGGAGGATTTAACCTTGAAACTAAAACCCCCTCTTTTTACCTTGAAACAATCCCCAACTTATGATTTGGCTTTGTTTAGGATGTGAAATGAAGGGGTTGAATTGATGTTTGATGTTTTAGTGTTGATGGGTTTAGATCCTCCTTTCACAACAAACATTCAAGGACATATCAACTGAGTTGAACCTCAATTTGTGCAAGAGGATTCACCTACAGGTTGGGCTGTCACTTGGAACGATGTGGAAACTCAGAAATTGCTAACTAATGCATTAATGTATTCCTTAAATATGTAAGAAACCCTAATTATGCAAAATAATGATAAAATTGATAGATTCAGACAAATGCTTATAGACTGAGATAAAAGATAGAGATTAATAACTGACCATTTTTTCAAGTTCAGGATTCAGAATATTCGAGGACAATGCCCCAGGTGCCCAAGTCCAAGGTATTGATTTCTTCATGGAATGCATAACTCCTTACAGTACTGATGATCACTGTTCCATCTGTTTCCATCATGGGATATGTGGACACTGTGACTAGTCCTTGTGTCCAAGGTAGGCCGATCTTCAAGATATCGAGGCTTCTTTAGATGTAGATTATCACTATCACAAAGATTCTAGTGTCTGAAACTCTGGAGGACATTTCCCTAGGAGCCCATGTCCTGAAAATGCTCTATCCTGCTTCTTTCTTTCGGATCCTAAATCCTTGTTGTCTCCAACCTTCCTCTTTAACTCCACTCCACGAAACTCAGTACTTGTAACCTGCAATCACAAAGGAGTGTGGTTGGGGGTTGTGGTGTTTAAAGGCTTGCCTTAGTCAAGCCCCGAAGAGATATTTAAGTCTTCTGAACACCGTTGTCAGATAAGAGTGTGTATCCCTGCAGGATAGAGGCAAAATCCAAATGATAAATCATTCAAACACAAATAAATGTCACCTCAGAGGTGTAGCTCTCACATAGATGAAGATCCTTCATGGACATGAGAAGATAAAGCTAAATCTATAATCACAAACATAATAACAATGCTCTGCTCTGCAATAATGAATATCTTAAAATCATAAGTTTGCCAAAAGTTTACAATCATCTTCTAGACATCTAGTTTACAAATGAAAACCTAAACATGCTTATATATGCAACAACACACATTCCCGCCAAGAATTTCATAATTCAAACTTAAGGTGTTGGCATAGGGCCTAACAATGGTCATAAAACTGACACTTAGATTTACGGCTTGACCCAAAATAGGGCAAGACTAGGGCGCGAGCTCCCAAGTCCTCCCTCCCACTTCTAGGCAGGGCTTAACATTATAGCACCCCCTAGGTCCTATTTGCCCTAACACTTAGGGGTTTTCTCATCGGGATTCAAAATTAACATGCAATATGATCTAAATGCATTCTAAAGGACCCGGGAGCTAAACCTTAAGAGGGAAAAGCCCCCAAGGGGACATTTTCTGACATAACAGGCTTAATCTTATTTTTGTGTGGTAATCAGGGGGATTAACCATAGTTTAATGATTAGATGTTGTGGAAATATCTGATTTAATCATTTATTATGAGAATACTGACTAATGATAGTTAAATATGAAATTACATGTTCATATGAATATTTAATTATTATGAATTGAGAATCAGATGATGATGCATTGATCATGGTTTTATGATGGTGAGTGTGAACAGGAAATGAATCTTCCTTCGAAGATGGAAGGAGAGTAGCATCCAGGAGGAAGAGATAGATGTTAGGAAATGGGTCCAATCACCATATGAGTATTAGATTTTCTATCCTTATGAATCCTTGTAAGTTGACGTAAGTCACGTCTTTTCTTTGCTAGTCGATTTCCTTTTTGTGTCGTCTTATCGATTGAGTTATTTTGATAACATTTGCATCAACTCGACCAAATGAAATTCTTAGAATGTCAACATGAGATGAGAGATAGTCTCACCAAGTGGCGGAGTACTTTCTTGTTTCTCTATTTATTCCCAAACTAAGATTTTGAATCTATTATTCTTGGTATAATATGCTTTGGGTTTATAGCAAAGAAGGGGGAGCGGTACTCGACCCCTAAATCACATTTTGATCATGTCAACATGTTGGTGATGATGTCATATGACAACATCTTGGTTTTTTTGAGTATCTTCATACATCATGAAGATGTATGGAAAGTTTATTATGATATAACTATTTAACTTTATATCGAATCGCATGTTAATACTAATATGTTTATGAGATATGTGTATTGGCTGACATCACCCACAGTTAGTGGAATGATGAAATGCCATTTTGGACCAATTGGAGCTTTATGCTCACTACCTACTTGCATATATCAAGTAATGGACAAAGTATCTCCTAAGAAGCCGCGGGTGGTGGAGTGGAGAAACCACCCTCCACTTCATGGGATCGGGTGGTAGTTACACTGCATGCTTGGCATGCAAAGAAGATCAAAAACATAGTTTTGTAAGTCTTATCATTCATTCATTTATTATCATTGCTTTTGGACAATGCTTGGGAGATAGAGAAAGAACTAGAAAAAAAATTACAGTTAGCTGGAAGTCCTTGAAAGGCCACAGGAAGTTGGCATGATAGTCTTCTGCTCAAAGCCTTCGATAGGCCGCATTGTCAACTTTAAAATGACATCTCTTAGGTGAGATTTGAAGTCTAGAAAGACTTACTTTAAATTGAATGTTATACAATAATTATTCTCTATTGTTTGGCATCGACTGTGTCGATAGTCCAGTCTTATGTTGCTGTAGATATCATTGAGGCCCTCGGGCCAAAGCTATTAAAATGATATTCTTTATTCACAGACCCTCAAGGTTGTTGTTACTATTGTTTAATCTTGATAATGCTTTTTCTTGGAGATATACTCTAGACCCTCGAGGCCACCAATGATATATATTACAAACTTTGTTTTGATTGTGATTAAACTGTCACTCGAGTCCTTCAAGGCCGAGCCCAAAACTTACTGTAGAAAACACATGTCAAGTGCCAACATGGCACAGTATGATAACAGTGTAATGATAACACAAAAGCTCTTATGATGAGCTCAAGATGATAGTGCTCATGAGAAATAGTGATTAAAACTATTGTGTATGATATATGTTTGAAGGTTTCAACCTGCATGTGGTTGATACACCAACCTCAAACTGTCATGATAATCTTTTAAAAACCTTAACCTTTGAACGTGCTAAGGGCACTTAAATACATTCATGAGAACATAATGCATATAACTTGACTGCTATTGAAGGATTATTAAGATAACCAAATGCAGTATATATATCGACCCCTCGATAAAAGAGGAGGATTGCAATATGAAAGATTATAGTTTTACTCTATGGCGGATTTGCATGCATGCCAGGATAATAGAGAGGATTCTCTTCTTGCTGCTCATAACATTATGAGATGGAAAGCTTTATTAGTTAAGTCTTATATATTATCATGTAAATCAAAATCATTTCTTTACTTGTGACCGAACTCCATGAAGGGAGTATTTAATGTTAAAAACTCACATGAGTATATGAGATATTGTCTATTATTAAAACTATCTTCATTGGCTAAGGCAATGCAACCCTATGATATTATGATCTTGAATATAACCCATATGGTAGATCACTTTGAAACTGAAAACCATGGAAGACCTAGGTTGGAAAACGTGGTTTGACTTTTAACAAGTTGAAAAATGGAACAAAGTGATAAGGAGTCACAGTTTCCTCATTGTGAAAGTAACCTATTGCATTTGATATACTCCTAAGACAGGAGTCGATTGTCCTGGTATTGGACCATGAATCAAACTGAACCCACTTTTACTAGACCTAGAGAGAGGTCGAACTAAGCATACTGTAGGATGAGACAACTTCTAAGTTGAGTCAGGGTGGTGGACATATAACAATGTTCATTACGTAACGTACATGCATGTAAATCTTTGGCCAAAATAATGCATTCATCTCTGCATGCATTTTTAGTCCACAGTGCTCCAGATGGCTTAATGTCTCCAATAGTGTCATGCATAGTTAGAATGGATCTATAGTTTCATGACCGAGAGGCATTATGAAGGACACAACACTAGATACTCAAATGGAAAACCTAATGGTTCCTCATATCTATACCTTTTGTGAAGGGTAGGGCTGCTTCCAGGTAGGAAGTTGTGCAGGGGACCGTCGGTCTGTGGTTGGAGGAAAAGCACTCGGATGATGCTCTCCTTCCCAAGCATGAGACAAGCCGAGGCTTATGAAGACAAATGTCAAGAGTTCCAGATGTAGTGCTTTTTCATTATATAACTTGATAGTCAGTTATTATGTATAATTTGATATTTGATGCCTTGAGCATAGCTTTGTACATGCACAGTGAAGGTTATTCACTAATGAGATGTAATTTGATATTGTAACTCAAAGTTTTGTTATGTTTTGGTAAAGAATAACATGTTTAATTATGGTAATGAAAATGATTCATTCTTGTTTAACTATGATTTGGATAATCATGATGGATTGTAATTCTTAGTTAAGATGAATAATTATGTTAAATTATGAGCATTATGAATTGAGATGTTAGAAATTCCTTCATTGGCAAACCAAGTGGTTCATGGGTTGAAGGTTGTTCTAATGTGGTATTAAGTGATCTTCACATTACATTTGTTCATTGGGGATTCTTCTCATCATAAAAATTTAAAGTTTTCAAACTCTCAAAACAAGTGACGAGAGTTTAGGAAAGCTTCTTTATCAACAAAAATATAACCCTACAACATTGAGCTTATAAGAATATGAAGTCATCAATTGATCGGGAGGTTTATGTACTTAAGAACTGATCGCCAAAGAGATGACAATGAAGACAAGTTCATCGGGGTTAACATACACCGATAAAGAACACATCGTTACCATCGTAGCCTATTATCACCATATTGGTGTGTTCATGAATAGGAAAACCCAGTGATAAGGTTTGTGAAGACACAAAGTTGCCGACAAGAACACATAGATTTTTTTACTTAGAAGCTTTCTTAAAGGTACAAACCCAAATTAGACTTAAGAAACATGAAAAAAACTTGGGTAACATCTTGCTCTATTTGGAGATGAGGATTGGGAAGGATGAAGAGAACATAGAGTCTTAGGTTTGCCAGAAGCCTTATTCATTGGGCAAAGAGTCACAAAAACACAAAAGCAACAAAACAAACAAAACAAGGGAAAACTATGGTACAATATGGGGAACAACCCATTTCACATATTACACAGCTTAAGTTTTGCCCATTATAGGGAAGGGGCATAGGAGTTCCATCAAGATAAGACAACATAAATTCATTATTCCCACATACCTATGTAATAAGGAAGGGACCCTTCCATAAAGAGTCAAAATTACCATGAGATCTTATTGGTTCTCTCCTTTTATCCCATAGCAACACTGAATCTCCAATTATAAAATATCTCTGCCTTGATTTCTTATCAAATATTTTCTTCATCTGTGACTGATGTTGAGTAATTCTGTCCACAACCTCTTCTCTTCATTCTTTAATCCTATTGAAAAACATGATTCTTCTTTCTAGAGCATTTTGAAAATGCTCATCCTCAATGGCCTTCTATAAATTTACAGCTGATAATTCTAATGGAATAGGCAATGCACTATTTATCCCATAAACTAGTTCAAAAGGTGACATTCCTATTTCCCTATTAGGTGTGATCCTATCCACCTAGAGAGCATCAAAAAGCTTCTTGTGGTAGTTTCTCTATTTTTCATCTACTAATTTTCTCACAATGACTGTCAAGTTCTTATTGCTAGATTCAGCCTGTCCATTTCCCTATGGGTAATAATTTGATGAATGTGCTAAACAAATACCATGGTCATAGAAAAATAGATATTTTAGAAGATGAAAAATTTCTAGCATTGTTAGTTACAATTTTTAATGGCACCCCAAATCTCACCAAGATATTCTATTTGATAAAATCACAAACAACTTCTGATGTAGTCTGCTTAACATGTATTGCTTCTACCCACTTAGTGAAGTAATCAGTACCAGTTAAGATGTGAGTATGGTCTGCACTTGAATTTAGGTTGATAGGACCAATAAAATCTAGACCCCACTGTTGAAAGGGCTCTTCTATGACAGTTGGTCTTAAAGGCAAGGTTGTTAACTATGGTTTACTTGTGAATTGCATGCACTTCTCACATTTGGATACCCAATAATATGTATCTTTGAACATCCCAGTGATGGTAATAGTTTGTCATTGATGTCAAAAGGTATTGAGAGAATTGAGTTGTTGTGCTTCTTCACAAGGTATCATCAGGACTGCAGGACATTTGAGGATCACTTGCACTACTGACAAAGGTTGTTAATGATCATGCATTTCACAATTGTTCACTTATGGAAGGAATCAATCAGGAGTTGTTCACTCAATCAGGATAAGTGGTGTTGTTCATCAGTTGCTTATATAGGTGTTGATCTTGTTCACTCATATTATCTTGCTAACATGTGTTGATCTTGTGCAAAGTCTTCTTTCAGGATGTCATTGATCATGAGTTTGGAATTGTGATGTCATACATTTGGGGTCATATGATGTGAATTTATAAGTAACTGGTTGTGCTCAAGACAAGGTTGTCAGATTGTTAGGTTACTTCAAGTTATGAGGTGACACCCTTCAAGGTATGGGAAGATCAGTTGGGAGTTGGAGTTAAGTCTGTTAGATGAAGAAGTCTTCTCTTATCTTCTCTTAATTATGCTATTATACCATGATTGATCATGTCATGATGTTTGAAGTTGATCACCTTTCATGATTTAGTGTTTGCTTTTACATGACGAAAAGGTTGTTTTCAAATTGAAGATGGTATCAGTCACCGACAATTATCTCTGCAAAAGTTGTGAAAAGAAGTAGTCTTTTTGTGAATTTAAGATAAGGGATGTAAATTAGAATTTAAATATTCTAAACAAGACTAAATCTCTAATCTTCATTCTATGCTGCCCATAGCATAAAAGATGCACTTTTTGTTTTTAATAGTTGTTGACCTGCTATAGTAAGTTGTTTGTGACTTTAAGTCATAACTTGAGGGCATAAGAATCATGTGATAGACCGGCCCCTTCCTCCCTACTAGACCGATGCAATCGGTATTAAAATGAATCAATGATCATTGTTAAAATTTCAAAGGGCATGTTTCGAAGAGGGTATTTGTTTTATAGTGAAAGGTACATGGAGGAGGACGTTTTGTTTAAAGCATCGAATGCTTTAACAAATAAAATATTAAATGGTCGAATACCTTAAGATATATTTTGGAGCCCGAATTTTTAAGGAAATGATTTATGATTTAAATAACATTTGTTAATTTTGGAATTTAAAAAGCATTAACTATGCTTTATGTAAAATGAAGGGGACCACAAATATACGTGGGCAGAAATTTGAATAAGTTTCGAAGGTTTTTAGTATGTGGATAAAAGGTTTTGCATTTAAAGTTTAGAAATTTTTTAATTTCTATTTTATTTGCTTTTTTAAAAAAAGGCATGAGATTCATTATAGAATGCATATGAGTTTTTCAAGGAGCCTTTATAGGAGATGGTTGATATTTTTAAAAGCAATATTTTTGGAAAACTATTTCTAATGTCATTGAAGAATTTAGTGAATATTTGCTGTGAGAAGATTGATTTATTTTTGAAGGATCATTTTTGCACAGAAGATGAACAAATTTTTGTAAGAGATTGTGAAGGAGATGAAAGGTTTGATGAAGATATTATTGAAGATTAATTTCAGATTGGAGAATACAAAAAGAATATTCAAGATGAAAATTGAAATGTTATACAAAGAGAATATAAATGAAATATGGAAAGAAATTGATTTTATTGGTTCAGGATTTCTTGTAGGTTATGAATGTGGTGAATATGAAGAGGATACAAGTAAAAGAGATTTTATTTTCTCCTACAGGGCATTGATAGATTTTATTGAAAACAATTTTGTTTGGTTTGAAATGTCATGTGCAGATATGAAGGCAAAAATAATATATTGAAGATCATTGAATATATGAAAGGTTTTATGCTCACTAAAATTGATTTGTAGGACAGAGAATTTGAAGAGACCATTTTTGTAGATGTAGGAATATCAAAGATTGAAATAATTATGGAGAGAAGACAGAATATGAAAAGTCATCTTGTATTTAATGGCTTTGCAGGTGGATTGATATGTAGTGTTGTTGAGTGGATCAGACTACATGATTGATTTTGAATATTTGAGTTTGTATATGATTTGGGTTGATGAAAAGAATGGCCATTTGACAGACACATGTGAGAGAAGAAGTGTTTTGTATTGAAACAGAGAAACCCTTTGAGTTCTTAATTTGTTTTGTATTAGGGGTTGGTGCTCCTTGAAGTTGGTGCTTCTAAATGAATTAGGGGTTGGTGCTCCTCGAAGTTGGTGCTTCTAAACATTGTAACTAGTGAGGTTTTTGATTAAGCCAGTGAGGCAGTTTTGGAGTGGTTTTTCTACCCCTAGAGGGTTTTCCACTCGTGCAAATCTTGTGTCATAATCTTCTCTGTATGTGTATGATTTACTTATGAAGTTTTGTTCTCTTTTTGCATTCACAGTCATGTGCATATGTATTTGACAAATCAATGGTATCTTTCTCTCCTTGTGCTTTGAAAGTTAAAGTTGGTAAAAAGATTTGAAAATTCACACAACACTGATTCACCCCCCCTCTCAGTGTTATCCTTGACTCCTACACCCAGGACAATAAGATCCATGTCTTAAAATTTTGAATGCAATGACAGAAGAAGAAAAGTGACCACCATAGGCCTCATTATTAATGTTACATCCCCAACTTATAATTAGACTTAATGATTAACTTTGCATGTAATCAGGAGGATTAGTCATAGTTAACTGATTTGATATTGTGGAAAAAAATCTAAATTGATCTTTGATTATGAGGTTAATGATTGATGTTAATTAGTTTTGAACATTAATTAATTTATATTATGGGATATGATAATGATGCATTGATCATGATTTTGTGGTCTTGAGTGTGAACATGAAAATGTAACAACCTTCGAAGAAGGAAGGAGGGTATCATCCTAGAGGAAGGATTAGATGTTGAGAAAACAAGGTTGTTTAGCCATCTGAGTATCGGTTTCAATGTCCTTTCGAATCCCTCTATAAGTTGTAATGAGTCATGTCCTTTTTCTTAGTAATTGTGTTCTTTGTAAGTTGTTTTGTCGTTGGTGCTATCATGACAAGATATAACAACTAGATGACGTTCTTGGAGCATCGTCACAAGTTGAGTGATAGTCATGTTTAGAGATCTCTCGGTACCCTATTTTTTTAAATGGGGATATTAATTCTTTATTTCTAGTCATTCGACTAAGGTTTATCATCGATATTGGGGGAGTATTACTCGACCCCGAATATCCTAAGCTTTTAGTGTGTTGTCCTTTGCTTACATCATTATGATGATCTTTAATATTATAAAAGTTCTTTAACCCTTATTGTTAGTCATGGGTGATTATATATATATAAATGAACCTCTTTAGAGGTCAATGATAATAACTTTTGACTATGTTTATAACTATTCTATCCTATCTTATTACTTACCACTCCAATATTCCTTACCCACGAGGAGTGGGAAAGGAGATATGTTAGGCCGAGTGGACTGCGTGGATCAAAGATCCCGCAAGGTGGCAAGCTGAGAATGTATGCAAAGAACATGTTTTAGTTGGTTATTGAAATGCTATCTCGAGAAATTAGCGGATGGCATAGGAGAGTTTTGGTTTTTCTGTGGGAGAGACTTCGAAGGAAGTGGGTGTGCAGGGTGGTGAACACCGAGAATGATATCCTCTTATTGCAATGAGCTACAGACGGGCTGAGACACAAGAGAAGATGGGGAAGCTTGAGCTCTGCGAGCTAGTTACTTACTTCTGTGTTATAAATACAGGTAAGTCTATCTTAGAGTTCTCGGATCATGTGTTTAATAGACTTCAATACAGTTTTAAACCCTTCGTTTGAAAGAACATCGACACTGCAAAATTTAGAGAATGAGTCATGCATTGCTAACGATGTGTTGAGTTGTGACTGTATATTTATATGTGCATCTTGATGATTGTTTTTGGTAGTTGAAGGCTCTTGAAGCCTCAATGAAATATAATTCATGATACTTTGAAAGCTACTATTCTTTAGTGGCGCTCGGCTAGCTTGAGGCCATAAAACCTATGAGGCAATGCATGCATGAGCACCCGTGAGATACAGTTATTTCTATGTGCCATACATCTTTATTGATGTCTTTTTTTTATTTTGATTACCAGTTGATAGTACTTGCAAACTTGTATATGCTAATGAGCCTGATAGGGCAATATTCTTTAATGAATGGTTGTTCGATGTTAGCGGTCCATACCATCATATCTATGGCTGCAACCATGATTAAGTTGAAACACAGTAAACCAGAGATAAAACTGGGTCGTGCTATTGCACTTGATACCTTATTTTGCCACTTCGATAGTAAATGATGACAGGAATCAAGTGGTTGTCAATAATATATATTTTGTGAACATATTGACTCTTCGAGGAGAGTAATAGAGTATTAATCATATGCTGTTATAGTATGGATTTCATGGTAGCCATGACTGCAGTCTTGTTCTCATTAAGAAGTAGAGTCTTGAAATATCCTTTGGTACAAGAATCTACCCTAGTTATATTAGAAGCTAGTGGTATTATATGAGATGAATGCCGACTTTATAAATGGCAGTTATGGTTTTATATTTGATTTTATGAAAGTTTATTAAGAAAGGACTTAGAAAGGGTTCAACTTTATGAGTCTTATGAGCCTTTAAAGGGTATTATTTATTGAGCCTTTAATATTTATTATGAACTATTTCTAACCTTGACAATAGGTAAACAAAGTAAACACTGACTGGGTAGGGTAAGTGTTGAAACCAAGAATGTACTTGTTTCTTCAAGAAATATGAGATAGTGTGACATGGAGTCACAAGCTCCCAAATGTCTAAGAAACCAAGAAACCTAAGTATGGGTTTTCCAGATAACAATCAAATGTCCAAGGATTGGACTAAGATGTATTGAAAAATTAATTATACTAAGTTAAGGTCTAGATACTCAATAAGATTAGGATATAGGCACAAACTAATATTATACCCATGATGGGTGACTGGGTAAGTCTCTCAAACTTGATGTTCGGATAAGAACTTCAGATTTGGATATTATGTATGATTAGGAAATTTGACGTTCAAATTACTAAATCTTTTAAGATTGATGTCTAGATATTAGTGTGTGTCAAGATTCTATCTTAAGATCTAGAAAGTAAGTTAAGATTAAGATGCAATGTAATATCCTGATGATGTGGGCAAATTCATTATTCTTCTTTAAGTCGAGTGGACGTGACATCATCAAGATCAGGCTTTTTACTATGATCGGGATATTAAGTAATATCCGTCTGCCTTGACATTTTAACTGCCGGTGACTCAATTTAACGTTTAGATGATAGTGAAGGTCTGGATACTAAGTTAAGATCTGGATGATAAGTAAATATGAATATCTTGACGACCCATTGATTGGACTTTGACTGAACATAACTTCTTCGTTTCAACAAATTCTGAGGTGCTTCAAAAAGCAAACTTGTTTGAAATTTTACACTCTTTCACATGACAAGGTTCTTGATAACAAGTTTTACTTTTGGATTTTGATCATGATCATGAGGTTCTAATATGTAGAGGATAACTTTTTGACATGTATCTGAGACTAATTTTACCATACCGCCCAAAAGTTGGGTCCTTGTTTTGCTGGGGCAAAATGGGGCATGTTGTGTAACCACACAAAACCTTGCCACCAAAGAACATAATGAAAATTCAAACAATTCAAAAGATGAAGACAAACTAAAACACAGTTTTCCAACTCTTATCGGGTATAAAACGTCTTACTCTTCCTGAATGATATCATGTTCATCAATATAACAATGTGCTGAGAAGGGATCAGGTGTATGCATGTGATTCATATCCCTCATCTTGATAATGAGTTGAAAACACTAGTGACCGGTGTTAAGCTACATAATTTGGTTCATCCCTCATAGCCAACCTGGATAGAGCCTTGCTGCCAGCAGGAGTCCATAGCCCTGACAAGGTTATTGTTGCAATTCCCCTAAGTAGAGACCCACTGCCAGCAGGCATATATAGCCCTGGTAGAGTTACTTAGATGGCCTAATTATCTCTTTTAGATATTTCATATATTTCTTTCTCTTTTTTATCAGTATTCATAAGATATCATCGTGTAAGCTTATTTTGCAAGGTGTGATCACTTGCTGCTTTAGGTTGAGAATTGCAATGGTAGCAAGGGTAACCTTTAGATTTTTCACTTAACACTACACTGGTATGTTCAACAAACCCAAGGTTGTTAGGTGTGTCATGTGAAGATCTCCTTGAACAAGAAAAAAGTAGTACTGATGAACAAGATATCACAGACCTGATTAGACATAACTACTTAACATGAGTTACACTCTATGTATGAACTTGTGTTCATTTCTTGAATTCCAACAATTTTAGTAATTTTCTAAGAGTGATAAGGTGTCCAATTTTGCCCAAGCAAAACAAGGTCTCAACAAAACACAAAGCAAAAGAAAAAAGCCACCAAAACTATACAAAATGTACATTATGATACAATGTCATGACATGACTCCTCTAGGCCTGAAAATAATGTTTGAGAAACTGTCCATTGACCGGAAATGGAACATCCTCACTTGTTAAGGTTTTTAGTCTATAGGTATTGTTGGTGTTTTTTCTTGCAACCCTTAATCCTAAGGAAAATTAACATTAGATTGAGGACAAGAAAAGCCAACTAACAAGGCTAAACATAACCTTCTACACTTTGAGTATTTCCAATCTCGGGAGGGTGTTCTCAGAGACCTCAAAACAATTTAGGAAACAGATACATAGCAATGGAGATCTCTAAATTTAGGCAATTAGGTTCAAATGGTGTTAACATATGATAAACTTGGTTATAATCCTTGTGAATGTACTCATTGACAGTCTCTTACAACACCACTAACCTAGGAAATACAATATACATAATTCCTCTAAATATTTGTATCAGTTACAAGTTTCTTACGAGGTTTAATCAAGGTTTAAAATACTGGACTTCATGCATAAGGGTAGGGCAGAAATAATTTATAAATAAATTAGGAAAAGACTAACATGATTTTCAATTTTAAATGGGTAGGATAATCTTCAGCCATAAGACAAGTGCCTAATCCTGGGCTACAAAGTCATATTTGAACAAGACCAATAATGAAAAAGAAACCATAACATTCAATTAGGCATGATTTGTCAGGTTTCTGCCTTACAGAAACATCAAACCCTCAATTGCTCTCTTGCTCTCAAAATTACAATCAATTCTTAGTTATCCAATAAAATCTAAAATGATCCACATATTAGTGATGAAAGTGTGCATACTTAATCATCTTAAGCATAACACTGTTATTGTATCCCTTGAATACATACTAACAAACACATGACAAAGAGAATAGCAAATGTATACCCAGGAAACCCTTGGGATCCCTGAAATATTTAGACATTAATGGAGACAGAATGCAAAATGATAACAGAAGCAATGGTCTTATATTGATTTATTGAACAAGTTTTAACTGAATCACTACAAAATACTTGTCACCAATAGACCTCTATATTACATAAACTAATCACTCATTACAATATAGCTTTGAGATCACCTGGATCAAATCCCATACTTTAGACCTTGTCTGAAAGTATGCTTTGGAACCAACCCCTTACAATGAAAACAATTTCACACTTAATAGAAAAGAGAGAATAGTAGAGAAGCCCTAGAAATCAATCCATGGTGACACATGGCACACCTCAACTCCCTTGATCTGTAACTGATTTGCCTTTAGAAGATGCTCCTCAACTCTTCATTTTCCCTCTTCAATCTTTGCAATTGAAATTGATTTTGCCCAAATCTGATTTGTATTCCCGTGCAAAACTTTTGCCTGCCTGTTACATGTTTACCAGTTCTATTTTCACTTTGCAAGTGAAAAATATCTCCCCTGGGTAAAAACCCACTTACTGGCAGTTAAAACACATTTTAACCATACAATTTAACTCCCAGAATCTAATAAAATATGCAAGGCATTTTTTGCATATACATGAGTATTTTCCCTTTTGCCAGATCATTTTTTTATATGCCAATGCATTTATAAATTTGCTAGAGGCAATAGAAATAATGATGCCACGTTTTTCCTTTTGTTGTCCCATTTTTCTCACATTTGGGCAGTTTAAAACACTTATAACACCTCTGAAATTGTCCTCTAGTTATTAAGAACACCCTAGGCATCATTTTGGACATGAGAAAACTCATTTTCAGCTTGCAAAAAGCCCCAAAACCTGCACCAAATCAAAAAAAGCTAATCACTATTTACCTTCATCACTCCTCTCCAACTCTTTCCGCAATGTTTCTGCCATTCCCCACTTGATTGTGCCTCTCCCCTTTTTTTAATGCACTGAATACCCAAAAATGTGTTAGAACTGGTTGTAATTTCTCCATTTGCATGCAGCACCGCATGAGGAAAAAAATAAAACTCTAGATGAATATTTTTATTTTAATTAGATTGCATGATTTTAGGAGATTAAGTTTAGTTATCAAATATATTTTCATGTTAAAAATCCTCTATTAATATAGGCATATTGTAACCGCTGGAGTATGAGGAAATTAATAAAGTTTTAAGTTTGCTGTGTATTTTTGTTTGACTATTTTATTATTATTTCTGTCTCTGCATCTACAAATGGTATCAGAGCAAAAAGATCCTCATAGCCAAGTCTAAGCAGTTGATTGAAGAAGGAAAAGGTAAATTGTCCGCAGTCTGTAGATTGTTGTTGGTGCAGATCTGTTGATTTTTTTTAAAGGAAGAGTTGTATCATTTAGGAGCTGCTGCTAGTATACACTCAGTGAATTCTTTACAAAGGTATTTTTATCTGAAAATACAGATTTGTTTTTTGTTTTTTACAAAAGTTTTTTTTTGAAAATGGAAACACCTCTAGATAAATTCAATGGTCATAATTTTCACACATGGAAGGTGAAAATACAAATGCAATTGATGAACAAAAATCTGTGGGGTATAGTGAATGGCACGGAAGTGGTACCAACAGATGCTAAAAGGAAGATTCATTGGGAAAGCAGAGATGAAAAAGCCAAGCCCATTATTGGCCTTGCTCTTTCAGATTCAGAATTACATCATGTGGATCTAGAAAAATCATCTAAAGAAATCTGGGATGAATTAAATAAGTTGTTTGGAGCAAAAGCAACAAATGCAAAGTTCTCTCTGAAACTGCAATTATTTAGCTTCAAAATGTGTGATGAAATCATCATGTCTAACCACATAAACAATATGAGATCTCTCATTAAACAACTAGCTGAAGTCAATGTTGTGGTAGATAAAGAGGATGCTAAAGCTATCTTGTTAAATAGTTTGCCTTATAGCAATGTTATTTTTACTCTCAGATGCCTTCACAAACTTTAGAAGACATGATTTTAGTGCTCTTAGTTGAAGAAAAGAGAGTAGCTATAGGAGATCCAAGAAGAGATACTTAGCAGGAGCTTGCATTATACTCAAAGAAAATGATGGGAAGGAGAATGTCAGGTAAGAGTGAGATTGAATGTTACTATTGTAGAAAAATTGGTCATACATCAATTAATTGCAAAATTCGTGCAAGTGACCTTCTCAAAGGGACAATGAAAGAATCAACAAATATAGCCATTGTTGAAGAACCACCAAATATTGATAGTGACGATGATTTCATTGAAGATGAGGCACTTGTCCTATTTTGAAGAAGCCAACATTTTGAAGACAGGGAAGGATGCAGTAGAAGATAGATAGATGTTCAATAGTCTAAGATGCTTGTGGATTAGAGAAACTATACCTCATTGGGGTTATGAGACATGCATGTGAGGATTGAAGTCCAATAGTTTAGGGGAGATCCAGAAATCTGGAAGTTCAACATCATACCTTTAAGAGGGTAATGAGACACTTCATGTACAAATGGTGTCCAATGATGTTGGGAACTTGAATTACAGCTAGGAGGCTACTGGAGTAGCTTGAATAAGTTTTATTGGTCCCAAATTTTTTTTTTTCAAAGAACAGCTTCTGAATAATGCTGAAGTAGTTACTGGTAGAAATTAAGAGGGAGTGTTAGAACTTGCTGTAATTTCTCTGTTTGCATGCAGCACCGCATGAGAAAAATAAAACTCTAGATGAATATTTTTATTTTAATTAGATTGCATGATTTTAGGAGATTAAGTTTAGTTATCAAATATTTTTGCATGTTAAAAATCCTCTATTAATAGAGGCATATTGTAACCCCTGGAGTATGAGGAAATTAATAAAGTTGTAAGTTTGCTGTGTATTTTTGTTTGACTGTTTTATTATTATTTCTATCTCTGCATCTACAAAATGCAAATAAAGCTTTATAAAACTTTCAATAAAGCTTGCATTTTAATTTTCCTCTTCAGACTTTCACCTAGACGAATATTAAAATGTTTTCTATGCTTTGTTGAACTTTTCGCCGTTCTGCCAATCCATTTTCTACTTACTTTATTTGGTCTGCGGAATTGCGGAAAGTGAATGTTAATATGTTAATGTTTAATTAAAACATTAAAATATTTTAATCATTCCTTTACCTCACTTTTTATCGTGCCAAAAATATTTAAAATGTTTCAGGCAAACTTTCCTTCACTCCGCGCTGCTCTTGTGTATTTACTTTTTCACCTCTGCGGAATGGCAGAATCGGGAAAACGAATATTTAATAAGTCCAAAACTTTATAAAGTTTGGCAAATACTTTCTTGCCCTAATTCATTTGCCTTTAAATTTATTCAAAATATATAAAATATTTCAAATATTTGCAATTTGGAACATTAGAAAACAATGAAATTTTAATTTCCCCTGCGGCCCTAACGAAGAAAATTCACTGCGCGCAAAACATGACACCTGGAGTCGCAAAAACTTACCAGTAGACATAATCAATTATTTAAAACATGGGTTTGTCGATGGATCTCGCCCAGCTCACCAAATTTATGTATCTCCTTTGTAAATTGGCCCATAAAATGTGTTCGCCACAACTGAGATGCATTAAAATAATGCATCATATGAACTTGGTTTCTGATGAGAATGGAACTAGAGCTGTTTTAGGCCAAAATGAGAAATAGGTTTCCTTCAGATTTATGAAATTTAAAACTTTTTCAGACACCAAATTTAGCCTGGTTGCAGTCAGAAAACAATTAAATAGCCCATCAGAACTCATCCTGGAAGCATGAAACTGCACAGGTACACTACCATATGTACCAAGAAACATTGTACCACACAGAATTGCAAGATCACTTCTGAGTCGCAAAATTTTAATCGGTGAAGATGCCCTCGGGTAGATTGAGCAATATGTCGACTTAGCCTTTGTCGACACATTGAAAGGACATGCACTCAAAATTTGCAAAATTTTTAGGGTTCTATCAGGTACTATCTCCTAGGATTTTTGAGATCTAAAAGGGACCTATCCAAAGTTTATCGAATTTTCCATGATCACCTTTCCTTTCACGTGCTTTGTCCCATGATATGACTAAATCTGATATTTAGAAGGCTTTTATTTTAGCTCTCTTATCAAACCAATGTTTGACTATAGCCTGATGTTTGGAGAATTGGTCAACTTCCCTATCTCTTTTCTCTTCCAGGTGCATGAGCTGAAGTAACCTGACTTCTTGTTTTTTGTCTATACCTAAGTATTCCTATGCAAATTGTAGGGTAGGAATTTTGAGGTTGACAGGGAGGATTGGATCCACCCCATAAACTAACTGATAAGGGGAATTCCCTAATGTAGTCTTTATTCTAGTTCGATCCACCCACAAGGCATATTTAAGTAAGCTATTCCACTCTCTGGGGTTCTTTTCTATCGATTTCTTTATGATGTTCAAAAAAATTCTTATTGGTTGACTCTGCTAAGCCATTTTCTTGGGGGTAATAGTTTGAAGAGAACTTTAAAATGATCCCATAATCAAAAGCCCAGCTAGACAACTTTAAAGATGCAAAAGATGGTCCATTATCACACACAATAGCATAAGGAACTCCATACTTGATGATGTTGCTTTCTAAGAATTTGATCACATCCTCTGTAGTACAAGTCTTGCTGCTAATAGCCTCAGTCCAAATCAGTGATTGTCAATACATACGTATGGCTTGAAGATGATGGAGGATTGACAGGACCAATAAAATCCATGCCCCATTGGGCATATGGGTTCATCTCCATAACAGTGTTGGAGTACATGACCACTGAGAGGTGGGGGTGAATCAGTGGTCTATAAACTTTCAACTTTCAAAACTTAACTCACCAGTATTATGCAGAGAAACACATTGAAAACATAGTCACAATGATATGCAAATTAGGATATAAAACTTGAACAAAGATGATCAAACAAGAACAATATAACAAACCATCAGGATGAAACATAACACTAGTTTTATGAGTGGAAAACCCTCATAGGGATAAAAACCACTCGGAAAAAATTGCCTCACTGGCTTAATAAAATCCCACTGATCACAGAGCCTCACTGGCTACTTTTTGTGCCTCACTGGCTACACAACATGCCTCACTAGGAAATACAACATGCCTCACTGCAAATACAACTGCCTCACTGGTAAAATAGTGTCTCACTGACATGATATGATTGCATCAATGGTTTGAATACAAAAAGAAGAAGTTCAGAGGGTTACTTTGATTCACTATAATGCACTTGTTCACAAAAGCCCTTAATACAACACCAACATAAAGACCATAAGATACTTATCTCCTCTGGTGACAAAAATATATATGCAATATATTACACACTGCACATCACCTAGTCTGAAACCCCTCACCTAATCTGAAGCCCCTTTTCATACACACAAACAATCAGAAACCTTTTTCATGCATTCAAAACATATCATAACTTTAAGATCCCCAAATACATAGTTTTACTTCATCAAATTTCACAATTCACACATGAATATATAGATATGTCTCTGTGAAACATAAAACACCCATTCTTTTTCCCTAAAACTTCTCTGAGTCCTTTTTATAAATTTCCCTGGCCTTCCTGGTTCGGTGGTAAACTACCAAAAACAGTTAAGGGCTACATATATTCCAACTACCCGTCAAATTTATCAAAGCAACAAATCCGTTGGCGTTTAAACTTCTGCCTTCGATGTCACTTTTTGTACCTTTCATACTTTAAACATGAGCCATCAATTTCCATTTGGGCGCCCATTCCACAAGACTCAATCGGGTCTCTCGGTCTTACTAGGAAAAGGGGCCGATATCCCCATGGAGCCAGTACCCTCAAGTCTTCACTTAAGTTGTTTTAACCTGTGATACTAAGTCACTGAATAAAAAGACAAAAAATAATGACGAGCAAGCAATGTCTCACATATACCTTGTATGACCTTTGTTAGGGTCTAGAACACACTTAATAAAACCCTAATATGAAGACCTCTTAACATATTTTCAAGGATCCCAATACTATATCTCATTCCACTGAAACTCAGTGTATCATCATCACTATAAATGACATCATGAACCATCTTTGTCTGCAATGCATGAGATCAGTCCATACATCACTGAAGGGAACTTAATAATGACAAGAAAACATCAAGCCCAAGCTCCAACATACACCAATCACCTTATACAAATCCTGAGAAAATGTATCTCTGTCACACTGGCAGAACCATTATCATGGTAAGGTAATCAACACTAGAGGCCAATATTCACCATACTCAAAATGTACCAATCATGCCTTGATAATGCTTCTTGGATTGCTCTTCATCCTAAAATGAATTGAACTATAACCTTGGAGTGATACTAATCATGAATATTAAGCAATGAATTTCATATTGATAGGACTACACTCCTGTTATGATCAACATGAAGCATGTTGAACTCCTTAACTGATCAACATAATCAATATCAAATGATCAACACATAAAGAACTGACTTTTGACACCAACATCACAACAACAACGCAACTCAAAGATGAGCAACCAATCAACCAACTCAACATGATCATGACATGAAAGGCATCCTCCACCTGAGGTACTCACTTTTGACATTAATGACAACCATCATGCCAAAGTCAACAAACTCCCCCTTTGGCATTGATGTCAAAGTAACATTACACTTCCACTTTTCATCTTCTCCCCCTTTTGACAACAATGACAAAGAAATGAAAATCTCCCCCTGAGGCAAACACAAAAACATAGCAAACCATATCAAACCAAGATCAAAACGCCTCTGCACCTATCATCGCTTCTACGAACCAAGAACACTACATGACCACAGATTTCACTGTCCCTTGAAAAGAGCACCTTGAAAGATCACTGTCACCTTACACCTGCCAACTTCATTTTCTTGACCACTAATATCTTGTAGTATGTGAACTATTGAAGAAGCCATGCAAACTCTATATGAAACACCTACTTTTATCTCACCTGGTAGCATGAAGTACCAACCCAAACATATTCACCATCTCAAGAAAGAACAACACCACCTGAATCATGAGCAACAAACTTCACACAACATGAAGCATAGGCAACCACCAACATATATGTAGTTTAAGAAGACCACTTGAGAACACCTTGCTGTCCAGATCATGACAACTTAGATTTGTGGCATAGCACATTTTGACTGTCAGAGTACACAATCACACAATCTTGCCAAAATACTTGAACAAAACAGAGAGCAAAAGAAGCACAATATAGTATTACTCCCCTTACAAACCACTGTCAATGTTTTGCATATCATTAGCAATATCAAACATATCAGTGTCATCATATCATCATATCACTCTCACATTATATGAAACAATCAAGCCACTTTCCATTGAACAATTAGGGACTTTCTAACTGTCTTCCTAGTAACACCAACAAATATCCATGAGAAAGACATTATATGATCTTCAAAATCTACCAGAAGTTGTATCAAAGCGTATGATACTGTCAAGATATCAACTCACAAAGACATTGTCAAGAAAACACAAAATGTAATCATACTTGTAACTGTCATTGTAAATGTAGATGGTGTGAATTAGATGACCAAAATTTGTATGGAATACATCTACCTACTATCACTGTACCAAATGCACTTGAACCATATCACCTTGAGGAACATTTTGATGAACTTTTGATACCACTGCCCATGATGTCTTCATTGTCATACTTGACCAAGATCATACTCAAGCAACCAATCTAATAGAAACATATAAAGCAAACACATGGTCACACAAGTATACCATTCCAAGTGCTACTGTTACATTATATTACTGTATTTAAATAGGGTTTTCATTGTCATAAAAGTTTACTAACACTAGACTAACAATCAAGAAAAGAAAGGCACCAAAGAACTACACAACTATCACTTCATTGACCACTGCTTTGAGATCTTGTTTAAGTGCATACACATGATGAGAAACTTCTAGAATGAAATATGAAACAACTCCATAATAATTGGAGACCACAACTGAGCATATCATTATTAATGACTAGGAGTCTGAATAGTCAGAGATAGAGACCCTTTGCAAAATGTCTGCTCCAACTACTTGATATCAAATCTTCTTATGCTCTTACCAAAACTTCTTGATACTACCCTTCAAGACAACATTCTATAAGCTTCTTCGAAGCTATGCACTAATACCACCGACTTTCAACTAGAGAAAATAGGCTATCATGAAGCATTTATTGTGCAAGTAGCAATCCCCAAATAATAATACCACTGTACACTATTTGACAAGAAAGAACATTTTCAAGAGGTCTCTGAGATGAAGCATAAAAAAATGAATCAACAAGATCCACCAATCATCCAAGATATCAACACCATGATCTTCACATGACATATCCACACAACCTTGATACTCATTCCTTGACATACTCCATTCAAAATTGAACCAAAACACCTATTACACTATCAAGAGATTACTCCATACTACATATCATTGCATGACTTTCACTGTCACTGTCCATTGTTGAAAACTAAGAGAAAGATCAATATTACTAACCATCACCTATCTCTGTCTTGTCAAAAACTGCAATACTCAACAACTATCTTATCTGATGTATACATTGAGTCACTTGCTTGCTTTGTCACTGTTCAAAAACATGCCACTATAGCGGATACAAATATCATTGTGTCAAAACATCATTTAACAACATCTTGTATCTACAACCTTCACTTTACCATTCAAACTTTGCCATCATTGCAACAATTATTTCAAACCAAGGACATCACTATGACACTTATGCATGATTGCAAACTGTGTATCAACAATTCTAACAAGCACATATCTTGATCTATCTCCTAATCTGACAAGAGCACATCAACTCAACTCAACAAACACTGCTCAATTGCTACTGTCAAACTAGGGAGCATTCACTGTCACTGTCCATTGTTAGAGATGATACCATTAACAACAAACTGATATAACTTACTTGAAACATGATGATCCTGAATGAAGCATGATGACAAGCATCTCCTTTGATGCCTTTAATGAAGCATGTCCACATCTTGAATCATAGGCACCAAATTTCTCAAGGCAAGCAATACTTTTGCACTATCAAACCAACATGGAGAGATGATCAAGGCATGAACACCATTACAAGAAGAACACAACATGTTGAACATCTTTGAAGCATGACCTCCTATATCAATAATCTTTGATTAAAAAAACTTGCATCATGATACTAATGCCCACTTCACAACAAGATAGACAACAATACCACCTTCAAAGCACAGAGATACTGTCACCACTGAATCTCTATCAAGACAAATCACTGTCATAAGAATTGAACCATAAATGGTATAGCTCAAAGGTTCACATCAGCACTGTAATTATCACTTTACATTTGCCAACTGCATCTCCTTGAAAGAAAATATTAGCAGATTGAGATCTAGAGATTGCTATAGGTCAACACTATTATTGCAACACAAAACACTGTCATCACAAAGAACTGTTAATCAATATCTCCTGAAGCACATCAACACCAACTGAACATGAAGAGACTAAAATATGTGTGAAGTGAAAACCAATACAGTACATCATGACATAAAGACATCCTGACTCCTGATGATCATAAAGAATGAGTCCTAAACCATGAAGTATGATACTATGAAAATCATGACAACTTAAGTAGTTCCTGATGAACACATGATTATGAACAACAAACTCCAATCAACCACCACAATATTGTTCTCAACACTTCTCAAGTGTTGTTTATGGGGCTGAATGATAATACATTAATCATCTCCCCCTCAACTCATGCTTTTCTTTATGCACTTATAGATGTCACTTGTGTAGTATGCACAAGATTAGATTCTTTCTTCTCTTTTTCTTGTTTCCTTCTCCAAACTTTTATAGTCCCTATTTTCTTGTGATGACTAAAAGGTTTCATTAAATCACTTCTACAATATTGTGCTTTGTGTCCAAACTTATGGAATTTATAGCATGTAACCTTATAACTAACAAGAGGAACAAAATCATATTCTTTTGACAACCAAAAAGAACTTTTATGACCATATCTTCCATTTATCCAATAGTCCCTTTCTATATGACCAGCTTGGTTACACTTGTAACATACCACATTGTAACTCTTATTCATCATTATATAAGGACTTTTATTCTTATGCCATTCAAAATCATTTCTTGAATGAGTTCTACAGTCTCTAGCTCTATGACCATAAATATGACAGGAATAGCAATAACCATGAAACTGAGAATAGTTGTACCTTATTAAATGGTATTACCTGAGAGGTGAAGATCTTGAGAAGCTACTTGTCCTTCTTCCTTCATCAACAAGTTTTTCTTCTGTCTTGTCTACAGGAGCAACAACATGATGACCCAAATCTATCTTCTTCTTGGGTGTATTCCTGACTTTAGAGGTCTGTCCTTCTTCATATCCTAGGCCTGTAGTGTCCTTATGATGCTTTTGCTTCCTCAACAAGTCATTTAAGCATTCAATACTCTTTTCAAACTACAGATTCTTGTCCAACTTAGAAGATGCCTTTTCCAATTCCTTTCTCAAAGAAACTATTTCTAACTCTAGTTTTAAGCATTCATTAGTTTTGATTTCAAGATAAGATTTTGTAAAATCAACTACCCTTTTGGACTCTTCAACTTTAGTTTTTAGACAAATAATCAGTTTGTTAGATTCATCTTGACTCTTTAAGTTCACAATCAGATTTCTTGCCTCTTCAAGTTCTAAAGAAACTTTTGCAAAATTTGAACATACCTTGTCTTTGGAATCTTTTTCTTGTTGAAGTTGGTCTTCTAGTCTTTGATTCTCTTTTTTGAGTTGCTTGATTGTATCCAGAGCACACAAGAGTTCACCTTCTAAATCAACCTCACACTCCTGTTCATCACAATCCCATTCATAGTCATCTTCACCCACAAAGAGATTTCCTTCTTTGTCATCAATCTCAACAACTAAATCATCTTCTCTTTCATTAATTTCTTGTCCACCTACACTCACAATGAAGTCTTCCTTTTTATCAAAACTCTCAACTGCAAGACCATTCTCTTTATCACACTTTGTATCAATATTTAGGGATGACTCGTGCAACAACTCATTGCTTGACTTGACTGGGGCTTGTTTTACAATCTTTTGCTTGGCATCTTTCTTTTCTCTATTTCACTTACACTTTCCCATAGTACTCCACTATCAGGATCTCCTAAGTTGATTAAAATTTGAACAAGGAACCTAAGGCTCTGATACCACTTGTTGGAGTACAGGACTTCTGAGAGGGGGGGTGAATCAGTGGTCTATAAACTTTCAACTTTCAAAACTTAACTCACCAGTATTATGCACAGAAACCCATTGAAAACATAGTCACAATGATATGTAAATTAGGATATAAAACTCGAACAAAGATGATCAAACAAGAACAATATAACAAACCATCAGGAGGAAACATAACACAAGTTTTATGAGTGGAAAACCCTCATAGGGATAAAAAACCACTCGAGAAAAATTGCCTCACTAGCTTAATAAAATCCTACTAATCACGAAGCCGCACTGGCTACACAACATGCCTCACTGGCAAATACAACATGCCTCATTGGCAAATAAAACTATCTCATTGGCAAAAACAACTGCCTCACTGGAAAAATGGTGTCTCACTGACATGATATGATTGCATCAATGGTTTGAATACAAAAAGAAGAAGTTCAGAGGGTTACTCTGATTCACTATAATGCACTTGTTCACAAAAACCCTTAATGCAGCACCAACATAAAGACCATAAGATACTTATCTCCTCTGCTGACAAAAATATATTTATGCAATATATTACACACTGCACATCACCTAGTCTGAAACCCCTCACCTAATCTGAAGGCCCTTTTCATACACACAAACAACTAGAAACCTTTTTCATGCATTCAAAACATATCATAACTTCAAGATCCCCAAATACATAGTTTTACTTCATCAAATTTCACAATTCACACATGAATATGTAGATATGTCTCTGTGAAACACAAAACACCCATTCTTTTTCCCTAAAACTTCTTTGAGTCCTTTTTATAAATTTCCTTGGCCTTCCTAGTTCGGTGGTAAACTGCCAAAATAGTTAAGGGCTACATATATTCCAACTACCCGTCAAATTTATCAAAGCAACAAATCCGTTGGCATTTAAACTTCTACCTTTGATGTCACTTTTCATGCCTTTCATACTTTAAACATGAGCCATCGATTTCCATTTGGGTGCCCATTCCACAAGACTCAACCGGGTCTCTCGGTCTTACTAGGAAAAGGGGTCGGTATCCCAATGGAGCCGGTACCCTCAAGTCTTCACTTAAGTTGTTTTAACCTGCGCTACTAAGTCATTGAATAAAAAGACAAAAAGCAATGATGAGCAAGCAATGTCTCACATATACCTTGTATGACCTTTGTTAGGGTTTAGAACACACTTAATAAAACCCTAATATGAAGACCTCGTAACATATTTTCAAGGATCCCAATGCTATATCTCATTCCATTGAAACTTAGTGTATCATCATCACTCTAAATGACATCATGAACCTTCTTTGTTTGCAATGCATGAGATCAGTCCATACATCACTGAAGGGAACTTAATAATGACAAGAAAACATCAAGCCCAAGCTCCAACATACACCAATCACCTTATACAACTCCTAAGAAAATGTATCTCTGTCACACTGGCAGAACCATCATCATGGTAAGGTAATCAACACTAGAGGCCAATATTCACCATACTCAAAATGTACCAAACATGCCTTGATAATGCTTCTTAGATTGCTCTTCATCCTGAAATGAAATGAACAATAACCTTGGAGTGATACTAATCATGAATATTAAGCAATGAATTTTATATTGATAGGACTGCACTCTTGTTGTGATCAACATGAAGCATGTTGAACTCCTTAACTAATCAACATCAAGGATCAACATAATCATTATCAAATGATCAACACATCACAAAGAACTAACTTTTGACATGAACATCACAACAACTCAACTCAAACATGAGAAACCAATCAACCAAATCAACATGATCATGACATGAAAGGCATCCTCCACCTGAGGTACTCACTTTTGACATCAATGAAAACCATCATGCCAAAGTCAACAAACCTGTTGTAGGGGTTGGACAACATATCTCTCTCTATTGGTAACAGTTTGGCAGGTATGGCAGCATTTGATATGTTCAACAATATCCTTAAAGATTGTTGGTCAATAGTATCCTGCTCTCAGGATAGCATGTGTAGTGGCCAGGTGAGATCCATGTGTTGTTCCAAAGTTATCATATAATTATGTGAGAACTTTATCAGCCTCTAGCTTGTCCAAGCATCTAAGGTATATTCCTTCATAATTCTTCTTGAAGAGGATTCCCCCTTTTATCATGTACTTCTATGATATGATCTTCAAAGCTCTCCTTTGAGAAGCTTGCATCTTTTGTGGGCACCTCCTAGTGATCAGGATATGTCTGATATCTGAATACCAGTCATCATTCTCTTATGTGTTCACTGCATATTGTTGACTCACCAAGTTGGGATCAATTTCAACAATCATCTGGTTTAAGGCTTGTCCTCTAACCAACTTCATGGGAGTTATGTCCATGTCATATTCTTGGAGCACTATTATCCATTTTGCTCTCTTCTCTCTAGGCTCCTTCTATGTAAGGAGCATTTTGACAGCTGCATCAGACACCGCAACAATTATCTTGATTCTCAAGATATAGTGTTTGAAGTTCTTTACTGCTCTGACCAAAGCAAGGGCTTGCCTTTCAACATCCATATACCTAAGCTCTACGATCCTAAATGGAGAGCTCATAAAGGTGATGGAATTCTCCTCCTTTTCTTCACTCCTCTATGTTAGGACTGCTGCACAGGTATGCTCTGAATCAAATGAATATATGTAAAACTCTCTTGTATAATCTGGGCTAATCAGGACAAGTGCATCTGCTATGGCCCTTTTGATATCCTCAAATACAACCTTTGCTTTAGATGTCCATTCAATTTTGGCATCTTTCTTAAGCATTGCATTGAGTGGCCTAACAATCTTTGCAAATCCTGTTATGACTCTACCCTAGCAGGGTCAATGGTGATCCCATTTTCTAACATTACATGACCAAGCAGCTTACCTGTGGTCACCCCAACTATGCATTTCTTTGGGTTAAGTGAGACACCATATTGCTCACACTTCTTAAGCACCTTCTTGAAGTTTTCTATATGGTCACCTCTCTTCTTTGAGAAAATGGTCAGGTCATCTATATATATGATGATGCGCTTGCCCACTAAACCTCTGAATGCTATGTCCATTACACGTTGGAATGTGGCTCTAGCATTAATCAGGCCAAAAGGCATACATATATAAGCAAATATCCCCCACTTGGTGGTGAATGCTGTCTTTAGTCTATCTATTTTGTCTACCATCACTTGGTTGTATCCTGAAAAACCATCCAAGAAAGACATCATTTGGGCTCCATTCACTATCTATAAAACTTTATCTAATGAGGGAAAATGATAATTATCCTTTTCTGAGGCTCTATATAAATTCCTAAAGTCTACATACAGATGTATGTCACCATTCTTTTTTTTGACTGGTACTAGATTGGCCACCCATGTTGAGTGCCTGACAGGAAATATGATCCTTGCATTCAGTAACTTTTTGACATCCTCAAAGATTATGGGCTCCAGCAATGCATTGACTGGCCTCTGTTTCTGCCTAAATGGCTTGGCATCTGGCTTTAGTGGGATAGTATGGGTGATGATTGATGTATCATATGTTTTCAGTTCATCATAGGTCCAGGCAATGACATGGATATAATCTTTTAGTGCCTGAGTTATTCCTTCTTTCTCCTCTTTAGAACAAACATTACCGATCAAGACATTCCTTGTGTCCTCGCCATGTTCTATGTTGACAGGTGAATATTCTCCTCCATCTGTCTTGGGGAGATCTTTTTGTTTTATCATGTTGTCCAAGTCAAAAGCTCTTTCAAGCTCAATCATGCCTTTGGGAATTTTGTTTCTTGGCAAGTCTATGATTTCTTCTTCTTCCCATAATGATCTTCTAGGTTCTTCTCATCTAGGATCTGCGCTTCGAATATATCCCTATTCGCTATGAAGTCTAGGATATTCTGGTCATCGTCAAATACTTGGAAATTAGTCACATTATTAGGTATGGACAACACTGATACCAATTCTATTGAAAATCTCTTCATTCCAGAGATGGACAAAGGTTCCAATGTGCTGGTAGCTAGTGCAAGTGTGTCAGCTCTGTGATTTTGTTCTCTAGGGACATGCATGATATTGAATGCATCAAATCCTTTTATTAGGTCCCAAAATCTATGCCTATAGTTTGACAACTTCTTATAGTTACATGTATAAATACTCCTGACTTGTTTTACCACTAATTCTGAGTCTCCATAGACATACAAAATTTTGACTTTCTTCTTGAGAGCAAACAACAATCCATGAATTAAGGCTTCATACTCAGCCACATTATTAGTGCATGGGAACTATAGTCTATATGCTGTTAAAAATGACCTTCCTAATGGATCAATGAGGTCAATACCTACTCCAGCTCCTTGTTTGGATTTGGAACCATCAAAACTGAGAATCCATGGTTTATCTTCTATTAATGGCTTGTTAGGACCTTCTCTTTTCTTTTTGTCTCTTGTTGCTGCACGACTAGATATCCATTTTAACTTTTGAGGCTCAGTCTTTATCACCTCTGGTGATTTTTGTGAGCATAACATATCTTTTCTTTCCATCTCTTTGATACTAACATCTTTATCTTCAGGATATGTCGTAATCTCTTTTCTTTCATACTTTGGAATATCCCTGGTATCATGTAATTTATCACTGGAGCACATCTGCTCTTCTTTATTCAGTATATGTAGGCATAAAGTGCATGTTGTTTCTGAATGTGGTGCTTCATGGAGTCTGCACCACCCTTCAATCATTGCATGGTGTAGAGGAACCCCTTGTAAAATTTGTCTCTGAATTTGTTTGGACAAAAACCCCTCAAATTGTGTCAAGTGTCTCCTATCTTCATCTGATAGTTCGTAGTCTGACTCGATTAGGCAATCGGTCTCTAGGGTGATAACATTTTCTTTTTCATGAGAATCTTCTTCACATATCAGGATTTCTTCTAAATTAAGCTTGTAGGTCTTATCTTGATGTATGCTCTGCTCATGTGTCCCTGTATCTAGAAAAAACAAATAAGAATCAGTACCATCATCATCAGATATTTCACTAACATTGGTTGGTGATGACCCTATTTCACTACAAGTTCTTTCTAACTTGATCAAATCCAGACATGCATCATAGTTCTTTTCTGAATGTGCTTCATCATGTAATCTGATTCAGGTAGTTAGCTGATGGCTTTTGTCACTGTATTTTGAGCAGGGATTTTTTAGTGGTGAATATTCACCAATTGGTGAATATCGCAGATCGGCCAAGTTAGAATTGGTGAATAAATCACATCCAACAGGGTGGTCATGAAATTGCCCAGATTTTACGTATTATTGGTCGAATCCATATCTAATCGCCATCGATTTATTTTATGAGAATCAATGAAGTAAGATTTTTTCTATAACAAACTACACATTTCAAATGGGTTGACTAATATTTTTTCCTGGAATCTCGGAAGCAAGTACTAAATCACCTATATATTCTCCAATACTATTAAAACAACATTGTGTATCGAGACACGTTTTGCCAACTCCATTAAATTGTTGCTGTGGGTGAGGACCCATTTCACCAACCCCATTAAATGGTCACTGCGCGTGAGGACCTATTTCACTAATCAAAATTTACAAGTAGTTGATTATGAGGGGCCATTTCACCAATTTCCATGACACCTCCATGCTAATCGTAGGGCCATATTCACCTTGGAAATTACAATGTATGTAGTCCGTCGAGGTTTGATTCACCAACACTTAAATGTATTCCTTATATAATCACGTGGGATTCACCAAATTTTTTAATATACCATATATAATTCTCACGGAATTTGCCAAATATGGATTGATATAAATACAATCAAAACTCTGATTTATTCTTACATATTTTGTTCAGTTTTGAACTTGTGAGCTCTCGATTCGGATTTCATAAGTTGGAGTTGGAACCTTGAAGTTGATCGTAGGCAAAGTTACAAACTTACAACACATGCATTCCTGCATTAACAAATAGCAAGTCAATGAAAACCTAAACTTAAAGGTGAGTAATAATTTTTTCATTGTATTAGTGTTATAAGATTTCTTTATCTCTTTTCCATTCTTGATTCAATTTTAAAGAATATATTTAGTAGGGAATGGGATCTATATTCTATGAGTATGTCCTTAAACAAGAAGACATTTTTTTCTAGCTTTTATTTGAAGTGATAGATCAAGATGTTGAGCTGCAAGTGCGACAAGGATAAGACTCCTCAGGGTGGTGAAGGGACTGGGAGGCCATCAAAATGTTGAAAACATGGAGTTAGTATACAGTCTTACTTTGGAACTGGCAATGTTTCTGATCGATCAAATCAAGATGGAGCTACATCATCAACTCTTGCACCAAATATTAATGAAGAAGCCATTTGTAATACCTCATCACCACTAGAAGGTGGGATTGCCATTGAGTCAAATGAGGATGGCAATACCGCATAAGATGTTCCAAGGGATACCCTGGTTAGCTAGAATGAGGATGGCAATACTGCAGAAGATGTTCCAAGGGATACCCTGGTTAGCCAGAATGAGGATGGCAATACCACAGAAGATGTTCCAAGGGATACCCTGGTTAGCCAGAATGAGGATGGCAATACTACAGAAGATGTTCCAAGGGATACCCTGGTTCGCGAGAATGAGGATGGCAATACCAGAGAAGATGTTCCAAGGGGTACCCTGGTTAGCCAGAATGAGGATGGCATATCTGCAAAAGATGTTCCAAGGGATACCCTGGTTAGCCAGAATGAGGATGGCAATATTGCATAAGATGTTCCAAGGGAAACCCTAGTTAGCCAGAATGAGGATGGCAATACTGTAGAAGATGTTCCAAGGGATACCCCAGTTAGCCAGATTGAGATAATTGACTTGGATAAAAAGAAAATGCTAGCACTGTAGATGATGTTGACAAGAAGAAAAGAAAAGACAAATCAAAAGATTCAAAACTAGGGCGTGAGTGGGAAATGTCAAGGAATTTTTAGCTTGATTGGGTGTCAAAGTACCCATTCATTGAACCAATGGAGAAATAAAACAAAGATGAACAACCAACATAATGCAAGTGTATGATTTGTAGTTGGAAATGTAAAAGAGACAAGAAATTGCAGCTAAATCTTGACACTATAGAAAAGCATATAGGTAAAGTTTATGAAAAACAAATCATAGACGGAAAGGAAACATTAGTAGTAAGATGGAAATCAAAGGAAGAATGTCTTCATGTGAAGTATGCCGTGGAATATGATGAGCATAAGAAAAGAATGACGAAGCTTGCTGCAAGTGGAGGTACAATCAAGGCTCAATTTGGAAAAGCAATGGAAGGAGCACAACTGGCAAAAACTGTTCAGATGAGTGTTGTTTTTCATATTTTGTCCAGAAGGTGTCCTATGACAGACTACCTAGAGTATAGTAATTTATTATCTTTTTTGAGTGTTCCTCACTATCCTAGCACACATTAGTCAATAAATGTTGGATGGGAATGGGCAAACTGTCTCGCTATGATGGAAAAGCAAGATTTAAAGGAGAATGTAAAAGAGTCAAACTTCATTGCATTATCTTTAGATGAAGTTACTGCGGTAGATAATACTTCTTGGGTCTGTACGCATGTATATACTGTAAAAGAACATGTCTGCTGAGCTCATCTACTTTGTGTTCATAAAATGAAGGATAGTTCAACATTGCAAAATCTGTCTAAACTAGTTAAGAAGTCTTTGAATGAAATTGTAGGTATGGATGACTTGACAATTGCCAAAAAGTTGGTGTGTGTAGGAGTTGAGAGAGCTGTAGTAATGCAAGGTCATAGGACTGGTCTTTGCACAAAATTACAAACTAATTGTGCACCATACATATTTGCCATTCACTGCATGGCCCACAGAATGAATTTAGCATTTAAAATTGTAAGCAAGTTTCCTACAGTATCAAAAGTTGAAAATCTAGTTTGCGAGCTCCACGCATACTTCTGCAGAAGTTTCAAACGTTTTGCGAAATTTAAAAATTTTGCCGAGGGAATAATAATAGGAAACAAGCTTCTAAAGTATGTTGATACCAGATGGATCTCCTTGCATGGACCAACGCAACAAGTTATTTTAGAATAACCATCCTTGATTGGAATAATGTACGAGCATCGTAACATAGTAGACAAAGCTCCTGACCTCTTACATAGGTTAAGCGATATAGAGACACTCTTAACTTTATCTAGTCTTCTCCCCATGCTAGATGAAATGAACAATCTTGTGAAGAAAGCCCAAGATAGAACTATGTATATCTATGAGTATACCAAACTACGTAGAATGACATGCATGGCCCTCGATAATCTATATCTAGATCTAACTTCTTAAAGCCCAATTTTTTTTAGGTGGCAGATAATTACAAATTTGAATCATCCTAAAAATTATTTACAGTTTAATGTAAGTGGGGAGTTATGTGCCTTTGTACGTGGATTTGAGATACCAATGCACCAATGTAAGATGGTCAGGCACTCTATCAGAGAAGTCCTTGTTAGAAAAGAAGATTTTGATGGCATTGTTGAATTTGTTAGTAATAATTTGAAGGAAATTGCAAGCAATCTTTCAATAGAGATTTATAATCGATTCCCTCAAGAAGAAATACTTGATGCCATGTCTATTGTGTATCCTCAATTTTGGGTTCAAGGCCACCGAGATAGCCCAAGCTTTTTTCATCAAAAAGTAACCAGCTTGACCGCATACTTTTCAAAAAGTGCAGAATGCAATGGACAAACAATAGAAGGAATTATAGATGGAAATAAGCTTAGAGGACAATGTAGTCAGTTTGCAAGAAATATGATAGACCAGTTTAATGCCATGGAGAATCCCTTTGAAGTGGGATCAATAACAAAGGCTTGGAACAACTTGGGTCAAAGTGAAATGTTGCGTGATTCGATATCATAATATTTCAAACTTGCTGATTTATGTCAAACAATGATATTAGGTTCGGTGGAAGATGAGAGAGTTTTCAGTGCATTGGGGTTTTTGAAATCAAAGATAAGAAAAAAACTAGACAAGAATTTGAAAAATTGCTTGAGGGTGTTAGGAAGTGCGTATAATGTCAAAATTTTCCTTATGAAAGGGCACTTAGAATCTGGAAGTCCATATGCAAAAGAAGAGGGTTGTGCAACACTTCAAGTTCAAATGATGGTGGTGGTGGGACAAATGACAGTGACACAATAACTGATGAATTTGACTTTGAGACTCAAAATCAAGATGAAGAAAATGAAGACCAGACTTATAATCAAGACGACTCTTTTTCTTTATCTGAACGTCAGTTTGAGGACCCTGACTCAATTTGGGAAATGGAAGTGAATTAACAGTTTTTAGGTATTTATACTGCATTTCATGAATCATATTCCAAAACTGTAGTTGATGATATTTTATATTGTATTCCTTGAAATTGTGAACCAAATTGAATACATTAACATATTATTAATTATTTCATATTTTAATTGTGTCATACTGATAAGTTTTACATGTACTTAGTGATTCATCATTCAACTCAATGCTTAATATTTCCTTGCTAAAGTTGATTTGTGCATAAAACATTAAAGAATTTGCAGTAAAGTAGAATTTTGGTTTTTGATTTGATATGTGATTCTGCATCATTTTTCACAGTTTATGAATTATTTTAATCAGTGCCTTATCCTCAACTGAGTCAAAAAATGAAATATACTCCTACAACAGACCATTTGATTCGCTAGTTTAGGGTTTGTCTTCATTTCGTACATAAACCTAACCTTTTAGCCTTTTGCGTTGTAATTTTAAGTTGACTTGTTACCGCTGGTTCCCAGTCATCCAAGTTCACACTTAAGCCATCAAACCCGTTAGTATTACTAGCCCCTTTGCCTTGTCTCATCAGTCACCGCTTGGTTGGGAACATTATGCATCAAAATGTTTAAAGGGGTTAAATATTTCATCTTTTATCTTAAGTCTTGACCCCCAACGTTTTATGTGAATTATGTCCCTTTGTCCCATCAACCTAGGGATGCCCACTTTTAAGTCACAAACAATTTGCATGTGCATATTTGAACATTAATGGGAGCCACTAGATCTTGCAGATTGAATCCTAATCGCTTCCTGCCAGCTCGCTTGAATAAAATAATGTTTTAAGAAACCCAGAGGGATAGCGAGCTAGTGACACCTGTTGCCTGTCAAAGTGGGACCCATCGTCCACTATAGGTGTTGAACATCAAAGCATTGAAAGTCAACATCTTTAGAGTCAATCTCAGTCGTTCCCCACTAGCCCACGGGGGGCCCACCAAAAGCTTTCATCTCTTAGAGGGATAGCAGGGAGATGATGTGTGTCTTCATTTGGACCGTGGAAGAGACTTTAGAAGACATGACATGAATTTTTTTGAAATATTTCGAAGGAGTGGCATTGGGTTTTTAAACAGTGAGCTACTTAAAGGAATTATAAAGCACATGGGCAAATATGCGGTAAGATATTTTAATCTTAACCGTCTGATGATAAAAAAAGTTAAGCTGCTAGGCGGATGACTAAGGAGGTTAAATAACATGCAAGTTGATGGGCCCAGACTTAATTTGGACTGTTCCCCGCTACCCCGCTATCGTAGATCTAAACACTGCTGAAGCCAAAGGGATAGTAGGTAGTCTCAATAGCAATGACATGTGAATAAAACATTTGAAATGGTAAATGACATTAGCTTAACATATTAACAATAGTAGCATATAGAACAATGAACATCAACACTCATTGAATGTGTATCTAGTAGTTGAAACCAAAGTTTTTATTCAATTGATAAAATAAATAATACAAATAATTGAACATCAACACATTACTAAATTTGAGTTTTCTATTGATTTTCAAATGAAGGAATACATAGAGGCAATGCAAAATATTGCTCAAAGACAACTCTACACAGAGCTGAGTTAGAACTTGGAAACTCATATTATCAATATCAAATCATTGTAATAGCTTTTTTTTAGCAAATTCCATTGTTCATGTGGTGGAATTAACATTTCTTCTAGCTGATGTTGTCTGACTTAAATTTTTGTTAACAATGTATGATCGAATTTCAATTTGGATCCTGACTTGAATGTTTCAGCCAAAGATACATTCAAGATTATCAGTGGTTTGATGCAATCCAAAAAGTTTGCCTCATCTGGGTTCTGAGGAAACTGGTCCAAATCTATCTTCCTTGCATCCTCCATCTTCTTTCTAAAATTATCCTTTCTAATGAATTGCTCATTTGTGTCAAAAGCCTGTGGCAAACCAAACTTTGTCAAGTTCCTTACCTTTTCATCCTCCTGAATCTTTGTTGCAGCATCAATCACAAATTCTATTGTTTCATGCATTTTTGAACACTTTTGAATGATAGATGTCACCTTCATTGAGGCTTCAATCCGATTAGTAATGCCTTTTGAAATTAATTCATTGTCACTGGCTTTGTAGACTGTTTCTAGAACTTGATTTGCAGATTTCTCTTCTGCTTGCAGTTGCACATTTTTGTTGTCCATTAAATATTTGCTCAGCTTATTATGTAGTCTCATGGAATCAATCAATTGAAAGAATTCACACAAATGATCAATCCTTTGCATTATTTCCTCCCATATCTTTTGTTTCATGTGCCTCATTGTTTGTCTACAAAATTCAGTTAACTTATTTTGACAAGATTTTACTTCATTTTTTGCTTCCATAAGCTCTGCGGCCAATGTTTCATTTTTTTTTCTCTCTTTCTCTAATTTTTGTTCGCACTGTTCATTTGCTTTCCCAATGCTTTGTCCTAATTTTTCTGAAGTGAATTTTTCCTCATCATATTTCTTTTTGCTGTCATCTAACCTTTTCTTCAGTCCATTCAATTCCACCTCTGTTTGTTTATCCTCTTTGCTTGTTGATGTAGAGGTAGATTTTTTTATTCTTTTTTCTAATTCATTGCTCCTGTTATCTGTTGCTTTTGTCTTTGCTTTCTCATTTTCTAAGTCTGCCTATAATTTTTCTATTTGATTCTGCAACTTTTTTTCTCTCTATCATGCTTTAGCAATGATGTGTACACCAATTCATTGTTCTTCTTTGATATATTAATTTTGTCAGTATTTTTTAATCTAGAAAAATCAAATTGCAAACTGCTCACCTGAAATTCAGATCGATCCATCTAATTTTTTGGTTTATTTTGAACTGTGGGAACAACAATTGTGTACTCCATGATTACTGAATTTGTGTCAAATGTGGGTAATATCATGGTTGTTATAGGCTTTGAAGTTACAGTAGACAAAGTCTCCATCCGTTGCTTCTTTTCGTTTTTATACAATTCTGATTTCTTTTTAAACTCTTGAATGTAATCAAGACTTGGGGATGCAGGAATAAGGGAATGCTTGAATGGTGAAGGAATAGGAGTACTTGTAATTTCTGTTGCAGCCACACTAACTGGGGGAGTGCCTGGAAATAACTCCTTTGTGGTGGAACTAGTAGTTGGACTTGGAACTATCATAATACTTTGTCTCTTCTGTATCCCTTGATCACTGATTGTTTGTGTGGTATCTTGTATTGGTGTCCTCTTGTGTGTAATTTGTTGTTGGACCTATTGTTGTAGCACATGTTGACTAAGTTCTCCACCAGTGGTAGTGCCAGTTGCACTAGGCTCTCTACCATGGGCATGTTCAAGTTGTGATTGCATCTAACCACGAGGATTAGGATTTGAAACTGTAACAAAATGAATTCTTTTAGGTGTACTTGTATGCCCTTGATCTATTTTATCAACTGACTCAGCTCCAAGGCCTAGTTTATCAACTAGTTTTCTGGTGACTAAATCTATTGGGTTCCAAATGCCTTGTCCTTGGGACCCCAAACCACCACCATGATAACCCATATTTTCAGCTATGGCTGCTCCTGTAGTATATGCTTCTTTTGTGGCCTGACTTGAACTAGGTTTGAAAATGCTTTGTTCATCCCTATCATCATCAGGTTCATCATCACTATCAGTTTCTTCATCTTCATGTTCATTGGGTTGCTCTATATTCCACAATTTGCTAAACTCTTCATCTTCATCAATTTCTCCATACTCTGCAATAGTTCTTGGTTCACCTAGCTCCTTCCTCATAGACCAAAATGCAGTAATTTTTTATCGTGACCAATATTTGTTTGTAACAGACTCATCTGGAGAATCTGGCATTTTTGCTCTAATAGATGGTTTATCACTTTTTCCATAAAAAATGTTGTACCTCATGATTTCATTCTCTGCTAGTGCTCCTGTATTTTGGTGCAATGCCATAAATTTTGCTGACAATTATTCAAAAGAAATACCTTTCTTAGCAACAGTTTTCTCCATTGCTATTTTGACCTCATCCCAGGAATCCTTGTTTCTCAAGTTTTCAAGCAAGGGTTTACTTTGATGTTGAATTCTTCTTGCAACATTCCTATTGGCCACAATCATTATTTTAATGGTGTCACATGGATCATACTGCCAGTGATAGACAGTATCAAAATTAAAATTTTTCAAAAGATCATGTGCCACTTTAAATGCTTTTCTCTCCAATGTGAACCCTCCACATGAAACAGGTAAAGAAGGAAATAAGGTCTTCTTTTCCTAACCGACAAAGTGTAGTTCATCAGTACTCTGCATCTGCCTTACATATTCCAATGCAAAAACCCTTTCTGTCACATGTATTGGAAGTTTGTATGGCTCTACTCCTGATCCATAAAATCTTAGCACAATATATTCTTCCAATAAGTACCAATCAACCAATTGTATTTCTTTTCCTAGTTGAGTGAAATCTCTACATGATATAGGCAATCTAGGCATTGGACTATTTGTAAGTGCTTGATGCAATGGAGCCAAAAAGTAGTCTACAAAATGATTGTAGTTCCTTTGAGAATCATGCATCCTTATCTTAGTGGTCCAATCATATACTAGAGCCATTTCTTTTCCTTAGCATTACTATAGGGCTGACTCTGAAGCTTGTTGGTTTGAAACATTCCACTAAATTTGAATAGAAAAAAATAGCACAAGTAGGTTGTGAACCTAAATGTCTGGAATCTCCTTTAATCATTAAAAAATGTTTATGCATGGATTCTACAATGTGCTCAATAAATTTATATTTTACATGTACACCAATACCATAATCGATATTATATACCATTTCAAGGAGGCTTGCATCCACTTCCCAATTGCTATCCAGTCTGAGGCAAAATGCTAGCATGGAAATAGTATCCTAAGCCCATGATTTAAAAATTTGCAAAGGATAAGGAGGCTTATGGTTACTTTTCAACTTGTTTTTTTCTTGAACTATTTTATTTAGGAAAACATTTTTGTCCCTTTCATCCGCTGCTTCATAATCACTAGCAAGCTTTTCTAGGTCAATGTGGACGTCTCCAAATTCTTCAGTTGTAAACCCCAACACTTTTCCAAATTCTTCTGTATTAATGGATAAAATTTCTTCATTGGTATCCTTATTTACAATTTCTCTTTTTTTATCATCATAATTGTGGGCACAGACCATGATAAATTCTGGGCAAGGGAAAACCTCATGTAACATCATGCACCCTAATCCAGTTACCCACGGTGCATTGATGCTATTAACTTGCTTTTTCTTGGCAGCCTTATTCTGACATGAAAATATAAGTTCTGAGGTAAGTTTACCATGGATGTTAGGATCATAAATATCATGGATTGATCAGTCAAACCTAAGGTTTTAAGCAATCCAGAATAATCTATTTTTCTATTGGAACTTGCTCTGCCTTTCCCAAAAACTTTGTCTGGTCTGCTAGTGGTGGTATATATGCTTATACAGTGTGAAATTGTGAATTCCCTCTTAAGTCCTCCTTAATTTTTCTTAAGTCTCTCAATCCTAAACCCAAAGTTTGACAAAATAAGATTTTAAGAAATGATGAAACGTAACCTAGGAATTCTGTCTTTTGTCTTATTGGCTTTGTTGGAAGTGACACTGCAATGAGCAATCTGAAATCTCCCTAGTGCACTGCAATTAGCAATTTGAAATCTCCTTGTGTGCTGACCCTCTCACTTAATAATAAAATCACTTAGTAGTAGAAAGTTTTTTTTTTTATAAAGTAAAAAAACATTAAAGTGAATGAAATGTCAAGTCAACGTGTTGCTTCCAGACTACACAATTAGTACATGGCTGATAGTTGTCCTGCATTGACAGCTCACAACAATTTCTAAACCATTGATCTTTGTAAATCTAATGGTTATAAGGTGATTCTAGAGATTCAAGTTCGCAAGCCTAGTGCTCTGTGCATTTCATTTCGGAATGCAACTACAACCATCCATCAAATGTTCATCAAACGGTCGAATAATTTATGATATAAACAATTTATAATGTAATTTGTCAATTTGATCGCAACTTTCTTTTTTCATTTGTATTGATTTATGTTTTAAATTTGCATGCAAATATTTTTTATGTTTTAAATCTACAAAGCGGCCTGCATGGCTTAAATTTGACAGTCGACCTTGCCTATTAAGCAATTTTCTTATGACCGTAATCTATTCAATGCTGCCTTTTAAATACTATGTCATACATTGGTATAAGTTGATTATATATAAACCTCAAACCAAATCTATATAAGAATAATCCTATATAAATTTTGATAGTTTGTCCAAAATCTCTCCTTTCATATGATACAGTTTTTTTAAAATTTTGATTGTATTTTACAGTAAAAATGCCTAAATACAACTATACAACTATCAAATTTAAGCCCTGAAAGTGAGTATTCAATTGATATTAATTCAAAAAATTCTTATAGTTGGGGGATAGCTATGCCCCTGGCATATTCTTACAAAAAATTCCCATGTATTACATTTATTACATCAAAATTACATAGCAAAAATCAAAACACTGGCTAAGGGAAACCATAGAAATCACTTATTTCCACTAGCTTTGCGAAGTGCAACACCCATTCCATATTCAACTCCATGTCGAGAGCTCAAGTGCGCCTTAGAAAATTCTGACCAATGATGGCCCAGTGACGGTGGCGGGCGAGAGCCCCATCTATCATGTTGAGAAGAAAGGGAAGCCACAGAACCACCACACCCATCTCTACCCCAAAAACCACCAATGATAGGTCAAAAGATTGTAGAATCCCCACACCCATCTCTGCCCCAATTACCACCTCCAAATCATTATCCAAAAAATCTGGCTTGAAAATTTCTTGCAACAGAATGAGAATATCCACCTTCACACCTCCAAGGTCCAGTAATGACACCAAGAACCAAGAAGCTATGTTGGAATTCACTCTGTATCTATGCTTGTCTATTAAGAAACCCCTCCCAAGCACCATTTTCATGGCTTCCAACTCGAAGAAGCACAAACAGGCAATTCTGTGAGGCTTCGTTATCGCTTTAAGCCTCGATTTTGTGACGAATCCCAAAAAAGCAATTTGCCTTCACAATGCTATAAGGCAAATTGGCGTATCCATTTTTTTGTTAAGCTAGCTTCAATCTTTGGTATGAGAAAGTGTTGTTGGGCTCCATTAAATAGAGTCAGGCTTCATTAATGGCACTCGATTTCAAAGCTTTGGGATATCTTTCCAAGCGTGCCAATATTTAAGTGATATGATGTATATGTTCAAGTGAATTTAATCTACATGCAAATATTTATACTTGATTTGACTTAAGTATATAGATAATACTTAATAGAGTTTCAAACTATGTTCCACGTATGCAATCCATGACACGTGTCACCAATTTTGAATTAAAAGGAGCACAATATTTGTAAATTGATATGTAAGATCCGACCAATTTTATATACAATAAACTAATAATAAATACTATAAAAATAGGGAGTAATTTTTTTTTTTCTAATTTCAACAAAATCATCTCAGATCAAATATATTCAATAAATGAATAATACAATAATCAACAAAACATTAACATTTACATATACTTCAGCACTTTAGAAATCTAAAGTGTCAACATAGTTGGACCTCCATAGCTGATACTCCTCCTCTGTTGGCCAAATGAAATTGACAAGTTTGTTTGCTTTGGTCCTATAGGGTGTGTACTTGATAACCACTCAATTAGCTTCCTTGTCAAATTCCTCTAAGAAAATGCCAGTGTGAATCAGTTTATCCATGCTGCTTCTCAACATATCTAAATCAACAGTGTCACAGATGAGCTTAACTTGAGCAGATATTATTTGTTTTGCCTGGTCCTTCCATAATTATAGAGGTTTAACCCCAACATTTTCACTCAAAATAACAGGAAGCAGATTGAAATTCCATTCATCAAACTTTTTGACAAGCTCCCTGATATTTATTTCCAAAGGACCTACCAACCCCTGAAAATCCTTTATTGAATTTACAATCCTGAGAGTTGGGACAATGTTAGGAGGTACATCCTTGATATGCTTGGTTGTAATTGCCATGTCTCTTAATGCCTGGGCTCTAGGGATCCATGTATCCATTAATGATGTTATTACATCCTTATTCTTATCGAAATCCTTTATGGCATCAAACATAGAAGAATAATTTGAATGAATGCTAATTAATCTCCTATCAATCCCTTTATTCAAGTGTTCAATAACTATAGTTACAATCTTCATATTACTTGAATAAATTGATTCATTGACCTATGACAACAATTTCTTGTACGCCTCAATTTGATCCAATAATTCCTCTTTAGTAGGCTCACTTGATGGAGCTGCACCTGATGTGCTTGGCTCCTCAACTGTAAGGGGTAGGGGTGCATCTCCAAGATTGTATGGAATGATTTCCACTGAAACTTCTAGAAGGACAACAGAGTCAGTCTGTGTTGGGGCATGAGCATGCATATTTTTCAATTGTTGCTTTAACAATGCCACTCCAGTTTCCAACTTGGCAACCTTTTGCTGACTCTCATTATACTCTACAACCATGTCATTATACTTGGTTCTATATTGATCTCTTTCCTCAGTGATATTCTCTACTATTGCCTTTGTGAATTTGACAATGTTCATTGACATGTTTGCTGCCTCAATTGCTGGGGTATCAGACACTCTCTTAATAATTAGCCCTCCACTTATGTTTGGAGCAGGCTCAACAACTGAAGGTTTCCTTGTACCTGGGGCCAATGCCCAAATAGCAAGTGTTTCCCATTCTTCATTGAAAGCACACCCCTGCAAATCCAATTTTGCTTCCTCCTCTATTTCATACAATGGTTTGTCATGCCTCCACATTGTGTCAAAAGCAATTGTTGAGGTTAAATCCCACTCTGGCAGCAATAAAATACCACTTTCCTTCGCCAACTCTCTACCTTTTTCAGCTATTATCTTCTGAAACTATTCTTTCATTTCCTTTCTAAACTCAGCTTGAATAACTACTTCTGGTAATTCAGGGTGCAAGCTTCTCTTTTTGGCAACATTATCAACATATTCATCTCTTCTTGCCCTCTAAGCAAACTCTCTAAAAGTAGGGGTCTGGACAAATGAATCATTTGTCATGAAGGTCTTGCAAGCTTCCTCCCTAAGGTCATTTGTGTTGCTCATCCCCCTTAGGTCTACCTTGCCCAACTTGAGGTTACTTTCTAGTTCTATTATCTCCCTAGGGGGAGAGGACATTCCTTGTCTCATATCCTCCTCAGTGACAATGATATCATCAATCTAAGTCATCTGGTTAATCCACCAAGTTGCTTTGTTCAACCTTTTACTTTTCTGGTAGTGGTTGTCTTGGAGGTGAATCCACTTCAATCATTTGTGGAGTTGCTTGCCTTGGGGGAGATAGTGGTGGCATTTCATGCAATGGTGAGGAAGCTCTTGACCCCTCAGGCTCAGAATCCTCATATGCAGTTGGGGTGGAAATAGATTGTTGCTTCATCACAATACCTTTTCTCCTTGCAAAGACTTTGATCTTTTGTGGTGGTTGGTAGGTAGGCCCTTCCTCCAACACTGGGGCCTTCCCCTTATCCTTTTCCTATTCTTCTCCAACCACAGCCTTTCCTTTGTCAGCAACCAATCTCTCTCCTTTCATCCTGCCAACCACTTGCTGAAAATTCTGGAGCATATATTCAAATTTTTACAATTCATTTTTAAATTGAGGCAGCCGTAGGGGGTCATATTGGCGATCAGTCTTCCATTTTTCCCTTACCATCTTATCATAGGCAATCCATTTTTCCTTCCTATCCTCCCATATTTGGTAATTAAAGATGTTCCTTATAACATCTTCAGGAAAATAGAAGTTATGTATGAACTGATTGCTTCTGATCCTCGCTTTCAATGCAGTCATGAAACCTTTAGGATCATGATTTGTTGGGTGCACTCTCCTCATGTTGTATGGTTCAAGCAATTCATCCATTTTTCTCCACCTTCCACCAGTCATCACAAAGTTTGCAAAAACTATTCATGTTAGGAAGAAGGTTCCTTTCCTCATGTTTAACAAGTGGCCATCTTTAACATTACTCAGCTGCCAAATGATCTCAAGGAATTCAATTCTCAGTGGCACATCTCTTGGGAGAACATGTGGTCTAACCGTAGTGCCATATACTTTGAGAATTGTAAAATCTAGATAGGGGATGATATCTCCCCAGTTGTGATCAATTTTTAAATCAGACCTCCTTTCGTTTTGCTCGAGAAAATCATGTAGTTCAGTTGGAATCCTTGGTGGATTCAGGATTAGGTCATTCCTCAACTTTGATGCAAAGACATTCTCAAACTCCACAAAATCAAACTTCTTATCATCCTTGTCTAGAATTCTTGTCCAACATTGGACAAGCAACTCAACACCGTCCTCCTCCTTTTCCAACTTCATATCATTCTCAAAGAATTTTGCCCTTTTGAATAAAAACATGTACATTAACAGTGAGTGCCACCAAAACTGAACCTAATTTTTACCATTCTTTAATGAAAATAAACCCTCATGAATGTTATCTTCTAGGTAGAAAGCAAAGCCATATACTATGTTGTAAGTGGGGTGTTGGATACGAGCAGCCATATACATGAAACCCATTGGCATTCCAGAAGCAGGATCAAACCCCAAGATTTGACACAAAGAATAGAAGGTTTTCTGAAAATATGGAGCAAAATACTTTATTGGGAAGGGTTCCTTATCTGATGGACCAATAACAATTCTCCCCTTTCCCTTTCCAACTGATGCTAGATGATTTGGCAGCATTGTGATTTTAAAGATGTGTCTTGTCTTCTCATATTCACTCCTAAAGGATTTCAAATCAATTTTTACCAAATCCTCATTCCACTCATGAAGTTGAAAACTTCAGCAATCTCTTCCTTGCTGATTTTTACCATTTCGATCCCATTATACATCCTGACAACTCCGGAGATAGGATCATATCTGGCTGCCACAGCTTTTAACAAGTCCACATCCATGTAGACATTTGGGACAACCAATTTGCCCATGTCCAATCTCCAGGGGTCACATATAGGAGAACTCAAATTCTTGTTCCCAAACTAGTTCTTGAACAATGACCATCCTGTAAGTGGTATGGTGGCATCCTTGATATGGATATGTTTATCTATGAGGCCTTCTTAATTTTGGAACCCTGGAACATAAGCAAACCTTTTACTTTGTCGTTAGTGGAGGACTTTAATTGATCAAGAAGGTCCTGGACTATGGGCCTTTTTGTCTCTCTAGAGCTTGAGGTTTAAGCTCATGGGGGTGCCATTATGGTGAGAATTTTGCAAATTAGGGTTTTAGTTTAGCAAGAATTACAGGTTCACAACTAGGGTTCTGACTTAAAGCAACAATAAAGCTCAAATTTTGTAGTTCAACAATCTAAGAAGGCAAAACCCTAAAAGAAATAAAATTTACCAATAATTCCTATTGACAGAACCACGATAGTGAGCACAAGCAGTAAATTTTAGAAGGTGAGATTTTAACATATGGCTTTGAACGCTTTGAAAACCCTAGTTTTGATCGCCAAGAGATTGAAATTGCGTCTAGAGATTCAAATTTCCTTGAGAGATTGAAATTGCCTCAAGAGATTGAAATTGCCTCTAGATGCTTTAAAACACTTAGATTTCAATTATGCAAAAAGACTGCTTTTATGGCGTTAAAACTGCCATTACTGCTCACTCACGTGAAGAAGAATGACCCCTATGGCCACTTTCTTCAAGCTGCGAAGTCTACTACGAGGCATTACCCCATTAGCCCGTTAGCCCATTGGGTTTATCACCCGTGCATCTTCTAACAACAGGCTAGCGGGGAACGATTAGGATTAACCTGGGCCCTCCAACCTGCTCGCACATTAACTTCTCAAGCCTTCCACTGTCTGCTTAAATTCTTCAACATTAGACGGCTAAGATTAAAACATCTTGTTGAGGAATTTCCCATGTCTCTTATTTAAACCTTTAATAGCTCACCATTTAAGTCTCTTAAGGCTGCTTCAAAATATTTGTTAAAATATTCCAAACTCTAGCCATTGATCTCTTGATGAGATGGTAAGATGGACGACCATGATAAAGTTTTCTGCCACACAGATTTGCTTACTCATATTTTGGTGGACCCCACCTTCTCTTTAGGTTGCGAAGTCTACTACGTGGCATTCACCTGATAGCCCATTAGGTTTATCACCCGTGCATCTTCAGACAATGGGCTAGCGAGGAACTGTTATGATTAACCTGGGCCCTCCAACTTGCTCACACATTAACTTCTCAAGCCATCCGTTGTCTACTTAAATTCTTCAACATTGGATGACTAAGATTAAAACATCTTGCTAAGAAATTTCCCATGTGTCTTATTTAAACCTTTAATAGCTCACCCTTTAAGTCTCTTAACGCTGCTTCGAAATATTTGCAAAAATATTTCAAACTCTAGCTATTGATATCTTGATGAGATGGCAAGATGGACGACCGTGATGAAGTTTTCTACCACATAGAATTTCTTACTCATCTTTTAGTGGACCCCACCTTCTCTTCAGGCTACGAAGTCTACTACGTGGTGTTTGCCCGTTAGCCCATTGGGTTTATCGCCCGTGCATCTTCTAACAATGGGCTAGCAGGGAATGGTTAGGATTAACCTGGGCCCTCTAACCTAATCACACATTAACTTCTCAAGCCATCCACTGTCTGCTTAAATTCTTCAACATTGGATGGCTAAGATTAAAACATCTTGTTGAGGAATTTCCCATGTGTCTTATTTAAACCTTTAATAGCTCACCCTTTAAGTCTCTTAAAGTTGCTTCAAAATATTTGCTAAAATATTTCATTTTCTTCTATAGTTAGCAACTTAGCATTTAAAAAGTGGACCCTGCTAGGTTAACATCGAGACTTAGACAATAGATTAATTATTTTGACCCGTTCCTGAATCCCCACCAAGCGGTGACTGACAAGACTAGGTATAAAGGGCTGGTAAACAGCATGGTTTTGATGGCTTACGTTTCAACTTAGACAACCGGCAACCAGAGGTAGCAAGTCAACATAAGATTATGCAGAGGGTTAAAAGCTAGGTTTCTCATATGAAATGTCAAGCATTGATATTTGGAAATCTAACGGTTCAAGTGTTATTTCAGAGGTTTGAAGTTGCAGGTCTAGTGTTTTAGACATTTTCTTCCAGAATGCAACTACAACCGTCCATTGAAAATTCATTGAATAGTCCTCGGTTATATTAATTTGCACTGACATCTTGCTTCAGACATAATAAATATGTTGACACTTGTCCCCATTCCCGACACTTTATGAAGGAATTTGGACGTGTGGAAAATTTATCCCGGAATAGAACAATATTTGATTTTTTGCCACACACGGTATGATTTTTTATTGGCATAATAGTTTATTTCGCCAATTAATTTTTTATTGGTTTGAAACTATATTTAATTCGCTAATGATTTTTTTTATTGGTTGGAAAATTGGTTTAATTTGCCAATGAAAATATTTTTTTGGGTTTGAAAATAGATTTTAATCGCCCACAAAAATATTTTTTATTTAGAAAATAGATTTCATTCACCCACATAAATATTTTACTGGTTTGAAAATTGGTTTTAATTCACCAATGGAAATATTTTATTGGTTTGAAAATAGGTTTTAATCTCCAATGAAAATATTTTATTGGTTTTAAAAAAGTTACAATTTGCCAAGATTTTCCACAGACTTCTAGCGATTACAAAAGATTCGCCAATCTCAATTTTTTTTCTCAGAAAAATGAAAAAATTTGCCAATAAAATTAATATTTTTCTTGGGAAGTATACATGATTCACCAAGTTTTTACACCTTCTCTGAGAGGGGGTTCTTAAAGTTATCCCTGATTTTGAGGTGTGAAATACTAAGTATTCACCTTGGGAGGACCAGGATTATTATTGGATTTTGGTTCTGGAGGGGTATTGAAGTTGTTGGGAGGAACAGATGTGGTCAATGGACTAGCTGGTCTGTTAGGATTACTCCTCAGGTTATAATTATGCCTACCCTGATATTGTTGTTGGTAAGCATGGACCTCTTCAGGTTCTAGCTCAGGTTCATTTTCATCCTCAAAGGGGAACACATAGTTTGACTCAAATGCTAATGCAGGCTCTTCACAGGCTAATGTGTAAATTTCATGAGTTGAGGTCATTTGATGATGCTAATGAATGATAGAGATTTCTAGCACAAGGGCAGATTATATCCCAAGGCGACAATTTCATTTCCTTCAGGACATGGGAGATCTCTTGCAGTATTAGACACTTCAGCCTAGAAAATACTAGCTGCTATTTTGAATTGAGGGTAGTCTAATTTAGCATGTGCATTGGTATTTTATATTCTGCACCAATTTGTGAGTGCAACGTTTGCTAAATTCACTCTGGTAGTCTTTTTGGGTTTAGTAGGAGGCTAGTTGTCCAATGGTGATGGCAATGAACCATTGTTAGGCTGGGTGTTCCAGGCTTTAGGTGGCCTAGAGGCAGCATTGTTATTGCTATTATTAAAGTTCCTTTCATTATTGTACCCCCTATTAGGATATTCGGACCTATCATTTTTATTTCCATATCCCTTATCAAGATATCCTCTATTATGATTTGACTGAGAATAGAAATTTTAACTTCTCATATGTGTGATTTTAGTAGTTAATTTTCTCAATTGTACAGATATTTCCTTGATGTCATCTTTCTCTTCCTAAACCTTAGCTACTACATTATCCTGTTGAGGTTTGAAGAAAGAGCTACCATTTCTATTGTTTTGCGTTGTATCCTGAGGTACATGTCTAGGATGAGGTATCATCTGGCCATTTCTGTTTGGAGGAGGCATGATACTAAGTGGAGGGACTTGCAGGGGACCAGGCATGATGGCTGGAGGTATCATGACTCCATTAACTTGTGGTTGTATGGGATATGCAGGATATCCAGAGTTAGGTGTAAAGCGAGGTGTTAATTGTTGATTAACTTTAATGGTTTCTTCAAAAGCACCTGCTAATGTAGTTATGGCTGGATGTGTTCTTCTGATGAAAATGGATGTTAAGGGATCTAAGGTTGAATAATATATAGACCTAGCTGCCTCGTCACCTATGTTATATGGATCAACTAGCTTGGAATACATTTTTTGAAACCTGGCATTGAAGTTAGAAATTAGTTCCCCGTCGGCTCTTTTGATTGTAGCAAACATGTGATAAGCAATAGCCAGATCTACTGGTATTTTAAATCTTCCTAGGAAATCTTTTTCTAAAGCATCCCAAGTAGGGAAGGTAGACTGGGAAAGACTAATGTACCGACTATAAGCCTCTTCTCCTAAAGAGTAAGGAAATAACCTACACATGACATCTTCATGTTCTATTCTTGCTCTAAAACAAGCTTCCTTATAAGTTCGGATGTGACCTTCATCATCTTGGTAAGGATGGTACTTCAGATAGATTTTGTCCATATTCTTAGGTAAAGCATGATATGATGTAAACATAAGCGGTGACTGAGTGGCAAAGAAAGACATTGCAGAAGGTACTTGAGGTATTTGAGGCACAATCGGAGACACTGGAGGTGTTCTAATAGGTAAGACCAGGAATACTGGTGAATTAGGACTAGGATTGTGGTGAATATCAGTTGTATGAGGTCTAAGTCCACGAAATGGCAATTCTTCAAAAGGTCCGATGAATCTAGACCTGGTATTAGGTCTGTGAGCCAGAGCTTCACAACTTATGACAGAATATGGATATTTTGACTAGATTTTTGCAAAGATCAAGGTATTTTCTCTTCTAAAGTGGATATTTATGATAAAAAGTTCAAGATTACCAAATATTTGTAGGAAATGCAAATATGGACACGAATTTTGGAAGTCCAGATCACTGATTGTAAATATCGAGTTAATTGACCACAAGGACAGGATATTTGCATAGAATTTGTAGAAATTGTAAATATTGACTCAAATTAAAGGAACTCGAATAATTAACTATAAAGATCGTGATATTTATGCACAAGGTTAAGGTATTTGCAACCAAATCTTTCAAATAACCCTTGACAAGTAAAAACTTTACACAAATACTCAAAGCTAGACCTATTCTCATGAAATTTGAAAATATCACCTCGAATAAGTGCGGGAATGAGATCCAAACAACAAATTTGGGAACTAGAATTCCATTGCTAGCCCTCCTTCTAATGCCAATTTATGTTGATCATGATGTTAGTCATAAACAAACATAGATAAATAAATACAAATCAAACTTGTATCATCTTGAAAGATATGATGAATTTAGAGAATTCATGATCCCAAGTCTCCATGGATTATTCATAATTGTCTGATGTTACTCTGTAGTTTGATGTGCATTGCAGTTTTCCATTCACGGGCCTTATGTTTCTAATTCAGAGAAATTTGTGTCTAGATAACCTTGATTTCACCTGCTTTCTATGAATTTCTAAACAAACAAGGTTAAATCCTACTGTATTTAACTTGATGATGCAGATAATTATGTAAGTTTGATCAATTCTTTTGCATATCACTCATATTAACTAGATTTCACTTTTGCACTATAAATTTATTCAAATGATGTGCCTATAAGCATATATTTCCATGATTTCTAACTTTATTTATGTTTCTTTGCATGATATTTGTCATTTCAACATGCTATTTGCTCAAATATGCTAAAGATACTCAATTATCTATGGAACGTCAGCATATTTCTTTGTATTTACTTGTTATTTTCTGTGTATTTACAAAAATGATGATGATTGAATGAAATTGAACAAATTTGAATAAATTTTTTCTAACTTTTACTAAAAGTAAGTGAATCTTTAGCCATTGATCCATATATACTCTTGATACTGTCATGAAAAGAAGGAAATCAAACCATATGTTCACCAGGATGTTCCACAACTAGATATGATTGATGCTAACTTCAAAGGAAATGAATGAAGACACCATGCACAACATGAAATGCACTCCAAGGGACACAACAAATCAAAGTACATGTCCAGAATTCATCCACTGACTACTCAAAGTTTACGATTGGTTTAAATCAAAAGGACTTCTTCATTAAATATGCAAAAGAGTATGCATTTATAATTGAATTTGAGAGAGGACCATGAAATTCAACAACTCCTTAATTAATCTTTTGAATGTTTTACAAAATGCACTCCATCTCCTTTTATAGAACAAGAAGAGGAGGCGGTTACAAAAGATCCTATGATCAAGATTTTTTCTACTATCATCAACGGCTCATATTTCTTTGACCCAGTCAACATGCAAGACACGTGGGACATATTACTAGTTAGCAATCCTCTAGTGGATACAACTGTCATTCTCGAATATTCCATGTTATTTCATTTCATCTTGCTGGAAAATACAAATACAACTCCCCTTTTATGCCGATGGATCTTCTTCATGTGTTTGCATTCCTACATCTATTCTCTTATAGTTATCATAAACCTACACAAATGTGTCTACTTGGAACTTGCTTATCATTGTAGCTCTCAACTTAGCATATTTTAATGCCTGTATTTGTTCATCTAATGGCTCCATCATTGATGTTCTTTTATCTGCTGCTTTACTATATGTCTTTACCTTTACACTTAATTTAACCATCTCATCCATAACCTCTTCATTGAAAATCTCTTTAGGGTCCTCTGCTATTTCTTTAAATTTATCCTTGAACATTTGTATAGCATTATCCAAGTCTGGCATCTCTTCTTCTTCTACCGCATCATCTAGTAACTCTTCCATTACTCTTAATTCTTCACCTGATAAATCATGAACTTTGGTCTGGATGTCCTTTACTTTATCCATGTTAGCCCTTAATACATTAAGTTCATAGTCCATTTCTATTATCCATGTCCCCATAAGTGGCAGGGTTGCATTGGTAACAATTTTTCTTTTCAACAATTCATTATCAGGCATGTCCTTGGCTCTCTTGAGTCTAGCCATTAGATAATTACACTTATGAATCTGCTGGGTGAATTCACCCTTCAAAGAATCAATGTTTTCCTTTAGTTTGGATAATGTGTCCCAATTAAATATTGATATCCTTATTAGTTGTTCTCTAGAGGTCATGAATCTAAAGTACCATTTCTCCATAATGTGGGCTTGATGTTTTTGGGTATCCAGGTTGGCTATTTCTTCTTCACTTACCAATGTAAGTGCAACCAGCTTCTCTGTAGTTTGCAGGGTGGACACCAAGGTGTCTGGCTTAACCAATCCCTATATAAACTACTACAACTAATTGTTTTGTTCTTTTAGCTCTTTCTTCCTTGCCTTGAGCTTCCTGATTTTAGCCACCACTACTTTATCACTCTGAAGATGTTCTTGAGCTTCTTGCTCAGTGGTCACATGGCTTAAATCAATCTGGGTTATTTGATATTCTTTTGGACGGATCTCTCCTTTGGCCTTATCTATTGTAGGTACAACAACTTAGGCTGTCCTTTTCCCAATCTTTGGATCTCTCTTGATGCTGGAGACTGTCCTAGCTCTCTGTTTTACTTTAGTAGAATCAACTGTAAACAAGGATTTGAAATCAAATAGTACCTGTTGTACCTTCTCTTGACTTAGCTCTGAAGTGACCAAAGCCAATACATCAGACTGTGATGCTGTATCTTGATCTAGTTGCTCAATCTGAGAATCTTGAGTTTCTTTACCTTGTTCTTTTTCTTGATCCTCTGGATCCTATACATTTTCTTGATGTTCACTTCTGGCATCCAAATCCTCCTCTTCATGTGATTCCTCTTGTCTTTGTTCTAGAGGTGGCTGATTATCTAGTGCCGAATCTTCATGTTCTTTTGGAACTTCATCAGATTTAGGCTCTTGGCCTTTATTTTCTTCTTTAGCCTGATGGTCATCTTGTTTTTTCTCATCATCTTTTCCTCCTGTAGCTGTAGGTGATGCAACTACCTTGTCTTGTTCAGACTTGTCCATTAGGACATTGTGCTGTGCCATTTGCTCTTGCACATTATCACCTTTATTATCTACTTCCATAGGAACACTTTTCTCTTGAGGCTGATTAGTCTGGATAACTTCTTCCTCATTATTCCCTTCTTTAGGTACATAAGCTAAATCTACCACAGTTGGGTTGGTAACATTTTCAATCAAATTATCCATGGATCCCATATGCACCTCTGCTTCAGGGGTTTCTTTCCTTTCATCTCTTTCATCATGTGATTCCCCTACCATCTCAACCTTATCTATTACTTCTGTGTGTTGTAACATAGGTCCGATACGGTGATTTGTGATATCCTGTACCACATCATCTTTAGTTAAATCAATTATTTGGCTCAGGGGAAGGGATTTTGCAGCTTCATCTTCTTTAGCTTGACTCCTGGCCATTTGTACCATCTCAGTCTTTACTTTCACTATGGTTTCTATGGGCACGTCATGCTGCATTTCTTTAATTACACTCACCTGCAGATCAACCAATATTGCTGGTGGTGGTGGTGAAACAACACCTCTCATGTGAGGGTTTTGATATCTACTTTGTCGGGGTACTTTGACACCCTGTAGCACATCTTCTTTCCTTTTCCTTTTGAGTGTTGAAATAATCTTTTCATCCTTATCATCATCATCTCCTCCCCTTGTAGTAGTCCCAACTAAACTCTGCCCCTATTCTCCTGTAATTTCTTATTGAGTTATGGGTGGGTGATCCCATAGAACTGGGTTACAATTGCATTGAGGAAGGAAAATTGCCCATGCGCCAAAAAAAGGTTTTGGAGGGGTTCGGTCGAACAGGGGGTTCAAATGAACTCAAAAATGGGTTCGTTTGAACCCCCCATCCGAATGACCCCACTTTATGTCGAACAATTTTTTTAATAAAATAGGGGGTTCGATTGAACCCCCCTTAATGTTATTTCATTATTTTTATAGGGTTCTAATGAAAGGGGGTTCATTCAAACCCCCTTTCATTTGAATCCCTCTGTAGGGGTTCATTCGAACCCCCTTTCACTCGAACCCCCTTATTTTGCCCTTACCCCTCTCCAGTTGCAATTTTATGCAGATTTTTGGGTTTCAAGGCTCAGGTTGAGGATCAAAATGGAATCAACTTGACAAACCTAGCTGGAGGATTATAGTCCTCAAAACAAGCTTTCTATCAAGTATAATTTTAATATATTTTGGTTTCATTATACATTTTTTTAGTTTAATTAAACGTAGGTTTTTCACCGAAAATCAAGCTCTCTGTTCTACACATGTGGAAAAAAAAGTAGATTACCAAAAAAAATTTATGAATAATATCTATCCTATTGGTATTCATGTCCTTGATCCAACAAAAAAAACTTGAATTCCGATACATACAAAAAAAGTTATGCTTTACACAGTACACCTATGTCTAAATTGTAATTGGTTTGACTTCAAAAGTTAATTAAAAGAAAAATATTCAATAAAAAAATTATGAAACCAAATGCATCCTCTAGATATCGTAGTTAAAAATCTAAATTCAAAAAAATTAGAATTTTATCCTTCTTAGAAAAAAAGTTATGTTTTACACATTACACATCACTCTTTAAAATGGTGTTTACTATTAAAAACTAGTTATTGAAGGAGATGGAAAAAGAAATGCAATTTGATTCCAAAAAAATTAAAAAAAATATATTTAGAATCTACAGACAAATTGTGACAAATCACTAGCTTACACCATCTACAAATTCCTCACGATTTAGCAACTATAGGTGTCCGAAAGTGAAGATTTTTTTCAAAATGTTCATTTCAATGTCAACTTTGGCCAAAAAGTACTGTAACCCACTATTATGGGATCACCCAGGTATTTGGGATGCAGATACAGACATAGGAATTGCCTTAAGCACTGGTCTAGTAGGAGGTGATAGTGGTTGATACACCAAGGATACTCCCTCAGAAGTGATCTCCTCTACTGTTCCAGATGAACTAGGTTCAAGTATTTTTTTCCCTAGGATTTGCTTTTTATGCACAAGGAAATCATCATATCCTTGTTCTTATCTTTCTCTTCTTTTCCCTTTCTTATCATTGGTGATTGCCACCCCTTTGCTTTTAAGCTCCTCTACTTTCTGAGCAACCCATTTCTTGGATCTGGCCATAACCTTGGCAGTGAGGGCCTCAATAGAATTCTCCTCCTTTTGTGTTAAATCTGGAGCAGAAACAGTGTCATTGTATATCTTTTTCTCCTCATATTCTAGATCTACGAGATTATCATCTTTTCTAACTTGAGGAGGCACGTCAGGCTGCCCTATGGTCCTCATATGATCCAGTGACAATCGCTGATATTCTCTTTTCCTGACTTCATGTTCATCGTCACAATTTGCCCAATAATCCTCAAGGTGGATAGTGTGCTTGTACTTCTTGTTGAATCTTTTCTCGATCCGGTGATAAGGATCATAGTCTCTGGCTAAGGGAACCAATTTCAAATTCAAAGCTTTTAGCTCCACCTCTACCTTTCTTGCATTTTCTATGGCTCCTACCACAGACTAGTTTATATCAATAGGAAACTTCCTATATGGTTTTCCATCTTTTATCCTTGACATTTCAAATGTAGGCAACTGTTGCCTCATCATTTCCATTAGTACTACTTTATCTGTAGGGTATCTTGGTAACAGATATGGTTTCTTGCTGAATCCCTCCATCTAGATATATGAATAGGATTTTGCCTAGATGAACCAAGACCCATATCCACTAATGGCCTTTGTAGCACCAACTGAGAATCATTTTGTCAAGTCTCCCTCCATGAGTCAGACCAGGTGCATCAAAAAGGCATCATTCACCATCTTATAATAGTGTATTGAGAGTCTCCTCTCTAGCTGGGGCAAATGCTCCCAGGGTGTTTTCTCATTGGGTAATTTCCCAATCCTTCCCACAGTCTGTAGGCTATTGAATGTACCTTTGGCCGCATAGGCATACACTAAGTAGGATGTCATCCTAAAGATCATCCCCTTGCCCTCTTTCCATTTGACCATCTGGTCAAGAATGGTGTCACTAATTGTCTTGGCCCAGACCTTTGCATTCTCTGGTTTATATTCTATTACCATTCTTATCAACCTGAACATCCATGTCTCAAAGACCCCACAGTCCACCAATCCGTTCATCCTTCTCAGCATGATCATCATATATTATACTTCCTCGTTAAAGTCAAACTTGTATAAGTGCACCGCCATTTTGGCAGCTACTCTTGCCTTGTTACTTGGGTGTCCCCATCCATGGTATATGACTTTCCTACAGTTTTTATCATTGGCCTGAAATTCTTTAGCCATTGCATCCAAATTAGGTACATACATGTTCTGAGAGGCGGGCAAATGGAACACCTCAGAAATACCATCTATAGACAAATCTGCATACAATCTTTCTTGTTTTTCTATTCTCCTCGTGCTAACATCATAATGCAATGCAGCCTCGGCCAATAGGTCAAAGGCCTCTATAGAATATGGAAATCCAGTAGCATGAAACAAACTAGACACCACTATGTTTTGTAGAACAAGATCATCCTCTTGTGCATCAATTCATGCTCTGAATGCTTCGATGTCTGTATTCCCACAATGTGTTTCCTCTGTGAATCCCAATTTGCTATATACACTGTGTGATTTGGAGAACATGGCCAATTTGAATTCTGCATCCCATTTGTCTATGCGTGGATGCAACGTTTTGTCCTGTAATTTGAATATACAATTTCAAATAATAGCCTATACATTTATCTAGGGTTAGCACGCTAATGATTTTACATTCCAAGCTAGCAATATGTATAAACTTCATGAATTGAATGAATGCTATGCATGGCGTATAAGCATTATCACTATGCTTTGGTTACCATTTCTTTAGTTGATTCCTGTAGACACCTAACAATGACCTTGTCTTCAAATCACTTGCATTTAATCAAATTTGTCTAAACACCTACATTTCAACATTAATTCAATAATCTAATTATTTAATTAATTTCATCAAAATCATCAAATTCTTCCAAATCTCTTAAATTCAACAGTAATTGAATAAAATCTATTTATTTAATTAATTTCATCAAAATCAAGTTTATTTAAGATTCCAAAATTAAATAATTTTAATTATTTAATTAAATCTTATCTTCTTCCAAAATTGAAATCAACATCAATTGAATAAATTAATTATTTAATTAATTTATCATCCAAATCCTCTTAACTACAATTAAATAATTTTAATTATTTAATTAAATCAATTGTTCTTCCAAATTTAAATAAATCATGCAAATTTATTTAAATTATTTCAATCTCTAAAAATAAAATATAATCAAATATTTTATTTATTCTTCTAATCATGCACAAACAATTAAATAAATTTATTTATTTAATTTGCTTTTTTATCTTCCAAATCCTTTAAAAATAAATCTTGTTCATCATGCACACAAAATTAAATAATTTATTATTTAATTTATCTCAAATCAATCAAAAAGCAAATTACAAGTTGAATTAATTGACTTAATCAATCTTGTCTTTATCAACAACTCTTAAATTAGAAAAAAAAGCATTCTAATTTATGAAATCTAAATTTATCTTGTGTCTATTCCATGTCTTTATTAAATCAAGCAATTAACTCAAACAAAAATAGCTTTTTGTGTGACACATGTCAGGTGCACATTCGTCATGAATTCTAGATTTATCTCATCCTTTGATTCCATTGAATTATTTGGACCGTTGATCGATCTTTATCAAAACCTATATAAACCCCCTAATCTGATAACAAATCCTCTTCAATAATTTATTCTCAGGCATTCCTTTACAGTGAATTGAGCATACATCACATCATTGAGCACACTTCTACCTTTTGAGCACAAACACAATCTACATCTGCTTGTTGCAAACATGGTTTCACAATTTGAAGAGCAATCCACATTCGACCAAAAGATCCAAACAATCTAGGTGATAGCTTCTTTGTTCGTAATTTGATTTATTCATTGATTTGGTTATTGCTTAGATAGATCTTTTGATGTTATGGGTAATTGAGTTGTTATTATCATTACTTTTGATCTTATCATTCAACCTCTTGATTTTTCCTAAGTTGACGTATTCAGGAGTATTATCACTTTTTGAGTTAACTTGTCTTTTCATGACATCTTGTGAGTTGTCCTTGATTCTAGGTTATAGATCTTATCAGCTATTAACATCCTAGATCGTTCATTCAACCATGAAGATATCTTTTGATCTAGCTTTTTCTGACGAAATATGACTTTTTCTAGATCAAAGGCAGCAAAGTGCTTTTGGTAGTACAGTAACTCGCTCTTGATAGCACAGTATTGCGCTTCTAGTAGCATAGTGCATCGCTTTTGGTTCTGCAGTAACTCGCCTTCGGTATCATATTCCAGTGCTTTCGACAATACAGTAAGTTGCCTTTGGTAACACAGTAAAGCACTTTTGGTCAATTAAGTTGTTTTTTGCTAACTCTTTGAGTTTGTGTGGAACTAATCAAATTGTTGCAGCTTCTTAGTACTCACACAGAGCAAATGGGTTTCTCCAACATGTTCTTGCAGGACGAGCGTTGAAGAATCTCAATCTATCACACTAAGTCTTAGAAACATATTCTTTTCTTAAGGGATAATTGAACCAATCATCTTTTTCAATCTTAGGAACATATTGCTTTCTTAAGAGATAAAACATCTTTTTTGCAATCTAAGTCTTAGGAACATATTACTTTATTAAGGGATAATAGACATGAATGCAAAATCACTTCAATTTTCTAAGGGACAATGGACATGAATGCCAAACACTTCAATTTCATAAGGGACAATTGACAACTACAATCGTGTGTGTGCCTAATCTAGTTACACCTTATTTTCTTATAACGGGACAATTAAACCTTTGTTTGACGTGCTTGATCTTACTTTTCAGTTATTCCTTTAAAAGGGACTGCTTTTGGATTGCGCTTCATCCAAAAGGGACAACCCTAAGTGGAGTTTTCCTTTGAACCGCTATATAAGAGGGATAAGGCGAAAGCCAATTCCTAACCGACGTCAGCCTTACCTTGTGGTGCCAAATCGAAAAGAGGTGTACTAGCACTTTGTGGAAATGATTTTCACATTGTACGAAGTGTTTGATACTGTAATATCCCATGCCCCAATGTAATGCCACTACAAGATTATTATTATTTTTTTTCTAAATCCTTATGTTTAAGCTGAAGGTAGGGTTCTTGTGCGGACATGATAAATCTCTTGCGAATCTAAAATGAGTCTAGTAGAATAAGGCTAATCTCTTGCCAATCTAAAATGAGTCTAGTAGACTAAGGCTACGGATGTGCTAACTAATAAATTTTTATTTCACCTAATGTGATGTAACATCACAATCACTAAATCTCTCCACATAGGGCATGTTATCTTAAACTATTCACTCTAAATATATAAGAAAACAAGACATCATTAAAAAACCTAAAGCAATGCCACCTTAGACTAAAAACAAACCATGGCATAAATACCCTAATAACTTAAATTTTAATTAAATAAAATGCTAGAAACTTTAGTTTTGTTTAAATAATCTTGCACTCTTAGCCAAAAGGCTAATACTCTTCTTGTTAGGTGTTTCAAGACAAAACCAAGATAGGATAGCTAAAGTAAAATATACTTTTGAAAAATATAAGTGTATCTATCACCATAAAGTAAATAATAAGTAAATATACTTATATTAAGAAAGAAGTAAATATACTTCTGTGTGCATCTATCTGCATAAAGTAAATATGCTTATAGTAAGAAAGAAGTAAACATAGAGTAAATATACTTCCATAAAGAAAGAAGTAAATATGCGTCTATGTGCATCTATCATCATAAAGTAAATATAAAGTAAATTTACTTCTATTAAGAAAGAAGTAAATATAAAGTAAACGTAAAATAAATATAAAGTGAATATACGAAAGAAGTAAATATAAAATAAATATACTTCCATAAAGAAGAGATAAATATACTTCTATAGCATAAAGTAATTATAAGGTAAATATAAAGTAAATATACTTCTATTAAGAAAATAAAATAGAGGAATACACCTATTACATATTAAAACAAATATAAATATATATTTTATTGCTGCTTCAAAAAAATAAATATTTATCTTGCAACTATAAAAGGGGAAATTATAAAATTAATACTATCTTAAGAAAAGAAAGGAGGTTTATTTAAAATAATATATGCTCAATAAGAAGGATAATAAAATGATAGTAAGCACGAATTCAATTAAATAATTCCACTTGAACAAAGAAATTTCATGCTGTAACAATTACCAATACTACAATAACCCACAACCTTTCTTTTTAAATAAAGTCAACAAAGTAAATCAATCTTTTCAATTATTACCGATTAATACCTATTAGGGTGAGAGAAGAAAAGCATGGGAAACATGGCCAGCACTAATATCCCAATTTATTAATGGCATTTAATTATTACATGTTTGTGAAAAGTAGAAATCCAAGTAGATGGGGAAGGATGATAACAATAATAATATTTAATAGGATAATTTTTTTTAAGATATACTTCACAACTGTTCCATTGGTATCATTATGAATTGGGTTATAGTATTCATGGTATATATTTATTTATTTTTATTTTATTTGTTGCACCCAGTAGACAGGGTTAAAAGATAATATATAGTAAATGATAACATCTCTAACACTATGTAGCACCTACATTGCCAGCCACTAAAAAAGAAAGTGTTTTCCACACGGTGAAATAAACACGTCTTAAATTTCTAATACTATTACCATAGGAATCTACCTAGGAACCATATTTAATCTTAAACATAGAAGGATTGCTACTATGATAATCAAATATTATACTATAATGGCATATCTGAAACTAATATAAATATTGCAAACAACCCTTAATATTCAGATATTTTAAATAACAGCAGCTAAAGACTACTTACAAGTCCACCCTAAATTTTATTATTGTTATTTCAGCAACTAGATCTTGATCACCATATATTTCTTTACACAAAAGTTCCACAGGTTTAGTGCCAATGTACAATAGAATATTCATTAATTAATTGCTCAAACTACAGTGAAGTTGATCAAAATATCTATCAAAATTTAAAGGAGCCAATTTATAGATGAAATGTCAAAATCTTGATGTCCAAATACACCCAATTATACTATTCTTCCAAACATCCATTCTGTCATAAGATATATGAATTGCCACGTTAAATTACTTTTATATAAAACAACTCCCTTTACTTAATGGTAACCACAGCAATATAGTTCCATAGAAAACTAAACATGAAAAGTGTTTTAAGATAGTTCTTAAATAATTTCACAACAATAGGTGCCTCATTCGTTATCATAAGAAAAGGAAAGAGAGCCCTAATTAGGGCTTCATCCCTATTTTACACTTCCATTGCCCTAATTTTCTTTTCTCTACTACATTTTGTTCTTTGTTTACTCCTCATATGGAGGCGTTGGGTTTCTGGGCAGCGGTGGTGGTCCGCCATGAGATAGCTCAACAACAATGTGAGAGTTAGGGTATTAAAAGGGTAGGTGTTTGAGACACTCTAATTGGTCATTAAAGGTATTCACAGAGCCAGCATGAGTTTTTGGTGCTTGTAGATCACATAGGAATGTAGTCAAGAGTATTTACGACAGTATTGTTTATTATCATCATTGTTATTATTTTTAATGCCTGTAGTCAGCGGCTCTATTTGTTTAATTGCTTTCTTTTTTTTTGTTGGGTTTTACAGATTAGATACGATTATAGGCATGGGAGTAATTACAGTGACCATTTTACCTTTTGCTACTGTAATAATTTTCTAATAGGAATGGACATTAGTTACAACAAAAGTTTTGAGGTTTAAAGTGTATGAGTATATTAACTAGACTAGAAGTCATTATCAACATTTTTGGTATGGAAAAATTATTCTAGCGATGTACAGAATTTAACACTCTTTTTATATATATTCCAACATTGACTGGAACAATAGTCTAATCTAATCTAGCTCGCCTTTAGAATGAGGAGCTACAGTTTATCCTGTCTCACTATCCCAGAAGTGCTATGAGAAAATGCACAGAATGGTTTGCTATACAATATAGTGCATTAACAACTACTCTAAACTACATATTTAGAAAGGAAGATTACTTCAAATTTACAAATACTTAAGGAGAATCTGATACAATGAATATTTATTTAAGGGAATTCATAGAAAATAAACTCACAGGCTTTCTCAGTTGACTCATTCTGTAAATAATTAGCAACAACAGTCCATAGGGCTTCTTTTAAATAAACTTTATCAGGCATAATAAGTACATTTTCTGTGTCTTCAGGTTGCATGTGCATCACTCAAGATGGCTACAATCCTCATTTATTAACAAATAGGAGAACAACATTGTACAAAAACACCAGGGAAGGATTGTTATGTGGTAACATGGATAGAATACATCTTCCTTTTTCACTTGGTATAGAATTCCCTTAAAATTTGTATAAGACAACACTACCACCTAAGATAGCCAAGCTCCTACAACCTGTAGAGACCTACAATAGGACAAAGAAAACCCTTTCATATAGCCAGTGGAGGCTCACCTCCCATCCTAGGGCAGTAAATTCCCACCCTCGAGCTAGGGGAAAACATAGGGAGACCAAGGCTTCTCATACAAACAGCCTAATCACCTCCAACAAAAATGCACCACAGATAGAAATGCACCACAGCTAGACACAGCACAGCTGAAACACACACATACCTCATATGGATTGAAATACACAGAACATTCTACCATGTTTAACACAATGCTTTCACACAAGTTGAAAATACTCAAGTTGCACAAGGGATGCTCACCAAAAGATGAAAACTCCTAACAGCACACATTCAGATTTACACCATACAACAAGCACACAATTATACAGCAGAGTACAAAGTAAAATCCAAATAAACACATTACCCAACCATAAAATTTTCCTTTAATTTTTTTTTTTTTTAAAAAGGACTTAAGAGCCTACCTTGCTAGCTGTAATGGATTGATGTAAGCCAAATAAAACTCCCAAATCCACCCCCTCTTCTCCATTTTTTAGAGAATATCTCATCTAGAGTGGTAGCATTATTACAGTTCCTCCCAGAAATGTTTACGCCTCCCCAAAGATGAAAAATTATAGCTATCAGTCCCCAAAAAGAGTATATACAATAGATGGTAACTTCCCCCCGCCCCTTAGAAAAGAAAATTTACATCCCCTGAAGAAAAGAAGAAATCCCCAGACGGAGATCCCCACTTTCTCCCAAAATAATTGAATAAATATTTCCCTCATTGTCACCTCTCCTGTTGAGGGGAAAACACTTGTCTCTTTACAAGAGCATGTGTCACTTTATAGAATCTCCACTTAATCTTCACATTACTCTTTTATTTATTATATATATTTTTTATTTTTATTTTATTTTTATTCATCATTATTTAAACACCTAAAAAGATGTTCAAAGTTATTTTCCTTCTATACTTATTGTGCTTAACGAAAAGGTTTAACCCTTACCTATTGACTTGGCTTTTAATATATATATATATATATATATATATATATATATATTAAACTTTTTTAATAAATGATTATAAGTGATTGCCAGAACCTCTCGACACAAAAGGAGTAACTACACTAAATCTACAACATGGTACATGCTGACACATCACGATTCACAATATCAACACCCTAATTCACATTAACAACGTCACACTTAACATTAACGATATTACAATTCACAAGGACACTAACACACTTTCATATTGACATGAACACCACATATACATAACCACACAATGGACCAAAGCCTCTCTGATAGGCTAGGTTGGCTGATTGGTAAATAACATTGGGTCTCCAGGTGTTTTCCCCATTCCCATTGGCTTGAGAAGTCCTGCACAATTGCTTTCAAATTGTCAGTTGTGATTAAGATACAATAGCCAAAGCAATGATAACAATAACAACTAACTACATTAATAATGAATCATATAAATCCTTCATGCATCTTTTTAAAATACTTCATTTAACTGGGTAATTCAGTACGTTTCAATGTGCATGGACACATTAATCTCTCTAGCATCTAAATAACAATAATTAATATACAATAGTAATACATAACATATCTCATGGAATAATGCAATGCTACAGAACAATGAATGGTATAATCCACAAATATAATGTACGAACCATAATCTCGAAAGCATTGTATAGATCTAATGAGGATATGTGTATATACATAAATATGTATCAACCATGATCCAAGCTCACATCATATGTCCAAAATAGTGTGTATACCATACTCATAGCCTAATAAACACTAAAGTCAAATGTATGAAGTCTCATCATAGCATCATAGTAACAAAATATGAAATCACTTCCCGTCATAACAAGGGTACCAAGGAGGGTCTTACATCGGTGGAGATGCGGGGCCTTACATTCTCCCCCCCTTGCATAGACTTCCTCCTGGAAGTCCTTAGGAGAAGGCAACTACCCACTTGAACACAACAAAACTAGGTTCAATAGGGTATTTACTTTACCACATCATATAACAAAGAAGTAAGAGTCTAAACATCCATATTATCTCAAGTCACATCGCTACATACTATTTGACATAGTCAGCATATCTTTAGATCGTCATTACTATTATGAATATATTAATTTTTTTTATATCTTGTTCTAATTCAATAATTTATAACAAATGATCCTCAACAACTTTTAATGACACACATGTTACATAAGCTTAACTCCACATATGACACATCATTCAATTGAATCCCTTTCACATCACATACTCTCCTAAGTGAAACACATAATGAAGGCCATACTCACATGTATCAATCTATAGTTATCGCAAGGGCATCACATGACTCATATCACAAGGCTCAACAAGAAAATGGGTATTATGAGGAGGACAACACTAATATACCACTGAGCAATCCATAGTGCCATAAAGCCAATAACCAATGAATGAATAACCATGCAATGTAGAATCACTGCCATTATCAAATAATGTAACACTGTATAATCCCACCTCTGAAGGAAATACCACTATCACCCATACCATAGTGCCAAATGAAAAATGAATAACCATGCCATGTAGAATACCACTGTGCCAAGTAGCAGATCATGAAGGATGGTTTCAGGGTCCTCTCTAGGACCCCTCCATACATAACTCAATATGAACAAGATTCCCTAGGCCATCTACTCCCCTATACAACCTGTCAGTGATCCCTCTAGGATATGACATTAAACAATAGTCACATCACTCCACACATGCCAGTAGTTGCAACATTAAAGTGCCTCAAATGAGAAAATTTAAAGAAGTAAAGCAAACTCATAAATTAAACCTCAATATGGTAGAAGAAGACAAATATAATGAATTGTAAAAAAAAAGTGGAGATCAAGTAAGAATCATTGCATTATCCCAAGTTTATCCAAGAACGCGTCCTTGAGGCAAAAGGACTAACTCAAACATAAAAATGGCCAATTAGCCTAAATTAACAAAACACTGCTGGCTTGCAAACAAAATATTCAACACATAAATAAATATTCCAACAATCTCTTATAAATTCAAGCACATTATGAACACCATGCAACCTTGCAACAAGGTCACCTAAGGGGAGGAGGGGAATCGTACAGTGGTCTCAAACCACATAAGATGCATGCAATATCATGGTGGTCTCAAACCACAAAATAATATGGTGGTTCTCAAACCAAAGAATAGTATGGTGGTTCTCAAACCACAAAATTAATAATATGGTGGTTCTCAAACCACAGAATAGTATGTTGGTTCTCAAAGCACAGAATAATAATATGGTGGTTCTCAAACCACAGAATAGTATGGTGGTTCTCAAGCCACAGAATAATAATATGGTGGTTCTCAAACTATAGAATAATATGGTGGTTCTCAAACCACATAATAGTATGGTAGTTCTCAAACCACATGAAGATCAATGAAGAATTTACCATATCATAATAATTGTGTCCCACACAATATGGAATAGTCTGATCATATATCTGCATGAATAATCCACATGAATAGGCACCTGTCATCATACCAAGGTTCACTAACATATGCCACAAATGAATCATCTATAGTATCTGACATCCACCTCATAAAAGAAACCCACAAGCCTGTATGGTTGTCATGTATCATGAGTTTGAGATATCACATATTTATAAGGTCATCTGTAATTATTCCAAGTAGAAAACAATACACCTCATACTTCTACTGACAACCACATCAAAAGTCATATCACCCTTGTTACAAGGTATCATTCACTATTATCTCATTACACACAACTATCATTTCATCAAGCTGTCATCCCAATTACCATGTCACACTTATTCTAATTCACCTCTCTAAATGTATCTTGATGGCACATAATGTGTCACTACCTGAAGTTACCAATTCTTTTTGTTTGCAACCATTATCAAATTTCAGAATCAAATGTTATAACACTATCTGTATCCAATGTAGCATTAGTACCTCATCACTGATAATAGCCTCCCAAATATTAGAAATCTACGATGACATCAATATAACTGCCAATTGTCTATAGATAGAACTGAGTATAGGCTCAGGGCACATTAAATTCCTTCCTCAACCCATGGAACAATAGAAGAAAAATGGTTTACAATACGAACCAACCAATGTGGTTTAATTGGGGAAGAAGTGGAGCTGTACTCCTAAATGATCATGTGGGAATGCCCTCAATTATGGGTGACATTAAGACATCACATCATATAAGAACAAGAAGGGTGACTGACACATCTCCATTAAAACACTTCCAAACATATTATTTTCTAACATTTCTCTGCTAAGACAAAAGGTTATTTACACACATATATAATTATCACAAGGGCATACTTAAGTGGATCATACCTTATGTCCACTAAACTCTTCTTCCCAAGTTAGATATCCTATATCACATGCTTTGAGATACAATCACAACATTTACTAGTATTCTCACATAACAACATAGGTTAAATTCCACATACATATCACATTATACCATAAGAAAATTAATCTCACTTGTTGTACTTACTACTAGGTTCATTCATTAAGTCATCAAATATATCTAATTATTTCTATTACAATCAACCTCATTTTGGAAAATAAATAAATAAATAAAAAATCATTTTCAATCAGACAAAATATAATTTGACCCCTAACTTAACGTGTAATTATAATTCATTGCCGTACCATGTACTAGATTTCCTATGCTCCACTAGGTCTTACTCATTTTATGGTGAGTGACTATTTTTTTTTTTCTTCTCTTTTCTAGAACGAAGAAGTTTGCTACTCTTTCAAGTTTTAGATATGTATTCATGCAAACCTAATGTTCAAGATATAATGCAAGGATGACCTAAAAGAAAATATGTATTATTGAGCATTCCTATTTGCTCAACACATAATATACTTATACAATACACAGAGTGCATACATTGTTAAGGGTAATATATAAGAAAATTATTCGATACTACTTAATAAGCAAATTATTCGATACTACTTAACTGAAAAGTTTTCACGTTTCTAAATGTTAAATCTAATTCATCTAGTGTATATTATAATCCCCATTTACATTTGGATTTCACCTATAAGAAAAGACACAGGAAAGAGCATATTTCTCTTTAAGTATGATTTGAATCCATATCCAACTCAACTCACACATACACAAAAAATTATTATGCTTAAACACCAACAATGTGGGAATTCATAATGTAACGTTGACCATATTTTTAACAACCTATTCTTTCCACTTTTCTCTACTAAATTTTCCTTTCTCAACTCCCAAACCATAATATGCAAACTAATCACATCCCATAAAGTTTTTTCCTTTCTCAACTCCCAAGCCATAATATTGAAACTAATCACATCCCATAAAGTTTCTCAATCCACTAGAGCCCAATAGACACTTCCTAGAGTTCCCAGTGTCATAAAACCTAGGTGCTCTGATACCTATGTAATATCCCATGCCCCAATGTAATGCCACTACAAGATTTTTTTTTTTTTTTCTAAATCGTTATGTTTAAGCTCAAGGTAGGGTTCTTGTGCGGACATGATAAATCTCTTGCCAATCTAAAATGAGTCTAGTAGAATAAGGCTAATCTCTTGCCAATCTAAAATGAGTCTAGTAGACTAAGGCTAAGGATGTGCTAACTAATAAATTTTTATTTCACCTAATGTGATGTAACATCACAATCACTAAATCTCTCCACATAGGGCATGTTATCTTAAACTATTCACTCTAAATATATAAGAAAACAAGACATCATTAAAACACCTAAAGCAATGCCACCTTAGACTAAAAAAAAACCATGGCATAAATACCCTAATAACTTAAATTTTAATTAAATAAAATGCTAGAAACTTTAGTTTTGTTTAAATAATCTTGCACTCTTAGCCAAAAGGCTAATACTCTTCTTGTTAGGTGTTTCAAGACAAAACCAAGATAGGATAGCTAAAGTAAAATATACTTTTGAAAAATATAAGTGTATCTATCACCATAAAGTAAATAATAAGTAAATATACTTATATTAAGAAAGAAGTAAATATACTTCTGTGTGCATCTATCTGCATAAAGTAAATATGCTTATAGTAAGAAAGAAGTAAACATAGAGTAAATATACTTCCATAAAGAAAGAAGTAAATATGCGTCTATGTGCATCTATCATCATAAAGTAAATATAAAGTAAATTTACTTCTATTAAGAAAGAAGTAAATATAAAGTAAACGTAAAATAAATATAAAGTGAATATACGAAAGAAGTAAATATAAAATAAATATACTTCCATAAAGAAGAGATAAATATACTTCTATAGCATAAAGTAATTATAAGGTAAATATAAAGTAAATATACTTCTATTAAGAAAATAAAATAGAGGAATACACCTATTACATATTAAAAAAAATATAAATATATATTTTATTGTTGCTTCAAAAAAATAAATATTTATCTTGCAACTATAAAAGGGGAAATTATAAAATTAATACTATCTTAAGAAAAGAAAGGAGGTTTATTTAAAATACTATATGCTCAATAAGAAGGATAATAAAATGATAGTAAGCACGAATTCAATTAAATAATTCCACTTGAACAAAGAAATTTCATGCTGTAACAATTACCAATACTACAATAACCCACAACCTTTCTTTTTAAATAAAGTCAACAAAGTAAATCAATCTTTTCAATTATTACCTATTATTACCTATTAGGGTGAGAGAAGAAAAGCATGGGAAACATGGCCAGCACTAATATCCCAATTTATTAATGGCATTTAATTATTACATGTTTGTGAAAAGTAGAAATCCAAGTAGATGGGGAAGGATGATAACAATAATAATATTTAATTGGATAATTTTTTTTAACATATACTTCACAACTGTTCCATTGGTTTCATTATGAATTGGGTTATAGTATTCACAGTATATATTTATTTATTTTTATTTTATTTGTTGCACCCAGTAGACAGGGTTAAAAGATAATATATAGTAAATGATAACATCTCTAACACTATGTAGCACCTACATTGCCAGCCACTAAAAAAGAAAGTGTTTTCCACACGGTGAAATAAACACATCTTAAATTTCTAATACTATTACCATTGGAATCTACCTAGGAACCAAATTTAATCTTAAACATAGAAGGATTGCTACTATGATAATCAAATATTATACTATAATGGCATATCTGAAACTAATATAAATATTGCAAACAACCCTTAATATTCAGATATTTTAAATAACAGCAGCTAAAGACTACTTACAAGTCCACCCTAAATTTTATTATTGTTATTCCAGCAACTAGATCTTGATCACCATATATTTCTTTACACAAAAGTTCCACAGGTTTAGTGCCAATGTACAACAGAATATTCATTAATTAATTGCTCAAACTACAGTGAAGTTGATCAAAATATCTATCAAAATTTAAAGGACCCAATTTATAGATGAAATGTCAAAATCTTGATGTCCAAATACACCCAATTATACTATTCTTCCAAACATCCATTCTGTCATAAGATATATGAATTGCCACGTTAAATTATTTTTATATAAAACAACTCCCTTTACTTAATGGTAACCACAACAATATAGTTCCATAGAAAACTAAACATGAAAAGTGTTTTAAGATAGTTCTTAAATAATTTCACAACAATAGGTGCCTCATTCGTTATCATAAGAAAAGGAAAGAGAGCCCTAATTTGGGCTTCATTCCTATTTTACACTTCCATTGCCCTGATTTTCTTTTCACTACTACATTTTGTTCTTTGTTTACTCTCATATGGAGGCGTTGGGTTTCTGGGTAGCGGTGGCGGTCTGCCATGAGATAGCTCAGCAATAACTTGAGAGTTAGGGTATTAAAAGGGTAGGTGTTTGAGACACTCTAATTGGTCATTAAAGGTATTCACAGAGCCAGCATGAGTTTTTGGTGCTTGTAGATCACATAGGAATGCAGTCAAGAGTATTTACGGCAGTACTGTTTATTATCATCATTGTTATTATTTTTAATGCCTGTAGTCAGTGGCTCTATTTGTTTTATTGCTTTCTTTTTTTTTGTTGGGTTTTACAGATGAGATATGATTATAGGCATGGGAGTAATTACAGTGACCATTTTACCTTTTGCTACTGTAATAATTTTCCAATAGGAATGGACATTAGTTACAACAAAAGTTTTGAGGTTTAAAGTGTATGAGTATATTAACTAGACTAGAAGTCATTATCAACATTTTTGGTATGGAAAAATTATTCTAGCAATGTACAGAATTTAACACTCTTTTTATATATATTCCAACATTGACTAGAACAATAGTCTAATCTAATCTAGGTCGCCTTTAGAATGAGGAGCTACAGTTTATCCTATCTCACTATCCCAGAAGTGCTATGAGAAAATGCACAGAATGGTTTTCTATACAATATAGTGCATTAACAACTACTCTAAACTACATATTTAGAAAGGAAGATTACTTAAAATTTACAAATACTTAAGGAGAATCTGATACAATGAATATTTATTTAAGGGAATTCATAGAAAATAAACTCACAGGCTTTCTCAGTTGACTCATTCTGTAAATAATTAGCAACAACAGTCCATAGGGCTTCTTTTAAATAAACTTTATCAGGCATAATAAGTACATTTTCTGTGTCTTCAGGTTGCATGTGCATCACTCAAGATGGCTACAATCCTCATTTATTAACAAATAGGAGAACAACATCGTACAAAAACACCGTGGAAGGATTGTTATGTGGTAACATGGATAGAATACATCTTCCTTTTTCACTTGGTATAGAATTCCCTTAAAAGTTGTATAAGACAACAGTGCCACCTAAGATAGCCAAGCTCCTACAACCTGTAGAGACCTACAATAGGACAAAGAAAACCCTTTCATATAGCCAGTGAAGGCTCACCTCCCATCCTAGGGCAGTAACTTCCCACCCCCGAGCTAGGGGAAAACACAGGGAGACCAAGGCTTCTCATACAAACAGCCTAATCACCTCCAACAGAAATGCACCACAGACAGAAATGCACCACAGCTAGACACAGCACAGCTGAAACGCACACATACCTCATATAGATTGAAATACACAGAACATTATACCATGTTTAACACAATTCTTTCACACAAGTTGAAAATACTCAAGTTGCACAAGGGATGCTCACCAAAAGATGAAAACTCCTAAGAACACACATTTAGATTTACACCATACAACAAGCACACAATTATACAACAGAGTACAAAGTAAAATCCAAATAAACACATTACCCAACCATAAAATTTTCCTTTAAATTTTTTTTTAAAAGGACTTAAGAGCCTACCTTGCTGGCTGTAATGGATTGATGTAAGCCAAATAAAACTCCCAAATCCACCCCCTCTTCTCCATTTTTTAGAGAATATCTCATCTAGAGTGGTAGCATTATTACAGTTCCTCCCAGAAATGTTTACGCCTCCCCAAAGATGAAAAATTATAGCTATCAGTCCCCAAAAAGAGTATATACAACAGATGGTAACTTCCCCCCACCCCTTAGAAAAGAAAATTTACATCCCCTGAAGAAAAGAAGAAATCCCCAGACGGAGATCTCCACTTTCTCCCAAAATAATTGAATAAATATTTCCCTCATTGACACCTCTCCTGTTGAGGGGAAAACACTTGTCTCTTTACAAGAGCATGTGTCGCTTTATAGAATCTCCACTTAATCTTCACATTACTCTTTTATTTATTATATATATATTTTATTTTTATTTTATTTTTATTCATCTTTATTTAAACACCTAAAAAGATGTTCAAAGTTATTTTCTTTCTATACTTATTGTGCTTAACGAAAAGGTTAACCCTTACCTATTGACTTGGCTTTTAATATATATATATATATATTAAACTTTTTGAATAAATGATTATAAGTGATTGCTAGAACCTCTCGACACAAAAGGAGTAACTACACTAAATCTACAACATGGTACATGCTGACACATCACGATTCACAATATCAACACCCTAATTCACATTAACAACGTCACACTTAACATTGACGATATTACAATTCACAAGGACACTAACACACTTTCATATTGACATGAACACCACATATACATAACCACACAATGGACCAAAGCCTCTCTGATAGGCTAGGTTGGCTGACTGGTAAATAACATTGGGTCTCCAGGTGTTTTCCCCATTCCCACTGGCTTTAGAAATCCTGCACACTTGCTTTCAAATTGTCAGTTGTGATTAAGATACAATCGCTGAAGCAATGATAACAATAACAACTAACTACATTAATAATGAATCATATAAATCCTTCATGCATCTTATTAAAATACTTCATTTAACTGGGTAATTCAGTACGTTTCAATGTGCATGGACACATGAATCTCTCTAGCATCTAAATAACAATAATTAATATACAATAATAACACATAACATATCTCATGGAATAATGCAATGCTACAGAACAATGAATGGTATAATCCACACATATAATGTACGAACCATAATCTCGAAAGCATTGTATAGATCTAATGAGGATATGTGTATATACATAAATATGTATCAACCATGATCCAAGCTCACATCATATGTCCAAAATAGTGTGTATACCATACTCATAGCCTAATAAACACTAAAGTCAAATGTATGAAGTCTCATCATAGCATCATAGTAACAAAATATGAAATCACTTCCCGTCATAACAAGGGTACCAAGGAGGGTCTTACATCGGTGGAGATGCGGGGCCTTACATTCTCCCCCCCTTGCATAGACTTCCTCGTGGAAGTCCTTAGGAGAAGGCAACTACCCACTTGAACACAACAAAACTAGGTTCAATAGGGTATTTACTTTACCACATCATATAACAAAGAAGTAAGAGTCTAAACATCCATATTATCTCAAGTCACATCGCTACATACTATTTGACATAGTCAGCATATCCTTAGATCGTCATTACTATTATGAATATATTAATTTTTTTATATCTTGTTCTAATTCAATAATTTATAACAAATGATCCTCAACAACTTTCAATGACACACATGTTACATAAGCTTAACTCCACATATGACACATCATTCAATTGAATCCCTTTCACATCACATACTCTCCTAAGTGAAACACATAATGAAGGCCATACTCACATGTATCAATCTATAGTTATCGCAAGGGCATCACATGACTCATATCACAAGGCTTAACAAGAAAATGGGTATTATGAGGAGGACAACACTAATATACCATTGAGCAATCCATAGTGCCATAAAGCCAATAACCAATGAATGAATAACCATGCAATGTAGAATCACTGCCATTATTAAATAATGTAACATTGTATAATCCCACCTCTGAAGGAAATACCACTATCACCCATACCATAGTGCCAAATGAAAAATGAATAACCATGCCATGTATAATACCACTGTGCCAAGTAGCAGATCATGAAGCATGGTCTAAGGGTCCTCTCTAGGACCCCTCCATACATAACTCAATATGAACAAGATTCCCCAGGCCATCTACTCCCCTATACAACCTGTCAGTGATCCCTCTAGGATATGACATTAAACAATAGTCACATCACTCCACACATGCCAGTAGTTGCAACATTAAAGTGCCTCAAATGAGAAAATTTAAAGAAGTAAAGCAAACTTATAAATTAAACCTCAATATGGTAGAAGAAGACAAATATAATGAATTGTAAAAAAAAAGTGGAGATAAAGTAACAATCATTGCATTATCCCAAGTTTATCCAAGAATGCGTCCTTGAGGCAAAAGGACTAACTCAAACATAAAAATGGCCAATTAGCCTAAATTAACAAAACACTATTGGCTTGCAAGCAAAATATTCAACACATAAATAAATATTCCAACAATCTCTTATAAATTCAAGCACATTATGAACACCATGCAACCTTGCAACAAGGTCACCTAAGGGGAGGAGGGGAATCGTACAGTGGTCTCAAACCACATAAGATGCATGCAATATCATGGTGGTCTCAAACCACAAAATAATATGGTGGTTCTCAAACCAAAGAATAGTATGGTGGTTCTCAAACCACAAAATTAATAATATGGTGGTTCTCAAACCACAAAATAGTATGCTGGTTCTCAAAGCATAGAATCATAATATGGTGGTTCTCAAACCACAGAATAGTATGGTGGTTCTCAAACCATAGAATAATAATATGGTGGTTCTCAAACTATAGAATAATATGGTGGTTCTCAAACCACATAATAGTATGGTAGTTCTCAAACCACATGAAGATCAATGAAGAATTTACCATATCATAATAATTGTGTCCCACACAATATGGAATAGTCTGATCATATATCTGCGTGAATAATCCACATGAATAGGTACCTGCCATCATACCAAGGTTCACTAACATATGCCACAAATGAATCATCTATAGTATCTGACATCCACCTCATAAAAGAAACCCACAAGCCTGTATGGTTGTCATGTATCATGAGTTTGAGATATCACATATTTATAAGGTCATCTGTAATTATTCCAAGTAGAAAATGATACACCTCATACTTATACTGACGACTACATCAAAAGTCATATCACCCTTGTTACAAGGTATCATTCACTATTATCTCATTACACACAACTATCATTTCATCAAGCTGTCATCCCAATTACCATGTCACACTTATTCTAATTCACCTCTCTAAATGTATCCTGATGGCACATAATGTGTCACTACTTGAAGTTACCAATTCTTTTTGTTTGCAACCATTATCAAATTTCAGAATCAAATGTTATAACACTATCTGTATCCAATGTAGCATTAGTACCTCATCACTGATAATAGCCTCCCAAATATTAGAAATCTACGATGACATCAATATAACTGCCAAGTGTCTATAGATAGAACTGAGTATAGGCTCAGGGCACATTAAATTCCTTCCTCAACCCATGGAACAATAGAAGAAAAATGGTTTACAATACGAACCAACCAATGTGGTTTAATTGGGGAAGAAGTGGAGCTGTACTCCTAAATGATCATGTGGGAATGCCCTCAATTATGGGTGACATTAAGACATCACATCATATAAGAACAAGAAGCGTGACTGACACATCTCCATTAAAACACTTCCAAACATATTATTTTCTAACATTTCTCTGCTAAGACAAAAGGTTATTTACACACATATACAATTATCACAAGGGCATACTTAAGTGGATCATACCTTATGTCCACTAAACTCTTCTTCCCAAGTTAGATATCCTATATCACATGCTTCGAGATACAATTACAACATTTACTAGTATTCTCACATAACAACATAGGTTAAATTCCACATACATATCACATTATACCATAAGAAAATTAATCTCACTTGTTGTACTTACTACTAGGTTCATTCATTAAGTCATCAAATATATCTAATTATTTCTATTACAATCAACTCATTTTGGAAAATAAATAAATAAATAAAAAATCATTTTCAATCACACAAAATATAATTTGACCCCTAATTTAACTTGTAATTATAATTCATTGTCGTACCATGCACTAGATTTCCTATGCTCCACTAGGTCTTACTCATTTTATGGTGAGTGACTTTTTTTTTTTTTCTTCTCTTTTCTAGAACGAAGAAGTTTGCTACTCTTTCAAGTTTTAGATATGTATTCATGCAAACCTAATGTTCAAGATATAATGCAAGGATGACCTAAAAGAAAATATGTATTATTGAGCATTCCTATTTGCTCAACACATAATATACTTATACAATACACAGAGTGCATACATTGTTAAGGGTAATATATAAGAAAATTATTCGATACTACTTAATAAGCAAATTATTCGATACTACTTAACTGAAAAGTTTTCACGTTTCTAAATGTTAAATCTAATTCATCTAGTGTATATTATAATCCCCATTTACATTTGGATTTCACCTATAAGAAAAGACACAGGAAAGAGCATATTTCTCTTTAAGTATGATTTGAATCCATATCCAACTCAACTCACACATACACAAAAAATTATTATGCTTAAACACCAACAATGTGGGAATTCATAATGTAACGTTGACCATATTTTTAACAACCTATTCTTTCCACTTTTCTCTACTAAATTTTCCTTTCTCAACTCCCAAACCATAATATGCAAACTAATCACATCCTTTCTCAACTCCCAAGCCATAATATTGAAACTAATCACATCCCATAAAGTTTCTTAATCCACTAGAGCCCAATAGACACTTCCCAGAGTTCCCAGTGTCATAAAACCTAGGTGCTCTGATACCTATGTAATATCCCATGCCCCAATGTAATGCCACTACAAGATTTTTTTTTTTTTCCTAAATCGTTATGTTTAAGCTCAAGGTAGGGTTCTTGTGCGGACATGATAAATCTCTTGCCAATCTAAAATGAGTCTAGTAGACTAAGGCTAATCTCTTGCCAATCTAAAATGAGTCTAGTAGACTAAGGCTAAGGATGTGCTAACTAATAAATTTTTATTTCACCTAATGTGATGTAACATCACAATCACTAAATCTCTCCACATAGGGCATGTTATCTTAAACTATTCACTCTAAATATATAAGAAAACAAGACATCATTAAAACACCTAAAGCAATGCCACCTTAGACTAAAAACAAACCATGGCATAAATACCCTAATAACTTAAATTTTAATTAAATAAAATGCTAGAAACTTTAGTTTTGTTTAAATAATCTTGCACTCTTAGCCAAAAGGCTAATACTCTTCTTGTTAGGTGTTTCAAGACAAAACCAAGATAGGATAGCTAAAGTAAAATATACTTTTGAAAAATATAAGTGTATCTATCACCATAAAGTAAATAATAAGTAAATATACTTATATTAAGAAAGAAGTAAATATACTTCTGTGTGCATCTATCTGCATAAAGTAAATATGCTTATAGTAAGAAAGAAGTAAACATAGAGTAAATATACTTCCATAAAGAAAGAAGTAAATATGCGTCTATGTGCATCTATCATCATAAAGTAAATATAAAGTAAATTTACTTCTATTAAGAAAGAAGTAAATATAAAATAAATATACTTCCATAAAGAAGAGATAAATATACTTCTATAGCATAAAGTAATTATAAGGTAAATATAAAGCAAATGTACTTCTATTAAGAAAATAAAATAGAGGAATACACCTATTACATATTAAAAAAAATATAAATATATATTTTATTGTTGCTTCAAAAAAAAAATATTTATCTTGCAACTATAAAAGGGGAAATTATAAAATTAATACTATCTTACGAAAAGAAAGGAGGTTTATTTAAAATAATATATGCTCAATAAGAAGGATAATAAAATGATAGTAAGCACGAATTCAATTAAATAATTCCACTTGAACAAAGAAATTTCATGCTGTAACAATTACCAATACTACAATAACCCACAACCTTTCTTTTTAAATAAAGTCAACAAAGTAAATCAATCTTTTCAATTATTACCTATTATTACCTATTAGGGTGAGAGAAGAAAAGCATGGGAAACATGGCCAGCACTAATATCCCAATTTATTAATGGCATTTAATTATTACATGTTTGTGAAAAGTAGAAATCCAAGTAGATGGGGAAGGATGATAACAATAATAATATTTAATAGGATAATTTTTTTTAAGATATACTTCACAACTATTCCATTGGTATCATTATGAATTGGGTTATAGTATTCACGGTATATATTTATTTATTTTTATTTTATTTGTTGCACCCAGTAGACAGGGGTTAAAAGATAATATATAGTAAATGATAACATCTCTAACACTATGTAGCACCTACATTGCCAGCCACTAAAAAAGAAAGTGTTTTCCACACGGTGAAATAAACACGTCTTAAATTTCTAATACTATTACCATAGGAATCTACCTAGGAACCATATTTAATCTTAAACATAGAAGGATTTCTACTATGATAATCAAATATTATACTATAATGGCATATCTGAAACTAATATAAATATTGCAAACAACCCTTAATATTCAGATATTTTAAATAACAGCAGCTAAAGACTACTTACAAGTCCACCCTAAATTTTATTATTGTTATTCCAGCAACTAGATCTTGATCACCATATATTTCTTTACACAAAAGTTCCACAGGTTTAGTGCCAATGTACAACAGAATATTCATTAATTAATTGCTCAAACTACAGTGAAGTTGATCACAATATCTATCAAAATTTAAAGGAGCCAATTTATAGATGAAATGTCAAAATCTTGATGTCCAAATACACCCAATTATACTATTCTTCCAAACATCCATTCTGTCATAAGATATATGAATTGCCACGTTAAATTATTTTTATATAAAACAACTCCCTTTACTTAATGGTAACCACAACAATATAGTTCCACAGAAAACTAAACATGAAAAGTGTTTTAAGATAGTTCTTAAATAATTTCACAACAATAGGTGCCTCATTCGTTATCATAAGAAAAGGAAAGAGAGCCCTAATTAAGGCTTCATCCCTATTTTACACTTCCATTGCCCTAATTTTCTTTTCACTACTACATTTTGTTCTTTGTTTACTCCTCATATGGAGGTGTTGGGTTTCTGGGCAGCGGTGGCGGTTTGCCATGAGATAGCTCAACAACATGAGAGTTAGGGTATTAAAAGGGTAGGTGTTTGAGACACTCTAATTGGTCATTAAAGGTATTCACAGAGCCAGCATGAGTTTTTGGTGCTTGTAGATCACATAGGAATGCAGTCAAGAGTATTTAGGGCAGTACTGTTTATTATCATCATTGTTATTATTTTTAATGCCTGTAGTCAGTGGCTCTATTTGTTTTATTGCTTTCTTTATTTTTGTTGGGTTTTACAGATCAGATACGATTATAGGCATGGGAGTAATTACAGTGACCATTTTACCTTTTGCTACTGTAATAATTTTCCAATAGGAATGGACATTAGTTACAACAAAAGTTTTGAGGTTTAAAGTGTATGAGTATATTAACTAGACTAGAAGTCATTATCAACATTTTTGGTATGGAAAAATTATTCTAGCAATGTACAGAATTTAACACTCTTTTTATATATATTCCAGCATTGACTAGAACAATAGTCTAATCTAATCTAGCTGACCTTTAGAATGAGGAGCTAGAGTTTATCCTGTCTCACTATCCCAGAAGTGCTATGAGAAAATGCACAGAATGGTTTGCTATACAATATAGTGCATTAACAACTACTCTAAACTACATATTTAGAAAGGAAGATTACTTCGGATTTACAAATACTTAAGGAGAATATGATACAATGAATATTTATTTAAGGGAATTCATAGAAAATAAACTCACAGGATTTCTCAGTTGACTCATTCTGTAAATAATTAGCAACAACAGTCCATAGGGCTTCTTTTAAATAAACTTTATCAGGCATAATAAGTACATTTTCTGTGTCTTCAGGTTGCATGTGCATCACTCAAGATGGCTACAATCCTCATTTATTAACAAATAGGAGAACAACATCGTAAAAAAACACTAGGGAAGGATTGTTATGTGGTAACATGGATAGAATACATCTTCCTTTTTCACTTGGTATAGAATTCCCTTAAAAGTTGTATAAGACAACAGTGCCACCTAAGATAGCCAAGCTCCTACAACCTGTAGAGACCTACAATAGGACAAAGAAAACCCTTTCATATAGCCAATGGAGGCTCACCTCCCATCCTAGGGCAGTAACTTCCCACCCCCGAGCTAGGGGAAAACACAGGGAGACCAAGGCTTCTCATACAAACAGCTTAATCACCTCCAACAGAAATGCACCACAGATAGAAATGCACCACAACTAGACACAGCACAGCTGAAATGCACACATACCTCATATGGATTGAAATACACAAAACATTATACCATGTTTAACACAATGCTTTCACACAAGTTGAAAATACTCAAGTTGCACAAGGGATGCTCACCAAAAGATGAAAACTCCTAACAGCACACATTCAGATTTACACCATACAACAAGCACACAATTATACAGCAGAGTACAAAGTAAAATCCAAATAAACACATTACCGAACTATAAAATTTTCCTTTAAATTTTTTTTTTAAAAGGACTTAAGATCCTACCTTGCTAGCTGTAATGGATTGATGTAAGCCAAATAAAACTCCCAAATCCACCCCCTCTTCTCCATTTTTTAGAGAATATCTCATCCAGAGTGGTAGCATTATTACAGTTCCTCCCAGAAATGTTTACGCCTCCCCAAAGATGAAAAATTACGGCTATCAGTCCCCAAAAAGAGTATATACAACAGATGGTAATTTCCCCCCGCCCCCCAAGAAAAGAAAATTTACATCCCCTGAAGAAAAGAAGAAATCCCCAGACGGAGATCCCCACTTTCTCCCAAAATAATTGAATAAATATTTCCCTCATTGACACCTCTCCTGTTGAGGGGAAAACACTTGTCTCTTTACAAGAGCATGTGTCGCTTTATAGAATCTCCACTTAATCTTCACATTACTCTTTTATTTATTATATATATTTTTTATTTTTATTTTATTTTTATTCATCATTATTTAAACACCTAAAAAGATGTTCAAAGTTATTTTCTTTCTATACTTATTGTGCTTAACAAAAAGGTTTAACCCTTACCTATTGACTTGGCTTTTAATATATATATATATATATATATATATATATATATATATATATATATATATATAACTTTTTGAATAAATGATTCTAAGTGATTGCTAGAACCTCTCGACACAAAAGGAGTAACTACACTAAATCTACAACATGGTACATGCTGACACATCACGATTCACAATATCAACACCCTAATTCACATTAACAACGTCACACTTAACATTAACGATATTACAATTCACAAGGACACTAACACACTTTCATATTGACATGAACACCACATATACACAACCACATAATGGACCTAAGCCTCTCTGATAGGCTATGTTGGCTGACTGGTAAATAACATTGGGTCTCCAAGTGTTTTCCCCATTCCCACTGGCTTGAGAAATCCTGCACACTTGCTTTCAAATTGTCAATTGTGATTAAGATACAATAGCCGAAGCAATGATAACAATAACAACTAACTGCATTAATAATGAATCATATAAATCCTTCATGCATCTTATTAAAATACTTCATTTAACTGGGTAATTCAGTACGTTTCAATGTGCATGGACACATTAATCTCTCTAGCATCTAAATAACAATAATTAATATACAATAGTAATACATAACATATCTCATGGAATAATGCAATGCTACAGATTAATGAATGGTATTATCCACAAATATAATGTACGAACCATAATCCCGAAAGCATTGTATAGATCTAATGAGGATATGTGTATATACATAAATATGTATCAACCATGATCCAAGCTCACATCATATGTCCAAAATAGTGTGTATACCATAGTCATAGCCTAATAAACACTAAAGTTAAATGTATGAAGTCTCATCATAGTATCATAGTAACAAAAAATGAAATCACTTCCCGCTGTAACAACGGTACCAAGGAGGGTCTTACATCGGTGGAGATGCGGGGCCTTACAGATACTCTTAGTAGGATTGGTCAAATCTTTTAGTAGCTTGTCACATTGCTCATAAGGCATTGGTCCCTCAAATCTACTAAGAACCAATCTAGATAGTGATTACCTATTTCACCTCTGAATGTTGTAGTAATTATCAGTGCAAGGGGAATCGATTCAAGTCCCCAAGATACTCACCATTGCCTCCCTTGAGAAGAGATAGTATTCCCTCGACCATAAAGCTCTTGTGACCTACTTGAGATTTCTAAGGGGAGGGTGAGATATCCCTACCTATTGTCTCTCGCAAAGATACAAATGTATGACACCTATATGGAATGACATTTGGTCGACGAAGAATTAAGTTGTGAACTGATCTACCGCAATGAAACCATGTCTCTAGGGATAAAGAGTGGTTGAATTGTTTGCAATTGTCTTATACCCATGGAAACATTGGGGATTTTCATGAGCCTCGACCATACACTATCTATTGTGTCAGTCCTCTTTGGTACTTTGTTTGATGTGTTTTCTCTTGCCAAAGCAAATCCAATCAAAATCAAACCCAAATCAATCAAAATTTGCCTTATAAACATCATTGACACTACTTCAGTGCTTTTGGTACGGCAATAGCTCACCTTTGGTAGCACAGTCTAGCACCTTTGGCATAACAGTTCAATGCCTCTGGCAGCATAGTCCAGCACCTTTGGTAACACAGTAGCTCACCTTTGGTAACATAGTCCCCTGCTTTTGGTATAACAGTCTAGCACCTTTTGGGCCAAAAAACTATTCGTCAAACTACCTCAGCAAAATCCCAACAAAATCTCAAAACATATTGTCTTAGTGTATCCATGGTAACCACTAGACTCTAGTAATCTATGAAGGCTAAGCAAGTTGCCCCAAGGAAGTGCAAATCACCTCCTCAGACACCTCAACCAAGCCAATCCAACATGACTCCAAAGTTTACTCCAAAAACACCAATGGAAAGACCAACCAACTCTCAAAACAAGCTACAAAATGACCAACCAACCAATCCTCAAGAAGGTAATGTCCCTTTTGTAGATGTAACTCAATTCACTACCGGCATGCCTCATGATTTTGCTACAGTCAGTTATACAACGGTTCAAGTCCCATCTCAAGAAGAGTGACACTTTGAAGAAGGTCAATCCTCTCAAGAAGATATACAATACCTTGATGAAATCATGCAAGATCCTAGAGCCATAGCCGCATTTGACAAAATACTTAGTGAGAACCAAGATCATTTCTTTCTCTTACTAGCAGAGCAAGGAGCCAAATTACCCCAAGATTTTGACCTATCCAATCTTAAAGAGCCAAACAAAACCCATGACGTTATAATTGTGGTCCAAACTATGTCAACCGTGACCACTCCCATACCCGAACAAAGCTCACAAGGGAGAACAACTAAACCTTTTGACGCACAATATGAGAATCCTCTTTATCAAAATCCAACCACAGAAAGACCCATATCACCTCTTATGACTCCTATAGAGATATACAAACACCAACAAGAGACTCTCCATCATCAAGCAGAACTAGCAACACAGGTCACTCTAGAAAAATCAAACACACAACAACCTCCTAAAATGCCCACACCAATCGCAAGTGGAATATTGGCTACCCCATCACATGATGGTTTCTCACCAAATTACAATTTGAGAAACACTTATGTAGCCATGCAACAAGGGTCTCAACAAACACCACCCCCAACATCATCAACCCTCCGTATCATTAACCCAAACAATGTCATGCAACCCCAACCATCACAAAACGTCAACACAACCTATGTCCCTCCACCACAACATTCTTCTACATTCAACCTTACCCATCCCTATCTTAATCAATCCCAACCATCACAAAACCCATCTACCTATGTCCCTCCACCACAACGATCATCTACACTAAACTTTTTCAACACATATCTCAATCAACCACAACCATCACAAAACCCATCTACCTATGTCCCTCCACCACAACGATCTTCCACTCTCAACCTAACCCACACCTATCTTAACCCTCAAAACTCTCAAAACCAAACTTCCTATGGCTATACTCCACCATCACAACCAAACCCAACAAATGTTATCTTTCCTCCATAGAATTCTTCCTTCACACCACCTCCGCAATACTGACAACATAACTCTTATCTACAACCATCACAAAGCCTACATTCTTACCTAGCACCACCCCCACCTCCCCAAAATCAAAACACCCAAAACCAACCCAATCCAAACCCAACATACAACACATACAACCCTAACCAATCATACGACCCTTATTATACCAATACACATGGTTTCCGCTACAATCTTCCATATGAGCAACAACAACCACCTCTAGGACAACAAGAGATGTTTCCAAACCCTCCCACAACTATGGAACTAAAACTTGCCAAGATTCAACAACTATCTGATCTTACATTTGGCCACACCAAGAAAACCTTCTCTTTGGCAGAAGTTTATCCTTATCCATTTGATCGGTCATTACCCATGATCCCTTTTCCTCACAATTTCACTATTCCCAAATTTGATAAATACAAAGGGAAAGGAGACCCAAAAGACCATCTTAGAGAATTCTATCTTGCTTGCTTCGAGGTCTCACATAATGAAACATATCTTATGCGCCTCTTTCCTCGCAGTCTTGGAGGTCAAGCTATAGAATGGTTCTCGCACCTCCCCACGGGTATCAAATCTTTTAACGAGCTTGCGGAGAAATTTGCCACCCATTTCTCCTACAACATAGAACATGAGGTCTCTATGACCGACCTATGCAACAATAAATAGAAAAATGGGGAGACTCTCATCTCTTTCCTTCAAAGATGGAGACAAATGGCTAGAAAATTCCCATTCAAGATACCCAAAAAATAGCTTGTGAGTATGTTTGTGCAGAACCTCAATCAAAAATTAGGTTTCCATTTGCAAATCCTTAGTGCTACAACCTTCGACAAAATTACCTACAAGGGCATCAACATTGAAAAGGCCCTCATCGCTAAAGGCATGGTAAAAATCTTCAAAGAAACTAAAGACAATGCTCCTCAACAACAAACAAATGATAACCCCAAGTTTTGGAACAAAAATAAAAACATGGTCAATGATGGTGTGGTAGATTCTAAACATGTCCAAACACTGCAAACACCCCTTCATCTTTCATCAAAACCAAATCAACCTCTACCTCAACAAAACCCACAACAACAAAAACAATCAAACCAAAACCAACAACAATGACAACAAGAGCAACCTCAACAAGATTACCCTCCGCGACATCAATTCACTCCCTTGGGAGAGCCTATAGAGTCTGTTCTACAGAAACTTATACACAATGGACTCGTCACCTTACCAGATGCTCCTCCATATGGTGAACCTATTTACAAAACCACATGGTACAAAGATAATGAATATTGTGAGTACCATAGGACCAAAGGACACATAACCATATCATGCATGAAACTCAAACACTTGATCCAAAACCTTATTGACAAAAAAATAATCACTTTTTATGATGAACCACCATCTCAAAACACCAATAAGTATCTCAACAGGCACAAGGAGCCATTCCCTAACCATGGTCAAGGTCCACCTCCGGATAAAGGTAAAGGTGTTAATAAAGCTTCTACTTCCTATGACTCTATTGTAGGATGTTTTGAAGAAAGTCGTGTATCTACCCTCACTATCAAAGGCAAATCTATGAATTATACAGTTACAACTCATTGTGGTCATGTCACCCTTCGTGGTCCTACACCAAGTCTCCCACCTCAATCTGATTACAATCTTGTAGAACATCTAGGGAAAACCCCTACACAAATCTCTATCTTGGACCTTCTACAGTCATCACCCACACATAAAGCTGTGCTAGAAAAAGCCTTACAAGAGTCTTCGGTTCCTAATGACATAGTGGTCACAGATTTCCAATCTATAATAGGTAACATTGCCTCACCTTACAATGTGGTCTTTTTTGAAAAAGACCTCCCATCCCACGATCTATGTCATAATGATGCCCTTCACATTGAAGTTTTCATCCATAAACAAAAGATCAAACGCATACTCATAGATGGTGGTGCTGGTCTTAATATCTGTTCTCTCAAGTTACTTAAACAATTGGGATACTTTGAGGATCATGTTAACATTGATCAATCCATTACAATCAAAGGGTATGATGATGCAAAGCGCCATTCAGAAGGTGTTATCCACTTGCCTATACAAGTAGGCCTCATCATGCTTGAAACTAGGTGACAAGTCCTTGACATTGAGTGACCTTATAACATTATCTTAGGACACCCATGGATCCATGCCATGAAAGCTGTTCTCTCAATGTACCATCAGTCTCTTAAATTCCCGTTCAATGGTACACAGATCACTATCCCCGGAGATCCTAATCCCTTTGAATTCTGTCGAACCTTGTAAGGCAGTTATAAGAATAGCAACCAAGTGCCAAATAATGACAAAGCCCATGAATCCCCATTGTATGTCAACTCTAAAAAACTGAAAAAAGCCTCTAAAGTTGAACCTAATCCTCATCCTATTCCTAAAATCAAAGCTCACATCCGTGATATAGGCTTTGGAGAATATGATATTTCAAAATCTTGTTGTGTAGGGCAGATGCCCTTATCCCCTAAATCTTATAGCCAACTGCCCATAGCCAAAGCAACTAAGAAAGTAGCTATTCCTCCCCCAGCATCCCTAACTCAATTCCAAGAGGGAAAATTATTGGCAGAGGAAACTATTGAAGACATCTCTTCTTGGCTCTACAAGGAGAAAGAACTAGTCACCATACCAGTTAAACAATATGGCAATGGCCTAAGAATTGTGAAAAACATGGGCTACAAAGGCAAGTGGGGCCTTGGAAAAAATAATCAAGGTGAAATGGAACCCATTATTGTGAAGAAGAAACTAGACAAGAAGGGGTTAGGATTTGGTAGGAAGGTACTGTTGGTGTCTGCATAATTTATCAGGTTCCAGGTTATTAGCTTGCAGGCACCCTCCCAGGATTTCATGAAATTTCTAAGTCTTGGACCCTTTCAGTGTTTTCAGCATCATCATGATATTTTGAAGGAGGGGGTCATCGTCATCATCATCATGTTCCCGGACATCCCCTTGATGTTTCTTGCATGGGTCATTTCTCATCATGACCGGATATCCTGTGGGGGCTTCATGTTTTTGCCAGCCTGACATCCTACTTGGAGGTGATATTTTAACATTGGGTGATCTTAGTTCAAGATCATCCTGATGTTGGTGTTGAGAATTTGCTAAGTATGACCCGATGTCCCAAGGTCATCATATTTGAACATCGGGTGATCTTCGTTAAGATCACCTCGATGTTAGTTTATCACCTTATGTTTTAACTTCCCTGATGTTGCTGACGTCATGATCTTGTAGAGGTGATATTTTCTTATCAGCAGCATGATTTTCAATTGTCGGGGTGATATTCTGAATGTCGGGTTATCTTATGAATATCACCCTAGTCCTGAATGTGACGATGACGTCATCAGGATTTTCATTGTCGGGGCGATATATCTTTTAGCTTCATCATTTTCCAAGGATAGGGTGATATTTCCAAATATCAGGTATGTTCTAACATCACCCTGATGTTTCATGGAGCTACAGTGCTACCTGATATTCTTGTGGGGGGTGATATCTCAAACATCCGGTGATCTTCCAGATATCACCCTACCCCAATATGATGATGATGTCACCCCCATCTTTCGAAGGGGTCATTTTCTAAGATGTTCAATCCGACCTGATATTTCTTGAGTTGAAGAGGTCATCATCATCATCCAGTCTACAGTGCACCCTCATATTTCTATGTTGGGGTGATATTTCAAATATCGGGTCATCTTCCGAATATCACCCTTGCTCTTAATGTGACGATGACGTCATCGGGATGTTCAATCATCAGGGTGATATTTTATATCAGGTGATGCGGACGACATGATACTTTCCCGCAGGGTGATATTTTCTGCGGGGTGATATTTCACATCAAGGTGATGTGAATTATCACGGTGAGCTCAGCAGATGATGATGCTGATGTCAGGGTGATATTTTGAGCAACAAGATATCATGCTGGAGGATGATGAGGAAGGGTTAAGTTGGTGCCATCGGGAGCAAAATTGCTGATAGTATATTTGATAGTGGTCATGTATAAAAGGTGTTAAAAAGGCTGATGTAGGGTGAATGTGGGATAATGTGTCCCCATCATATTTGAAAGGAAAGTCAACTAGATGCACCTGCGCAGCACGCTGTCAGTGATCGCCGACTTTGCAGCCTCATCTATGCCACAAATCTCGGCGGGAAGAGGGGAGTCAACAAACATGTTTGAATGAAGAGTCTCCCTCACGCATAAGTGCATATTTTGGTGGGAGAAGGTGTGCAAGGCACGCAACTATTGCATCCCGAGGTTGTGAATGGGTATGCCATTAATGGCAAAACTACGCAGAGGTATGGGTCGGAAGGACATGCCAGCTACCCGATTTAGACAAAAAGTCTCTATCTGGCGATGTAGGTCAAGGTCTCACCTGCCCCTTCCCTCCTGTCTGTGTGGCTACATTGAATGTTTTCGGTGCCCTCTGGTGATGCACTGCATCTGGTGATGACTTGGGGATCACGATGTAATTAATGAAGGAGTACATCCTCCTGCCTTATAAGTAGAGGATACTACTTAGTTCAGGGTTGTTGAAAACTGGACATATCTGGCTCTGTAATAAGAAACAACTGGTTTTGGTTGCTCTGTGTAGGAGGTCTTGTGAGTTTATGTATCTCTTGTTGTATGTCTCATGCATGAATCTACTGATTTCATGATTGATTTTATATGAGTAATGTTGTATTCGCATGTGTTTTGTTAATTCTGTCTCCAATATTGCATGTGTCCTTCTGGATCTAGATATCTAAGGGGTGTTTGGTATTCTAAAATATATAATTCCTATATTGAATGCTTGATCTTTCAACTTCTGCTCAAGGGGTAGATTAAAGTGTTTTCAGATTAAGTGTTGGGAAGAATATACTGCAATAGGGATGCCATAAGTAGAGATAACTTAATACCCTGTATTGGGAGGTATTTGTAAGGCAGATATCACACAAATCCCCTTGAAATCCAATTTTATTGTGTTCATGCTGATCATTCACAGGTGTATGTCTACTGACTCCAAGCCTTGGATAGGCACCAATCTAGCTTTGCATTGAGATTACATACCAGGTCCTAGTTTTGCATCCAAACACATAAAATCAAATTCAAACTTCCAAAACAACCATTAGGACTATAGAAGTAGTTTAGGACCAAGATCCTCTAATTCACAACTGAACATAAGCCCAAAGCTAGCCCCTTTGCACTTATCTCATAGTTTTGGTCTTCATACAGGAGGATTCATCTGCTTTGTATCAACATCCCAAGCCAACCCATAAGTATATTCTCATGGGTGTTGAGTAGGGAATACCCCCCTAGGTTTTGCAGAGCCTGAAGAAGAAGAGGAGATAAAAATAGAGTCTATCTCCTACACTGTTGGCCCCTAGCCCAGATATCTTGTTGATCACTGATGGCTACCTTGTAGGGAAATCTAGGAATGAACATCCAGTCAGGGAAAAAACCAACAGGTACCACGTGCTTTGGACATCGAGGGTATTCTTGATGAGGTAGCACAAACTTCTCTCACAGATTCGATGTCTAAAGAGGATATCATCGATGACTCTTACCACCATATGACTGACCTATTCACTGAATCCTTCGTATTTATGCTATCATCCGTATTCTTAACATCCACCACCAACACCCAGATTGTAACACTTGTCTACCCTGAACTTATTGATTGGGACCAACAAGGGACCCCCATTCTAGATGTATTTCAGAATGACAAAGCTATTGCTGAGTTCATGGGACTCTAGGATGGTATCCCTCTTGGCAATCACAAAGCTGGTTTTGTAATGGAACTAGAGAAAACTACTTATTTTGGTGAGGATGCCAAATCCTCCAGTCGCAAAATAAAGATCTCTAGGTGAAAACCACACTGTGGCAACTCTTGATCATAAAATAATAAAAATAAAGGACATATCCAAAGGTGAAAACCTAATTGTGGAACCTAAGGATGGAGGATTTGACCTTCCCCTACCATCTAAGTATCAAGAGAAATCAGCTCTCATAGTGGAAGATTCTACAAAGATAAATTTGGGCACATAACAAAATCCTAAGACAACATTCCTTGCAGCATCACTATTAGAACAAGAGCACAAAAATCTTACCAACTTCTTCTTATAGTGAACCATCAACTTTACATGGACCTATGCTGATATGCCAGGGTTGGACCCTTCACTAGTAGTTCACTATCTCACAGTTGATCCAAAAGCTAAACTAGTCAAGCAAAAGCTAAGAAAGATGCAACCACAGATCGCGCTCTTGGTGAAAGTTGAAATACAGAAACTGTTAGATGCAAATTTTATCAAGCCTATTGATTATCTAGAATGGGTCTCAAACATTGTAACTGTGGCTAAACCAAATGGGGGCATCCGCATGTGTTCCAACTTTAAAGATCTTAACAAAGCATGTCCCAAAGATGACTTCCCACTGCTAAACATTTATCTCATAGTAGACTTGACTACTGATCATGAAATACTTTCTCTAATGGATGGATTTTCTGGATACAATCAAATAATGATAGCCGAAGAAGATCAACATAAAACAACTTTTACTTGTCCTTGGGGTACCTATTGTTGGTGCGTCATGCCATTTGGTCTTAAAAATACAGGTGTAACCTATCAAAGAGTAATGACAGTGATATTCCACGATCTCTTTCATCATATCATGGAGGACTATGTGGATGATATACTAGCAAAATCTTCTAGGGTAGAACACATACAGGTTCTAGGACAAATATTTGACAGACTCAAAAAATATCAAGTAAGACTCAATCCAAAGAAGTGTGTCTTTGGGGTAACCTTAGGAAAACTGTTGGGATACATTGTATCTCATAGAGGCATTGAAGTAGATCCAACAAAAGTCAAGGCTATAGTAGAGATGCCTCCACCAAAGAATTTGAAAGCACTAAGGAGCCTTCAAGGAAGTTTACAATCCATTAGGCAGTTTATCTCACCGCTAGCTGATAAATGTCAACCATTTCAACACTTGCTCTGAAAGGATGTCTCATTTCGATGGGATGAGAAGTGTCAAGTAACATTTGATCAGCTCAAAGAATATCTAGCTACACCTCTTGTTTTGGTACCACCAGTCACTGATAGGCCTTTGATCTTGTACATGTCAACTACAACTGTAGCCCTAGGGGCTCTTCTAGCACACCCTGATGAGTCAAGAAAAGAACATGCAATCTATTATATCAGTCGAACCTTGGTGGGTTATGAACTCAATTATTTACCTACGGAAAGAGCATGTTTAGCTATAGTGTTCACTGCCCAAAAGTTGTGGCAATACATGCTAAACCAACACACAAATCTAATAGCCAAAATTGATCCATTGAAGTATCAACTAGCAAAAGTAGCTCTCACAGGCAGACTAGCTAAATGGGTCATGATCCTTAGTGAGTTTGACATTGAGTATGTGGATCGTAAAGCAATCAAGGGACAAGCCCTAGCAGATCAGCTAGCAGAAGCACCCATGATAGATGTACATCCTATGGTCTTTGACTTTCTAGATGAAAATCTCTTCAATCTTTCTACCTCAGTAATGTGGAAGTTGTGATTTGATGGTTCCTACACATAGCATGGATCAAGGGCTGGAATCCTTTTTATCATGCCTCAAAATGACTAGTCATATTGACTTGCATTTCCTTGCACTAACAACATAGCTGAGTATGAAGCACTCCTCATAGGTCTCAATACAACAGTCCAATGAGACATCAAAGAACTATAGGTATATGGAGACTCATAACTAGTCATTTGACAAGTCACAGATGAGTACCAAACAAAAGATGAAAATTTGGTCCCTTACAAGCAACTAGTGGATGCCTATAAACCACCACACTTTTCTAGCATCACTTTTGAACAAATTCCAAGAGAGCATAAAAAAGATGCAGATTCAATGGCTTTTGTGGGGTCACTTATAGACATGCCTACAAACACATAGAAATGTGAATTCTTGATCAAACAGTTGTTGATACTAGCCGTCAATGTTCCAACTACTAAAATCATCTACGAACTTGTTGGTCCCAATTCCCCATGGTCTAAAGATATCTATGAATACCTTAAAAATGGTACCTTTCCCTTTGAGCTATCTACCACCCAACGCAAAACCTTTATTCGTCGATCCTCCCGTTACACCATTCTGGGTGATACACTATATCGCCGGAGTCTCGATGGTATCCTCTTACGATGTCTTAACGTGAAAGAAGCTGATGCTACCTTACGAGACATACATGAAGATGTCTGTGGTGCACATTCTACTGGTCCTAATCTTGCTAAGAAGATACTCAGAATAGGTTATTACTAGCCTACAATAGAACAAGATGCTTTACAGTTTTTTAAGAAGTGTCTACAATGCCAGCAGCATGGAGATTTGATTCACGAACTAGGTCATGAACTACAACCTGTGACTACTCCATGGCCTTTTTCACAATGGGGTCCCAACCCCGTAGGACACATCCACCCATCCTCATCCAATGGCCATAAATTTATAATTACCACCACTAAGTACTTCACGAAGTGGGTCAAAGCCATTCCCATGACTTATATCATTGGTAAGCAAATAGCCAAGTGTATCCTTAACTACCTCATTTGCCAGTATGGTATCCCCTAAGCCATTGTCACTGATAATGGGAGACCATTCAATAATCAAGATGTCTGTGCCTTATGCACACAATACAATATCCAACATTACTTTTCCACTCCCTACTATCCACAGAGTAATGGCCAAGCCAAGGCTTCCAACAAAACCATTCTCAAAATCTTCAAGAAAGCGGTCAATGAAGCTGGTCGTGATTGGCACTTGCAACTCAATCCTGCCCTATGGGCCTATCGCACTAGTATCAGAACACCAACTGGTGCCACACCCTATACCTTGGTCTATGGATCTGAAGCCATTCTACCTATAGAGGTCAAGATCCCATCCCTCAGAGTATCCATGCAGCACTTTATTGATGGAGAGGAGTATTGCACTTCCAGATTAGCTGAGCTAGAACTATTAGATGAGAGGTGCCTTTTCGTCCTTAATCATCTCCATGTCTGTGAAAACTATCTTTGGCGTAATTATAACAAAAAGATCAAAGAAAGACAGTTTCAAGTTGGTGATCTCATCTTAAAAGAAAATTAAAGAAATCAAGCAGATTAAGAAAAGAAGGGCAAGTTTGAGCCTAATTGGTTAGGACCCTTTGTTATCACAACATATGGATTAGGAGCTTATAATTTAGCAACACTTGAAGGCATTCCTGTAGATGAGCCACTCAACAATGTTCATCTCAAGAAGTTCTATGCCTGATCCTTAGAGTATCCATGTAAAAAAAAAACAAAACAAAAACAAAAACAAAAACAATCCATCCTATGGTGAAAACCTGGTAAACAGGTGCCTTGGATAAGTACCATAGTGGAAACCTGGCAAATAGGTACTATGTGTAGAGTCAGAATCCATCATCTATTGAGTCTTGTGCATTCAATGTCTCTTTCATAATAAACTTCATCCATCCATCCATAATAAAACCATTGACCTTGTTTGCATTTCCATCTCCCTATCTAAAATAGCTTGGAAATTTGTCAATGTCCATTGTCACTCATCCCATGTCAGTTATCACTTATCTTACATCAACTATCCTATGTCAGTCATCCATACAAACACTTCTACTAGAATGGGGGTAACTCTTTCCTTGACCTAGGTCTAGGAATGGATCCTTGTTTGTGGTTCACAAAAAACACAAACCCTTCAAACCCTTCCAACACTTCAAAAAGACAAACACTTCAAACACTTCATCCTTCAAAGCAAAGCACAAACAAGAACTAAAACACTTCAAAACAAAAACAAAAACAAATACATGACAACACAAACACACCAAATGAAACCAATCAACCATATCAACTGTCTTATATAGATTGTCACATGCTCGAAACCAGACCAAGCGTCTTATACGAGGTGTTTCATTTATGAAACCAAACACCTTCATCCTTGTGTTGATCTAGGGATATATCGTTTCCCACAATGACAACACTATCCTACATCATCAAACACAAACTAGAACGACATATCATATTCTCAATCTTAAGGTACCTTGATCCCATGGATATGGGTATATAGGCAGTTTAGAATACGAAGGAAGTATCCAGTACTCAGGTACGTAAGATATCACCATCTCTCCTCACATCATCTTATCCTACATCATCACACTCAAACTAGAACTATATATCATATCATTGCAATCTTAAGGTACCTTGATCCCATGGATATGGGTATGTAGGCAGTCTGGAATACGAAGGAAGTTTCCAGTACTCAGGTACATGAGATATCATCATTTCCCCAACCTGAGATCCAACACCTTGACCCATTCAACACTCTACCTAGAACTACATGGTTATCATTTTCATCTTTCATTGTAATGTGCCTTGATCCCGTGGATACAAGGTATGTAGGTAGTTTGGAATACGAAGGACGTATCCAATACTTAGGCACATACGATTCATCATTCTTCACCCATCTCAATCCGTTGACATTACATCTTTCTAGCCTTCCGTTTATCAAAATCCATCCACCTCGACTTGACTAACTCAAGCAACAAAACAACAAAAAATGTATCCTTTCAAAGAAAAAGTCCTTAAAACAACCTGAAGCAAAAATACCTACTTGCAGAGCCATCTGCTATCCTACATATCGATTGCCAACATTAGCTAAATTAATCTCAACCAAACAACAGATCAACACACTTGTCTTATACAGAATGTTCCATGATCGAAACCAGACCAGGCATCTTATACGACATGTTTCATTTCCTGAAACCAGACATTATCCTTTCAACATATCAACACCCTTTAACGGACACATCGTTCCTACAATAAGGCTGTTATCTATCCCAACCAATCCAATCTATCTTGAGCAACCTCTTTGGAATGAGAATATGTTAGTTGTATGTTTACTTTGTAAGTCAGTCAATTTGCTTTTTGGTTTATCTTTTTTGTTCCTTTCCCATTACTTATTCAAGACTACCTTGATTTATCTATATCTTGGTATGTTGCAATGTAGTACGGATTGGGGCATAGTCATTGCTTTTGTGTGCCGTGTTTGAGGAATGATCTTTAGTATCTTTCTTAGTAGCTTATTTATCTTGTGTGTGTGTGTTATGACCTATCATATTACATATTAATATTCTTCTTACATTTATGTATTGAAGTTTATTTTATGTTCAAGACTATGGCTCATTCACATATCCAACAAAGTTATATTATGTCTAAGGGATCTAAGTTCAAACCGCTTGCTTGTAGAGTTAATGTCCTCACACTCGAATATCACAGCACCTTGGTCCTTTATACCTTGGTGGCAAACTATCCATGTGCTATGTCAAAAATAAGGATTTATCTTTATAAACATTTGTGAAACTGTTGCAACAAGCTCATCCATTTACCCATCCATTTATCCAAATCATCATATAGTCTTTCAAGCAAAGATCGATCAACAGTCTTCTTTATCATGTTCTCTTCTATCTCCACAGTCTTCTATCTATCATCAACACATATCTACAAAACAAACAATCTTCTAGTTGAGCGTCAACCTAGTTCTTCTGTCGCTTCCCTGTCTTTCCTCTCAAGGGGGCATCCTACACTAGCTACACAGGGGCTGCTAGCTACATTGGGGCATCAAAATTGTATCATGTCTTCAACAATCATTTTCTTTGAAGCAACGCTATAAATTGCATTGCATCAAAGAGGGGCAAAATGTAGACACCTAAAAATGACCTTGTCTTCGAATCACTTGCATTTCATCAAATCTATCTAAACACCTGCATTTCAACATTAATTGAATAATCTAATGTTGGTCATGATGTTCATCATAAACAAGCATAGAATAAAAGTACACATTAACCTTTATTCATCTTGAAAGATACGATGAATTCAGAGAATTCATGATCCCAAGTCTCTGGTGATTAGGTCTTAATCGTCTGACATTACTCAGAGGTTGATGTGCATTGCTGTTTCCGTTTTGGGGCCTTACGTTGAGTTCATCATCATAACACTGTTTCTGCAAAGATTCCTCATAGAGAGGTCATTTTATACAATTGTTTGATCAAATGATACAGTTATACTCAAATATTTGCATGATATTTATCAACTATACATGCTTTAGCTTCAAATATGCTAAATATTTTCAATTATCTACGAGATGTCCACATATTTGCATTATTTTCTTGAGATTATCAATTATTTGCAATTATGGCGATGAAATGCTTTGAAATTTAAAGAAATTAAATGAAATGCTTTGAAATTTAAAGAAATTAAATGAAATGCTTCAAATTAATGTTGAACCTTTAGCCATTGAACCACATATACATCAGATACAGTCATGAAGAGAAGAAAACCAAACCATATGTTCACCAGGACATTCCACAGCTAGATATAGTTGATGCTAACTTCAAAGGAATTTGTATGAAAACAACATATGCAAGTAGACGTGCACTGCAAGGGACGTAGCAAATCACAGCATATATCCAGAATCCACACTCTGATTACTCAAGATTTACTATGAATTGTAATCAACACAGTCTTCTCATTCATTAAGTATGCAAGGATATAAATGTATACAAAAGCTTTGAAACGAGCCCTGAATATTTCAGCAGATGGATTTCAATTAAGTTTCGAATGTTTGAAATGAGGCATTCCTGCCCCTTTTATAGAACAAGGTGAGGAATCCATTACAAAAAGATCTATGATCTTGATTTATCTATGAATATCTAGGGTCAGTATTTCCTTTGACTATGTCAACTTTATCAAAATGGCCCAAGTTGCCAGCTGGCAACTATTTGGAGTACTTATTTTCATAAGTATTAGATGCTGATATTCCTTTTTATGATGTATCCTCATCATGCTCCCTGTCATCATCATCACCTTCACCGCTCTCGCTCTCTTCATCATCATGATGATGGTCTTCTTTGATATGGACTTGCATAGCTGTCCTGATATTCTCATATAGTTGTACTATTCTCTCTATTTCCCCACCATCCTGAGTTTTTGTTTTGATGGCGGCGTGCTTATGCATTTGATATTTGCCTCAGAGATTTTCTAATTTACTTCTCTTGCTACTAGATGTCTCATGATAATTTTTCATCTTGACCCTGAGTAGTTTATCCATGATCTCTTCTGTCATATGGCCTAATGGATCATCAGCAACAAATTGGAAGTTATTGTGTAGAGCTTAGATTGCAAACTCTTCATCTTGATTTTCTACCTTTCCTTCTACTTTTCCTTCCAACGTCTCCAAAATTTCTGCCTCAAAGGACATCATGTCATGTAGTTTTATGCTGATCTCTCTCAGCTTATTGTTGCATCTTTTGAGGACATCACATTCAAATTGAATGTCCTTATACCATATATCTACCAATAATGCAGTGTTATTATTCAACACCTGCTTGTTGATGAGCAATTGAGGATTTATCCTCCTTATTTCTCCTAGTATATCCAATATCTTCTCTAACTAGAAAGACCTTTTACCTGTCTGCATTTGCAACTTGTCTACCCTTTTCCTGGAGTCACTGAGAGAACTCCACCTCTTCAGAGAGGCTTTTACCACTTCTTCTGCAGTATCAAATGTGGAATACATCCACATTCTCAGTATGGATGACTCATGTTTCATGAGATCCAATTTATTCACCTCCTCTTGGGAAATAGCAGTTAATGGGACTACATGGTCAGTAGAATCATCTTCAGGATTAGTTAACTTGCCTATATATGCATGCAACTGAGCAATGTGCTCTTTGTGTTGCTTATTTTTCTCTTTTTCTTTCTTAATTCTTTGAGTTAAGGAATCAATGATATCCTTACCCTCCTGACCCTCCTGGTCTTCATTTGCAAATCCTAAGTCAACTGTATTAATCTAGAATTCTTCCAGAGCAATTTTACCTTTTTCTTTATCTACAGTAGGAATTGCAACCTGTGCAGTCCTTCTTCTAGTTGTTGGGTCTCTCTTAATGGCTAAAGTCATTCTAGCCTTCCTCTTTGGTTTTATTAGATTCTCTGAAAATAAAGTGGATACATCAAATTCTTGAATCTCAAAACCAACCTCTGTGTTGACTTCCTTCTCCAACCACCGAGGTACCTGATCATGTTTCTCAGCATCATCATGATGTTCACCTTGATCTCCTGTATCCGTCAACATATGTGATGGAGAAGGTGATTTCCTTGTTTCTTCTTCATGATGCTCATCTTGAGGTCGATCCTGCGGTACATCCTCCTACTGAGGAATTTCCTTTTCTGGAGGAGCATCATCCTAAGGTCGATCCTACGGTACATCCTCCTTAGGTGTTGGTATTTGTTTTGAAACCACTATTTGTTCTGCACCTGTACTACTTACTTCTTAAACTTTAGAAGCAGGATCTTCTAATACATCCTTGTCATCAGCTTTCTTTTCCTAAACTTCTACTATAACAGGTTTAACTAAAGTGTCCTATTGGCTCATTTTTGAAGCATGGCCTTCTGGTTCTGCCATCTTCACTTCTTCTACATGTTCTCCTTTATCAGGTATACCTCCTGGATGCTCAGGACTTACATCTTGTCTATATGTCAAATCCACTACTGCAGGACTTGTCACCTGTGCGACTAATGTGTCCAGCCCCATTTCTTGAGCTATCTTCTCTGGACTCTTTTCTTTTTCAACCTCCACTTGCTTCATCTCCTCCAATATTGTTTGAACTGTTGGAGTCCCGTGAGGAGTCATGTGAGTACCTGTAGCAAGGGTTTCCATCTTTTGTGAAGCTACTTCCTTCACAACCTCATCATCAGATAGATTAATTGTTTCATCTAATGAGATATGACCTCCTTGAGAGGTTTCTTTCATTTGCTCTTCCGCTTGTTTAGTCTTGAACTTCATGATGGTAGGAAGCGGAACATTGTGTTGAAATTCCTTATGAAAAACTTCACTACCTGCCCCTCTCAACATTATAGGGGATTGCCTTATCTCACCCCTCATTGAGGTTCTGGGTTTCTTAGGTCTGGTAGCTACCACCACCTGTAGGGCTTTTCTTTTCCTTTTGAATAGTAAAGGGGCCTCCTCTTCTTCAGGCTCTTCCTCCATAAGAATATCTTCTTCTACTGGTTTTCATGAGGACTGACCCTCTTCTTGGGTCTCAGTAACTACTGCCTTTGCCCTATGAACTCTCTTGGACTTTTGTTTATGTGCCCGCGGAGGTGATGCTGATCTTGATCCTGATCTTGATGCTGCTTTAGCCTCAGCTGGAAACACTGCTTTTTCAATAATCACCCCCTTGGGTTCTTTATCAACTTTCTTACCCCTGGGGGGTCTTTTGCTTTTCTGTTGTTGTGGAGGTAGCCTCTCTCCTTTTGATTTCCTCTTTTTAGTTATAAAATCATCACATTCCTCATCAGGAATATCCTGTCCTTTCTTTTTCTTATCCACAGTAATGGCAACACCCTTCTTCTTCAATGCCTCAATTTGTTCATCAACCCAGGCTTGGGTTAGGGGTAAGGTCCTGGAAATGAAAGGGTCCAAGGATATGTCCTCTTGTATGGTCAGGTCAGGCACATATATTGTATCATTATATATTTTCTTTTCTTCATACTCATTTGCCATTAACCTGCCATCATCCTTTTTCAACTGTGAGGGAATGGGGATGCAGTCAAAGGTTTTGATTTGATTCAATGTCAACCTTTGGTATCTTCTTCTTCTGGCTTCTGCTTCATCCTCACAATCCGCCCAGAAGTCCTCTAGGTGCCTTTGATGAATAGGTTTCCCTATTATTTTCTGTATCCTTCCATAAGGATCATATGGCCTTATCAGTGGGAATGGCTGCAATTGCATTTTGTTCAAACTGACCATCACCTTCTTGATACTTTCTGAATCTGGGCACATGTACCAGCCAATGGTTACTGGAAACAAAATTGGTGGAATTTTCTGAGCATCCTTGTATGTTTTTAGCATTGTGGAGCTCTGCCTTATGAATTCCATTAATACCACTGCATCAGTGGGGTATCTTGGCATCATGAGGGGATGTCCTTCAAAACCCTCAATTCTCATATAAGAAAATGTGGCAAATTGAATATACTAGGCTTCATGCCTGTAGATTATTTCTTGAGCCTCCGTGCTCAATCTTTTTGTCCTGTCCTCCTCCATGGTTCTCACCAGATGCATAGAGAATGCATCATTTACCAATTTGTAATCCTGGAGGTAATTAACTCTTTGCAACTGGGGATGATGATCCCATATGTGCACAGCATTGATTGTGCCTGTAACCTTTCCATCTGTAACCATTGCATCAAATGCGCCTTTGTAAGCACATGAGTAAACAATGTATGATGTCATGTAAAAGGAACAATTTGAACCTCCCAGGTTTGTCAGCTACTCATGTAGAGCATCACTTATCAACTGGCCCCATAATGGCTTGATGTCTGCATATATGCACATCATGATTACACTATACATCCAATCTTTAAAACTACAAGCATCAGGCTGGCCTGTCACCCTGCTAAGTAATGCAATCATATACTAATACACTTCATCAAAATCATACTTATACAAGTGCACAGGAAGTTTGGCCGCTCCAGGATATGTGCTATTCTTGGCCCTCCACTGATACATGTTCTTCCTGGCCTTCTTCTTATTATTTTCATACTCAACTTCAGATTTCTTCAGATCCACACTATTAACCTTCCTACCCAATGGCAGTCCAAATGTCCTGGAAAGACCCTTGATGGACAGGTCTGCATATATTCTTCCATGCTTTACCACTTGTCTTGTTTCTGGATTGTAATTCTGGGCACACTCAATCACCAGCTCTGGAGACTCCATGGAGTACGGAAAACCAGCCGCATTCCACATTCCTGACATGAACACTGCATCTAACAGGGTGCTTCTGTTCTTCTCATCATTCATCTTGGCAGACTAGGCCTCCAAATCAGTACTTCCTTGATGTGTATCTGTAATTGCACCATACTTGAACAGGATTCCTCTAGGAGATGCGAACATGGGCTTGTTGAATTCAGCCTCACACTTAGCTAACCTCTTGTTAGCCATGGATATCTGCAATTAACAGGATTTGTCTTACAATGATGTTCACAAGCATGCACATAACATTTTATCTTTACTAACATCATGCATACTGTACTTATTCAGCATTTACTTACCACAGAATGCATAAACTAGAACCTCAAACTAGCAACATCATACCTGACTATGCAAGAAGCAACAAGATGAGGGTTTCAATTACTTACCTGGTTATGCAGATCCCTTTTGATTATACCAGTGATTTTTCTGAGAATGCTCTTAATTTAGGTGATAATCCTGCGCTTCTTCCTGCCTGTAAGCTCCGTTCATGCAAGTATCGCCTGTATGAGGGTTTGGAAGCTAGTGCTCTGTAAAAATGATTTTATCTCAAAGTAAGTGTGAGATGACAAGTGAATTTACCTTTTAACCTTGCAATTAGAGCTAAATTAGGGCAAAGCCTGATGGATTAGATTTTATTCGTTGATTTCTCATAGAAACTCAGGATTTCGCCAGGTGTTTGATCGAGTTTTGTGGTCGGCGGGAACTATCTACCACCTTTGCGTGCATTAAATGTCAATGGCGGCAATGGGAGCGGGGTGATATCCATATGACAGGATATATTCAGAAATATGATAGTGTTCGGATATCGGGTGATATTTTCAAATACCACCCCAATAGCAATGTGATCATCCTCTTCGAGAGGAAAAAACTATCTTGACAAGATCGGGCGATGAATGCACCCTTGGGTCATACTTTATACGTCAGGAGGATATTTCAACATATCAGGTGATGTTTGAAAAAAAAGGTGATGACCGGATAAATTCTACATCTCTCTTTCAGAATATTGGGGTGACGTCATCCAGATATTTGCTTATTATATTGCTAAGGCATCGTGACGTCATCATCATGTTATGCGAGCAGGACCATGCTCAGGAAATATGCCCCCGAGAGGTAAAAATGATGATTACCTCATCGTCCTGTTTGTTTCTTTGTTTATCCGACTTGAATAACATCATCAGGATAATAGCTTAGGGGGATATTTCATGGTAGGAGGATATTAAGAAATATCAGGTTACATTAAGAAATATGACTCTTGCGAAATACATAAGGCTGCTGACCGTTAAAGGTCACTATCACCTAAAATTGACGTCTGAACATTTGGACCGCATGATTTATCGGGTGATAAATTAGATCGGGATGACCTTTTGTAATATGATGGATATTGAGAAATGTGATCCTCCCCCTGTGAATATCAGGTTTGACCAGGATTTTGACCATTCATAACTTTCACATCTTAACGAATCTCAGGGTGATGTAAAAGGCAAACCTACATGAAATTTGATGTTCTTTCTAAATATGAGGTTACTGGAATGAAATATGAACTTTGACGAACTGACCTCATGATGATGACTTACCCAGCCTCTCCATGCATGATGATCTACATGACTTACTTTTACCAGACCGCCAGGAAGCACAAAACAAGCCAAGCCAAAAAGTTGGGTCCCTGTTTTGTCAAGTCAAAACAGGGCGTGTTGTGTAACCACACAACATCTAATTATTTAATTAATTTCATCAAAATCATCAAATTCTTCCAAATCTCCTAAATTCAACATTAATTGAATAAATTCTATTTATTTAATTAATTTCATCAAAATCAACTTTATTCTTCCAAAATTAAATAATTTTAATTATTTAATTAAATCCTATCTTCTTCCAAAATTTAAATCAATATCAATTGACTAAATTAATTATTTAATTAATTTATCATCCAAATCCTCTTATCTACAATTAAATAATTCTAATTATTTAATTAAATCAATTGTTCTTCCAAATTTAAATATCTCAATCTCTAAAATAAAATATAATCAAATATTTTATTTATTCTTCTAATCATGCACAAACAATTAAATAAATTTATTTATTTAATTTGCTTTTTTATCTTCCAAATCCTCTAAAAATAAATCTTGTTCATCATGCACACAAAATTAAATAATTTATTGTTTAATTTATCTCAAATCATGCAAAAAGCAAATTACAAGTTGAGTTATTTGACTTAATCAATCTTGTTTTTATCAACAACTCTTAAATTAGAAAAAAAAAACATTCTAATTTATGAAATCTAAATTTATCTCATGTCTATTCCATGTCTTTGTTAAATCACACAATTAACTCAAACAAAAATAACTTTTTGTGTGACACATGTCAGGTGCACATTCATCATGAATTCTAAATTTATCTCCTTTGATTCCATTGAATTATCTGGACCGTTGATCAATCTTTATCAAAACCTATATAAATCCCCCTAATCTCATAACAAATCCTCTTCGATCATTTATTCTCAGGCATTCCTTTGCATCAAATTGAGCATACATCACATCGTTGAGCACACTTCTACCTTTTGAGCACAAACACAATCTACAATCACTTGTTGCAAACATGGTTTCGCAATTTGAAGAGCAATCCACATTTGACCAAAAGATCCAAACAATCTAGGTGATAGCTTCTTTGTTTGTAATTTGATTTATTCATTGATTTGGTTATTGCTTAGATAGATCTTTTGATGTTATGGGTAATTGAGTTGTTATTATCATTACTTTTGATCTTATCATTCAACTTCTCAATTTTTCCTATACACAATTCTGATACACTTTTATAAACATAACCAGAAGTATGGGTCATTATACGTACCTGTATACACTTTGTTCACCTATTCTGAATGTAGAGGTATCAGGATAAAAGCTCCAGATGCAAGATTCCTCTGTAACTTCATCTTCTTAGCTCAGCTCTAGTTTGCGGCAAGCTCTTACTAACTGAAATTATGGCTCTTAGAGTGTAATTGTATTGACTAGGCTGAGGAAAATCCTTTTTGCCCTGAACATTTAGGGGTCATTAATGATTTCCATGCGATTTGATAGTTTTAATTAGTAGATTGCATAAGATAACCCCAAGTGTCTGTTGGCACGCGTTTAAATTTAAAAGACAACCTTTTTGCCACATTTAATGCAAAAAGGTGCGGGTTTTGAGGAACATCTGGTTGAAGAATATTCTGGGGAATATCTTGAGGTGGATATCTAGATGAAACTTATGCAAATTAGGGTGTGAATGTGGACATGTGTCATTATTTCACAATAGCGCAAAGAATCTTTCTTGATGACAAGAATCTCCCATGGGAATGCGCTATCGTACAATCTGAATCTCTTTCATCAGGATGTTATTTTAGATCTGGATACTAAGTTAAGATCTGGCTACTAAGTAGAGTGGCATATCCCTTTGGCTTAATGTCTTGATGACGTAAGTATAAATGTCTTTTCTATATTGTGTGAAGGTAGAGTGACATCATCAGGATATGGATGATTCAAAGATCTGGACACTAAGTTAAGGTCTGAATACGCAATAAGATTAGGATATAGGCACAAACTGATAGTATACCTATGATGGGTGACTAGGTAAGTCTCTCAAACTTGATGTCTAGATATGAACTTCAGATCTGGATATTATGTCTGATCAGGACATTTGCCGTTCAAACTGCTAAATCTTTTAAGATTGACGACCAGATATTAGTGTGTGTCGGGATGCTGTCTTAAGATCCAGAAAGTAAGTTAAGATTGGGAGGTCATGCAATATTCTGATGACGTGGGTAAATTCATCATTTTTCTTTAAGTCAAGTGGATATGACATCATCAAGATCAGGCTTTTTACTATGATCGGGATATTAAGTAATATCCGTCTGCCTTGACGTTTTAACTGCCGGTGACTCAAATTTGACATCCAAATGATAGTGAAGGTCTGGATACTAAGTTAAGATCTGGATGATAAGTAAATATGAATATCCTAACGACCCATTGACTGGACTTTGACCGAACATAACTATTGGATTTAGGACAAACAACTGAGGGGGGGTGAATCAGTTGTCCAAAACTTTCTTCCAATTAATCACTTAAATCCTTTACTTAATTAGCAGCATAATGATAAATCAATCATGGAAACATAATGCAATAATTCAAGAGCAGAAACACATTAACACATAAGACACCAAGATTTTTGACGTGGAAAACCCGGTTAAGGGAAAAACCACGAGGTGACTAACCCAAGAATGTATTCTCTATTAGAAGAATAGGAAGAACAAAATGGCACATGCCAATTAGGGCTCACTACCCAAGCACACTGCTCACAAGAGGCCCACTACCTACAGGAGACACACTGTCTATAGAATAATAAGTATTACATACTTGAACTGAAGAATAGCATCTTCACCATGCTTGAGTCAGTTCCATTTAAGCTCAATACTTTTTGATGCAGAGGTAAAATGCAATGGGAGCTTACAAATGGGAAGGAGGAGTCACTAACACAACCAACATGTTATAATACCTATCGGCTTATCATCATCATCATATTTCTTGCTAACACAGACAGCGTCATCATATTTCGAAGAGGCATGAAATATCCTCCTACTGACTACTATTCACTTCCTCCGCCTTTCGCCTTTCGCCTGTCAGCATCATCATGATACTCGACGAACACAATTATCCTCCTGATGATCACTATTCACTTAGCGCCAAACTCTATCGGCAGCATCATGATGTTCAGCATCATCTTCAACAGCAGGATATAAATTATCCGGTTCCTCCGATATATCCTGATGACGACAGCTTCAAGCACCTTTCCTTCGATGCTTACGTCACCCCGATATCCGACTACACAAACAACAGCATCAGGATATGACTTATCCGGTCATATTGAAACATCCTGATGATGTTACCCAAACTTTATGCCGATGACTTACGCCGATGCCAAAACACTTAGCGACAGCAGGATAAACTTGCATAGGGTGATATTCGCAATATCCTGATGACGATGACGTCACATGCACCTGATGATGATGTCAATGCACCTGATGATGATGTCAACAGGATATAAGACACTTATATCCTCCGCAACATGATAATGAATATCCGGGTGATCTCTTAATATCCTGATGATGACCTCTCCGGTCCTTAGCCAAAAAATGAACTTTCACTTCTGCATACGACAACGATATGCGGATGATGGGCACACGCGAAAGATGATCCTGACGATGATATACACACTGAGTATATATCCAACTTATATCATCCTGATGCACTTGAAACATGCAAACTTCGTCAACTTCATAACCTGATCCGGATAGCGATATACTCACAGATGTCGATGCGATTCACTCCGGCTGGAAAAGCACATGCAGATCCCTGTATATCCTTCAGCTGCATGCAAACTCATAGAACCGCACAATTTCACAAAGAAAATATGATGATCGGGCCGGATCACCTTCAGATCAAAACTTAACAGTTTATCTACCTAAACCTAGCACATGAGGATGCTAGGTTGATTCATAGCATGCTACCAACTGATCTCTCGAACAATGAAATGCATAAACAGAAAACTAAAATACAACCTAAACTAACATGCATGACCATTCCACCGATTCACAGAATCAACCGGTGGAAGGGTTGAAAGAATCCATCAACTTGTAATCAGAATAGAAATCAAAACATAAACAACTGATAAACCAGATAATGCAATTGATGAGATCTTATTCAGATGAAACACAAATGTCCTGAACAATATTTCACAATGTCTGGACTGATCTCTGGATTTCACTTAATCACCAGTACAACATAACACAACTACTACTCTCCTCTACTCTCTATGATATGATATGATACGATATTCTCTGATATAATCTCAAACCCTACTGATTTGAGTTATTTATAGCAATATCCTACGAGTACTACCAACTCGATTCCCAGCGGCTGGGAGAGGACAGCGCATACTACCTGATCACGAACTCTAACTGCCTGCACACTCTCCTAGACTGATCTAATACATATGCATTGGTCCAATGGACCTTATTACATTATGAAGTCAAACATGCTAAAAATAGACTAATGTCCTGTCATGCGGACAATTAACCTATATCCTGTCTTGTAGGGGTGCTCCTGCACCACTTTTGCTCTACCTTTCTCTCTGCTCCTCTCTACCACATACTCATCTACTCATCTACACTTTGAAATGACTTTACAACTCCTTATTTATATAAGACATCGACTTAGGGATAATCATCCAAGTCGGTAAACATTACAGAGAAAATACATAAATATAATATGACTAATTACAAAAAGACTTTACGCGGATCAACACATTATCAGCCACATAGATTTGAGACTTCAATCTTTCTTTAGGAACACGCCATTGTTCATAGAATGTCTTCAAGATCATCTGTAGGATGTGTAACTCATCCAATCAGCCAGACTTAGGAGGAACATCATCATCCAGAAGTAATTCTTCAATTACAAGCTCAATCTTCAATGTAGACCACCAACACAAACTGGGATCCAAAGACCTCCACAAGCTTTCCTGAATCACCAAGAACATCCACACTACTTCTGTTCACTGAAATCATTCTCTCCTTCATTTGGAACCTCAAGAACACAGTCTGTCATCACTGTCATATTGGAATAGATGCTTGCGGACCTCCAGACCATGAACCAATTGGGTTGTCAATTCACATTGACTTCCTAAACACTCCACCAAATCCGTAGAACAAGATATTACATTTCCAGATCTCACCGGACCTATCTATGTCACTCTGTCACCTCTGAACACTTTCCAGAATTGGTTTTACTTAAGTGGCCATAACTTCTTCAAATCTTCATGCAGACCTCTGAAATCTTTACTGGATCATATTAAGACACATATCTGCAAACCCTTTGAAGTGCATCCTCTGATCTTCATCTTATCTGGGAGCTTTACCTCACTGTCTTCACTGTTCTTCTCTGTCCCTGATTAGGACTAATTTTCTCAATATCCTCAGCACATAGCTCATCTAATCCTTATCATCAATGCAACAAGAGTATGTTGACATCAATGATAGATGAATGGATGGACTATACTTATTATGGTAGGATGAGTGGTATGGATGGATGGGGAAGCCTCAGGGGCTTATCAATGATGGCCTTGCCTACGTGATAGCTCAAAGGTGACATAGTTCAACAATGTACAAATGATGGGGTCACGATAGATGACAAGATGGATGATGGATTGGATAGACAACTTGAGGTGATAAGGTGATAAGGGTGAGCGAACAACAATCCATGATAGGTATCCTTATGTGACCGATGGATATGGTAAGAAAAGATGAATTGAGGAATGAAATCCTAGAAGATGGAGGAAGTGGTTTATCACAAATAGCACCTGTTTCTACGTTTTCACCACTTGCTTTTATTTGCATGATTATTTTTTTTTCTTTTTTTTTAATGGTCCCTTGCATTGGGGTTTAGGTATTAAACTTGTGAAGATGCATATTGTTGATTGGATCATCGAACATTTCACCTTCTAATGTTGCTAATTGATAGGCTCCTAATTCGTAGGCAGCAATGATTACATATGGACCAAGCCAATTGGGTTCAAACTTGCCTTTCTTTTCCCTATCCTGCTGATTTATAGGGTTTTCCTTGAGCACTAGGTCACTGACTTGAAAGACTCTGGGTTTTACTCTGTGGTTATAACTTCTTGACATCCTTTGTTGATATGCTTTCAAATGATTAAAGGCATTCTATCTTCTTTCTTCCAGCAGCTCTAACTCCTGTAGTCTGGAAACCTGATATTCTTTATTTGATATTAGACCTTTTAATGATACTCACAAGGATGGTAACTTGACTTCAATGGGTAAGATGGTTTCAGAGCCATAGACTAAGGAATATGGTGTTGCACTTGTGGGAGTGTGGATACTTGTATGGTAGGCCCACAAAGTGGGATTTAGTTGGAAATGCCAATCATGACCGGCATCATTGACAGTCTTCTTTAGAATTTTCAAGATGGTTTTATTAGATGCCTCCGCTTGGCCATTTCCTTGGGGTTAATATGGGGTGGAAAAGTAGTGTTGGATGTGGATCACAGAGCTCTTTGACATCCTAATTTTTAAAGCGTCTTCCATTATCAGTGATAATGGATAGGGGAATGCCATAGCAGAAAATGATGTAATTTAGGATGAATGAGGCAATTTGTTTGCCTATGACATTGGCTAGGGGTACGGCTTTGATCTACTTTGTAAAGTACTTAGTGGCAGTGATTATGAATTTATGGCAGTTGGATGATGGGGGGTGTATCTTGCCCACTAAGTGGAGTCCCCATTGACAGAAAGGCCAAGCAGTCGTTAAAAGCTGCAGCTATGTGCCAGTGCATGTATTAAGTTCTCATGAATTTGGCATTTCTTGCACCTTTTCACAAAATGATAGGAGTCTGTTTCCATAGTTGGCCAATAGTATCCCATACGCATGAGCTTCTTAGCCAAAGTAGGACCACTAGAGTGGGTTCCACAAATTCCTTTGTGAACTTCTCTCAAGGTGGTTTGATATTCCTCACTTTCGAGACACCTAAGGAGAGTACCATCAAGACCTCGTCAATAAAGGTGTTGGCAATTATGGTATAGAGGGAGGCTTGACGAATGAAGGTTCATCGTTGATTATTGGATAATCCTAGTGGTAAGGTATTCTCTTTAAGATAAGTATAGATTTTTCTATACAAGGGAGAATCGGATCCTACTATGTGGCATATGATTCTAGTTTTAGGGATATTGTAAGCTAGATGGGACATTGGCTCTACCAAGAACTCATAATGTGACTAATTTTTTAGTATATCCAGAGTGATGCAATGGTTGCCATAGCATCTGCAACTTTGTTCTCCAGTCTTGGTATTTGTTCAAAGGAAATCACAACAAAATATTCTTTAAAGTCATCTACCATACGCTTCTAGGGTAAAATATGAAACTAGCGTCATCTAGAAACTCAAAGCTTAATGGATTGTCATCCTACAATGGTGCATCCACTAATTGATCCTCAATGACCTAACCTTTTATAGCTTTTCTGTCCACATATTCAATGTCAAACTTGTTGTAGACACCCTAAAATGACCGTGTCATCAAATCACTTGCATTGCAAATGTTAATTAAATAATCTAATTATTTAATTAATTTTCATCAAATTCTTCTAAATCTCCTAAATTCAACATTAATTAAATAAATCCTCTTTATTTATTTAATTAAATTAAATTCCTCTATATTCTTCCACAATTAAATAATTTTAATTATTTAATTTGATCATTATCCTCTTTCCAAAAATTAAGTCTACATTAATTAATTAAATCCCATTATTTAATTAATTCAACAAATTCCCTCTTATCTAAAATTAAATAATTCTTAAATTATTTAATTAAATCAAAAATCTGTTCTTCCAAAATCATGCACAACAATTAAATAAATTTATTTATTTAATTTGCTTTTCAAATCTTCTAAATTAAATAATTCCAATTATTTAATTATTTCTTCCAATAATATCTTCTCTAAATTTAAATAAATCAATTATTTATTTAAATTGCTTTTTCTTCTAATTTGAGTTATCTCTAATATAACTCAAGCTTTCTATATTTAATAAAGCAAAATATCTTCTTTTTTCATGCAAATCCCTTCTTCTTGTTTTAAATCACTTAACTGATTGCTTTATTCTTTTAATTGATTTATCTCTTCAGTTAACTCATTCTTCTATTCTTGATAACTCCTCTCATGCAAAAGCAAGCAAGACACATGTCTTCTTCTCATTCGTTGCACATTCCTCAACTTATCTCCTCCATTGATTCTTCTGAATTATCTGAACCGTTGATCGATTTTCCTTGAAACCTATATAAACCCCCCTCATTTCCTTCATTTAGTCTCTCTCTTCGATCGTATTCTCAGGCATACTTAACAGAGCTTTGAGCATACAAAATGCGTCGATTGAGCACTATAGCGATCTTTTGACATTGATCTCTTGAGCACATACTTGCTTGTTGCAGCCATGGCTTTGCAACTACATTGAGCAATCCACATATCTCTAAAAGGGAACAATACAGGTTTTGGTAAGAGCTTTCATTTGTCTTTGATTTGTGATTTATGGCTTTTACTTAGATTCGTTTCCTTTATGTTATTGGGTTCTTTGGTTTTATTTAGTTTAGATTTAATCCATTTTTCCATATACACATTCTGGCACGCCCGGTGGGACCCACTAATCCCTTTGTTTCTTTGAGAAATTTGTTTTTTTGAAGTCACAGTACGGCACAGCGCAGACGATATTGCACAGCGCGTCTGGTAGTATCTCTAAGCGCTCTCGTAGGAACAGTTCAGCGCTACTGGCGGCACAGCCGCACTTCTGGCCGCATAGAGCAGCACTTTCGGTGGCACAGAGAAGTGCTATTGGTGGCCTTGTTAAGCGCTTCTGGTTAAAATTAGGTTTTGACTTTATTCAAAGTGCTTTTGCAGGGTTTTTCTCATTTCAGATCTGTGATTTTGTTTGCACAAGCTGTTGTATTTGTCTTCCAAACCTGATTTTCGATATCTCCTAAGCTGATTTATTTAGGAGTATCCTTAAGTTCTGCTAATCTATTGTGTTGCCCCATTTTCTGAGTTTTCCAGATTTCACGACCCAGATCTATCAGATATCATTGTCTAGACAGTAGATCCACCATGAAAAGTCATTTTTGCCTGGTTATTTTGACAAAAACTAATATTTTCTGTATCTGAGACAGCGAAGCGCTTTTGGCTACATAGTATCGCGCTTTCAGTTACACAGTGACGCGCTCCTGGATATTTTACAGCGCTTTTGTTATTATCGTTACACGCTTTTGGGTATTTATCGCAGCGCCTTTGGAATCACAGTACAGCGCTTCTGGTTATTGTTCAACGCTGCTGGACAAGCATTCAAGACCCTTTTGTTTTATCTCACTAAGTCTTAGAAACATATTGCATGCTTAAAAGGAGTAATTGAACAAATCTTTTTTGCAAATCTAAGTCTTAGGAACATACTGATTTTCTTAAGGGACAATGGACATGTATGAACAAAGACCTCAATTTTCTAAAGGACAATGGACATGAATGCCAAACACTTCATTTCATAAGGGACAATTTACAACTACAATCGTGTGTGTGCATAGCTTAGTTGCACCTTATTTTTCTTATAACGGGACAATTGAACCTTTGTTTGACGTGCTTGCTTTTACTTTTTTGTACTTCCTTTAGAAGGGCCTACTTTTGGATTGCGATTCATCCAAAAGGGACGACCCTAAGCGGAGTTTTCCTTTGAACCGCTATATAAGAGGGATAAGGCGAAAGCCAAGTCCTAACCGACGTCAGCCTTACCTTGTGGTGCCAAATTGAAAAGGGGTGTACTAACTCTTTGTGGAAACGATTTTCACATTGAGCGAAGTGTTTGAAACTCTTAGTAGGATTGGTTAAAGCTTTTAGTAGCTTGTCACATTGCTCGTAAGGCGTTGGTCCCTCAAAGTCACTAAGAACCAATTTAGATAGAGACTACCCGACCTACCTCCGAACATTGCGGTAATCATCAGTGCAAGGGAAATCAATTTAAACCCTTAAGATACTCACCATTGGCTCCCTTGAGAAGAGATAGTATTCCCTTGGAGATAAAGCTCTTGTGACCTACTTGAGCTTTCCAAGGGGAGGGTGAGATATCCCTACCTATCGTCTCTCGCAAAGATACTAAATATCTGACACCTTTATGGAATGATATTTTTATCGACGGAGTATTAAGCTGTGAGCTGATCTACTGCAATGAAACCTTGTCTCTAGGGATAAAAAGTGCTTGTTATTGATTGCAACTGTATTAGACCTGTGGAAACATTGGGCTTGTTTGGAGCCTTGAACATACACTATCTGTTGTGTCAGTCCTTGTGCCTTTTTTGACCACTTGTTTGCTGTGTTTTCTCTTGCCAAACCAATCCAATCAGAAACAGAAAAATCTTGCCTTTGAAAAACATCAGACACTACTTCAGCGCCCCTGGTATTATAGCAGCTTGCCTTTGGTAATACAGTAGATCGCCTTTGGTCAGCAGTAACCCGCCTCTGGCAAAACTCTACTTCAGCGCCCTTGGTATAACAGTAGCTTGCTTTTGGTCACTGTAGCTCGCCTTTGGCATAGCAGTAACTCGCTATTGGTAGCTCAGTTCGTCACCTCTGGCCCACAGTAGCACGCTTTTGGTAGCACAGTCCTGCGCCTCTGGTCAAATAGTATAGCGCCTTTGGTCCAGTACTTTGTGCATCAGAGTTTATCCGTTTCTTCAAAGCATCTCACAGATTCCCAGCATTACATTGTGCCTAAGTGAATCCCATGGTCACCACCAGGCTACAGCAAACCATGAAGTCTAGGCAAGTTGTCCCTAAGAAGCACAAGTCACCCCCTCGCACACCACAATCAGGTCGTCTCAACATTACCCCCAAGGTGACTCCTAGTACACCCGCGGCAAAACCAATCAGCTCTCCAAACATGCCACACTTAGATGAACTAAGCAATCCTCATGAGGATAGAACCCCTTTGATAAATGCACTGCAGTATACCACAAGCTTGCCTCTGGATTTTGTCCCACAAGGTTATATCGTAGATCAAACCCCATCTCAAGAAGAGCGACACTTTGAAATAGGTCAATCCTCTCAAGAAGATGGGCAAGATCTTGATGAATTTATACAAGATCCTAGAGCTATAGCTGCCTTTGATAAAATCCTTAGTGAGAATCAGGATCATTTCTTTCGCTTGCTTGCAAAGCAAGGCGCCAAGTTACCTCAAGATTTTGATGTGTCCACTCTCAAGGAGAGCAACAACACCCAAGAAACCATACAAGCGGTGCAAACCATGTCCACAGTGACTACGCCCCTACCTACTCAGGGCCCATATCACCGCTTTTGACTCCTATGGAGATCTATCAAAACCAACAAGAAACTCTCCAACGTCAAGCAGAGTTAGCTAAGCAAGCCACCTTAGCTCGATCGAATGTACAACCACCTCCTAAAGTGTCCACCCCAAGCACAAGCAGAATCTTGGTTACCCCATCACGCATAGGTTTCCCACCCAATTACAATCCGGGAAACACCTATGTAGCCATGCAACAAGGGTCTCAACAAATGCCACCTCCTATATCATCACACCTGCATGTCTCTCAACCAATTAGAGTCACGCAGCCCCAACCACAACATTCTTCTACTCTCGTCCTCAAGCAGCCCCAACCACAACATTCTTCTACTCTCATCTTCAATCAACCCCAATCGTCGCAAATCACTTCTACCTATGTTCCTCCTCCACAACGTTCATCCTCGCTCAACTTCTTTCATACATTGCCTAGCCACTCTCAACATTCCCAACATCAGGTTTCCCAAAGCTATGTGCCACCATCACAACCTAATCAAACGCACTTTAGCTTTCCTCCCCCCAATACGTTTCTTCAACCATCGCAAAGCCAACATTCTTACCTAGCGCCACCTCCACCTCTGCCTAATCAAGGCCTCCAATTCCAACCCAATCTGAACCAATCATACAATCCATACAATCCCAATCAATCTTACGACACTTACAATACCAGTGTGCATGGCTTACATTATAATCTTCCATATGGGCAACACCAACCGCTTGTTGGACAACAGGAGATGTTACCAACCCCTCCCATGACTGCGGAGGTGCAACAACAGCTATCTGATCTTACGTTTGGCCACACCAAAAAGACCTTCTCTTTAGAGGAAGTGTGTCCTTATCCTTTTGATCGGTCATTACCAATGATCCCTTTTCCTCAAAATTTCACTATTCCCAAGTTTGATAAGTACAAAGGAAAAGGTGACCCAAAAGACCATCTTAGGGAATTCTATCTTGCTTGCTTCGAGGTCTCTCACAACGACACATATCTTATGCGTCTCTTTCCTCGCAGTCTTGGAGGTCAAGCAATAGAATGGTTCTCACACTTACCTACGGGTATTAAGTCCTTCAACGAGCTAGCAGAGAAGTTTGCCACCCATTTTTCTTACAACGCAGAGCATGAGATTTCCATGACGGACCTATGCAACAATAAACAGAAAAATGGGGAAACTTTCATTTCTTTCCTCCAACGATGGAGACAAATGGCTAGTAAATTCCCTTTCAAAATTCCGGAGAAACAGCTTGTTAGCATATTTGTGCAGAACCTCAACCAAGAGTTAGGTTTCCATTTACAAATTCTTAGTGCTACAACCTTCGATGAAATCACATACAAGGGTATCAACATTGAGAAGGCCCTCATTGCTAAGGGTGTGGTCAAAATCTTTAAGGAGATGAAAGATAGTACTTCTCATCAGCAATCGAACGATAAACCCAAATATTGGAACAAGAACAAAAATGTGGTCAATGATGGGGTGGTCGATACTAAGCATGTCCAAACGTTGCAAACACCGCTGCAACTCTCCAAACCAAGTCAAGCTCCACCTCAACAATAGCAGCAACAAAGGCAGCCTTATCCCAACCAACAGCAACGACAACAAGAGCGGCCCCAACAAGATTACCCTCCGCGACGTCAATTTACTCCTTTGGGAGTGCCCATCGAATCGGTCTTACAACAAGCTTTGCAGAAGGGGCTCATAACCTTACCTGATGCTCCTCCTTATGGAGAACCTATCTACAAAACTGCACGTTATAGAGACAATGAGTATTGTGAGTTCCATAGGAGCAAAGGTCATAGAACTGCATTTTGCATGAAGCTTAAGCACCTCATCCAAAACCTCATCGACGGTAATCAAATCACCTTTGAGAATGAATCACCAGCGCAACACACGAATAAGGATCTCGATATGTACAAGGAACCATTCCCTCATCATGGTCCACCTCCTCCTCAGGATAGGGGTAAAGGTATCAATCACGCGTCCACGTCTTTCGATTCCATTGTAGGTCGTTTTGAAGAGAGTCGAGTGTCTACCCTCACCATCAAAGGCAAATCTATGGATTGTGCTGTTACTACTCGTCGAGGTCATGTCACCATCCATGCACCTACACCTAGGCTTCCGGTTCAATCTTATTATAATCTTGTCAAACATCTAGGGAGAACACCAGCACAGATCTCTATTTTGGACCTCCTACGGTCATCACCTGCACATAGAGTGGTGCTAGAAAAAGCCCTCCAAGAGTCCTCGGTTCCTAACAACATAGCGGTCGCGGATTTCCAAGCTATAGTGGGTAACATTGCTTCACCCTACAATGTGGTCTTCTCTGAGAAGGACCTCCCATCCCATGATCCTTGTCATAATGATGCCCTTCATATTGAGGTTCTCATCCATAAGCGCAAAATCATACGTATTCTCATAGATGGTGGAGCTGGTCTCAACATCTGTTCTTTAAAGTTACTAAAGCAATTGGGATACTCTGAGGATCACATCAACACTGATCATAGTATTACAATCAAGGGGTATGATGATGCAGAACGCCGTTCAGAGGGTGTTATTCACTTGCCTATACAACTGGGCCCTATCATGCTTGAAACTAGGTGTCAAGTCCTTGACATTGAGCTGCCTTACAACATTATCCTAGGCCGCCCATGGATCCATGCAATGAAAGCTGTTCCCTCCACGTATCATCAGTCCCTCAAGTTCCCATACAATGGTACGGAGATCACCATCCCAGGAGATCCTAATCCTTTTGAATTTTGTCGTGTCTTGCAAGGAAGCTATAAGAATTGCAACCAAGTGCCTAAAAATGACAAAGCCCTTGAATCCCCTCTCTATGTTGACCCTGAAACTCTCACGCAAGCCTCTACAAGTGAGCCTACACCCCTCCCCAAAATCACAGCATGCGTCCGAGATATAGGCTTTGGCACTTATGATATCTCAGAATCTTGTTGTGTAGGGCGGATGCCTTTATCTCCAAAATCTTACGGCAAACCACCCATTGCCAAAGTTACCAAAAAAGCAGCTATTCCTCCCCCAACATTCCTAACCCAATTCCAACATGGACGGTTATTGGAAGAGGAAACTATTGAGGACATCTCTTCTTGGCTCTACAAGGAGAAAGAACCAGTCAGGATACCAGTCAAGCAATATGGCAATGGCTTAAGGATAGTGAAAAACATGGGCTATAAAGGCAAAGGTGGCCTTGTGAAATAGAATCAAGGCACTATGGAGCCCATTGTGGTAACAAAGAAGCTAGACAAGAAAGGACTAGGATTTGGTAAGAAGGTACCACGCGCCTCAGACATTGAGTATATCCTCGACGAGGTAGCTGACACTTTTCCCGCTGATACGACGTCTACAGAGGATATCATCGATGACTCTTCCCTCCACATGACCAATCTATTCGCTGAATCCTCCATCTTTACACTATCCTCCGTATCCTTAACTTCCACCACCAGCACCCAGAATGTCACGCTTGTCTACCCTGAACTTATCGATTGGGACCAACAAGGGGCCCCCGTTATAGATGTGTTTCAGAATGATGAAGCTCTAGCTGAGTTTATGGGACTTCGGGAAGGTATCCCTCTTGGCGATCACAAGGCAGGTTTTGTAATGGAACTAGAGCCCACGGCTTATTTTGGTGAGAATGCCAAAACCTTCAGTCGCAAAAGTGCAAATAAAGAAAGATCTCCAAGTGAAAACCACACTGTGGCACCTCCTGATCATAAAATAGTAAAAATAAAGGACGTATCCAAAGGTGAAAACCCAATTGTGGCACCTGAGGATGGAGGATTTGACCTTCCCTTACCATCTAAGTACCAAGAGAAATCAACTCTCTTAGTGGAAGATTCTACAGAGATCAACCTGGGTACAGAATAGAATCCAAAGACAACATTCCTAGTGGCATCATTATCTGACACAGAGCACAGAAATCTTCACAGCTTCTTCTTGCAACGAACCATCAACTTTGCATGGACCTATGCAGATATGCCAGGGCTAGACCCTAAGCTTGTAGTTCATTATCTCATAGTTGATCCCAAGGTGAAACCAGTCAAGCAGAAGTTGAGAAAAATGTACCCACAGATAGCTCTCTTGGTGAAAGTGGAAGTACAAAAACTATTAGATGCAAAGTTCATACGACCTATTGACTATTTAAATTGGGTCTCAAACATTGTACCTGTGTCTAAACCTAATGGGTGCATCCGCATGTGTAATGATTTCAGAGATCTCAATAAGGCATGTCCTAAAGACGACTTTCCACTACCGAACATTGACATTATAGTGGACTTGACAGCAGGTCACGAGATGCTTTCTCTCATGGACGGATTCTCGGGTTACAATCAGATAAGGATAGCTGAAGAAGACCAACATAAAACAACATTTACTTGTCCTTGGGGTAATTATTGTTGGTGTGTCATGCCGTTTGGTTTGAAGAATGCAGGAGCAACCTATTAGAGAGCAATGACAGTGATCTTCCACGATCTCTTTCATCACATCATGGAAGACTATGTTGATGATATATTGGCTAAATCTTCTAGAGTGGATCACATACAGGTCTTAGGACAGATCTTTGACAGGCTTGAAAAATACCAAGTAAGACTCAATCCAAAGAAGTGTGTATTCGGTGTAACATCAAGAAAGCTATTGGGATACATCGTATCTCGTAGAGGCATCGAAGTGGATCCAGTGAAAGTAAAGGCTATAGTGGAGATGCCTCCACCAAAGAACCTAAAAGCATTAAGGAGCCTCCAAGGAAGGTTGCAGTCCATCAGGCGTTTTATCTCACAGCTAGCAGATAAATGTCAACCCTTTCAACACTTGCTCCGAAAGGATGTTTCATTTCGATGGGACAATAAGTGTCAGGCAGCGTTTGATCAACTTAAAGAGTATCTAGCTACACCTCCTGTATTGGTTCCACCAGTTGCGGACAAACATTTGATCTTATACATCTCCACTACAAACTCGGCCTTAGGGGCCCTGCTAGCACAGAATGATGACACAGGAAAGGAGCATGCGATTTATTACATCAGTAGAACCTTGGTGGGATACGAGCTCAATTATTCACCAATGGAAAGGGCTTGTTTAGTAGTAGTGTTCGCCTCCCAAAAGTTGCGACATTACATGCTGAACCAACACACAAATCTGCTAGCCAAGATTGATCCCTTGAAGTATCTACTAGCAAAAGTAGCTCTCACAGGCAGACTAGCTAAATGGGTTATGATCCTTAGTGAGTTCGATATTGAGTACACAGATCGTAAGGCAATTAAAGGACAAGCCCTTGCGGATCAACTAGCAGATGCACCTATGAAAGATACACATCCTATGGTAGCAGACTTTCCTGACGAGAATCTCTTCACTCTGGCTACCTCCATAATGTGGAAGTTGTACTTTGATGGTTCTTACACACAGCATGGATCAGGAGCCGGCATCTTATTTGTTACACCTCAGAATGACTACATTCTAAAGTCATATCGGCTAGCATTCCCTTGCACCAACAACATAGCCGAGTATGAAGCACTCCTTATAGGTCTCAATACAGCAGTTCAATGGGACATCACAGAATTACAAGTATATGGAGACTCACAGCTAGTCATTCGCCAAGTCACAGATGAATACCAAACAAAGGATAAAAAGTTGGTTCCCTACAAACAACTAGTGGATGCCTATAAACCACACTTTTCTAGCATCACATTTGAACAAATTTCAAGAGAGCATAATAAAGCTACAGATTCTATGGCTTCTGTAGGGTCACTGATTGACATGCCTGCAAATACACAGAAGTGTGAATTCTTGAACGAGAAATTGTTGATACCAGCTGTCGATGTTCCTGTTACTGAAATCATCTGCGAACTTGTTGGTCCCAATTCCCCATGGTACGAAGATATCTATGAATACCTTAAACACCGAACCTTTCCCCCTGACCTATCATCCACCCAACGCAAAACCTTTATCCGTCGATCCTCTCGTTACATCATTCTGGGTGATACACTATATCGCCGGAGTCTCGATGGTATCCTCTTACGATGTCTTAATGCGGAAGAAGCCGAAGCTACCTTACGAGACATACACGAAGGTGTCTGTGGCGTGCATTCTTCCGGTCCTAATCTTGCTAAGAAGATACTCATAACAGGTTATTACTGGCCTACAATAGAGCAAGATGCTGCACAGTTTGCTAAGAAGTGTCTACAATGCCAGCAGCATGGAGATCTGATTCACGCACCAGCTCATGAGTTACAACCTGTGACAACTCCATGGCCTTTTCTCAATGGGGTCTCGACCTCGTAGGACAAATCCACCCTTCCTCCTCCAATGGCCACAAGTTTATCATTACTGCCATTGAGTATTTCACGAAGTGGGTGGAAGCCATTCCTATGACCTATATCACCGGTAAGCAAATAGCCAAGTTTATCCTAAACTACCTCATATGCCAGTATGGTATTCCCCAAGCCATTGTCACTGATAATGGGAGACCATTCAAGAACCAAGATGTTCGTGCCTTATGCATACAATACAATATCCAACATCGCTTCTCAACTCCCTACTATCCGCAGAGTAACGGCCAAGCTGAGGCTTCCAATAAAACCATTCTCAAGATCCTAAAGAAAATAGTCAATGACGCTGGTCGTGATTGGCACTTACAACTCAATCCCGCCCTATGGGCCTACTGCACTAGTATCAGAACACCAACTGGTGCCACACCATATGCCTTGGTCTTTGGCTCTGAAGCCATCCTACCTATAGAGGTCGAGATCCCATCACTCAGAGTATCCATGCAGGACTTGATCGGCGGAGACGAATATCGCGCTTCCAGATTAGCTAAGCTTGAACTACTAGATGAGAGGCGCCTTACCGCACTTAATCATCTCCATGTCTATCAAAACCGCCTCCGGCGTAATTACAACAAAAAGATCAAAGAAAGACGGTTTCAAGTTGGTGATCTTGTACTTAAGGAGAATCAGAGAAATCAAGCAGATCGAGAGAAGAAGGGCAAGTTTGAGCCTAACTGGTTAGGTCCCTTCATTGTGACAGCAGCATATGGATCAGGAGCTTATACTTTAGCTACACCTGACGGCATTCCTCTAGATGAACCACTTAACAGTTTCCATCTCAAGAAGTTCTATGCTTGATCCTCAGAGTATTCCAAAAAAAAAAAAAAAAAAATCCAAAAAAATCCATCCTCTGGTGAAAACCTGGCAAACAGGCGCCTTGGATAAGTACCATAGTGAAAACCTGGCAAACAGGCGCTATGCGTAGAGTCAGCATCCATCATCTATCGAGTCCTATCCGCTCCTTGCCCAGTTCGCAACGCGCTTCATCCATCCATCCATAATAAAACCATTGACTTTGTTTGCATTTCCATCTCCCTATCTAGTATAGCTTGGAAATTTGTCAGTGTCCCTCATCATCATCCCATGTCTTGATCTGTGTCTACAGTTAACACTGTCTTGTCCTAGGTCAAGTCTTTCTGCGTCTTCGTCGGCGGTCACCCCTACAATTTCCTCTACCAGAATGGGGGCAACTCTTTCCTTAGCTTCAGTCTAGGATTGGTTCCTTGTTCGTGGTTCGCAGTGCGTACTTCAATCTTGTCTCATTGCCACAGGTAACACCCTTTAACGGACACAGAGTTCCTGCGATAAGGCTGTTATCTTCTCAGCACTTGTTCTACATCATCACATCTACCAGAACTACATATTATCATCATTTCAATCTTAAGGTACCTTGATCCCATGGATATGGGTATGTAGGCAGTCTAGAATACGAAGGAAGTATCCAGTACTCAGGTACATAAGACCCCCTCCTTTCACCTTGACCCATTCATCACTCTATCCAGAACTACATATTTATCACTTTCATCTTTCATCGTCGTGTGCCTTGATCCCGTGGATACAGGGTATGTAGGCAGTCTGGAATACGAAGGATGTATCCAGTACTCAGGCACACACGATCCATCATTCTCCACCCATCCCAATCCATTAGCATTCCATCCTTCTAGTCTTCCGTTTGTCAAAATCCATTCGCCTCGACTTGACTAACTCAAGCAGCAAGCTAGTGCATCCTTTCAAAGCAAAAGTCCTTAACAAACTTGAAGCAAAGAGGCCTACTTCTAGAGTCGTCTACTGTCCTGCATACCGATTGCCAACATCAGCTAAGTATCGCTTAACCCAAGCCCTAGATCAACAAGCTTGTCTTCTGCGGAGTGTTCCATTGTCAAGACCAACACACGCGTCTCCTGCGACATGTGGCATTTCCTGCAGCGAGATATTGTCTTTTTAGGTAGATAGCCCCCTTTAACGGACACAGAGTTCCTATGATAAGGTTGTTATCTTTCCTATCCAATCTATCCTGAGCAACCTCTTTGGCAAGAGAATATGTTGGCTGTATGTTTACTTTGTAAGTCAGTCAATTTGTGTCATGGTTTATCTTTTGTTCCCTATTCCAGTACCTATTCAAAGCTACCTTGATTTATCTATAATCTTGGTATGTTGCGATGTAGTATGGATTTGGGGCATAGTCATTGCTTTTTGTGTGCTGTGTTTGAGGAATGATCTTTAGTATCTTTCTTAACATTCTATTTATCTTGTGTGTGTTACGACCTAGCCTCTTACATATTAATAGTTCTTCTTGCATTTGCATGTATTGAAGTTTATTTTATGTTCAAGACTATGGCTTATTCACATGTACCAACAAGGTCATAGTATGTCTAAGGGGATCTAGGTTCAAACCACTTGCTTGCAGAGTCAACGTACACGCACTCGGATATTACAACACCTTGATCTTTTATACCTTGGTGGCAAACTATCCACGTGCTATATCAAAAATAAGGATTGCTCTTTATAAACAAATGTGAAACCATTGCAACAAGCTCATCCATTTACACCATCCATTTTTCCATGGCCTTATATAGTTTTCCAGCAAAGATCAATCACCCGTCTTTCTCTCATGTTCTCTCATTTCTTCTATCTATCGTCTTTTCAACCTCGCCTATCTCCAACAAATCTTCTAGTCGAGTGTCAACACAGTTCTTTTGTCACTTCCCTGTCTTTCCTCTCGAGGGGGCACCCTACGCCAACTACGCTGGGGCAACTACCTACACTGGGGCATCAAAAAATTGTATTACATCTTCAACAATCATTTTCTTTGACGCAACGCTACATGCTGCATTGCATCAAAGAGGGGCAAAATGTAGACACCCTAAAATGACCGTGTCGTCAAATCACTTGCATTGCAAACGTTAATTAAATAATCTAATTATTTAATTAATTTTCATCAAATTCTTCTAAATCTCCTAAATTCAACATTAATTAAATAAATCCTCTTTATTTATTTAATTAAATTAAATTTCTCTATATTCTTCCACAATTAAATAATTTTAATTATTTAATTTGATCATTATCCTCTTTCCAAAAATTAAGTTTACATTAATTAATTAAATCCCATTATTTAATTAATTCAACAAATTCCCTCTTATCTAAAATTAAATAATTCTTAAATTATTTAATTAAATCAAAAATCTGTTCTTCCAAAATCATGCACAACAATTAAATAAATTTATTTATTTAATTTGCTTTTCAAATCTTCTAAATTAAATAATTCCAATTATTTAATTATTTCTTCCAATAATATCTTCTCTAAATTTAAATAAATCAATTATTTATTTAAATTGCTTTTTCTTCTAATTTGAGTTATCTCTAATATAACTCAAGCTTTCTATATTTAATAAAGCAAAATATCTTCTTTTTTCATGCAAATCCCTTCTTCTTGTTTTAAATCACTTAACTGATTGTTTTATTCTTTTAATTGATTTATCTCTTCAGTTAACTCATTCTTCTATTCTTGATAACTCCTCTCATGCAAAAGCAAGCAAGACACATGTCTTCTTCTCATTCGTTGCACATTCCTCAACTTATCTCCTCTGTTGATTCTTCTGAATTATCTGGACCGTTGATCGATTTTCCTTGAAACCTATATAAACCCCCCTCATTTCCTTCATTTAGTCTGTCTCTTCGATCGTATTCTCAGGCATACTTAACAGAGCTTTGAGCATACAAAACGTGTCGATTGAGCACTATAGCGATCTTTTGACATTGATCTCTTGAGCACATACTTGCTTGTTGCAGCCATGGCTTTGCAACTACATTGAGCAATCCACATATCTCCAAAAGGGAACAATACAGGTTTTGGTAAGAGCTTTCATTTGTCTTTGATTTGTGATTTATGGCTTTTACTTAGATTCGTTTCCTTTATGTTATTGGGTTCTTTGGTTTTATTTAGTTTAGATTTAATCCATTTTTCCATATACACACTTGTTGGTCATGATGTTAGTCACAAACACACATAGATAAAGAATTGCAACTCAAACCTTTATCATCTTGAAAGATGCAAAGAATTCATGATCCCAAGTCTCTGTTGATCAGGTCATGATCATCTGACGTTACTCAGAGGTTGATGTGTGTTGCTGTTTTCTATTCAAGGGGTCTTACGTACTTCAGATATTTCTACAAAGTTCTTCAATATTCCCTCCAATATCCTATCCATTATGCCTGCTTTGCATAGATCTTCAACAATTTTATCAAATCTTACTCTATTAAGTCAGGATTTAAACAATAACCATAAATCTGATCCTAACATGTATTAATTCACTAGAATTTGTCCCTTATTGGATTGATCCTGCATGTATTTCCAGATTCAACTATTTCCTTTTGATATTATGCTTGTTTGAACTAATACTTGCTGCTGCACTTTAAATTTGCTCAAATAATGTACTTTGCAATAGGTACTTTACTGATACTTATGATAATTTGCATGAAATGCATTAGTATTTGTTCTAATTCACTGTATATGCTTCAAATTTGTCACTATTTAGCATACATTTACTATGTTTTCTTATGATTCATCATTGTTTATCAATATTTGCATGATATTTTCAATATGACATGCTATTTGCTCAAATATGCTAAGGATATTTAGTTATCTTTATTAATTCAACATATGCTATCTATATCTGCTTATTATTTATCATTATTTACAGCTCTGATGATGGTTCAAATGAAATTTAAAGAAATTGAAACTTAACATTCTAAATTTACTAAAATTAAATGAATCTTCGGTCATTGGTCCACATATATCCTTGACACTGTCATGAAGAGAAAAAATCAAACCATATGTTCACCAAGTCATTCCATAGCTAGATATGATTGATGCGAATCTTCAAAGGAAAGAAATGAATACAACATGCACAAATTGAAATGGACTCCAAGGGACGTAGCAAATCACAGTACATATCCAGAATTCATCCATAGATTACGTAGAATTTATGATGTAGTTGTAATCACCAGTCTTCATCTTCATTAAGCATGCAAAAGGAGTATACATTTACAATTGACCTTGAGTGTTGGCCATGACATTCAATAGTCCAAACTCAATTAAGCTTCCCATAGTTTGCAAAAAGCAATCCACATCCTTATATAGAATAAGGACAGGAAACGGTTACATCGATCCAATGATCAGGAATGGAGGCACGTGATTGCCAGTTGGCAATCACAGCTGGAAACGACTGGCATAGGAGAATATTCCCTACATCTTTAATCAAGTTCACCTTCTAGATGGTAGATAACATTCTCAGTGATATCTTCTAATTTGGGTTCAAGTCTCCTCTTTGTCTGCAACTTTATCTGGTTAGCCCTCTCTTCTCTATTATCCAACCTTCTTCTTCTCTTGCATGATTTTCATAACATTAGCTCCAATCTTTAATTAGCTCCAATACCCTACAACAACATACAAGATTTTAATTATTTGATAACCTTGCAGGAAATTAAACATAACATTAACAGTGAGAGGAGGTTCGGATATGGATATCCAGGATATGAATGTTCAGCTCTGAATATCTGGATATAACCATCTGGTCAGGATATCCCTCATAACAATGAATATCAGGCTTGGGATATGTCTTTAGCAATGAGTATCGAGTCATGAATGGAATGCTTTGGACACGTGAAATGTGAATATCTGGATATGATGACATCATCATGATGATCGGGTCAGTCATCACTGACCAGAAATATGTTATCAGGTTCCAAATATGTCCTCAATAAGCTAGGATGTCGATGTGGACATGTGTCTCAATCTTGTAGCAGGGTGGAGAATCTTTCGTGCTGATAGGATTACCCCATGAGGGTGCGCTACCATCTGATCTGGGAATGCGGATATCAGGTATGAAGGAACATGAGGGATCTTAAGAAATATTAGGGATATTAACTTTGAAAAACATCCCTCACATTCAAAGATCAGGATGATGTCATCGTCATCGCTAATATTACAAATCCACTTGGGGGATGACGTCATCATCATATTGACGAAGATCATGCATGTAAATTAATATGATAGATATTGAGAAATATGACCCTCTTGGAGTCAGGCATATTGATGACATCATCGTCATATTGGGTCTTCTTTATATCGGGTTAGGATGACATCATCGTTATATTGAGAAATATGGCTGATATTAAGGACTATGCCTATATTGATTATTTATGTTATATTTGAGGGTGATCTACATATTAGTGAATATGAGGAATATTCAGAAATATGACCCTCCTTGAATGTGTGCGGGTACTTGATGGGTAGATAACTCTGACATTTAACTTTGATGTCTGCATATTAGCAAATATGCGGATATCGGGTTTCTCTTCGTTAAAACATATATCATGGATATTCGTGAATATTAGGGATATTAAGGAATATGACCCTCTTTGAAATATCAGGTTTGACTGAACTTTAACCAAGCATAACTCCCTACCCTTAAGGAATTTGAGGGTGATCCAAAAGGCAAACCTGCTTAGAATTTTGCACTCTTTCATTTGGCAGGCTTTATGAGTGAAGACTCATACTTTGGAAATCTGACCTCACACTTTGGAAATCTAACCAAACATGCCTGAAATAAAACATATGCATACTGACTGATGCTACTTTTACCATTACCACCTAGGGAGAGACAAAACAAGAAAAAGCAAAGCAAAGAGGTTGGGTCCCTATTTTGCTAAGAAAAAATGGGGCGTGTTGTGTAACCACACAACAAAACTCACTGAGAATCATTACCCACTTTGATGGCCTTCCTTTCAGAGTAGCCTTGTTGAGAAAATACTTCAATGGATCTATCTTTGCTACCAACTTGATTGAATGTGTGAGCATATAATGTCTTAGTTTTTGGGAAGCAAAAACTACGGCAAGGCATGCTCGCTCAATGAGTGTGTATTGTAACTCATAGCCAACCAATGTTCGACTGATATAGTAAATAGCCCATTCCTTTCCTTCATGGTCCTGTTGTGCCAGAAGAGCTCCTAGAGCTGTTGGTGTGGCTGAAATATAAAGCAAAAGTGGCTTGCCTTGTATTAGAGGCATCAAGAGTGGAGGATTCATCAGGTACTCTTTTAGGAGGTTAAAAGCTTGTTCACACCCCTCATCCCATCTAAAAGGAATGTTCTTGTGAAGGAGGTGGGTAAATGGATGACATTTGTTGGCTAATTGTGATATAAACCGACGAATAGATTGTAGCTTGCCTTGCAATGACCTTAGTTGACTGATATTTTGAGGTGGTGGCATGTCCATTATTGCTTTCACTTTGGCTAGATCCACCTCAATTCCTTTGGATGAAACTATATATCCTAGGAGTTTTCCGGATGTGACTCTGAATACACACTTCTTTGGATTTAGGAGGATGTTGGACTACTCCAGTCTTTGAAATATCTTATCTAATACTTCCAGGTGTCCTTCTCTTGTGAGTGACTTGGCCAGAATATCATCTACATAATCTTCCATGATGGTGTGCATCATATCTTGGAAAATTGTTGTCATGGCCCTTTGGTATGTTGCTCCTGCATTTTTTAGGCCAAATGGTATCACACACCAGCAATATGTGCCCCAGGGACGTGTAAAAGTGATCTTGTGCTGGTCTTCCAGTGCTATTTTGATTTGATTGTAGCTAGAAAACCCATCCATGAGAGATAGCATTGTATGTCGCTCCATAAGGTCCACAATGATGTTAATGTTAGGCAAAGTAAAGTCATCCTTTGTACAAGCCTTATTCAAATCCTTGAAATCATTGCAAAGTCTAATCCTTCCATCTGGTTTTGAGACATGAACTATATTGGAAATCCATTCTGGATAGTCAATTGGTTTGATAAACCCAACATCCAATAGTTTCTTTAATTCTTCTTTCACTAGCAGTGCGATATCTGGGTGCATCTTCCTTAGTTTTTGTTTGACTGGTTTAGCTCTTGAAGCTAGTGATAAATGATGCATTATAAGATCTAGATAAAGTCTAGGCATATCCACATAGGACCATGCAAAATTAATCTGTCTTTATTTGAAGAAGTTGATGAATTCGAGCTTTTCATGTTTATATAAAGATTCTGCCATATGGATTATCCTTGGATTGTCTTCTGTGCCAATGTTGACAGGTTCTGCTAGTTCTATCAAAATTGAGGACCTCTCTTGATGTGTGAGATTGGGTAGAGATCAACTGTGACATTTGACCTTCCTCTTGAGACTCACTCTCGGTATGTTGCGAATCGAACTCTAACGATCTAGACCTTGAGCTTTAACCCTCATGATATGTGTTTCTTGAGCTATATGTTTGAACCACATTAATGCCTTTGTCTTCACAAGATAGTTCGGAAAGACTATCCCATTCATATTCATTGGAGTCTATTTCACTCCCTTCTTGTAATTTGTGAAGTTGCTCAACTAGATTGGTGGTAACCTTTTCCTTGTCTTTTCTTTGGTACCCTAGCCCTGTAGTGTCTCGCATCGATAAGGAAGAAGGTTATATAGGTTCTATGATACCTTCTTTTCTCAAGCCTATGGGACTATGACCATAATATCCCAATCTCTGTAAGATAGAAAAAACTAGACCATATTGATCAGTTTGTAATGTGGGTTGTTGATCTTGTGGTTTGGATTCACTATCTTCATCTTTATATAGCCATTGTAGAATATCCTTCTCATCACTTTCATATGATAGGTTTCCCCATTTGACAAAAGGACCTTTAGAAGTCTCCAATGACTTTTGTTTGTTCATGGATGGTTTTCCATAGGACTTGAGAGATATGGGTAGTTGTGCTAAGTAGAAGGCTTGCTCGATGGTATACTCTCCTACACCCTTGTCTTTGAGCTTGACTTTGAGTTCGGATGTCCTGGATGTAGAAGGTAGTGAGGCTGGGTTAATACGAGCTGAAGAGGAGGAAGCTACATAGTTGGTAGGGATTACAACTTCGGGCTTGGATTGGATGGAATTGCAATATTGGAATGGATCAGGATTACCTTGGATAGTGATTTCTTGGCCATTATGAGGAAACTTGATACACTGATGGTAGGTGGATGACACGGCCTTCATCGCATGTATCCAAGGTTGACCAAGAAGAATATTATATGCTAGTTCCATCTCTAGAACTTGGCAAACCACATCTCTTTCCACTAGCCCAATCTGTATCGATTAGACCACAGTACCTCTTGATGTTCTTTCTTCTTCATCGTATGCCTTGATTGTAATTTTTTTCTTAGGATCAACAACATTCTTTGAAAACCCCAATGCAAGGATTAGTTTTAATGTGCAGATATTTAAACCTGCCCCTCCATCTATTAGGACCCATTTTATTCTATGTTTATGGATTATGGCTTCAATATGGAGGGATGCATTATGCGGATGGGTGATAGACATATCATCTTTTTCTGTGAACGATAAGAAATGGGGTGTAGTTAGATGCCCCACGATGGCCTAAAATTGCTCTTGGGCTAGATTGGTTGGCATGGTAGTTTCCAAGAGAGCTTTTTCTAGGATGGCTTTGTGAGATGGGGAAAGATGCAAAAGATCCAAAATGGATATATGTGCAGGTATTTTTTGGAGTTGGTCAAGGACGTTATATTGGTTAGATGTGGAGGATAGTTTGGATGGAGCCCCTTGGAGAGTAATATTTCCACAGCGAGTGGTTACATTACAATTGAGCTTTTTATTTATAGTAATCACATTTACATGTGAGTCACTTTTGGAGATGTGGTTAACATAATCATATGATACATTGGAGTAGTTGGCATTGTTACCACCATTATTGTTTTGCTTGTAGGGACCTCCCTTCTCATAATTAGGGAGTGGATTCTTGAATGCCAAATGGTCATCATTGGATGCATGTCCATCAATTGATATTACTTTTTGATCAATCAAGTCTTGGATGGTATTCTTTAGTCATTGGCAATCATTGGTTTTGTGACCATTGCTTCTATGAAATTCGCAAAAGTCCAAATCTTTCCACCAAGAGGGTTTGAACTTGGGTTCATATTCTCTTACCGTAGGAAGTGTTATGAGGTTGTTTGATATTATCTTCCTTAGGGCAGATTTGAATGATTCCCCTAGTGGTGTGAACTTTCTATGAGGAGGAAAGTTTGTGGGTCTTGGATCATTATTTCGAGGTTTTTTTGATGGTGTGTTATTGTGTTGATTTGATAGATTAAAGATTGGTTGTTTTGGTACCACATGTTTAGCATCAACAACTCCATCATTTACAATGTTTTTGTTCTTTGTCCAGATGCTTGATTTGTCCATGTTATTACTTGAACTAGGGATATCTTTGTAGAGTTTGATTTGTCTCTTAGTTATCAAGGATTTCTCAATGAGTAATCCCATTTCAATGACCTTACTAAAGGAAGTAGGACATTGTATTTGTATTTGATAGCTCAAGTCAATGTTTAAGTTGTGGATAAACATCTCAATCATTTGTTTCTCCATGATATGGTATGGACACTTGCTAGCAAGTTGTCTCCATCTTTGTAAAAAAGAGGTGAAGGATTCTCCACCCTTTTGTTTGTTGTTACAAAGATCCAACATTGAAATTTCATGTTCAATGTTGTAGGAGAAATGGGTCACAAACTTATCCACTAGTTCATTAAAAGTTCGGATGCTGGGAGGTAGACAGGAGAACCATTCCATTGCCTATCCTCCTAAGCTGCGTGGAAATAGTCACATAAGGTATGTTTCATTGTGGGTGACTTGTAAGCATGCAACACTAAATTACCTTATGTGGTCATGCGGGTTACCTTTTCCTCTATATTTATCAAGTTTTGGGACCTCAAATCTTGAGGGAAAAGGTATCGTGACCAAATTTTTGTCAAAAGGATACAATGAGATATCCTCTAGGGAGTAGTGTTTTGTGGAAGTTCCTATTTGTAGGTCTACAAATTGTTGTTGCAAGGATTGGATTTGTTGAGTGAGTGTGTCTAATGGGTTTGACATATCCTTAGCCTTGTCATTTTTGGGAGCATCGGTGTCATTAGATGGGGCTATTGTTCTCAATTGTGAGATATCAAAATCAGCGGGTAGTTTAGCTCCTTGTTGTGCTAGCATAAGGAAATACTTTTGGGGGTCCATGGTTATGACCTTATCCATCATTCATTGGAATTTAGGATCTTGAAAAGCACTAACAAGTTCTTCATGTGGGATTTCTTCCTCTTCATCACTAGAAGAAGAGGAGTGAACACTATTGTTTGATGTATCCATTTATTTTCTTCTCTTGAATTGGGATCTAGTTTCAACCATATAAAGATTTGATGTGGGTGGAGTTGAATGTGATACTTGTGGCTTTTGGTGATGCTTTTGGTAAGATGTGGTTGAGGTATAATTGATTGGATTGGAAGTTTGTTTTATGAAGATTTTCTAAGGTTTTCTCTTGATCTATTTGTTCAAACAAAATGGTCTTGAGCTATGATGGTATAGCTATCAAAGTGTTGATATAAAGGAAGTCAAATAGGGATAATTGGTAATTGCTATTGATGTAGACTAGACCTTTATCAAGATGGCTCTAGTGTAGTTTTGAGGTAGAGGATGATTGATCCTGATAGGAAACTAACTAGGTTGTTTGATTTAGAGGATCTCAATAATACCTTAATGGAAATCTTGATTTTGGTTTGATTTTGGGATGGCTAAGTATGATATGGTAAGTAAAATGTCTAAAACTAGGTATCAGATGAATTTTTATGGTTTAACTGATTTCACCAAATGATTCTAGGCTGAAATGGATATCTGAAGCTGATTTTGTTTTTTCTCAACACCTCAGGAACAAGTCACTATTTTGAATGTGCAGGTTTAAATGCACAGAAATCAAGTTTATATGTACAGCTCTATTGATTGAATGCACTTTTCTGTATGTGCATCTTTGTGGTTTAAATGCGTAGAAATATGCATGCGCAACAAGAATGTTCAAAGGCACAACAAGATGATGTATATGCGTTGTAGGATGTGAATGCACTAAAAGATGAGTCAAATGCATAGCAATAATGTTCAAATGTGCAGTTCTGTGTTTTTCAGAGTCTAATCAAATTTGTTTGTTTGAGGCACATTTTTTTTTTCTGAAAGTGTCCTATGTTCTTTGTAATGATTTTGTTTCAGTTTATTGTAAGAAAACACAATAGACAAGAAGATCTCATGGTTTTCTTATACAAGTTTTTGATAAACATTTTACAAACAAGTACAATTCCTATGGTTGGCAAGGACAATATTTATTGAATCCCAACTTGGATTTCTCTAGTCACTTAAATGAAGGAAAACATTTAGAAACTTGGTAGCACTGGCTCCCCCTTACACGACACTCACTTCTCCAGCATACCAAGTTTCAATTCCTCCGAAGAGTTGAATTTTGTGTCTCTACACATGATTAGTGAAAATGTTGGGCAGCTTCAGAGGTTTATATTCCAACCTCCTGCATCAATAAATAGAAGGATTTTGGCCTCTAAAAATAGTTGGTTCTTAGTAAGGGCATTCATTTAGGTGGTTATACGTGCGGTGATTCTCTCCATTTAGGAGGCTTCCCAATCTGTAGAGGTTAAGCTCTACAGGTTTTCATGCACCACAAGGGTACTAAGGGAAACATTCATCAGTATAACACAACAACACCTATTGTTTATGACTTTAGTCACAAATACTTTTATAATTTATAGCGGCTCGAATTAGATTGGCTTTAGCTTGTTACCGCTCAAGGTCATCCCACTTGGATCAAATGCAATCCAAGGGCAGGCCTTTTCTAAGGGTTAAACAAATGAAATGATGGGTCTGGCATTTTGGTCACCCAAGATGTTGCATGGGGAGAGCATATGCCTATCACCATTTTACAAACACAATAGACACTGGTTCATTAACCTTCTAGAGTTAATCTAAATGTGATTTAATCTACCAAGAACAAAAAATGACATGATAGCATAAAATGAAAAGATAGTTGATTTTAACCTCCTAATCAAACTATGTGATGATTGTTTTGAAGATTTTATCAAGTTACTTTGCCCTATTTATGCTATATGTGGATTTGTAAATGCAAGATTTGAATGAAAGATTTGTTCAATTTTAACCTCCTGGTTTGGGACTATGTGAAATTTGTATGCAAAGATGTAAGTTTACTCCTAATTAAAAACTAGATGAAGATTTCTATGCAAGATGTAAGTTTACTCTTCCTAATTAAAAACTAAGTGAAGATTTGTATGCAAGATGCAAGTTTACTCCTAATTAAAAACTAAGTTAAGACTGTATGCAAGTTGTAAAATGATGACTAAACCACACTATAACACTTGCAAAAACCCATTGTCAGTAGTTTGAGAATATTCCTTTTGATGATTGATGATACTTGCATCAAAAGTTAGCATCAAAATTATCAAAAAGATACCCTAAAGACTAACAAATTTCATATGCACCGAAACAGACATCATATGCGCAGAAAGATTAGTTATATGCGTAGGAAAACAAATGCGTAGAAAGAAGGATTATAAGCACAGTAGGGTGGTTTAAATGCACAGGCAGAGTGAATGTGCAACATAATGAATTATATGTGCAAAAAGAATAATCATATGCGTAGCACTACAAATTTTCTTCACAGATGCGTAGAATTGGAAATTGAATGTGCATGAACGACCTGTTACACTGCAAGTACATCAAAAACTCAAATTTGGAAGTTAAAAATGGGGCAAGGCCCCACGGTGGGCGCCAAAATGTGATTGCAAATCTAAACTATAGTATAATCTACTTAAATATTCAATACTTCAATGAAAATAAGATAAATGCAATAAACCGAAGTTATACCTTGCGAACTGATTTACCTTGTGTCTTCCATTGTTGCCTATCTCTTCAATGATATTTGTAGATTATGATTGAGCTCTTAGAAGTAGACTTCCTTGTTGTTTTAAGATGACAAAGAGAGAATGGCTTTGTGGAGGATTATGCAAAGTGAGACAAACTACAATGCAATACTAAGATGAATGATGGAGATTATGATATGAAGCCATGGATGATGATTATGCAATGAGGATAATGAGATTACAATGTAAATGAGGGGAGCCAAAGGCATGCTTGATAGCTATGGTAGAATTTTTGCAGCATAAGTTTGCTAAAGCTTGAGTTGATGTAAAATGGAGGAATGAGAGGTTCTTTTTATAGGCTTGAGAAGGCCAAGATCCAAGTGTCACAATCTCAATGGTAGAGAATGAGTCATATGAGGTGTACGGTGGAGATTTGATTAGTTGGGATGAGGGAGATAAAAGGGGGAGATGTTCCTCCTATGATGACAAGGTGGAGAGAAAGGTGTGAGCATGAGGCCACTTGTCACAATGTTCTCAAGGACCAAAGAACATGGGTCAAAGGAGCCCTTCTTTGTAGGGTTGTTGGAAGGAATCTAGGAACTATGGGACATGTGTCTCTAAGTCTCCTTTGACTAAGATGACATGGAGGAACTAAGTTCTTGAGAATAGGAATGGGTAGAGGATAAATATGACATGTGGGTGAGGATAATTGCCTAATTAAATATTAAAAATATTCAATTATGTGTGCAACATGATGAGGTGTAAAGTGAGGTGGAAGTGATGATGTGGATTTATAGAATTAGGACTTTGGAATGATGATTAATTAAATAATTTGGGATTATTCAATTAAGAATGATTTAGAGGAATTTGGATGATTTAATTAAATAAATTGATTTTTTAATTAATTTTTGGAAGATTAAGATGAATGTGAATCAGATAAATAAATTAGGATATTTATTTATTGATAGAAGAATAAGAATAAAATAAATATTAAAAATATTTATTTAATTCGAATCGAGCCATTTTTAGGTGTATACACTGTGAATGAAGCCTGCAATGATGAAAATTGGGTTAAGGCAATGGAAGAAGAACTAATGCAGATAGAGAATAATGAAACCTGGGAATTAGTTCGTAGACCTACTGACAAAAACATCATTGGAACCAAATGGGTCTTCTGGAATAAGTTGAATGAGAATGGAGAGGTTGTAAGGAATAAAGCAAGGCTTGTGTGCAAAGGATATTCTCAAATTGAAGGGATAGATTTTGAAGAGACTTTTGCTCCAGTAGCTCTGATTGAAGCAATCAGAATGTTTCTAGCATTTGCAGCTCACAAATATTTCAAAGTGTATCAGATGGATGTGAAGTCTGCATTCCTGAATGGGGAGTTAGAAGAGGAAGTCTATATTGAGAAACGGGAAGGATTCCAACTATCAAATCAAGGTGATATGGTATGCAGGTTGAAGAAAGCATTATATGGACTCAAGCAAGCTCCTAGGACATGGTATGCAAGGTTGGATAAGTACTTATTGCAGTTAGGATTCAGTAAAGGCACTGTTGACAGTAATCTTTACTTCAAAATTAATGGTGATCAAATTTTGATTGTTGAAGTCTTTGTTGATGATATCATCTTTGGTGGAAATGAAGGTATGTGTATGAAATTTGTTGGTGAAATGTAGAAAGACTTTGAGATGTCTATGTTTGGTGAGATGAATTTCTTTCTGGGTTTGCAAATCAATCAATCAGATAAAGGAATCTTCATATCTCAGTCTAAGTATGTGAAAGAGTTGTTAAAGAAGTTTGGGATGGAAGACTCTAAACCGATATGCACTCCCATGGTGACTGGCTACAAATTGAGAAAAACTGATGAATCACCCAAGACTGATCAGAAAAAGTACAGATCCATGATTGGAGGATTAATTTATCTAACTCAAACCAGACCTGATATTATGCATGTAGTTTGTCTTGTTGCAAGATTTCAAGTTGATCCAAGAGAATCACATGTGATGGTAGTAAAGAGAATCCTGAGGTATTTAAAAGGCACTCTGGATCATGGCTTATGGTATCTAAAGGATAATGATTTTACTCTGAGTGCTTATATAGATGCTGATTAGGTAGGAGATATTGATGACAGAAAAAGTACAAGTGGAGGTGCTTTCTTCTTGGGAAATAGATTGGTTTCATGACTGAGCAAGAAACAAGATTCAATCTCATTGTCAACTGCAGAAGCAAAGTATATTACAACAACATGTTGTACTCAAGTGTTATGGACGAAATAGACTTTGAAGGATATAAGAGTTGTTTATGAAGATCCAATTGCAATCTTGTGTGACAATACAAGTGCCATAAATATTTCCAAGGATCTAGTGATGTACTCAAGAACAAAGCATATATCTATAAGGTATCACTTTTTGAGGGACAAGGTGATAGAGAATGAAGTTAAGTTGGAATATGTGTCCACAAAGGATTAGATTGCAGATATTTTCACTAAGCCTCTGCCTAAAGATACCTTTGAGTATCTCAGGGAAAAATTCGGGGTCATTACCCCTCCAGTTCTGAACTAAGATGCAAAGGAATGCATCAGTTCAATGGTGCCCAAAGATTCATTCTTTGATCTGGATTGATGTTCTGAGAGCTACCTCTTAGGGGGAGTAGATGAATGATGACAAAAGAGTTGGTTGCAGAAGTTCAAATATGTTTAGAGTAGCAGAGTGCAAGTATGTGCCCTTTGCCATTAATGTTAGAGGAGAGAAATCATGTGAAAAACTTAGAAGCAGAAAAGAAGTACAGATGTGTAAAGAGAAAGGGGGAGAATCATTTCCTGATGGTCTTTATAGTTTTTTACATCATATGTTGCCATTAATGACAAAGGGGGAGATTGTTGCAAGTATGTGCCTAATAGGTGTTGTCATTGATGTCAACATATTTGTGTTGTCATTGGTGTCAACTGTGCTCCTATCTTGTTGTTTTCTTGTAATGAGTAAGATGCTTTGTATTTACTTATGTAATTAATCTTGATGTTGAGGATATTGAGAAAATTAACTTCTCCGGTAGAAATAGTGAGTTGCAGTGGAAATGGTGAATTGCATACATAAGAACACTCCAGAAGAATGCTCCACATTTTCTGTTGAATGAATATATTTGTCTGCGGTTTGGAAGTTATTTATAAGTCCATCTAAAGATGCTATGTTCTAAGTTTGAGCCTCTGGTATGAAGAATTGAGTGAGTTATGTTCACTAGAGTGAAAATGACTTTTTCTATATGTTAGGCAAAGACAGGGAGAAAGTGTTATGCTCCGCATTCCTCCGCATTGAAGTGTTATGATCTACGGTTATAGAGATAAGTCTGAGATAATGTTAAGTGCCTTCAACTCCAATGGTTCATGATTTGGCGGTCCACAACCTATCCTTTCTTTATGACAGTAGCTGACAGTGTTGTTCTTGTGCTCAGATTTGAAGAATCTTCTTGACAGAGTGGTTAGAGATCGTACGGTTGTTCCTGGTGATTACAATGTACTTGTGGATGTCTCCTGATCATGTTCCTACCTTTGGATTGGTTCACAAAGAGAAGTGTGGATCATGAAAGAAGAATGTTCTTAGAAAACCTAGTGTTAACTCCAATCTTGGTCGACTTGGTTATTTTCACTATTTGCAGAGATGCATTGAAGATTGTAGAAGCATGTTGTGGCATGAAGGATTGCTTTTGAGTCCCAGCTAAGGCATGGCATGTTCATCATACTTTTCTACATCTTTCCTTAGCTAAATTTTGTAATAGGTCTAGACCTATTTCTGTGTATGTTTTGTAATGCCGACCTTGATGTACATTCCAAGGTTGATGAATTGTATAAAAGCATGTAATAGAGTTGCAAAAAGTGTGTGTGAATATGAAGAGATAAGTGTGAAGGTGTGAAAGAGCAAAGTAGAGAAGTTATATTGTGCTTCAATGGAATTGAATCTTGGCATGGAGTAGATGCTACTTAATCAGTTCACCACTTGGCAGTGAGCCACCCTTTGGTAGTGAGCCATTCTTTGCAGTGAGAAATTTGGGCAGTGAGCCTCTATTTTTCGGTATTGTTATAACTCATATATTTCTCTAGGCTAACACCCACTATGGTTTTTCCCTTTTAGGGTTTTCCACATAAAAAATTTGGTGTCTATTGAGTTGGATGTGTGTTTGTGATTAAGCTTATGGTTTCATGCTTTCTTGATTAAATCTAATTATAAAGAATTAAGTTTATGATGGTTTGATGTTCATATGAAGCTAAGTTTATGTGACAACTGATTCACCCCCCCTCTCAGTTGTCTAGTGTATTTCAATAGCTACAGCTAGAGGAGACTCCCTATGGGGAGAGAGAGATAGCGTGCTTTTTGAGGTGGAGCAACTACATGGTTTGTTGGATGGGGGTGGGTTGATGGGGCTGAGATGGTGAGGGTAATAGCTAAGCAAGATAGGGAGAGGGTACTTTGTCAGAGTGCTAAGGCTGTGAGACAGAGGGATGAGACACATATATCTCAGTTATAATAGTAGGTGAGCCATTTGTAGGGGATGTTGGATGGTAGTGGGATGTCCCATATGTGGGGTGATTATACACATATTCAAGTAGAGTTGGCTGAGGGTACAGGGTGGGCAAAGTATTATTGTACCCTGTATCATACAATGGTACTGACAGATCAGAGGTAGGCTAGCTACAGTTAGCAGAGCTGATCAACAATGAGTAGGTCGGTGAGGACCCAAACACCGTCAGTGACAGAACCGGTTAGACATCCACCTTCAACGATGCCTCCACCAACTATGATGCTAGGGGATACAAGGGCAGTGCATTCCAGAGCACCGTATGGATCACCTCCTCATTCTCCCACTCCTTCTCATAATTGGAGCTTAGTTCAGTGATTTTGTATATCCTCGCAGGCTTATTTATTATAGACTTTTGATGGATTTAGCCCTTTAGGCACATTTTTGTATCATGACCATTGATGTATATATGAGATGTATATGTGTATATATGGATGTATATTTTTATGTATATATATACATACATATATATATACATACATACATATATATACATACATACATATATATACATACATACATATATATATACGTACGTACATACATACATACATACATATACATACATACATACATATATATACATACATACATATATATATACGTACGTACATACATACATACATACATACATACACATACATACATACATATATATATATATATATATATATATATATATATATATATATATATATATATATATTGGATGATCATTTCGTTGGTAGTTTTATGATGCTATGATGGTTTATGGATGATTTATGGATGCATTTTGATTTATGTATGATGTCGATTATGTTGTGGCTCATTTGTTCTATGGATGCATTTTGATTTATGGATGTATGATGTGGGTTATGTTAATGGTATTTTGGATGTTTGTTATGGATATGGATGCATTTTGATTTATGGATGTATGATGTAGATTATGTTAATGGTATTTTGGATGTTTGTTATGGATATGGTGAGAAAGATACGATGTTATGGTTATGATTTGGAAATGAAATGATTATGAGGATGATTGTGATTATGATTATGATTATGTAATGCAATGATTGTAATGATGATGATTATGATTATGATATGGTAATATGATTATTATGTTGTTGATATGGTAATATGATGATTATGATGTTGACGATGCAATGATTGTAATGATAATGATTATGATTATGATATGGTAATATGATGATTATGATTTTGATGATGCAATGATTGTAATGATAATGTTTATGATTATGATATGGTAATATGACGATTATGATGTTGATGATGTAATGATTGTAATGATGATGATATGGTAATATGATGATTATGATGTTATAATAATGTATGTGGATACAGGTGTGATGTGGATGCAACAAGAATGGATGATCCTAGTCATGATACACAATGTCCTTGATGGGGGGATGTATAGATGGGTGGGTGGTGGAGATACAAGCTTGCTGGGGGGAGGGATGGTAGTTAGTTGGTAAAGGTTATGGGTATGTTGGTTAGGGGATGTTAGGGTGGGATTCAGTCATTGTCCTTATTAATGCAAAGCCATAGGTAGGGGTGATATGGGTCTTGGTAGGTTGGATGGGTAGTGATGGACTTCAAGATCACTGTGGCCTGTCATCGTTTCTGGGGGTGGGTGGGTCTAGTGGGGAAGTTTGTTGGGTAGTGGGGTGAGTATATTATGAACCCTTATGTTTTTGAAGATGCAAGTAGGGGATGATGAGTTGATGTGTGTATAGGATAGACTAGATAGGTTGGCTAGGGATTGACATTGTGCTGATATGTTTTAGAGTGATCCTAATATTTATTATAGCAAAGAGGATATTTTCACCAAGGTATAAAGGACCAGGGTGATGATGTATATCCAATTTTTTGCATAGACTTGATGCTCAAACAAAAGGGTGTCTTTAGACATTCCCAACTTAGTACAATCTTGTCTAGATGTGGGGTAGAAAACTTAGAGTATTAAAGTCCTAATGCACAAAAGGTATAATCCTTAGATGCAGAGGAGTGATGGTATGCAAAAAGCTATCCTGTCACATACAAGATATGAATACTAGCTGGAGTAATAAGTGTTAGGATTAAGGTGCCATCAACCTTGTAAATCCTATGTAATTTATTATTCTTATTTTTGTTTGTAAATCACCCACAAGGGATGAAAGGTTTCACTAGTAGCGATCTTGTTTCAGCCGCATGTTTATATCCGGTACCTGACACTAATTGGTACATGACGAGGGGTCATAGGGGGGTTTCCCCTCTGCGAAGGGTCTGGGGGGATCACATTTTATTTATATTTTATCATTGTAAATCTGAATCATTCATCATTATATCATAGATCTGACGGTTGATATTATGTCAGTTTTCTTGCCCTAGAAGGCAACCCCCTTTTATAAGGATATTTGTACTACGTTTCTTAGAAGAGTTGAGAGTAACATGCACCATTGGATTGAAGACTGAAGAAGAAGAGGAAGTTCTTGTATTGTAATCTCATATTTGAAGATAATACAACTTGGAGCCTCTTTTCTTTGTGGAGTTTTTTACCCGGAAGGGTTTTCTCCACGTTACATATTATGTTATGTGTTCAGTTCTTAATGCATGTCATTTTTGTGTAGTGGGTTTTATTTCTGTTGCAATCTCCATTGATTCTACATTGTTTAGAGGACATAAATAAGGTTTGAATTAGATTTCTATTTTGTGGTTTGCACCTTCATTTCTAACATTTGGTATTAGAGCCTAGCCAATTTTGATTCTTGGGTGGTAGTGTGATTTTAGCTGTAGTGGGAGATTTGGTTTTTTTTGTTTGCAGATCTTGTGTAGATATCATGGCTACATCCACTGTTGCTTCTACCTCTTGGTTGGAAATTGAAAAGTTCAATGGCATGGGGTACAAATTGAAGATGGGGGATTTGCTTGAGGAAAGAAATCAATGGTTGGCTATTATGAAAGAGAAGAAACTTGACGATGTTGCTTAAGATGAGTGGGATAGACTGGATAAAAAGACACGAGGTACAATCTAGCTGTGTCTTGCATATTTTGTTCTACTGAATGTTGCAAGTGAGAAGTCTACACATAGCTTATGGAAGTGTCTGGGTGAGATCTACCAAGCCAAGATTATGGTAAACAAGCTTTATTTAAAGTGTAAATTATTTTCCATGAAAATGAAAGAGGGTGAATCAGTTGCAGAGCATTTGAATTCATTTAATTTGTTATTGAGTCAACTAGCATCTGTAGATTTGTGTGAATGAGGAAGATAAATGTATATTGCTTCTCTGTTCTTTACCTGACTCATGGGAGAATGTTATTTTGGATATGACTGTTAGCCTCATAGATCTAAAGTTGGATGCTCTTGTTTTAGTTTTGCTATCACAGGAACTGAGGAAGAAAAGTTTAAATAGTTCAAGGAATGCTCTCAGTGTCAAGGGAAGGCCTATGGAAAGAGGACCAAAATGAGATCAGAAGGGGTCTAAAGACAAGTCTAAGGGCCATTCTAAGACTCCTAGAAAGAAGAATAGAGTCAAGTGTTAGAACTGCGAAAAGAGAGGACATGTGAAAAAGGAATGTAGAAACTCAAAGAAACAATGGGATTCTGCTACTGATAAGCCTTCGAATGCAGGTGATGAGGTTTTACTTCCTGCATGTAATGTTGTTTCTCATGATCATTGGCTGGTTGACTCAGGATGCTTGTACAACATGACCCCACATAAAGAATGGTTTTGCACATACGAAGAGTATGATGGAGGAAATGTGTATCTTGGAGACAACTCTACATATCCTATTGTTGGATGAGGGAAGGTAATGTTGTGTTTCAGTGATGGGAGACTTAAAACCCTCCTTGGTATTTTTCATGTTCTTGGATTGGCTAGAAATTTGATTTCTATTTCAAAGTTGAATTATTTGGGAAAGCATGTGACATTTGATAAGCATGGCTACAGATTGGTGAGAGGAAACTTGGTGGTAGTGAAGGGGAAACAATTGGGAACTCTATTTAAGCTAGAAGCCACTACTGTTTATAATGCCTCTTATGCATATGAGGCTAATACTAAAAATACATGTATGCTACGGCACCGTAGATTGGGCCACATAAGTCAGTATGGTTTAAAGACTATCTTAAATAAAAAATTGTTAGACGGTTTATCCTATTCTGATGAGAGTTTCAAATTATGTGAACATTGTGTGTTTGGAAAACAGAATAGATCTCCATTTCCTTCAGGCAGTAATAAATCTAATGATAAATTGGAACTAATTCTTTCAGATGTTTCTGGTCTAGTGGATGTTGAATCAATAGGAAAATCTAGATATTTTGTTTCATTCATTAATGATGCCTCAAGGTTTACGTGGATTTATTTTATGAGTCAAAAATATGAAGTTTTCACTAAATTTAAGGAATTTAAAGCTTTAGTTGAAAAGTAATCAGATCATAAGATAAAGGTTTTGAGATCTGACAATGGAGGGGAATACTGTTCTAAGGAATTTGATGAATTTTGTAAGCATGCACGTATTGTTAGATAGAAGACAACTCCATACACACCACAACAGAATGGAGTGACAAAAAGGATGAATTGGACAATAATGGAAAGAGCCATAAGTATGTTGAGTGAATCATAGTTGAACAAATGATTTTAGGAAGAAGTTGTGTGTACTGTAAACTACTTAGTTAATAGATCTCCATGTAAGGCTCTTGTTTCAACTCCTTATGAAATGTTGATAGGTAAGAAACCCTTTGTTTCACATTTAAGAGTATTTGGCTAAGGCTTATGTTCATGTGCCTAAAGAAAAATGAACTAAGTTGGATCCAAAAGCTAAAAATTGTACTTTCATTAGATATGGTGATAATATAAAAGGTTATAAGCTTTGGAATCCACTAACCTGAAAGATTATCTATTCTATAGATGTTATTTTAAAGGAACTTAGTGTTATTTCATAACCTAAACAACTAAAGGAAAAAGAAGAAAAGGTGAAAAGAGTGCATTTTGATTTAGAGCATGAAGATGCACCTCAAGAAGAACATAATGATGGATTAGGGGGGTGAAGAAGTAGACGAAGACTCAAGTGAAAGTTCTGATAAGGAAGAATTCATTACATGGCAGAAGAAGTTGGTACAGATGAACATGTAGAAGAACCTAAAAAGTCTATTACTCCACCTCTGAGAAGATCCACAAGACAATAGAATCCAGTTGATAGATATAGCCCACTAGATTTCCATTGTGTATTTGCTTTATTGAGTATTGATAATAAGCCTAGATCCTACAGGGAAGCTATTCATGCAGATGATAGTGAGTCTTGGCAGTTAGCCATGCAAGAGGAGATGATGGATTTAGACTATTGCAACATCTGGTATCTTGTGCGTTTGCCCACAGGAAGAAAGGCTATAGGATGCAGGTGGGTCTTCAAGAAGAAGTTTGGAGCAGATGGTTCATTGGAGAAGTACAAGGCTAGACTGGTAGCCAAGGGCTACTCCCAGAGAGAGGGAGTTGATTTTGGTGAAATATTCTCTCTTGTTGCTAAATTAATTTCTATTAGATTCCTCTTATCCATTGCTGCAACTTTTGATTGGGAAATAGAGCAAATGGAGGTTAAGACTGCATTTTTGCATGGAGATCTCGAGGAAGAAATTTACGTGAAACAACATATAGGTTTTGAGGTAAAAGGGAAAGAACATTGGGTTTGCATATTAAAGAGGTCTCTTTATGGTTTGAAATAGTTCCCTAGAATGTGGTATCAGAAATTTGATTCATTTGTGTTGAAATTGGGTTTTTTTTAGAAGTGAGAAGGATCACTGTGTTTACATTAATTGTATTGATGATTCTATTCTGATCATTGCATAATATGTTGATGACATGTTATTTTTCAGCAATACTAAGGGTATGATCAATGAGTTGAAAGCCCAACTTTCAGGTGCATTCAAAATGAAGGATGTTGGAGTTGTCAGGTATATTTTGGGGATGGAGATCAAAAGGGATATAGGTAACAAAAAGCTTTGGTTATCACAAAGTAGGTATGTGAATACCATTTTGCAGAGATTTAGTATGCAGGACTGTAACCCAGTTAGAGTTCCTTTACCCATTGGTACTAAGCTTTCATCAAATATGTGTCCAAAGAATGAGGATGATTTAGAGGATATGTCTAATGTGCCATATGCTAGTGTTGTAAGGAGTTTGATGTATGCAATAATTTGCACTAGACTAGATATTGCCCAAGCAGTGGGAGTTTTGAGAAGATTTATGTCTAGCCCTAGTAGACAACATTGAAATTATGTGAAGAGGGTGTTTAGATATCTAGAAGGTACTCCTGATTACTGTTTGGTTTATTTTAGTACTGACAGTGCTGACAAAACTTTAGACATACAGGGATTTGTTGATGCAGATTAGGCAGGTGACTTGGATAGTCGAAGGTCCACCAGTGGCTATGTGTTTACTTTGTTTGGCGGAGCAGTAAGTTAGATAAAAAAAAGGCAGCCCATGGTTGCTTTGTCCATCATTGAAGCAGAGTATATGGCTACTACCCATGTCTCTAAGGAGACAATTTGGTTGAGGAGATTGTGTACAATTTAGTTTGGACTAAGCATGTTGATGTGCATTATCACTTTGTTCAAGAAATGGTTGCAAATGGATAGATTGAGCTAAAGAAGGTAGACAAACAAGAGAATGTTGCAGATGCTTTGACCAAGCCTATGAGTACAAAGAAATTTTTTTGGTGCAGAGAGGCCATGGGCCTTGCTTCTAGTGCCTGATTATTTTATTATTTTCCTATGGGTATTTACAATGTATGATGTCAAGTGGGAGAATGCTAGGATTAAGGGGCCACCAACCTTCTAAATCCTATGTAATTTTTTATTCCTATTATTGTTTATAAATCACCCATAAAGGATTAAAGGTTTCACTAGTAGCGATCTTGTTTTAGACGCATGTTTATATTTGGTACCCGATGCTAGTTCATTCGCGACAAAAAACCCCCTGCAAGGGGTCCGGGGGATCACATTTTATTTATATTTTAATATTGTAAATCTGGACCATTTGTCATTAGGTCACAGATCTAACGATCGATATAATGTTAGTTTTCTTGCCCTAAAAAGGCAACCCCCTTTTATAAGGATATTTGCACTTTGTTTTTTAGTAGAGTTGAGAGTAACAAGCGCTGCTAGATTTTAGACTGAAGAAGAAGAGGAAGTGCATGTATTGTAATCTCATATTTGAAGATAATACAACTTGGAGCCTCTTTTCTTGGTTGAGTTTTTTTACCTAAAAGAGTTTTCTCCATGTTACATACTGTATTATGTGTTTAGTTCTTAATGCATGTCATTTCTATGTAGTGGGTTTTATTTTTGTTGCAATCTCCATTGATTCTACATTGTTTAGAGGACATAAATAAGGTTTGAATTAGATTTCCATTGTGTGGTTTGTACCTTCATTTCTAACAATAAGAACATCCAATAAACATGGCGTACAACAACAAATGACTCTTACCTCAATCTATACCATCCATTTACGCACCAAGATATGGAAGATCAAGGTGGTTTTTTGAATAAGCGTAGAAGGGGTATAACAAGATAAATAAAAAACAAAAAACCAATTGACAGATGAACCAACAACCATTGAGTCTCTTACAAAGAGTATGGATAGATGTGATTGGACTATGCCTATTACGGGAACAATATATTCTAAGGCATGGGTTTTGATGATAGATTTTTGAAAGATAGGCTTAAGATAAAATGGTTGTATGGTGATTTGGAAGGTTGATCAAGTGTTTGTTATAGTATGTTGTTTTTGTATATTTTGTTCGTGCTCAATCGCTCTAACATGTTTTCCCAATATTTATTGCTTGGGGATATTTTGAAATATTTTGATTTTTTTGGCATTTTTGAGATATTATGCTTTTTTTTGTGTGTTTTGATGGATTTTTAATAGTTGTAAGGGATTTAATTACTTGCCCTACTTAATAGATAGAAAGTGTATTTTAAGTCATTCTTGAGGCTTTTCTAACTGCTTTGCAAAATAGAATTTTTTGTCTCAAATATTTTTGGTGTTTTGAGGATTTTTTTTGTTGTTTTTATGTTTTTTTTTGGATATTTGGATGTTTTTGTAGTTTTTTGGATATTCGGATGTTTTTATATTTTTTTTGTATATTTAGATGTTTTTGTAGTTTTCTAGATATTTGGATGTTTTTGTAGTTTTATGTATATTCAGATGTTTTTGTGTTTTTTGGATATTTGGTGTTTTTTTGGATATTTGGACGTTTTTTTAGTTTTATGGATATTCGGATGTTTTTGTCTTTTTTTCTAGATATTTGGATGTTTTTGTAGTTTTTTTGGATATTTGGATGTTTTTGTAGTTTTTTTGGATATTTGGATTTTTTGTAGTTTTCTGGATATTTGGATGTTTTTGTGTTTTCTCGATACTTGAATGTTTTTGTGCTTTTCTGGATATTTGGATGTTTTTGTGTTTTCTAGATATTCAAATGTTTTTGTGTTTTTTCTAGATATTTGGATGTTTTTGTAGTTTTTCTGGATATTTGGATGATTTTGTTGTTTTTTGGATATTTGGATGTTTTTGTAGTTTTTTGGATATTTGGAGGGATTTGCCCTTGGTATGGAATGATGATGGGATGGATTTTGAAGCTTAATGTTTACAATATCTAGCCATGATGTCTTAGGTATGGATGATAGAGGATGAAGTACAGATTGACTATGCGAACAAGAACTTAATAGATGGTGGAAGTGGCCACTACACATGGTGCCTGAGATAGGTTTTCATCATGGTACTTATCCAAGGTGCCACCAAAGTGGTTTTTACCATTGGAAGACTTCATTATACTTGGTTCTTTTTTGATGTTTTAATTTTTTGATTTTTTTGATTTTTTGTTTGGGATATTTGATGGCTCAGGCATAAAACTTCTTGAGGTGTATGATGTTCATTGGGTCATCCAGAGGTTGTCCCTCAAGTGTTTCTATCTAATATGCTCCTGATCCATAATTGGTTGTTATAACAAAAGGTTCCAACCAATTTGGTTCAAACTTGCCTTTTTTGTTATGATCTTGCAAGTTCCTCTCGTTTTCCATTAATACAAGTACACCTATTTTGAAGTGGCGAGTCTTGATTTTCTTATTGTAGCTTCTGCGAAGGCAATTTTGATATTCTTGCAAGTGGTTGAGAGCATTGAGGCATTTTTCATCCAAGAGTTCCAACTCATGTAATTGTGCAACCCAATACTCCTCCTCATTAATGAGATTTTGCAGTGATATTCTTAGAGAGGGGAGCTTGACCTCGATGGGTAAGATGGCTTCGAAACAAAAAATGAGGGAATATAGAGTGGATCTTGTGGGGGTACAAATGCTAGTATGATAGGCCCAAAAGGCAGGGTTAAGCTGTAGGTGCCAATCACAATCGACTTCATTAACTATTTTCTTTAAAATTCTCAAGATGGTTTTGTTTGAAGCTTCAATTTGACTGTTTCCTTGAGGGTAGTAGGGGGTGGAAAAGTAATGTTGGATATGGAATTTTTGACAAAGGGTGTGAACTTCTTGATTTTTAAAAGGTTTCCCATTGTCAGTAATTATAGCGAGGGGGATACCATAGCAGCATGTGATATAATGGAGTATGAATTTGGATATTTACGTGCCTGTAGTCTATGTAAGTGGAATGACTTCAACCCATTTTGTAAAATATTCAGTAGCAGTGATAATTAAATATATGCCCATTAGAGGAGGGTGGATGGATTTTTATGATTAGGTCATGCCCCCATTATGAAAAGGGCCACAGAGTAGTGATGGGTTGCAATTCCTGAGACGGAGCATGAATTAAGTCACCGTGCTATTGCCAGGGAAGACATTTTTTAACAAATTGGTGAGCATCTTGTTCCAGAGTCAGCCAATAATATCCTATTCTTAAGATTTTCTTTGCTAGGGTAGGTCCATTGGAGTGTGCCGCACATATACCTGCTAGGGTAGGTCACCATAAACTATTAGTTTCTCTATTCTCCATGGATGGCCATGCAGAGTTTGGTGATGAGTGCTTCATATTTCGCTAATTATTAGTGTAGGGGAATGTTATCTTGTAGCATTTAGGGATGCAGTCTCCTTGAGGAGTGACAAATAGGATCCCTACCCCTGATCCATGATGTGTATATGATCCATCAAAGTACATTTTCCATCTTGGTGTAGGTGCAACTGTGAAGATGAATTCATATGGGAATTCAGAAATAAGTGGATGTTCTATTGGGATAGGCACATCTGCTAGCTGATCTACTATGATTTCTCCTTTTATAGCCTTTCTCTCTATGTACTCAATGTCAAATTCATTGAGGATCATTACCCACTTAGCCATATGACCTATGAGAGCTGCTTTTGACAAAAAGGTACTTTAGCGGGTCTATTTTTGTAATGAGCTTAGTTTTGTGATTAAGCATGTAGTGTCACAGTTTCTAAGATAAAAAGATGCTCTCAAGATAGACCCTTTCAATTGGTGTGTAATTATGCTCATATCCCACTAAGGTACTATTGGGACTAAAATTTCTAGGGTACTTTTTGGCAAATATTAAGTTTCAATCATCCAAAGATTTTAGTATGTGAGCATATATGGAAAGATCCATAGTTGTTTTCAAGCAGAAATTAACAATTGAATTGATAGAAATATTTGGATTTGATCTATTTTGATTCCTAAAGGCTTAATATAACATGGTTGAAGTGCTCATTAAAAATGAATCATAAACAAGGAAGTGAAAAGTTACAAATCGTCTTGAAAATAAAAGAAAAATGACATTAATTACCAAAGCTAAATATAGGTGAATTCCTTGTCGAAAATGAATAGGGGTTGCTTTTTAAACCATCTTAAAATTCCCTATATTTTCAAGTTATGTGTGTTTTTGATAAAATACATTGTGGTATGGGTTTGTATGTTTGTATATACAAAGTCGTTTGTATATACAAAGTCTCTCATATACAAAGTGCTTTGTATGTTCTGTCATTGTATGATGCATATGCAAAGTCCCTTGTATATCAGGTCGTAGTATGGTCACATAAAGGAGTCATCGGGTTGATGCATTGTTTACTTATATGCATTTGGCTAACGTTTTATTGCTACATACAAGGTGGACCTGACGAGGTTAAAAATTGAATTGTATTTTCTGTCGGGTCCGTTGCTTGTATGTTATGAATGTATGTTTGGCAGAACGCAACATGCAACGCGATACATACAACACAATATACATTGCCCAGAACTGAAACAATTATGAATTAACGTTAATTCTTTGTATGTTTGCGCTTTGTATGTATAATTACGGTATACATACATTGCGGTACATACAAGGCGATATGCATAGCGCAAAACTAAAATATTATCAAATGTGGTGAAATTGTTGTATGTTTCACGTATTGTATGTTTCGAGTTATACAGGGCTAATATACATACTATGGATTTGAAAAGTTATGAAATGAAATATAATTGTTGTATGTTTCCGCCTTGTATGTATGTTTCGGGACATACAAAACAAAATATACAAGGCTACATACAATGCGAAATCCAAAAAAGATTAGAGTTTGGTTAAACCAATGTATCCGGACTCAATGTATATTGGAATATACATTGCATTTTATGCAAGCCGGACCCGAAAAGTTTGTGAAATAGGGAAAATCCGTTGTATGTTTGCGCTTTGTATCTATCCGACATACATTGCTGATATACAATGCATTACATACAAGTGGTGGAACCGAAAGGTTATTTAAAAGATTTAAGTGCTTGTATATTTAGTGCCTTGTATGTTTCAAACATACATTCTTAAAGATACAAGCGATAGATACAAAAGGATATACAAGAACTGGATGCAAAGGAAAAGTTAAATATTAAAAATTCCTTGTATGTTTTAGCAATTGTATGTTTGCAATGAGCATATCCAATGTACAAAGAAATTGAAAGCATCGAAAGGGAAGTTTTGTATGGGTCGTTTGTATATGCGCTCATACAAGAAGATATACAAGAGCGATATACAAGCGAAGGATACAAGGATGTATAGAAAGAGAAAAGGCAGGAAGTTTTTGGATCAACCTGACTGTGAGGTTACGCCGATGAAGGAAACCCTAAAATGACATTAAAATCCGAATGGTTAAGATATCTTTCTGACAGTTAAAATATTTGTTTTTTGTAGGATATACACATCGGCAATCAAGTTGTATAAACACCTGCGAAAGGATCTTAAGCAACTGATAAATTATCGATAAGGGAAGTAATTATTTGAGTAAATATATATGTTTAAATAAATTTGTTTTGATCATTTGATCGGAGACTAATTTGTGTTTTATCTGGTCTTTTTAGGAATAATAAAACCCTCGAAGGATATTAAGCAGAATTACAACTAAAGGTTTTGTTCGACCCTGAAATGGTTATCCATTTGATGATTAGTGGCGAGAATTAAATTTCCTGAATCTGTTTTATTAGAACAAATACTGATTTCAGTTATCAACCGTCACAACTATTGTAACTGGTCTAAAGCTTGTATGCCTCTCTTTATAAGATATGACCAAGACTAGGAGAGATAGAGATTAGAGAAGAAAATAGATAGATAGAATAGGAGCAGATTACAAAATAGAACAAGGGATACTATAGATTAGATTTGAACAACAATGCTAGTTCATTTTTAATATATTTTATTTATGGTAGACCATGTGCAAGCATTCTCTGATGAATTCAAGTTTGCGAACATGAAGCAGTAACTGCAGGTTTCGGTATCAACTATCTGTTAAATTTATTCAATTATATGACTGTCTCCTTTCAAAGTTTTCTCTATTATTCAATTTGAGTTATCAAGTATATCTTCAAGTTGTCTATACACATTTGCTGTTATAGTGTGATAAGATTAATTAGTTTATGCTTTTAGAATTAAATCTTTTAAATCTATCATAGTAACTCAGAAGACATTGTCATGGATTTGTAAGAAGAGTCATATAGTTAGGGTTTGTATTCTGTCTCCAGTTTTTGATAAATCTGTTACAATTGCAGTATTATTCTAATAGGTTCCTTCAAGCAAGGATTAAATCCTTTTAGATGAATGCAGGTAATATTTTGTCAATTGGATATATGTAAGTATGGAATACTAACTATTTCCTTGTAGGGTTGTACAAGTTACATACCTATTCTTTCATGCCAGATAGTTTGAGTTTTTACCAAACAAACAATCATTTATTTAATGATCATACTGACTCTATATTAAATAAGGCATTGGTCTAGTATTTTCATTATCACTTATACAAATTCATTTTAGATTTACTTAGTTAGGTTGCATTATTGTTTTAGCATTACAATTTAGATTATTTAGAATTAACTTGTCTTTTTATCTATTTTATAATTTGTGCCATTATCAATAGTTAGATTAATTTTGATTAAAGTAGTGATCATCTTTTTATCTGATTTATTAATTAGAGGTTTACCTGCCTAGGTCTGGCAGAGCCTGAAGTGAAGGGGGTTTGTCCATATCTACCCCATGTCAGTTAGCCAAAACGTCAAGAGAGCCTGGAAACCTCTTAGGGTTAACAACCTACGTTTTTGAGACCTAACAGGTATGACTGATGTAATATATGGCTCTTTCTTTCCTGTTATGATCTTGCCGTGCTTGCAAGGCCCCTATTGCTATTTTTCTTCTTGAGATGTATAATAATATGGGTTGTCCTAGTTTTGATGGCATGAGAACTATTGGTTCTGCAAGGTATTCCTTCAACTGTTTAAAGAATTTCTGACAATTTTGTATCCCATGTGAATGCCACATCTTTTCAGAGGAGATGTTGGAACAGGTGGCATTTGTCAGCTAGTTGTGTGATGAAGCATCTAATGGATTGGAGTTTTCCTTGTAGGCTATAGAGATGCTTCCATTTTTTTGGAGGAGGTATTTCAACTATAGCTTCCACCTTTGCTAGATCAACTTCTATGCCTTGTCGGGATACAATGTAGCCTAGGAGTTTTCTTGAAGTAACTCCAAAGATGCATTTTTTGGATTGAGATGCACCTTATTTTCTTCTAGTTGATCAAAGGTTTTAGCTAAAACATCTAGGTTCTCTTCTCTTGTTTTTGACTTTTCCAATAAGTCATCCACATAATCTTCCATGATCTTGTGAAATATATCATGGAATATTATGGTCATTGCCCTTTGATATGTAGCTCCTGCATTTTTAAGCCCAAAGGGCATGACTACCCAGTAGTAAGTGCCCCATGCACATATGAATACAATTTTATGTTGATCTTCTTCAACTATTCTTATTTGATTGTATCCTGAAAAACCATCCATGAGAGATAACATCTCATGTCCAGCTGTTAAATCTACTATGATGTCGATATTGGGAAGGGGAAGTCATTCTTAGGATATGCTTTGTTCAGATCTCTACAATATGTACATATGCCCTCAATGACTTTTTCTACTCGTACAATATTCAAGACCCATTTAGGATAGTCTATGGGTCGAATGAAACTGACATCTAGGAGTTGCTTGAGCTCAACTTTGACTATAAGTGCTATTTGTGATCATCTTTTTGAGTTTCTACTTGACTAGTTTTGCATCAGGCTATACCTCCAAGTGATGTACTACTAGCACAAGATCCAAACCAGGCATATCGACATATGTCCATGTAAAATTCTTGCTTCTTTGTTTGAATAATGCTGGAAATTCTATTTGCTCTATAGGGGTGAGTGAAGCTGCTCAGAAGATGATTTTAGGTGACTCATCTGTCCCAAGGTTCATCTCTTGTGATTCTTCCACTAGGATGGGAGACCTTTCTTGATATAATGTTGGTACTTTGGGGAGATCCATTCTCTCATGTTCTAGCACCTCGAGGAGGTTTCCATCAAGAGATATATCCTTTATTTTTACTTTTTTATCATTCGAAAGTGCCACATTATGATTTTCACTAGGTAATGTATTTTGTATTTTTATGTTTTTGTGACTAAGAGACATGGTGGTCTCCTTGAAGTAGGAAGATATGTTGAGATCTATAATATATCCTACTTTATTATCTCCTAGGGGTATGTTCTCTCTTACCCCCATTAGTTCTGTTATGGCCTCATCATTTTGAACAATATCAAGTACTAGAGGTCCTCGTTGGTCTCGATCTATGAGCTAGGGAATAGACAAGTGGAAGGTCATTGGATGATGATGGTGTGGTTGAAAGACCGTATATGGTACAAATGGATGATTCAAAGAGTTTCCAGAGAAATCTTCAAAAGAGTCTTGATAGTACCCTTCATTAGTGTTCTTGATAATAGGAAAGGCCTTAGCCACCTCACTTAAGATGTATTCCAGTTTTGAGGATACATGTACATGTTTTCCATATCCTAGACCTTGATGTCAGGGATTCTTTGTTGCTTGGATAGGCTCAATGATTCCTTGTCCATGAAGGCCTAGACCGCCTTTTCCTTTATAGTCCATGCTCTTCACAATGCTAAGACCTTTTCCATATTTTTCTATAGGTAGGACAAGAGCTTTGTCTTCTTATTCTTCTTCTTTGTATAAAAAGGAGGATATGTCTTCAAGAAAATATTTCTCCATTAGGTGTCTTCATTCAAAGGTTGGTGACAGTTTACATTTGATGACAATCATAGATAATGCATCAGATTTTGGTTTGCCAAATGCTTTAGGGGATAGTGGAAGTTGCCCTACACAAAATCCACTATGTAGGTCATACTCTCCACACCCCATGTCGCTTACTTTGATCTTGATCTCAGGGATAGTGGGTGATTTGGAAGTGGATGCAATGTTAGATAGATCAATATAGGACGTGGACAATTTTGTGGCATTATTGTAGGGACAAAAGGTCTTATCGTGTCTTTCTAAGAAGCTATAGTATTAGAAAGGATGAGGATCAACATATATGGTAACTTTGGTCCCATTATGTGGGAACTTTAGGCATTGGTGGGAAGTGGATGGAATGGCTTGCATGTCATGGATCCATGGATGACCGAGGAGAATGTTGTAGGGGAGATCAAGATCAAGCACTTGGCATGTTGTTTCCAAAATCTTTTGTCCAACCTGGATTGGGAGCTTGATGGTTCCTTCAAATTATCTCTATGTGTCATCATAGCCTTTGATAGTTATGCTATTACGTGAATCCATGATTTCATCAGAATATCCCAAGTGTTTTATTAATTTTAGAGTGTAAAGATTTAGGCCAGATCCACCATCTATTAAGAATCATTTAATGATATGCTTATGATTACATATTTTGATGTGTAAGGCTTCATTGTGTGATGGGTTGGATGCAGATAAGTCTTGTTAGGAAAAGGTTAGGCGGTGAGGTGAAGATAAGTGTCCAACCATGGCTTGAAATTGGTTCACATTAAGGTCATTGGGGACTTGAGTTTCCAGCAATGCTTTATCAAGGACTTCCTTATGGAGGGGTGATGTACGGAGCAACTCCAAGATATATATTTGAGTGAGAGTCTTTCTGAGGTGGTCAAGAAGGTTGTATTTATTGGAGGATGTGTTACTTGTGGATGTGGTAGTGGTGGGTGGATCTTCGGATGAGGCTCTTTGAATAGTGATGCAACCATGGTGAGTGGTGACAACACAATCAGGAGCTTTAGCTCTTATGGTGATAGTGGCTATGTGGTTAGGACATTATTCTATTCAACCCACAATAGAATCAAAAGAGGAGGGAGGAGAAATGATGTTGTATGTTTGGTTCAAACTAGAGGCCTTACCCTTGTTGTGATCAAGAAGTGGATCTTTGTATGCTCCTAAATTTTCATTAGGCAACATTTTGGAGGGTCATCAATTGTTATGTCGCCATGGTCTACAAGATCTTGTATGCAATTATTTAACCACATGCAATTAGATGTCTTATGCCCTTTCACTCTATGGTATTCACAATAGGAATTTTCATTAAAGCAAGAGGGTTTGAATTGATTGTCGTCGTATGGTCAAATGGTGGGTAATTGGATAAATTCAACCTTAACCAAGTTGTGCAAAACATTTCTATGGGTTCCCCCAAAGGTGTAAATTTTCATTTAGGTGTGTTGTTTTGTCTTGGTTGTGGTGGAACCCCCAACAATTTTCTTGCTCACTATCCTAAAGCCCCTTGCAATTAGCTAAGTCTACATATAGAAAGCCTTAAACCCCAAACCCTTAGCCTTTGCCATTAGCCTACATTATAATTTTGAGTTGACTTTTAATAGGTAGTCATCTTGGACTTAAGTTACAACCTTATATCTTAAGTTCCTATTTGAAACTAGCCCTTTGAGCCTAGTTAATAGCTTCACTCGTGCATGCAAATATTTCATAAGTCCAAGTCTAAAGTCCTTGAAGACAAATCGATGGTTGTTGTTGCATCACGAACTCCAAATCTGTCAGAGCCACGCCGATGTGTTAACTGTAGATCTCTAAGTGGGTGTGTACTAAGTCTTATCAGTTGAATGCTTAATCCGTGCTTGCTCCTCATTGGATCGCATGGGCGTACAACATAAATATACCAAAGAATATGCCTTGCGATGCTGCGACAAAGTGACAAGTGTCAAGTGGGTCCCCATCTAGTCCAAGAAAGCTACAACTAGTGTGTGAGCGTGCTAGCATAGGGATGATGGTGTGGGTCCATTTTAGGCCTGCACTACTACAATAAGGTGACATGTAGCATGGTCATAGCTCTTGCAATTGGGAGGGCTTTCTCTATTGTCACTTTCTAATTGACTAATGACTTTTCAACACTCCTGGTGAACTTTATTTCATCTTCAGTCACTGATCTTATTCTAATGTCTCTCAAATCGACAGTCCAAGTTTGAATTCCAAATTTCATTTGTAAGCAGTCTGGATGAGTATTCTAGCATAAACAACAAAACAACTGTAGCACAACAAATTCTTCTTGGTTTTCAAGACTATTAGCTATGCTTTGGTGTTAGCTCAAGCCTGCACAATTGGAGGGCACCATTTGAGTATAGAAGGTAGTGATCTAATAGGTAGTACAGTTCTCCAGTGGATCTTGATCTTCAGTTGGACTTTAGTAAATAGGTTGGACATTTTCTTTCTGCACAAGAGGTGTTCGTAGTTAGATTTTAGTAAGTTACCCTTAGCTTGTGCCACCATTTGCTGCTTTGGAGATCACGATGTGATCTTCAAATATTTCCAGATATGGAGTCAAGCATGCAAAGCTTGTAAGCACCTAGAATGGGATTATGGAGGTTGTTGGAAAGTGGAAAATGCTTGGGCAAAGGGCCTCATTCCACCTCTACTATAAGTAGAAGTGTTTTCATGGACTATCTACACTAGTCTTCACCATGGATACTATGCAAAATAATTCCTTTTCTACCTTACTACTTTTATCTTTTATTTCCTAAAGCAGTATGCCCCTGTTCTCCTAGTTGCAAGTTTTCTTATTTTGAATTAAGGAAGGGGTAACCACTGAGTAGGGGATGGGAGGATTTCGTAAGAATGGGAGTCTTTGGCATCAACAACCTTGCTGCTTTCTCAGGACCACTGATGACTATTATCATTCTGGTGAGGAAAGGTGTGTTTTATTGAGAGGCTCCAATTGAATCTGACTACTTGGTTGAGGCAGACAAACTTGATGAAATTCCAACCACCTCGGTCAAATTAGAAACCCATACGCTAAGGCAAAGAGGCATCATTTTGCCCTCTCTCTTTCCTTGTGCTTGATGACATTTGTCAAATATACATATGCCATAGAGGAAGGATATCACACTTGGGTGGCCTAATTGGTGATGAGGAATTAGGACTCTATTGACAGAGTCAAAGAAGTAAGTACCTAAATGTTGGAGACATTTGTAGGATCTCCTCGCAAGGGCAGTCTTGATTGCCTTCTAGTTCAACTGTTGGTAGTGGTGCAGTCACGGTAGGAGGGTTCACAAAATGAACTGTCCAGACCGTGTAGTAAGAGTAAACACAACGGAAACAACTCAAGGAAATGGAATAAATGTAGATTCAGTCATTTAGTATATCATAGAATTCAAATACAATCTAGCTGGAAACATGCTGGCTTACAATTAGGGCTCACAGGCCTGATTACATACATGTGCAAGATAAAGCTTTGAAGCTCCTTCACACAAAATGTAAAATATCAACTATCACTATGTTATGAACTACTTTCCTAGGGATCTATTACATCAATATATATCATTTCCAAACCAATAGATTCCTCTGCGTTGGCCAAGGAAGGTCACAAACTCCAATGAAGAGTTGTAACGTGTACACAGATAGGTCAGACCTAAATGCATAGAACACTTCCTCAAATGAATGGAATAACATGCAGACTCTTGGGGAAGGTCAACCATGAACCAAAGGACATTCAATGATGTGTCATTGAGATCTGCAAGTCAAGGAATGATCCACAACCCTTGTCCTTTAGCTGATTATCTGAGACTGTTAGGATGTTCTGCTCTGAGAAAACAATTGATTTTCTGATAGCGATAACTTTTTGGTAACTGATCCAAATGATCTAAATTCTTGATATGACGTAGATGAATGAATGTAGGTGCTAAGTCCAAATCCACAAGATGTGAAATGCCAATACTGAACCACAAGCTGAAACTACTTCTGACTGAACTGGGAAATGAAAAGAAACAAACTAAAATGCAAACAAACTGAAATGCAAATGTTTTTGGTTGATGCAAGATTGCTCTTGAACCAGGGATGCTCCTACATTAGGTAGCTACCTCAACTGTTCCAAGAGCCCTGACATTCAACGGTTGGAGATTGAAAGATGAGGAGTCATGTTGATGACCCAACAACCCATGCTCTAAGTTTGAATTTGAAGCAAAAAGGGGGCATTTGTCTTGAATTGCCCAGTAACTTTTAGACCTCCCAAAATATTCTTGTAAGATAGAATATTGTTATAAACCTTTTTAAGGAGTAGTATCAATCTCAGTTCATGTAGTGAAGAGATTGGTAAGAGGGAATTGTTTTAAAATTAGTCAATTAGAGTAGAGATGCAAGTCCCCAAGTCACAAATATTAAATGAAAATATGATTAAAATTTTGTATTTAGGAAATCTTGGCTGACATAATTTGTCTCTCTATATAAGGCTTCAAAAGGTCATAGTAAAAAAGGAGAAGGGATTTTGGGCTTTGGATACAAGATATCAACATTTTGGGGGGTAGTTTTTGTTTCAGACTAGGTTCATTTTGTCAGGCTTGCAAGGCAAAATGATGCCTGTATATGAATAAATTCTTGTATGACAATTTTTAGTTCACATTGCAATATATGAATAACACTACATGTGTGTGTTTCTTGCAATTGTCTCCTTGAATGTATGCATTTCTTTTGTGAGTGAAAGAATAAATTATTTTAGAATTCATCAATATACATTTGCTATATTGTATGTCTTATTTACTACTTCCATTCAAGGAATGGATTAAATATGCTTTAAGTAAGGTATAGGGAGTGATGTATTACATTAGGGATTGTTGAAGAAGAGTTGCAAGAAATAATATTTCTTGAGTTTATCATTGTAAGGTAGTGATGAAATTAAACCCTCTAGATATGAAATTCTGATGTCAGAAAGGAAACATTTGCAGTGTAGGATTTTGACTTTGTTACCCTTGATAAAGCACCAATCTAAGAACCTATTTTCCCAAAGTTCCAAAAAGAATAGAGAATTTAAAAGACAAATCATTTGAACCATTTTATTTTGTTTTACTTTAGTTTAGATAAGTTTTAGTATATGTTTTCAAAGCTAGCAATGTAAAATCTCCAAGAACTTTGCCAATTTTAGGATAATCTTACATATCTTGGTGCAAATCTATGAGAACATTTCTTCTTGATATAGTGAAAGACAAACCTATTGATGTTAAAATTAGGGATACCCCCCTAGGTTTTCTAGAGCCTAAAGTGCAGGGGAGATAGGTGAAAATAATCTCCCACTCTATTGGCTGAGTCTCTCATTGAACTTAATCATAAGAATTGGCAAATCTTTAGAGTTTGATGTGTGCAGATTTGGGAACCAACAGAATTGGCAACTCTATTGGGGATAAGCTCAGTTATCCATTTGGAAAGAGTCAAGAGACTTTCTAACTTGATCATTAGGGTCAGATAGTGAAGGTCTTCATACCTGAAGAAAGAAATTGTTGCAGCATGTTTAAAGACTTTAAAAGGTGCTCTGCTAGTGAAGCGAATCTAGAATATAATTGATTAGGTAGGAGATTTTGGATTCTTGATGTTTTGTCCCCTTTGGAGAGGTGGTGACTCTATCATTGAACTTGTTTGAAGTTGCAATATATTCCTAGGTACTTCATCTCTTTCATTTAATATGATTAGTTTAGAACAACATTCCTGGTCATGTTTTCAAAAGAAGTTGTTCTCTGCTGAAAGATACAAAGCTTTGAATTTTAATAGTAGTCATGGATATCCAAATATTGTTCCTAGTGAAGTTAGAAAATATTTGCCAAAATATAGTGAAAAGACTTTTGAATCAACAAACAAGCATCTGCAAGTTTTCTGTGATTTGATGGGAGATTATGAGATTGAGGCTGAGGATGTTGTTATGGAGCTTTTTTTCAGTCATTGAAGGATGGTGCTAGGGATTGGTCTTCAGATTTACCTTTGTGTTCTATTTCTTCATGGCTAGATATTGAGATTGCATTTCTAGAACAATTTGGTGAAAGGACTGATGTGATTTCATTAATTTCACAATTCATGAACATCCAAAAAGAAAAGGATGAGTTGGTTCCAGCCTTCAACCTGAGGTTTTCAAAATTGCTTAAACATATTCTAGAATATATGAGGCCAAATGATGCATTATGTTTGATAGTCTATCTCAGTGCATTAGATGAGGAAATGAGTTATTTGTTGAGAGATAAGGAACCTTCTACACTTCATTAAGCTTATGAAATTGCAATTGATATTGAAAATAATTAGAAATATGGGATGCCAATAGGATACATCTCTGCAAGTGTTGGTTATTGTAAAGCATCTTATGCAAATGAGCAATGTAAATCAAAGAATCATAATAGTTTTCAAAATGAATGTATTTCTGCTATTCTAGTTTGTTCACCATTACTTCATGTGAATCATAGAGAGTTTCAAGTAAATTGTGAACAGATTGCAAGTATTGCCAATCCTATGTTTTTTGTTTAATCATTACTTGATTTGAAGAAACAAGAAGGAGAATCACCCTATGCTCTATATACATGATTCATGAAAACTTTATTAGAAATCTTAGAGTATTATAGACCTGAGGATTCTTTGTGTGTTTATTTGTTCTATGAAATTTATGAATCAAGTCTAAGTACTTTGCCAAAGGAACTGAAGCCTCAAAATCTTGATCATATATTTGATTGGACTGGGATTATGGAAAGAGATAAAGGTGATTATATAGGAAGAGTTATGTCTTAGAATATTGATAGAAATTATGTTATTGAGCAAAGTCATGGCATAATGCATAAAGATGAAGAAATTGTGGTAGAAAATGAAGGCACTTCCTGCAATGATAAAGATGAAGGTTGTAATCAGCCCATAGGAGAGAGATATGTAGATGCAGATTGCATACATCATGAGGTGAAGAATATATGAAGTATCTTGTAGCAGTGTTGTTGGAGAATCAAAGGAATACACAGATACTAGGTATGATGGATTAGCTTGTGAGTTAAATACTGGCAATGATGCATTCATAAGTGAGTATGTCCCAATCGTTTATGATAATGTATATGAAGAAGAGATGGAGATTTTTGTTTTGCATGAAAAAGATATTCCTATGGATACAACAGAGATAGCAAATACTTCATATGAGGAGAATGAGGTGGGAGACTCTCCCAAGTTTGGAACTCAAGATTTGGGTGTTAGGCATGAGAAGTATGTTCAAGATTGAAGCTACAACAACTTTGATTTTGTATATCATACCATGGAGGATGTTAAGAATTCACAAGATATGTGTGATGGATGGTTACAAAGGGCTAGGAAGGCAAAGTTGTTGTCCACACAAGAAAGACAACACTTACAATAGTTCAAAGAATGTGTCAACCGGCTAGATCATGCAAGGCAACAAAAGGGAGTTATACCTTAGATCTCTATTTCTTCCAAGGGAAGAATGCATGGAGGTTGTGCAAGCAAAGGAGAAGCCTCTTGAGGTAAGCAAGCAAGAAGAATATGTAGATTTGGTTGAACAAGATAATAGGTATGATTCAAAACATTTTGTTTGTATACCTAATTTGCATCATAAGATTCATGGGCTACTTCTAATTGAGAGTCCCTTGAGGACTGAAGTCATAGATGAGGATGGAATAGCTAAGCATGCACTTAGTGGATCAACCACTACTATTATATCCACACATGAAGAGGGAGACATAAGTGATTTAGATTTGGGTGAGCCTTTGATCATTCATGGAGAGGTTGAGGAGTTGATTTGTGATAAGTTACAACTTCATTTGGAGGCTACTGTACTTCAGAAATTTGTGCTAGATACACATTTTGGGTCAGTATATAAGAGTAAGAATCAAGCTATGGAAGAATTTAAACATGAAGCCTATGCTGATAACATATCCTTGAACAGTTGTTCATTTTCTAATGATTCCAATGGTTTACTTTGGGACAACATGTTTTCACTAATACACAACTATGATTCATGTATGCAAAGGGATAATATCTATGTGGATTTTTAAGTTTTTGTCAACATGGATCAACAAAAGCATGATGAAGGATTGCACACACTTGGGAAATTGGCTAGATTCTCCTTTGCAAACCTCTTACTGAAAAGAGGGAAAACTCTAAATATAGATTCATTGGTTGTGTATAAGTCTTTCATTTTTTATGATTTGGAGTTGGTATGTGATAGGGATGACCTGCAACAGGGGTTGTTTGAAGTATCATATGAATGCTTCAGGTTTGGTAAGCAATTAAAAGATGAAAATGATAGTGGCACAATCATAAATAGGATGATATGCTTCCATGATAGTTTTAGCACTTGAACATGGTGCTTCTAAATTTGACCTGGAACAGTCTGATGAAAACAAGATATTTTATAGAGGTAAATATTGGTTCTTCATTTTTGGTGGCCTAGGGCCACCAAATGAAAATTGAAGATATGGTTACACAACAGCCCAATGGATTTGGCATATGGTCTAATACCCCGAGATGTATAGAATCTCACCATGCCCACAAGAGGCATGTGTCCCCAACCAGAGCCACTGGTGGAACCCCCATAATCTCCTTGCTCACTAGCCTAAAACCCCTTGCAATTGGCTAAGTCTGCATATAGAAAGCCTTAAACCCTAAACTCTTAGCCTTTGCTATTAGCCTACGTTATAATTTTGAGTTGACTTGTAATAGGCAGTCATCCCAGACTTAAGTTACAACCTTATGTCTTAAGTTCCCATTTGATACTGACCCCTTGAGCCTAGTTACTAGCTTCCCCTGTGCATGCAAATATTTCCTAAGTCTGAGTCTAATGTCCATGAAGACAAATTGATAGTTGTCATGACATCATGAGCTCTAGATCTGTCAGATCTATCAAAACTACGTTGATGCGCTAACCATAGATCTCTAAGCGGTTGGGTCCTAAGTCTTATAAGTTGAATGCTTAAGCCATGCTTATTGCTCATTGGATTGCATGGGTGTGCAACAAAAATATACCAAAGAATATGCCTTGTGATGCTGCGATGGAGTGACAAGTGTTAAGTGCGTCCCTGTCTAGTCCAAGTAAGCTAAAGCTAGTGCTTAGTGCATGAGCGTAGGGGTGGTGGTGTGGGTCCCTTTTGGGCTTATGCTGTTGTGATAAGGTGACATGTGGCATGACCATAGCTCCTTCAATTGGGAGGGATTTCTCTATTGTCACTTTCTGATTGGACGATGAATATTAAACACTCTCAGTGAACTTTCTTTCATCTTCAGCCGTCGATCTTATTCTAATATCTCTCAAATTAACATTCCAAGTTTGAATTTAGAATTTCATTTGTACACAGTCTGGTTGAGTATGCTAGCATAAACAACAAAACAACTGTAGCACAACAAATTCTGCCTAGTTTTTGAGATTATCAGCTATGCTTTGGTGTTAGCTCAAGCTTGCACAATTGGAGGGCACCATTCAAGTATAGAGGGTAGTGATTTGATAGGTAGTACACTTCTCCAATAGATCTTGATCTTCAGTTGGAATTTAGTAAATAGGCTAGACATTTGTTGTTTGTACAAGAGGTGTTCATAGATAGATTTTAGTAAGTTACCATTACATTGCACCTACATTTCCTACATTAGAGGTCATGATTTGATCTTCAAATATTTCTAGATATGGAGGCAATCGTGTGAAGCCTTAAAGCACCCATAATGGAATTATGGAGGTTGTTGGAAAGTGGAAAATGCTCGGGCAAAGGGCCTCCTTCCACCTCTACTATAAGTAGAAGTGTTTTCGTGGATTGTCTACACTAGTCTTCATCATGGATACTATGCAAAATATTTCCTTTTCTGCCTTACTACTTTTATCTTCTATTTCTTGAAGTAGTATGCCCCTATTCTCCTAGTTATAGGTTTGCTCATTTTGAATTAAGGAAGGGGTAAACGCTAACTAGGGGATGGGAGGATTTGGTAAGAATGGGAGTCTTTGGCACCAACAACCTTGCTGCTTCCTTAGGACCACTGATGACTATTGTCATTCTGGTGAGGAAAGGTGTAGGTTATTAAGAGGCTCCAATTGAATCCAACTACTCAGTTGAGATGGACAAACTTGATGAAATTCCAACCACCTCAATCAAATTAGAAACCCATACGCTAAGGTAGGGAGGCATCATTTTTTCTTCTCTCCTTCCTTGTGCTTGATGACTATTACATCCCCAACTTTTGATTTAGCTTAATCCTACTTTTATGTGGTAAACAAGATAATTAATCATAGTTTAATGATTTGATGTTTGTGGAAAATATCAAGTAGAATCATTGATTATATGGATATTGATTAATGTTTAGTTTAGACATGAGATTACATGTTGATAAGATTACTTTATCACAATGTTTTATGAATCAAATGATGATTCACTAATCATGGTTATATGGTTGTGAGTGTAATCAGGAAAATAATCTTCCTCCAAGGATGGAAGGAGAGTATCACCTGGGAGGAGGAGATAGATGTTGGGAAAAGGTTAGATTGCCATCTAAGTATCGAAGTCAATCTTTCATGAACCCATGCAAGATAGGGTGAGTGTAAGTATTTTCCTTGTTAGTCGATTTCAATTCAATCAGTGTCATCATGATGATTTGAGATATCTCAACGTCATCTATGTCGATTCAACTAGACAATGTTCTCAGAACGTTCATTTAGTCGATAAGTAATCTCTTTTGGTTGTTGAGTATTCCTTTGTTTCCTTATCTATTTCCTTATTAGATTTTATGATTATCATTATATATATCTTAGTTATGGTTTAATATGGCGAAGAGGGGGAGTGAAACTCGACCCTAAAGTTGCATATTACTGATGCCACCCTAATGATGATATTATCATTTGATGATACCTTGGATTAATTTGATAACCCTTAAACATCATTTAGATGTAAAGGAATTTATAGTGGTCAAGCATCTTTTTTATTATTATAATATATGTCTTTTGATAGTTAGCCAACCACTATCCATGATGAGTGGAGTGATTGGAGGCCGAGAAGAAGCTTCTAATAAGCTTAATCATCGCTGCTCACTCCATAATGGGTGTTGTGGACCGTATGGAGCCCAATGACTCGTGGGGTGGTGGAGGATAAAACAACTATTTTTGCCACTACCATAGAAAAAGGTGGTGGATTTGGTAGCATGCGGGGTTAATGCATGCAAGAAGGATATTAAGAGAAAGTCTTTTGATATGTTTTTCTTGTTGAATGTTGTGAAAAATAGAGTTCTGAGCGTGGGGATCAGAGTAGAGAAAAGCTACAGAAGTAGCAAGTGTTGGTGAGCGTGAGCTTGTGAATAGAGCCACCACTAGCCACGATAGAAATAACCTTTAGCAGGTTGAAACTTGACTAAATACGTTCATATACAGGTATGATTCATAGACCACCTAATGTGCTTGAACTATGCAATGTAACCAAGATATCGTTGCTGTTATCTTTATGTCATTGACTGTGTTAACTTCATGTTAGTAATTGTGCTGTTGAATAATCTTTAAGAGGCCTTCAATGCCATCGATGAAATCACTGTGTTGATACTTGAAAACATTGTTATAATCTATTATCTGGTCGAGGCCATGAGGCTAAATACTAAACACTGCTATAGCATGCAAGAGCCTCGAATGATGTTATGGCAGAGACTGTAAAACGTTTGGTATACTTCTAATGCCCTCATTATCATTTATTCGAGTCTCCTATGTTTCTAGACCAAGGGATTATTGAGTGATAATGACTGTTTAAGTGAATAAATAAGGTTTTTATTAGATTAGGCCGAGAGCCTTGCTCCGACAATGATGATTTTATTATAAAAACTACAACCCTCGACTGCGCCTAAGGCACTAAGTCTACCAAGTCTCCTGGAATGTGAATAACAGTACTTGACTATTTATGACAGAGATTATTTTATCTATGGTGTATCCAATGTGTAGGAAAGGATAATGTGACTCCTCGATGTCGAAGGAGAATAATTAGTGGGTAACTAATATTTTTGCCTAGGCTACATTAAGTGTATGCCAAACCTTGTTTGTTAGAGAAGTAAACCCTCTATTGATATTTATTTTTCATTTGGGAATGAAAATAATGTTGAGTATGATAACTCTTGTGTCTAAATCTATTTTATTTTATCCCTATATTGAATGACAATACTTCACAGATTAAGTATAGGGTTTCAAGAACTCATTCGAATTCTTTTGAACTAGGGTCTATTTAATAAGATCGACCCATTAGACTATTACAATATATGTCTTAGTTGATGTGAATTAGATGTAAATCTTGTAGCAAGGTAAACATAGAATCTTAGATCGGGAAAGGTCATAAGTACTGTAGACATGAATATGTAAATTTTTATAAAGAAAGGATGAAAATAGAGTGACGTGGAATCACAGGTTCCCTGTTGCATAAGCAACAAAATATTAATGATTGTACTCCCTAAATTGGAGTTGAATGTCCAAGTAATGGACTAAGAGTATTTTGAACCTATCTTTTCCAAGACCTAGAAGTGTCGAACTATGATTACTGTAGGATGAGACAACTTCTAAGTCAATTCGAGGTGAGTGAACAATCGATTATATTCATTACGAAACATATATGTATATAAAACTTTGGCCAAAGTAGTGCATCTGTCTCTGCATGCATTAGTTGGTTCACATGCTTTAGATGGCATAATATTTCTAGTAGTGTCATACATAGTTAGAGTGGATCTATAGTTGTATGACTGTGAAGCATTATGAAGGACACAACACCGGATACTTAGATGGAAAACCTAACAGTTCCTTATAACAACCCTTCATGAAGGGTAGGGCCACTTCTAGGTAGGAAGTTGTGTGGGGGACCACTAGTTTCTGGTTGGAGGAAAAGTACTGGGGTGATGCTCTCCTTCCCAAGCAAAAGACAAGCTGAGACTTGTGAAGACAAATGTCAAAACTCTAGATATAGTGCATTCTTTATATGACTTGACAATCACTTATTATGTATAATTTTATTAATGATTCCATGGACATAGCTTTGTAATTGTATAGTGAAGGATATTCACTAATATGTTATCTCTGGATTGGTTTAAATTTCAATTTTGGAATATCTAGAAAAGATATGCATGTTTAATTTGATTATGAAATTGATTTATTTCTTGCTTAACTATGATTAAGTTAATCCTGACTTATTCTTAATTTTAATTAAGATGGTTAATTATGGGTAATGTGAGATGACATGTTACATATGGTATCAGAGCTACCGGGTTCAATACATGGACCTATGAGCTCACTACATAACATTTTTCTCCAACATTAATGGTTGCTAATGTTTGGATGTTCTTATGCCAAAATGGTAAGAATAAGAACGACACCTAGAAAGAAGAAAATAGGAAATGGATGTTACCCTAAGGCTTTGAGGGAGCGAGCCTCAAGAATGAAATGCCTTGAAAAAATTGGTTGCTTGGTAGGCACATGGTTGGCTGATGATGAAACTTTCGTTGATGCTATTAAACACATCAAGAAGGAGATGGAGAAAGTGGTTAGGGTTACTGCTCCTATCTCTGAAATGAATTAGTGAAACCCTCTACACCTAAAGAACCAATCTTGGAAAGTGATCTTAAAGATCCTAAAATTACTCAGGAGGTTGTGGATGAGTACTTGTGAGTATGTCCACCTCCTAAAACTGATTTGATAAACCTCAAGGATGAGGATAAACTTAGGAAGATATCCCAATTTAATAATGACTTGTAGTAGCAAGATGTAAACAAAATTTTTGTATCTATGCAGGATGGATTATATGTAATCCATGGAAACTATAATGCATTTTGAAATTTTGGCAAATATTTCCTTTCTTGTTAAAGATTACATGAATGAGAATGGATTTACATTTGTGAATGGATTCAATGGTATGAAAAACTAATTGAATGACTAATCTGCAAACTTTAGGAGAAGTAGATTGCAACACAGTTCAGATAAGAACCAATATGGGAGATAGCCAAGAAGAAGGGAAACCTTCAGGCCACTCTGAATCTAAACTCAACTAGATCCTTGCTATTCTCCAAGAGACGAGAGTGAGAATTGGAACTCTCAAGCAGGAGGTCAAGGGTCAGCATGGACCCAGGCAGGAAGCCTATCATGGGGGTGATGACGAGGCACGTCATGAGGATAATACCCAAAGTGAATGAAGAGAGAATAAATCTGAGGCAAGACATGAAGAGGATAGAAGAAGCCACTTGGCTTTGGAATTACCCCAAGATATGAAAAAGGTTACCCCTCCCAAGTTTGATCAGACGGTAAGTAGAGATGCCGTGGAGGCATGGCTTACTGAAATGGAGAAATACTTTGAAATAAGAAACTATTCTGAAATCACCAAAGAGGTATGGGGAGAATACCAATTGGCAAGTGAAGCATCCACTTGGTGGATGAATAATAAAAATGGAGTTAGGCTTGAGATCCACGAGTTTAACTTGGGGTAGGTTTGTGGAACTCTTTAGGCAAAGATGGTTGCCTCAACTGTATTATGACACAAAACTTATAGATTTTTAGAATCTGAGATAGGGAGATTCAACTATGAATGAGTACTGGGCAAAGTTCACTTACCTACTCAAGTATGTTCCGCAATATCAATAGAATGCAAGGTTTCGCATCCGAAAGTTTATTATGGGATTGAACACCTAGATTGGGGATGAAGTTGATGTGCATGGTCCCACTTCAATGGACCAGGTTTATGAAAACGCTATTAAATAGGAACACAAATTGAAATCTATGTTTGCTTATAGGGAAAGGAACCACAAAACGTATAATTGGTCCCAATCCTCCCAATCTTTTAAGAAAAAGGGTAAAAAGAATAACTTTTATGATAAAAGTGATAAAGAGTCCAAGAACAAGTAAAATGAATCTAAGGGGGAAAAGAAAGGCAATAATAACTCCAAGATAAATGGAGATAATTCTAGGAAGCCTCAGGAAAGGTAAGGACCTGTGGGAGGGTGTTATACATGCAATAGTGATCATTATGCCAACCAGTGTCCTAACAAGACGTAGGGAACTTAGCCGCAAGGAAATCTGTTACCCTCTCAGTAGACGACATTCCAATAATACATACATGCAACCCTGGATAATAGGCAAGATGAATATCAAATCACTCCCATTGAAACTACATGTATTTTATCTGGTTGCCCAATTCTAGTTTTGATAGATATTGGTGCAATGGAATGTTTTGTTTCCCCAAAATGTTTAAGTAAAATTTCTAGAAAAGTTGCATACATGGCAAACACTTGGTCAGTTGAATATGCAAATCAGACCAAAGCTCAAGTAGAGCAATGCTTGTTTGAGGCTAAGGTTGAACTCCCACGTTTCTCCATTGAAGTAAACCTTTATGTAGCCCCATTAGGCTCATATGATGTTATCCTTGGGATAAACTGGTTATGGAGACACATGGCTAAGGTGGATTGTTATGCCAAAACAATAGAATTTCTAGATGACCTAGGGAATAAAGTCTTTCTCCAAGGAAACCCTAGAAAGGTCAAAGTAAGACAAATTTCTCCCCTACAGATGAAAAGAGCTCAAAGAAAGGGGTGCCAACTTTTTTCTATTAAAATGGAGAAACTGAATAGCTTTGAGGAAACTAATTTCTAGGATGATTTAATGTTTTATGAATCTCAAAAACTCAAAGGAGTTGAGAAGAGGGAGACTATAGATCAGGAAAGATCAGATATGGATAGGTACCCTTTTCTTAGAGATTTTAAGGATGTGTTTCTGGATGAGCTACCAGGATTGCCTCCTAAAAGAGCTTTTGATTTCTCTATAGATATAATTCTAGGATCAAAACCTATATCTGAAGCTCCATACATAATGACTACACCTGAGTTAATGGAGTTAAAGGCTCAATTGCAGGAATTGCTTGATAAAGGACTGATAAGGCCCAATGTGTCACCATGGGGAGCACCAGTAATTTTTGTGAAAAAGAATGATGGTAGATTGTGGTTATGTATAGATTACCGCATACTAAATAAAGAAACAATAAATAACAAGTACCCATTGCCCCGCATTAATGACCTATATGATTAAATGAGAGGAGCAACTATGTTTTCTAAGACCGATCTTTGATCTGGGTACCATTAATTGCGGTTAAAAGATGATGACATTCACAAAACAACCTTCAGAAAAAGGTATGGGTTACGAATTTACTATCCTACCCTTTGGATTAACAAATGCACCTATAGCGTTTATGAACTTAATGAACAGTGTGTTCAAGGACTATTTGGACAAGTTTGTCCTAGTTTTTCTTGATGATATCCTAATCTATTCTAAGAATGAGGAAGAACACCTTCAACATTTAAGGATTGTTCTTCAGAGGTTGAGAGAGCACAAATTGTATGGAAAACTCTCTAAGTGTACTTTCTTTCAAAGGGAAGTGCAGTATTTGGGTCACATAATTTTAGCTAAGGGAATAGCTATGGACCCGACAAAGATTAAATCCATAGTGGAATGGCCAGCACCAAGGAATGTACATGAGGTCTGAAGTTTCATGGGCCTAGCAGGTTATTACAAGAAATTTGTGAAAAACTTTTCTAAAATTGCTTATCCTATTACTTCTTTGTATATAAAAGGCAAGAGGTTTGATTGGTCAGACAAGTACTAGGATGCATTTGACCAATTGAAGGAAAGGTTGACTATGACACCTATCTTGAAAGTACCTAACTTGGAAGGTCATTTTGTAGTCATTATCGATGCCTCAGGGGAAGGCTTAGGTGGTATACTAGTCTAGGATGGACAAGTTATTGCATATGAATCCAAGAAACTGAAAACTTATGAACAAAACTATGCCCCTCATGATTTGGAATTGGCAGCAGTAATTCATGCATTGTAAATGTGGAGACACTTTTTTCTTGGGAAACCCTTTGAACTAAAAATAGACCACCAAGGGCTTAAATATCTGTTCACTCAACCACATCTAAATGCTTGCCAAAGAAGATGGTTGGAGTTAATCTCATATTATGATTTTGAGATTAAATATATTCAAGGCAAGGAAAACTGAGTGATGGATGCCTTAAGTAGGAGAAGACATATCTCCTCAATAATCTCCATACATTCTAATTTTAAGAATCAGGTATTACAAAAGTCTAAGGGAGATGAGTTTTACGAGCAGGTAAAACAGGCCCTTTTGGAAAATCCCCATAATCTAAAATATGATGGATTTTACCTCGAACCAACTAGGTTATTGAGGTATAAAGGAAGAATGTTTGTTCCGAACTCTAAGGAGTTAAGGAATATTGTGTGGAAAGAGGTACATTTTGCACCTTATTCCGAACATCCTGGAGTAACAAAATTACTGGTTGATGTGAAACCCTTATATTTTTGGAAAGGAATGAAGAGGGATGCTGTGAAGTTTGTAGCTGAATGTTTGGAATTCTAGAGAGTGAAGGTGGAACACCATCACTTGGTAGGATTATTATACCCTCATGAAATTCTGGAATGGAAATGGAAAATTACTAGCATGGATTTTGTGCAAGGAATTCTTATGTCAAGGAACAAGCACAATGCTATTCTAGTTGTGGTGGATAGACTCACCAAAGTGGCACACTTTATTCCTAAGAATTTGATAGAAAGGGCACCAGTCATAGCCTGCAAATTTGTGCAGAAAATCTTCAGATTGCACGGTATTCTTGAGAAGATTATCTCAGATAGGGATGCCTGTATGACATCAAGGTTTTGGCAAACCTTGTTTTCCTCACTTGGAACCCAGTTGAATATAAGATCTACTTATCATCCCGAGACGGATGGCCAAACTGAAAGGGTAAATCAAGTATTGGAAGATTTTTTGAGAATGTATTGTATGGATCAGCAATACAAATGGGAAGATTACCTTCCTCTTATGGAATTTGCCTATAATAATTCCTATCATTTTACGATTAAGATGGATACATTTGAAGCATTATATGGAAGAAAGTGTTGAACCCCTATAAGCTGGAATAAGCTAGAAGATAGGGTTAGCCTTGGTCCAAAAATACTGTCAGAAATGGAAAAGCAAGTCCATCTAATTAAGAAAAGGCTAGCAGAAGCCAATGATAGGCAAAAAAGTTATGCGGATGCTAAACACATCGCAAGGCATTTCTCAGTGGGAGAAAAAGTCCTTCTAAGGGTAAAACCCCAAAAGAGCTCCATTATGTTTGGAAAGACATCCAAATTGGTTCCTAGATATGTGGGACCCTTCGAAGTTCTCAAAGATGTCAACCCAATCGTATACAAGATTTCTCTACCGCCAACTCTTGCCATGATGCATAATGTTTTCCATGTTTGCTATTTGAAAAAGTTTATTTTAGGAGATAATCATATTTATATTCTTGATTGGAATGCTATACAAGTGAAGGACCTAGGGGTGGTAGTGATCAAGCCCATCAAGGTGCTCGAAACATGTAAGCTACGCTTATGTAATAAAGAGGTAACTCAATGCAAGGTCCAGTGGAACCAATATGTAGAAGAGAATTCCACTTGGGAGAAGTATGGGGATATTTATCAAAGATTTCCCCATCTCTTTTAAAACTTTTTACTATGATGAGTAAACACTATTATTTGTTATGTTGATTTGATCTTGGAGACATTAAATCATCGGGGACGATGACTCATATGGGGGGAGATATGTTACATCCCTAACTTTCGATTTAGTTTAATCCTACTTTTATGTGGTAAATAGGATAATTAATCATAGTTTAATGATTTGATGTTTGTGGAAAATATCAAGTAGGATCATTGATTATATGGATATTGATTAATGTTTAGTTTAGACATGAGATTACATGTTGAAAATATTATTTTATCATAATGTTTTATGAATCAAATGATGATACACTAATCATGGTCATATGGTTGTGAGTGTAATTAGGAAAAGAATCTTCCTCCAAGGATGGAAGGAGATTATCACTCAGGAGAAGGAGATTATCAAAGTTGACCTTTCATGAACCCATGCAAGATAGGGTGAGTTTAAGTCTTTTCCTTGTTAGTTGATTTCAATTCAATCAATATCATCATGACGATTTGAGATATCTCGACATCATCTACATCGATTCAACTAGACAATGTTCTTAGAATGTTCATTTAGTCGATAAGTAATCTCGTTTGGTTGTCGAGTATTCCTTTGTTTCTTTATCTATTTCCTTATTAGATTTTGTGATTATCATTTTATATATATATATATATATATATATATATATATATATCTTAGTTATGGTTTAATATAGTGAAGAGGGCGAGTGAAACTCGACCCCAAAGCCGCATATTATTGATGCCACCCTAACAATGATATAATCATTTGATGATACCTTGGATTATTTTGATAACCCTTAAACATCATTTAGATGGAAAGGAATTTATGTGTGATATAATCATTCTTAACCTTATAGTGGTTGAGCACCTTTTTTATTATTATAATATATGTCTTTTGATAGTTAGCCAACCACTATCCATGATTTGTGGAGTGAGTGGAGGCCGAGAAGAAGCTTATAATAAGCTTAATCATCGCTAATCACTCCATAATGGGAGTTGTGGACCGTATGGAGCCCGATGACCTACGGGGTGGTGGAAGATAATACAATTGTTTTCACCACTACCATAGAAAAAGGTGGCGGATTTGGTAGCATGTGGGGTTAATGCATGTAGGAAGGATATCAAGAAGGAGTCTTTTGATATGTTTTTCTTGTTAAATGTTGTGAAAAATAGAGTTCTAAGTGTGGGGAGCTAAGTATAGAAAAGATACAAAAGTAGCAAGTTTGGTGAGCGTGAGCTTACAGACAGAGTCACCACCAGCCATGATAGAAATAACCTTTAGCAGGTCAAAAATTGACTGTATACGTTCATATACATGTACGATTCATAGAGCACCTAATGTGCTTGAACTATGCAATGTAACCAAGATATCACTGCTGTTATCTTTATGTCGTCGATTGTGTTAACTTCATGTTAGCAATTATGATGTTGAATAATCTTTAAGAGGCCTTGAAGGCCATCGATGAAATCACTGTGTTGATACTTGAAAACATTGTTATAATCTATTATCTGGTCGAGGCCATGAGGCCGAATACTAAACACTATTGTAGCATGCAAGAGCCTTGAATGTTGATATAGCAGAGACTGTAAAACCTTTGGTATACTTCTAATACCCTCATTATCATTTATTTGAGTCTCCTATGTTTCTAGACTAAGGGATTATTGAGTGACAATGACTATTTAAGTGAATAAAGAAGGTTGTTATTAGAGTAGCTTGAGAGGCTTGCTCATACAATGATGATTTTATTATAAAAGTTATAACCCTCGACTGTGCCTAAGACACTAAGTCTACCAAGTCTCATGGAATGTGAATAACAGTACTTGACTACTTATGATAGATATTATTTTATCTATGGTTTATCCTATGTGTAGGAAAGGATAATGTGACTCCTCGATGTCGAAGGAGAATAATTAGTGGGTAACTAATATTGTCGCCTAGGCTACATTAAGTGCATGCCAAACCTTGTTCGTCAGAGAAGTAAACCCTCTATTGATATTTATTTTTCATATGGGATTGAAACTAATGTCAAGTATGATAACTCTTGTGTCTAAATGTATTTGATTTTATCCCCATATTAAATGGCAATACTTCATGGATGAAGTATAGGGTATCAAGAACTCATTCAAATTCTTTTGAACTAGGGTCTATTTAATAAGATCGACCCATTAGACTATTACAGTACATGTCTTAGTTGATGTGAATTAGATGTAAACCTTGTGGCAAGGTAAACATAGAATCTTAGACTAAGAAAGGTCATAAGTACTGTAAACATGAATATGTAAATTTTTATAAAGAAAGGATGGGAATAGAGTGATGTGGAGTCACAGATTCCCTGTTGCATAGGCGACAAAACATTAATGAATGTACTCCTGAAATCAGAGTCGAATGTCCAAGTAATGGACTAAGAGTGATTTGAATCTATCTTTTCCAAGACCTAGAAGGGTCAAACTATGATTATTGTAGGATGAGACATCTTCTAAGTCGAGTCGAGGTGGCTTCGTGAAGGGTAGGGTTGATTCCAGGTAGGAAGTTGTGCGGGGGACCACCGGTCTGTGGTTGGAGGAAAAGCACTCAGGTGATGCTCTCCTTCCCAAGCAGAAGACAAACCAAGACTTCTGAAGACAGATGTCAAAAATCTAGATACAGTGCATTCTTCATATGATTTGATAGTCAGTTATTATGTATAATCTTATTAATGATGCCATGGGCATAGCTTTGTAATTGTATAGGTTAGGATATTCACTAATATGTTATCTTTGGATTGTTGTAAATTTCAATTTTGGAGTATCCAAAAAAGATATGCATGTTTTTGATAAAGATAAGCTACAAACACGGGTGTAGATCCTGATAGAAAAAGCCCTATGGGCAGAAAAATAGACCCAAGGCCACGAACAACACAAAAATAGTTGACTAGCAACAAAAGTTCATAACAATATTTAAACTATACCAAGTCCAGAGCATAAAAGAATACCAAGTCCAGAGCATAAAACATAAGAAAAAGCTAAATAAATAGTTCTTTCTAGTCATCCTTAAGCAGCTTGATTAGCTCCTCCTTGTTCTCATTCATAGCATCAACACCTGTATATGATCCTCCTGCAGAACAAAAATGGTAGAGGCAGCCTTGTGAAAGACCTTCATGCAAACTTTTGTCAACACCTTGACTTTACTTTCCATAGAAGAAAGATTGGACTTAACATCATCCAGTTCCTGAGCAAGCTTCCTATTCGAGTCCTCCTCTCTGGCACTCATAACCTCCTTATCAAGTGTCTCCAAGATTTCAACATCATTGGGCTCAGAGTCATAAAATGATTTATTCATGGATTGAAAGTGACTCGTTCCTTCTTGTTCCTGCACTAGAGTGGTCTTGACTTCTTTGATTTCCATCTCATACTCAGGGTCATCATGATCAGAGGTCGGGGAATAATCAACAATTTTTAGCACCTAGGGTTTCCCACCCGCCATCCTAGAAGACCTTCTAATGCTTGGTCTTCTCTTAGAACCATCTTTACCCGTGACCTTCCCCTTGGCATCAAATGTATCCTCCATTTTATGCTTCTGGGAATTATCCTATTTCTTCATAGTCTCTGGTTCCTCAATTCTCAAACCCACATCACCCTTTCTAGTTTTCTTTTTTCCCCCCTTGGTAGGGCTAGGTTAGCATTGGTGGCTTTTTTGTTTTTTACTACCATGAGGAAGTGGGCTATTTCTTAGACCACAAAGGCCCTCAACCTCTTCTTCACGGGATTGGCCATGGGACCCCTACGCCCCACCAGAAATAGAAATCACTGGGGCCCGACTAGAGTGTTGGGTCCTAGGGGAAGAAATGTCCAAATTGGGAGGGCTAGAACAAGGAATAGCAGGGGGTCCACAGGGATATTAGGGTCAATAGTAGCAAGAGGCAAGGCTTTATATTTAGAGGGACTGCCAAATTTCACACTAAGAGGGACATTATCTTCTGATTCTTCATTGTCATTATCCTCAACAAGACTAGCCTTAAGGGGCTTAACAAGGCACAGGGCTAAGTGATAATGGTAAAGGTAGAAAATTAGATCCTAATGTAGGGGAACAACCACCACCGTCGGGTTACCCTCACGGGTTCTCTTGGTTAGTTTAATAGAAGACTCCAAGCTAAAAAGCAAGTAGAAGGGGAAATTCACAAGCATTTTGTGTGTAAAGTGATTTAATAAGGCAAAGTGATAATGGTAAAATCACCTATAATGACCTTCAAGGGGAAAAAATTTCATTATGAGATAACATACCCGGTCCCAGGGGTTAACCAAGCTTTCATTCTCAAAGTCACCTTGAAGTCTAACTTGTTTCTCACCTTCCTGATAAAAAAGCTTCAGCCCTTCCGGGTCTTGAACTTTTTTTTGCTTATTCAGCTATTTACCTTTGTGTTGTAGGCCAGTGGCATTAACAATGGCTTCCTCTGAAACAACAAACTACACACCTCTGAACTGCACCCTCCTATCTATGTGCCACGATGTAGAGAATTGAATGGACAAACTTTCATCGAAGCCATTCAAGCATTCAAGAAATGGCATCACTCCCCGCTCATATGCAATACTCCAAACCTACGAATCTTCCTTGAATTCCCCACAATATGTAGGTTCAGTACACACCTTGTCACCTCCCATTATCTTTAGCTTGCTAAACCAGCAAAGAGAAATGTAACTCCAGAAATTGGCAAGATATAGGGTTTCACCAAAAAATCTAGAAATGAACTGGTACTCATAAAAATTAAAGCTAGCCCTGCCCCTTGAATTCCCATGAATGTCCTTCAAAATCCCTAATGCATTCAAGGTGTTTAATTTGATTATGAAATTAATTTATTTCTTGGTTAACTATGCTTAACTTAATCATGACTGATTCTTAATGTTAATTAAGATGGTTAATTATGGGTAATGTGAGATGACATGTTACAATGACACTCATCAAATATACAGATGCCATAGAGGAAGGATATCGTTCTTGGGTGGCCTAATTGGTGATGAAGAATTAGGAATCTATTAACAAATTCAAAGAAGTAAGCACCTGAATGTTGGAGACATCTATAGGATTTTTTTTAATATTTAATGAAATCGTAGCAGTACAAGGCGAACAATGATTTTATATTATTCTCAACACCATGAACCATTTTCTATTATGGGGGAGGAATAGCTAGTGTGAGAAACTAAACTATTTTGGGCTTTTCACCCTCAAGTCTCTTTCCCAATTCACAAAGCTTATGGTGTGTATTAAACTTTTTAAATCACCCCCTCACGCCATGATGGAATAAGCGTGCGGTAAGTTTTTAATTCAACATTTTTTAATATTTAATGAAACCGTAGCAGTACAAGGGGAACAACGATTTTATATTATTCTCAACACCATCAAGCATTTGCATTTATGGGGGAGGAATAGCCAGTGCGAGAAACTAAACTATTTCAGGCTTTTCACCCTCGGGCCTCTTTCCCAATTCACAAAGCTTATGGTGTGTATTGAACTTTTTAAATCACCCCCTCACCCCATGATGGGGGGAGGAATAGCCAGTGTGAGAAACTAAACTATTTCAGGATTTTCACCCCTGAGCCTCTTTCCCAATTCACAAAGCTTATGGTGTGTGTTGAACTTTTTAAATCACCCCCTCACCTCATGATGGAATGAATGTGGGATTATTGATTAAGCCAAGCAACGTGTGGTAAGTTTTTAATTCAACATTTTTTAATATTTAATGAAACCGTAGCAGTACAAGGCGAAGAACGATTTTATATTATTCTCAACACTATGAAGCATTTGCTATTATGGGGGAGGAATAGCCAGTGCGAGAAACTAAACTATTTTAGGCTTTTCACCCTCGAGCCTCTTTCCCAATTCACAAATCTTATGGTGTGTATTAAACTTTTTAAATCACCCCCTCACCCCATGATGGAATGAATGTGGGATAATTGTTTAAGCCAAGCAACATGCGGTAATTTTTTAATTCAACATTTTTTAATATTTAATGAAACCATAGCAGTACAAGGGGAACACCGATTTTATATTATTCTTAACACCATGAAGCATTTGCTATTATGGGGGAGGAATAGCCAGTGTGAGAAACTAAACTATTTTGGGCTTTTCACTCTCGAGCCTCTTTCCCAATTCACAAAGCTTATGGTGTGTATCGAGCTTTTTAAATCACCCCCTCACCCCATGATGGGGGGAGGAATAGCCAGTGTGAGAAACTAAACTATTTCGGGCTTTTCACCCTCGAGCCTCTTTCCCAATTCACAAAGCTTATGGTGTGTATTGAACTTTTTAAATCACCCCCTCACCCCATGATGGAATGAATGTGGGATAATTGTTTAAGCCAAGCAACGTGCGGTAAGTTTTTAATTCAACATTTTTTAATATTTAATGAAACCGTAGCAGTACAAGGCAAAGAATGATTTTATATTATTCTCAACACTATGAAGCATTTGTTATTATGGGGGAGGAATAGCCAGTGCAAGAAACTAAACTATTTCATGCTTTTCACCCTTGAGCCTCTTTCCCAATTCACAAATCTTATGGTGTGTATTGAACTTTTTAAATCACCCCCTCACCCCATGATGGAATGAATGTGGGATAATTGTTTAAGCCAAGCAATGTGTGGTAAGTTTTTAATTCAACATTTTTTAATATTTAATGAAACTGTAGCAGTACAAGGCGAACAACGATTTTATATTATTCTCAACACCATGAAGCATTTGCTATTATGGGGGAGGAATAGCCAATGTGAGAAACTAAACTATTTTGGGCTTTTGACCCTCGAGCCTCTTTCCCAATTCACAAAGCTTATGGTGTGTATTGAACTTTTTATTGCAAGAATGAAAGTGTAGCAATACAAAGGATAATAACACAAACAAATATTATAAGCACAAATAAAAGAGAGGAGACTCAATTATTGGCAAAATAAATAATTTGTAATTATAAACTCTAAACACGTTTTAGACTTTATGTCCTCATCAGCAAAGTGAGTAATTATTACAAATGAGTGAGTGAAACCTTCATATATAGGTTTCACTTATGTCCTTTCGAAATGACACAACTCAAAAGAGATATGGGTCGGCCAAATTTGAAATTATCACAAAAAATGTGATAAAATAGGACAAAAATAAATAAAAAACATTAAAAAATGAAGGGAACCTCACCTAGTTTGGTCTAGGTGGTAAAATATAATAGGATACACATCACCAGAGTTCTATAGGAAATCTGGGAGAGCCTAGAAAATGATATTATATTTTATTCTTTCCAAGGAAGCTTTGTAAGGAGAAAAAATTTCTCCAACACATGAATGGATGAACAATATGATTCAACTCGAGATCTAGCAATAATTTCTCTGAAAGAGGTCTAAGATTGTGATGACCAATTCCAAGATCCTTAGAGAACTCACTGTTATCCAACTTAAGGACCATAGGGGCCTTTGGAGGACTGATTTTATTGGTCTTGGAAAGAATTTTCTGGAGCAAAGAGGGCCTATCCTCAAAATTAACCTTCATGAAGATAGGAGGAGAAAATGGAATGGGTAACCTCGAGCACAAAGGTGGTGAAAAAATTTATGCTTAATCTCATGAAAATTTTCTTTGTAACTTTCTCGAACCAAGTACATCCTTAACTCACTAAGAATAAAACCACTTTTTTGAGGAAGTGGGTGGTTGGAGTTAAAGGGAAGATACTGATAAACATTCTGCAACTTTCCCACTCTGACCGGTGTTTGAACTTGTTGCGGTCATGGAGGTCGTCAGCCCAGGGGGACCCATACCCCCCTCTAGGCCCACAGGAACTCCCTGCTCATGTCAGTACTACCTCGGTTAGTACTGAAGAGACCTCTCCCCTTGCCTTGGGCTTAGACCCCAAGGCTTGGAAACAGGCCCTGCTAGGTGAGTCTAGTAGGCCTATGGAAGATGCTGGTGCCCAGGTGCAGCCAGAAGTTTAGGATGGAACAAACTTCTAGATTCTAGATAGAATGATGGACAAAATAACCTCCTCCTTGGAACTCTCCCTAGTTGGAAAGTTCCAAGCCCTTAGACCTAACATTGACATGCTTAGACGTTGGGTAACTGCTAGATGGCACCTCAAAGGTAGTGTGTCGACTAGTGCAATGTTGGGTGGCCTTTTCCTATTCAAGTTCACGGCTAGAGAGGACTTAGTTATGGTCTTGGCAGGAGGACCTTGGATGTATGGGAAGCATAATCTTAGCTTAGGGTGCTGGAAGCCAGGCTTTGACGCAACAATGGAACTTAGCAGGTCTGCTTCTGTGTGGGTCAGACTACCTGGACTTCCTCTTAAGTACTGGGATGAGGAGATATTCACTTGGATAGGCAACTCCTTTGGTCACTTCATCGCCATGGACAACACCACCAAAAATAAAACCAGGTTGGTATTCGCTAGATTCTATGTTAGTGTAGACATTCATAAGACTCTTCTTAATATAGTTAAGTTAAAGTCCAAATATGGCAGCTAGGAGCAACAAATATTGTATGAAAATTCCACTGCTTATTGCAAAAAATGTAAAAAAAAAGGGGCACCTGATCAGTGAGTGTAAAAAAGCTGAGGTCCCTAAAGATAAGCAAGCCCCGGAAGAAGAAAACATAGCAGATGAATACCCTTTCAAAGATGATCTGCTAGATCTAATTAAGTCTCCTATCAAGACCTAGGTTCTGGTTGGAGACTAGGGGTAGAATCTTCTATCTCAGGAGATCCCCATTCCTTCCCCATCACTGTCCCCAGTTGAGCTAAGGCTAGATCTAGTGGGTGGTGGTCAAGAGTAATCTATAGATTTCCCCCTTGATTCGGATGCTACGGAAGAAGGAGAAATCCTAACTCCTACTATGTGCTCCCCCATTTCGGAGAAGCCCGGTGTTCTAGAAGTAGGAGATCAAAGGGATCGACGAGACCAGCTGGGAGAGTTGGAGAACTCTAAGTCAACAGGTTTGCTAATTAGGGACCGGGGAACCTCTGAGAAGTATATGACTTCTCCCGACAGAGTTCTTTCCCTAGGGGCTAGTACCAGCAACCAAGGAGGATGGATCACCCCCAAGAGAAAAGGGAAAGGACATAATAAGAAAGCAACAGATGTGGGGATTGAAGGAAGAGTGGGGAGGCCTTCCCAGAGAGAAACTAGATCTAGGGAAGCAACCAAGGAGATTGCCTATGGGAGGTAAAGTACACTGGAGACCCTCTCCAGAAAATCACGCAAATGAAGATTATCTCCTAGTATGTGAGAGGGTTGAACAACCCACAAAAATAACTCATGATTAAGAGCTGCATCTATGACAATAAGATTGATTTCATCCTTCCCCAAGAAGTCAAAATGTCTGAAGAAAAACTTAGTAAAGTAGCTAACAATATCTAACATATGGCGGATTTCATCTTCAGCCCCTCGACTGGAGCTTCTGGGGGGCTTGTTACCATGTGGAATAAGAATAAAGCTTCAGGAAGCTACTTCTCACATAATAAGAATACTCTGGAAATTATCTGTAAGATGAATAACAAAACCTGGAACATGCTCAACATTTATGCCCCCAACACTAAAAGTGCCAGGAAGGAACTTTGGGATGGGCTAAGCTCCAAAATTAATGAAGATAGAGGAAATTTGTGGATTGTCGGGGGAGACTTCAACACCCCTCTTTATCCCTCAGAAAAATTTGGGGGCAATATACACTTTTCTGATAGCATGGTGGACCTCACTAACTTCCTGGGACAAACTGGGCTTATGGACCTGGAAGTCAACAATCAACGGTTCTCCTGGACTAATAGAGGATTGGGGGAATAGTTGATCCAGGTTAAGTTAGATAGAGTGTTGGTTTCTACCAACTGGGACCGGATTCAGTATGCTAATTTGTTTGCTCTTCCTCGTACCATATCTGACCACAATGCCCTTCTTCTGGACTAGACTGAGATATACAATAATGGCCCCTTCCCTTTCATGTATGAAATCATGTGGGCCTCCCACCCAGATTTTAAGAACTGCATTGCTGATTGGTGGAAAATCCAGATTCATGGATCTCCTATGTACAGGCTCACCCAAAAACTGATACATGTCAAAAACAAAGTCAAGGGCTAGAATAGATTTTTCTTTGGTAATGTGATGAACACTAAGAAACATCTCTCAGTTAGTCTCCTAGAGGTGCAAGAAAAAATGGCCAAGGAAGATGGGCGTGAGAGCACGTATAAAACTGAGGAGGAGTTAGTCAAGAAACTGAAGGACATAACCAGCAAGGAAGAAATCTTCTGGATGTAGAAGTCTAGGGTCCAATGGCTGAAAGAAGGGGATAGGAACACGACCTTTTTTCATCAATAGGCCATGAAACACAAAAAGAGGAATAGTATCAACAAACTCCTGAATGAGCAAAATATAGAGGTGAAAGATGATGGGGATCTTGGTAGATTGGCACCAATTACTTCAGAAACTTCCTGCCTAAGCAAAATAATAGAATTGATAGTGCTAAAGAACACTTCCTTTTGGATTGTATTCCTCCAGTCCTTTGTGAGGAAAATAATGAAGGCCTGCTAAAACCTATTACGGACGAAGAAGTTAGGGCGGTGGTGTTTTCTATGGGGGCTTTCAAAGTGCCTGGGCCGGACAGGTTCTCCCGTGCTTTTTTCTAGGAATTTTCAGATATAGTGGGCTATGATGTTACGAACATTGTTAAAGACTTCTTCAAGATGGGGAATTTTCTCAAGTAGATCAATGCCATGTTCATTGCACTGATCCCTAAGAAAATCAACACGAAAGTCATGGTTGACTTCCGCCCCATCAGTCTGTGCAACACCATTTATAAAATCATTACTAAAACACTAGTCCTAAGGATCCAACCACTTCTAGATAGCCTTATCTCTGACAGTCAGAAAGGGTTTGTCCCTAGGAGATAGATTCTAGATGCAGCTATCTTGACTCATGAGATCATTCACTCTATGGATAAAAACAATAGCCTGAGTATGGCCCTAAAATTGGACATATCAAAAGCTTACGATAGAGTCTCTTGGGACTTCCTGTTCAAGGTTCTCAGGAAGTTGGGCTTCAATAATAGAATTCTCAAACTAATAGAGGAGTGTGTCACTACCATCAAGTACTCGGTGTTGGTTAATGGTACGCTGAGGGGGTTTTTTGAGGTCGGAAGGGGTTTAAGGTAGGGGGAGCCCCTGTCCCCATACTTGTTCATTATGCTGGCTGAAGTCTTGGGTAGAAATATTCTGGCTCAACTGGATAGACATTACCTTTCTAGTGTTAAAGCAGCATCCACCCTTGGACCGTCAGTTATCCAACAGTTCGTGGATGATACCATGCTATTCAGGGCAGCTTCTGCTATGGAAGCCAAGAGATGGAAAGTTTTGCTCAACATGTATGCAGAGGTTTCAGGTCAATGCATCAACTATGACAAGAGTAACGTGTTTTTTTTCAATACTAAAATAGATCTGCAAGCCAAAGTGAGAAATATCCTTCAATGCAAGTAGGCAGCCCTCCCGTCCACCTACCTGGGTCTTCCTCTCATGGTCAAAGATGTGACCCAGACTTTTTGGAACATGGTTCTTGAGCGTATCGATAATAAAATGGAGGGCTGGAAAGGAAAACTCCTTAGCCAAGCAGGTAAGCATCAACTTCTGAAGGCCTCCCTACAAGGCATTCCTACCTACTTCCTCTCTATGTTTAAAATCCCCATATATATGGCAGAAAAATTAGAAAGGATCTAAAGAACCTTCCTATGGACTGGAGTGGAGGAAAATAAGAGGTTTTCGCTGGTTGGATGGGACAAAGTCTGTCAGCCCAAGGCTAATGGGGGATTAGGGATTAGAAAAATCCAAAGTATGAACAAAACCTTGCTGAGTAAAATTGGATGGATCTTCCTTAAAGAAGAGAAGGACTGGGGTAGAATCATGAAAGCCAACTACCTATAGAGTGATTCCAATTCTAATATTCTGTCTAGAGACTCCCTTCCCAAAGGCTCTATCATTTGGAACAAAATGACCAAAACCTGGAAGTCTCTCTTACAAGGTATCAAATGGAATCTAGGAAGAGGAGATAAAATTAGATTCTAGGAGAATAATTGGCTGAGAGAGGATCCCCTAGGAAAAGAAAGGAATTCTATGATGGAAAGAGTGGTGAGCTTCTTTGGTACCAAGGTGAGTAGCTATATTACTAGTCATCCCCATAGACAAAGAAGGTGGAAGAACTTAACTGACTGTTGTATCAATCAGAATGAGTTATAGGATTATCGGTCTCTTTAGTAGGAGTTAGAAAGGTATAGAATTCTAATTTTCCAAAGGGAAGATGAGATGTTGTGGGGTCAAGACCAAAAGGGTAAGTTCACTATCAACTCAACTTACCATATGCTGACTAATGGGGGTCAGCCAAATCAGCTCTGGAAGAAAGTTTGGAACAACAAGTTATTACCCAAAGTTAACTTCTTCTAGTGGGCTGTGGCACACAACAACATTCTCTCCATTGATAACCTTAATAAAAGGGGATTCCAATTGGTTAACAGATGTGTGCTATACTATAAAGAACAAGAGTCCATTCAACATTTTCTCCTTCATTGTGAGTTCTCTAAACAAATTTGGGAGAAAACCCTGCAGAAGCTTAATCTGGAGTGGGTCTTTCAAGAAAACTTGGAGGACTTTGCCCAAAGTTGGACCTCCCCTTTCACTCACCCTGGGATAAGAGAACTCTGGAGACATATTCCTCTGCACTTGGGATGGAGTGTGTGGAAAGAAAGAAACAATCACATTTTTAGGGAAATTGCTTGTAATAGTGATGAGGTTTTTTATCCTTTTGTAGGGTGGTTGCAGAAAACATCTCAACCTGCTCCCTTCAAGTTTCTGAGTATCCCCCCTCTCCAATTGAAATTTAAATTGCCAAGAAATGGCACCTGAAGGAGGATATGAACAAGGTGGACACCTCTAAAAAGATGGCCAGACTTAATACCTGGTGGAAACTGCCCCCCAAAGGCTGGATCAAACTTAACTTTGATGGGGTGGTAAAAAAGAATACTGGTATTGCTAGTGGAGGAGGTATCTTCAGAGACCCCCCATTACTGGTTATGTTGGGGGCATCGGTCAACAATCAAACAATAAGGCTGAACGGTTGATTCTTCTAAAAGGTCTTAAGATAGCCCACGCCTTGGGTATTGACAACCTGCAAGTGGAAGGTGATTCTAAGTTAGTTATAGATGCGGCCATGGGAAGGTCCAACAGTGGTTGGAGAATGAAAAGCTTAATCAAAGACATCATCATCTTACTATCTAGGTTCAATCAGATGGTTACCGGTCATGTTTTTTGGGAGGGAAATAAAGTGGCAGATGCGATGGGTAATCTAGGTCAAGGTCTAAACACGTGGCAGTGCTAGAGAGTTGACAAGAATCTCCCGCGTCAAATTCAAACCCTCATTAAAGAGGAGTTAAGCCTAGCTCTCGGTTCCTCATGAGATCTTATCTTAAGCTTTGGGAGAGAGTGAGGGGCCACCGGAGTTCTAGTATCTTCAGCCAGCTAGAGTACAGGTACAGATTATTGGAGGTCACGAAGGTTAAGTGCCAGCCGGATAAGGCTTGGATCTATCTTGTCAAAAGTGGTTGTGTTTCTAACGTTTTGAGATGACGTCTTGAGGGTGCCTCTCACACGCCTAGCCACGTGAATTATTAGATTGACTAAATATTTAATGATAATCTTTTGAGGCTACTGAATGATGATTTGAAAGGGATTAATTGTTCTCGCATGCAGATTAATAGCAAGTACACCACCTTCAGGATGGGAAAGGCTGGAGACATTATTACTATCAACCTAAAATCTAAAGTGTTATTAGTTAGTAATAAGGAGATATATAAGAATTACACTATGCTTGCTCGTTGCTGCATTGAAGTGGTTTTGTTAACTGTCTGCATTGTCTACTTGTTGGAGTTTAGCATAATGGGTGGAGATAGGTCGCGTACCAAACCTGAGACATGCGAGGAATTTAAAAATAATGAGACTCTATGGCACATCTGCCATGAGGGTGGTGTTACCTCTTACTTGGAATGCCTGCAAGGCTACGATGAGAATCTCTCGACTCAGTTTTTGCAGTCTTATAATGGCCAAAAGGTTAAAGTTGGCAATGTGGTGTTTGAGATTTCTGAAGAAGTGATTGGGATGGCTAATGGGTTGCCTATGGGTGGGATGAAGCATCCTAGGAAAAGTAAGGTGTCAGATCCTAAAGGCATGAAGCTTTTTCTCAACCAAGGGGAGATGCTGAAAAGCCTGCAAGGGGGTTTTAATTGCCAACTCCTACCTCTGCCATGGGATGAGGTATGTTTCATGATTATGAAGAATTTTACCCTTAAAGGGAGGTTCAGAAGGTTCTTTCACTACCATTTCACTCTGCCTAACCACTTTAGGCATAGTAAGCATATTAGTTTTCCCTTCTATCTACTTTCTTCCTTGGAAACCTCCATTGTGGCTACTAAAGAACATCATGCCCTTGACCTCAGTAAACCTGAGCTTCCACTTCATCAAGGTTTAATCATGAGACTGTATAAGTTCCACCTTGCTCTTTGTCCTCCAAAAGCCCCCACTCCTATCAGGATTGAGCTACATAATCCTCTGCTGGTTAGGGAGGGCCCAGTCATCATAACTAAAGTTACTCCTGATTCTTATGTCAAGTGCTTAAAAACTAGCAATAAAGAACCCTCAGTGTCCATTAGCCCTAAACCCACCACTGAAGATCTCACCCCCACTTCTCCGATTACTACACCGGCCAAAAGAAAAATCCTGCATGGAAGCCCTTCCCTATGTAGTAAGAAGAAAAGGGGAACCCTGGAAGAAGGTTTTGACATTGTTATTGAGAATAGGACCTCTAAAGCTACCCTGATGGTTGAGGAAGTCAGTACTGATGATGATAATGGGGATTCAAATAGTGTTGAGGATGAGGTTTACACCCCCACTAAAGGCAAGACTCATATCCCTACTACCAGGAGGTCATCTAGACTTGCCACTAAACTGGCCTCTATGCCCAATGGAAAAGTTGTCGTGACTAAGAAGGATGATGTGGAAGAGATGCAGGAAGAGGACCAATATGAAGAGAAGAATACTGAGGTTGTAGTTAATACGTAGGAAGAAGAAGACTTTGAGGATGGTAATAGGAAGGGGTCTGCTAAGATTCAGGGGTCAGGGTCTGGGGCTATTATCAAGACAGACACGGTGGTGGAGGAGACTGAACAAATGGGTGGTGATGTGTTGGTTAACAAGGGTAACAAGATTGAGGTGTTGGAAGCTAGTGAAGAAGGCCCCAGCAATTTCCTAAACTTTAATGTGCAAGATTCAGATACTGACAACTCTAAGGAAAAGATAAAAGAGACTGGTAAGAAAAAGAAAGGTGCTAAAAACAAAAAGGCCAAGGCTAAAGATTCGCTGGAGACTAGGATGATGCATCTGGAGTAGAAGTTTAATACCCTGGCCAAATTCTCAACCAGAGTTATTCACAGGTCCGCTATGACTCTACTGACTCTCGAGAAAATGGTTCCCAAAGGTCAAGAGAAGACAGACAAAAAGATGGAGTATGAGGACGTGCTCCAGTTCCTAGTTGATGACTGGGACAAGATGTTCAAGTAGCCTTTGGTGGCTTGGTGCTTGTCTACTGTCAGTCCGTGGTTGATCTACTGTTATTGTGGCGTCTAGTATCTTTAGTCTTTTGCTTATTTACTAGTTCTGTTGTCTTTATGTTTTGATGCATAAACTTTAATGGTTTGTTCTAAACTGTTCAAGTTTTGGTGAGCCTCTGTTGGCTGTTTTGTTATGGGATCGGCACCCTTTTTTGTTGCTTATCTTATCAAAAATATCTGGTATTGAATTGTCTTGAAGCATTGAAATCTGGACCCTTGTAGAAGATAATGTCCAAAATGTTAACCTCAGAAGTTGAAACATAGGTAGTGATCTTGATTTCTGGATAGATAGAAGAATAAGTGTCAAAGAAAAGTTGCAAACTATTAGAAGAACCATGCCAAATACCAAAGGCATCTTCTATAAAGTGCTTATAGAAGAGTCATTGATGAAGATTAAGTTCACATTCTACTCTCCATTCAAGGAAACAAAGGAAGAGGCATGCATAGACAATGGCAAAGTTACTACCCATGGTTGTCCCTCTGATCTGCCTATATGTTTTTTCACTAAATTCTAAGTAATGTTCATTAAGGACCAACTCTACAAGGCTAAGGATGAAGTTTACCTTGCCAGGAGAGAAAACATCATTGATGAAGAACTTGAGAGCTTGAAGACCTGCATTAGTGGGGATGCTAGGATAAAGACTCTCAACATCAAAAGTGAAGAGCAAAACTTTAGAAGGAAACTGGAGAGTGCTGAGATCATGAATGAGGGAATTTGAATCCAATAGGTGGTTGGGTTGCTTCTTCAAGATAGGAAATAACTGAAAGTGGAGCCAACATGAAGATGGTTCCAAAAGATAACCACAATAGGATCATATTGGTCTACCAACTAAGGAAGGATTGTGAATCTTCGGTATGAGGTAGAACACACATGTTTTTACAGAGTTAGGCTTGACTTGAAGGAGGAAGTGGAACTCATCATTACTAATTAAGTTATCCTTCGTAGCTGTAAGGGAGAGAGACTTCACCTTAAGGAAGAGACATTCCCAGGAAACAAAAGGAACCTCAACATAAATATTAGAATCAGAGAGTTGTCATAGACCTTCTAAAACATACCACTCCTTGTTGAGAATAGTGATGCTAAGGTTCTTATCAGTAGTACGGATTATAATTGATGGATCATCCCTAGGAGAATGAATGGCTTGCTGCCATATCAAGGGAAAATCTTGGTCCTCTGAACCTGTACCGAAGAGAGACGAGAGTTCAAAGAGAGTCTTTCTTCACCATAAATGTCTTCCAAGGGAGAATAGAATTCTTTAGGATTCCAAGAAGGATTAGGAACCTTAAAGTGGGTAATATGATCATCATCATCATAAACATTTGTAGAAATCTAACAAGAAGGGCTACCAGATTGATTTAAGGGATTGCCTTCTATTTCAACTGTTGGTAGCTACCTCAACCATTCCAGGAGGCTGGCATTCAATGGTTGGAGATTGAAAGATGGGGAGTCATGTTGATGACCCGACAGCCCATGCTCTGAGTCTAAATTTGAAGCAAAAATGGGACATTTGTCTCAAATTTCCCATGAATTTTTAGACCTCCTAGAATATTCTTGTAAACCAGAATATTGTTGCAAACCTTTTTAAGGAGTAGTATAAATCTCAATTCATGTCACGGAAAGATTGGTTAGAGGGAATTGTTTTAAAATTAGCTAATTAGAGTAGAGATGCAAGTCCCCAAGTTACAAATATTAAGGAAAATATGATTAAAATTTTATATTAAGGAAATCTTGGCCAACATAATTTGTCTCTCTATATAGGGCTTCAAAAGGTCATAGTAAAAAAGGAGAAGGGATTCTGTGATTTGGATACAAGATATCCACATTTTGGGGAGTAGTTTTTGTTGTAGAGTAGGTTCATTTTGTCAGGCTTGTAGGGCAGAATGATTCTTGTATATGAATAAATTCTTGTATGACAATTTTGAGTTTAGATTGCAATATATGAATAACACTACATGTGTGTGTTTCTTGCAATTGTCTCCTTGAATGTATACATTTCTTTTGTGAATGGAGGAATCAAACATTTTAGAATTCATCAATATACATTTGCTATATTGTATGTCTTATTTACTGCTCCTATTCAAGGAATGGATTAAATATGCTTTAAGTAAGGTATAGGGAGTGATGTATTACATTAGGGATCGTTGAAGAAGAGTTGTAGAAAATACTCTTTCTTGGGTGTATCATTGTAAGGTAGTGATGCAATTAAACCCTCTAGATATGAAATTTTGATGTTAGAAAGGAAACATTTGTAGTGTAGGATTTGACTCTGTTACCCTTGATAAAGCACCAATCTGAGAACCTATTTGCCAAAGGTTTGGAGATAATAGATAATTTACAAGACAAATTATTTGAACCATTTTATTTTGTTTTGCTTTAGTTTAGATACGTTTTAGTATATGTTCTCAAAGCCAACAATGTAAAATCTCCAAGAACTTTGGCAATTTTAGGATAATCTTACATATCTTGGTTCAAATTTATGAGAACACTTCTACCTAATAGAGTGAAAGACAAACTTGTTGATGTTAAAATTAGGGATACTGCCCTAGGTTTGGCAGAGCTTGAAGTGTAGGGGAGATAGGTGAAAATAACCTCCCACTCTGTTGGTCGAGTCTGTTGATAACTGAGAGGGGGGGTGAATCAGTTATCCTAATTATTTCCCTTATTGAACTTTCTTATTAATTGATGCAGCATTGAATTAAACACAAAAACATTACCATGAAATAAGAAACACATGACACAGTATTTTTGACGTGGAAACCCTGTTAAGGGAGAAAACCATGGGGTGATTAACCCAAAATTATTCTCTGTTAGAAGAATAGGAAATTACAAAATGGCACTTGCCAATTAGGGCTCACTGCCCGAGCACACTGCTCACAAGAGGCCCACTGCCTACAAGAAGACACACTGTCTACAAAGTGATAAAAATCACAGTCTTGAACTGATTGGAAGCATCTGCATATGCTGGAGTTCAGTTCCGGTTAGGCTCAGTACACTGATCTGCTGCACTTCATCTTTTCTCTGTTCTTTATTCTGCTGTCCTTTCACATACCGGATCTGTCTTGGTACTTCTGCTCTGTTCTACTCTTCTTCACATATATCTTTTCATAGTCACACCCTTCACAACTAAATCTGTCCTCTATATATCCGCACAAGTAATTTCATCACCTTTCTAGTCGGCATCCGGAACAGTCTAGTTTCTTGCAAACTTTGTTCTGTCGGCTGAATCCTTGCTCACCAAGCAATGCGGATCAAGCATATACTTGTAGATATCATTAATCATGTCGGCCAAACATGATTCATGCCTTCACAACCTTTATCATCAACAGTAACACATCCGGAAAGTAGTCTGATACTCTGTCAGTCAGTTCTTCCTCTGTTTTCACTGTCTCTCAGGAATCTGGTACTCAACTATTCATATCTTTTTCCTTGTCCATTACCGGAGGCTAAATCCTTGGAATATACCACTCAAGGTAGTCCTCTTGACTTCCCCAAATCCGCACTGCACCAAGACACTTCCTCTGAAAGATCCGGACCAATCTGTCGGACCTTGCCACATGCTCTGTTCTTGTTCACCGGACCACAACAATCTTTATTCTGACTTCCGGTAGAGACACATCATGACTTGCGGATATGTGGGATGACCTTTGTTGCCATCAATGACAACAACCATGAATCCATATAGTGTCTCTTGCCAACAATCTCCCCCTTTGGCATTGATGGCAACACTTAGTGAAAAATGACTAAGTGTTTACACTATGCTCCTCCTTTGCTGATGCTCTGTCTTTATATACAATTTTTGGAACTCCCCCTTAATTGGATTCCTCATTTTTCATTGCTCCTCACTCCCCCTTTGACATCAATGGCAAAGGGTAGGGTCCGCACATCAAAATTTTCAAAAAATTTCTATACATAGCCGTATATTTACATACTCACATATACTGAAGAATGTCTGCAAAGGATGTCTGCAATTGGATCATTTCTGTAGCCCAACTTTGCTTCATTCTATCCAAAATTGAAATGTGACCACTCAACAAAAATGCAAAAGCTTCTGCCCGCTTGAGATCTGTCAGATCATTTGTTTGGGCGGTGGTCTGAGCATCACTGATGGCCTCATGCATAGTTTCCAACTTAGGGATTATAATCCTTCTAAGTTCTCCCATCTGGTTAGTGATATTCTTCCTTTCCTTCTCAAGACTCTTTATTTCATTCAAGACTGCAATAGTCTGACATTCTTGATTTATTATGGAGGAAGAGAGAGGATCAAAACTTTGAGATAAGCTTTGTAGCTTGTCCTGTTCCTCTTTTATTTTCTTATCAATTGCTGCTGTTGCCTTTGACCAGGATATACAAAATTTGTAAATGTCACCGCCATCCTTAAGAGCATTCTCTAAGCTCTTTATTCCAATACTTACAATCTTCCTATCTTTAGAGATTAATTCTAATACTTCTGAAAATCTTTTATCCAAAAATTCCTTCCGGACCTTTTCTTCAGCAGATTTTTCTAGAGATTCAAAATGTGTACTAACACTGCTGACTAAGGTTTTGAGATTACCGGAAGAGGAGGCTGTGGGATCCTTTTGAAAGGATGGCATGATCTTTTCTAGCACTCCAGATGCTACCTCCATAAGCTCACAGTCTTCCATGTGAGATTTCAGCAGCTTCTCTTTGACTTTCTCATTTGCAAATGAGGCTATTTTCATTGTTTGCATCGGTGACAAAGAGTCAAAATCTAATGGTCCTTTCAGCAGGTCTGGTTCATCAATTTCTATAGTGGCTTTGCTCAAAAATTGTTGAACAGTTTGTGCAGTGTCTCTTGCCGGAGACAGATGTTTCTTTTCTTCTGCAGTCTTGGAACTGTCAACCTCTTTATCTTTCACACCTGCTTCCTTCTCCTGTAATTTCTCTTCTTCTTTGGATCTGGAGACTGTAGGGGAAACTGGAGGAGAGATGTTTGTCTGTTCAGGGCCCACTTCTTCCAGAACAGATGATTCCAAATCCGCAGATGTTTCTGCACCTAAGTCCTCTACAACAGGAAGATTGAACCTTTTGAAGGCCTTCCGGAGGATCTCTTCTGTCTCTTGGGCCACTTTGTCAGTCTCACCAAGCATGAGTTGATTCATCCTGGCTTTACTTCTAAACTCATCTTTGCAGTCTTTGAAGATTATGTTCATTGTCTTGGGATCAATTTGAGGATATAGCTGAATAGCTATCTGCTCCCGGATCTCAAGATCTTTTGCATGAGCATTATTCTTTCTTATTTCTAATTCCTTTTCTAGGCTTTTAGGAATAAGAGATATGATCTCAATGAAAGCCTTATTGTATATGTTCAGATATTTGACTGTGGCTTCCTGCAGAATCTTTTGGTCAGCCTCACTGTAGTCATCATAAAATTCAGTCATTGGTTGAAGGTTTCCATCCACCGTGACCGACTTGATTATACTCTCTAGAGACAGAGTGGGCTTTTCAACAGATACCTCTGCCATTTCCTCCTTGTCTTGGCCTGTGGAGGGTTTACCGGATCCTTTCTTCTTCTGCTTCTTTATTTCTTTTACTCCCTCATCTGACTCTGTTTCCTCTTCATCCTTTTGGCTTTCATAAGCCCTTGTGGCTTTTGTCTTGGATCTTTTACCGGATGCCTGGACTTCCAGTTTTGAACTTTTGGTTGTGGGAGGTGCAGATCTTTTTGATGATCTGGTCCGGGTGGGAGTTTCAACCGAAACACTTTCTTTACTTTTCTCTTCTTCCTCAGCCTTTCTCCTCTTTTCCCGGCTGGCATCTAGTGCCTCTTTTGAGATGCCTAGGCCTTGAGCAATATGCTCAACTTCTTTTCTTACCTTCCTCTTTATCTCCGGTTCCCTGAGTTCTACATGTATCTTTACACTCAGTTCCTCAAAGGTTCCAAACCTTTCTGCCTTAGGATCTTTGGGCTGGCTTAGCATGTGTTGAACATGTAGCTCTACTATCTGTTCATCCACTTCATACCCCATGGGCATGATCCAAACAGTCCTTGGCTCCACTGCCTCCATTAGACACTGATCTGTTTCAACCATGAAGCATACTGTGTCTTTGTACTTTTCAACAAGGGATTGGGGTATTCTTTCTCTTGCATGCATCATGCTTTGGAAGTTCTTGAAGTATCCCCATAGAGCTGTATTTCTTGCTTTAGCATCCCCAAGTCCATGCAAATAGTCTCTGATTTGGATAGCAACCGGTCTGTCATTCTGCCATATCCATCCACTGGATCCGGGAAGCTCATTCATGTAGTAAAAGAAGAGACAGAGGATCAGATTGCCATACTTGAAGGAGTTTTTCTTGTCCTTCTTGATCTTCTGCAGATTTTCAAAGAGTTGGTTCACAAGAAGCTCACACAAGTCATAGTCTGCATTCTCCTTTAACATTTGATAAGCTGTGTAGATTGCAGTTCCTGATACTGAATTTTCCCTACTAGAATGATAGATTTTGTAACCAATTATCATAGCTGCAAATTTGACATCCGGTTCAGTGATGTCATCAACTGTCATAGCTCTCTTGTCAAACTTGGATCCGGTTGCATCACTAACTGTCTGATTTTTGACAGACTTGAGAACAGGTAATCCACCGGATGAGTGCAGACTGGTTACAGCCCTAATTGCATCTTTGGTGATCTTGAAGGGCTGGTTCAACCATAGGAAGTTGTCATGTACTCTACTTAGTACATACCGGACCCATTCATCTTCTTCAAAACAGGGGAAATGAATGCACTGTGCAAAGTGTTTGTCCCGGATGGCTTTGTACTGAGGTTTGATCTCAAAGGAGTCATCTATCAATTGTTTGTGATAGATATCCATCAGCTTTGATTCTCCAAAGTCTTCAAGATTCGCATGGATGTAAACCATAATATCTTCCGTATGCAATACACCATGAGGAACACTAGAGAAGGCTCCTAGTGGATCTACCTCCAATGATTTGTAAGGATGTTTCTTGAATGTGGGGCGAGGTCTATCAGAGATCTTAACTATATTTGGAGTAGCCATTCTTCAAAGATTTGTAGTGAGATAATGAAAAACGGAGAATACCTTATGCGCCTTCGGTTTGCACGGAGTGGTGGGATTGATTTCTTTATGCAATGACTTCGGCAGGAGATCTTTGGTGTGCTTGATGAATCTTGTTGCAGAGCTCCACTTTTTTCTTCTTCTTGAGTGCAGAATGAGCAAATGATCTTTGAGAAATCCCTTATATTGCTCCGCAAACCCTAATATCTGTTTGCAATAAATGCTTCACCTATATTATTCCGGTTTGCCTTGTCCGGATAGCTTGGAGTATCCCGGATCAGTCCTGATCTATGAACATCATCCGGATCTTTCAATCATGAATAAATCAAGGTGACACATTGAAAGAACATCCCAAACACTCTGTCCAATCCGTAGAATAAGATAGTGCACTTCCGGATCTCTCCGAACCTTTTTGTAATCCTCTGTCATACCGGAGCATCTCCTGGAACAGGTCTTACTTGATCGATCACAGCTTCTTTATAACTCCATGCGGACCTCTGAAATCTTATTTGGATCATCTCAAGACTTATATCTTTAAACTTTTTACTCCGCATCTTGTGCCACATCAGGCACCACTTGATTGGCTGGGGGAACAGGATTTTCTTTGAGTCTCGCCCTAAGCCAGAGCTAACTTTTTAATTTCTGGAAGAAATATCAGCACCAGAGTCTGGTGCGGATCCAACCTCTACATTCTCTGAACTTTTCTTCACCCAAATCTTGCTCATCTGATTCCTAACTTCATCCACATTCATCTTTTGTTTACCCTTGTCTTGATTCTGATTATACACCGGACCTCTTTTGTCCTGATTCTTGCTTCTGCAGACTTTAGCATTATGACCGGACCTATTACAGATTTGGCAAATAACATTTCTTTGCATAATTGACTGATATCCTCTTGATCTGCATTGATTAGCCATATGACCTACTCTATTGCATGTAAAGCATCTACCTTTGAATGATTTGTTTACTTGCATATTTCTGCATTCATGGGATTTGTGTCCATACCTTTTGCAGTTGAAGCACTGTCCAGAGAAGGATGAATTAATCTGATTCATTCTCTTTCTGCACTAATTAGCTTTGTGACCAAAGTGGTTGCAGCTGTGGCAGTATCCATTGAAAGATGAATATCTTTGAGCATTGGGTTGTCTTACCGGAGGTCTTCTAGGCCTGTTTCTTGGATTTTCTGATGCAAAATTCTTTTGACCGGATTCAGAACTTTCTCCTTTCTCATATCCCAAACCATACTTGTCATCTGTCCCTTTTTGACTTCCAAGAAGAACTTCAAGTTGAGCAGAGCTTATCTTGAATTTCTCTTTATATTCATTTGCTGTTTGAAGGTCTCTTTTGAGAGAGGCAATTTGATCCTCAAGTTTTTCTTCATTATCTTTGGCATCTTCAAGATCAGATTCAAGATGTCTGATAATCCTGTCCATCTGGTGGCATTCTTCTGATTTTTCTTTAAGAGATTGTTTTAGATTGTCTTCAGTCTTTCTTTTTTCTTCAATCTCTTGAGTAAACTTTATAGTTCCTGATTCCATTTCATGTCTTAACATAATGACTTCTTTTGATAACTTTTCACATAACTTGGTTTGCTCAGTCAATTCTTCATTTGTATTGCTTTCTTCACTTTGTCTTGCCAACTGTTGGAGCAGCTCCTTTCTCTTTTTCATAGAGAGACTTAATTTGTCTTTTAATTCTCTCATGAATTCATCAGCTTGTTTGAGTCTTTCCTTTAATTCATTGACTTCAGAATTTGACTGTTCAAGATCCTCAAGGGCAGTCTTGAGTTGCTCTCTTAAACCATATGCATCCATTTGAACTCCCAGATCTTCCTCAAGCTGTTAGGCTCTATTAGGAGGAACTTAGCTCTGATACCAATTGTTGATAACTGAGAGGGGGGGTGAATCAGTTATCCTAATTATTTCCCTTATTGAACTTTCTTATTAATTGATGCAGCATTGAATTAAACACAAAAACATTACCATGAAATAAGAAACACATGACACAGTATTTTTGACGTGGAAACCCTGTTAAGGGAGAAAACCACGGGGTGATTAACCCAAAATTATTCTCTGTTAGAAGAATAGGAAATTACAAAATGGCACTTGCCAATTAGGGCTCACTGCCCGAGCACACTGCTCACAAGAGGCCCACTGCCTACAAGAAGACACACTGTCTACAAAGTGATAAAAATCACAGTCTTGAACTGATTGGAAGCATCTGCATATGCTGGAGTTCAGTTCCGATTAGGCTCAGTACACTGATCTGCTGCACTTCATCTTTTCTCTGTTCTTTATTCTGCTGTCCTTTCACATACCGGATCTGTCTTGGTACTTCTGCTCTGTTCTACTCTTCTTCGCATATATCTTTTCATAGTCACACCCTTCACAACTAAATCCGTCCTCTATATATCCGCACAAGTAATTTCATCACCTTTCTAGTCGGCATCCGGAACAGTCTAGTTTCTTGCAAACTTTGTTCTGTCGGCTGAATCCTTGCTCACCAAGCAATGCGGATCAAGCATATACTTGTAGATATCATTAATCATGTCGGCCAAACATGATTCATGCCTTCACAACCTTTATCATCAACAGTAACACATCCGGAAAGTAGTCTGATACTCTGTCAGTCAGTTCTTCCTCTGTTTTCACTATCTCTCAGGAATCCGGTACTCAACTATTCATATCTTTTTCCTTGTCCATTACCGGAGGCTAAATCCTTGGAATATACCACTCAAGGTAGTCCTCTTGACTTCCCCAAATCCGCACTGCACCAAGACACTTCCTCTGAAAGATCCAGACCAATCTGTCGGACCTTGCCACATGCTCTGTTCTTGTTCACCGGACCACAAGAATCTTTATTCTGACTTCCGGTAGAGACACATCATGACTTGCGGATATGTGGGATGACCTTTGTTGCCATCAATGACAACAACCATGAATCCATATAGTGTCTCTTGCCAACAGAGTCTCTCATTGAACTTAATCATAAGAATTGGCAAATCTTTAGAGTTTTATGTGTGCAGATTTGGGAACCAACAGGTTGCCCTCTAGGAATTCTAATATTATTGTTGCTCATGGATAGATTAGATGGTCTAGGGGTTTGTATGTTTTGAACATTTTTAATGTCGGTTACACCATCATTGAGAGTATTTTTTTTTTCCCCAAAAAGGGGACTTCTCATAGGATTGATTATTGCTATTGTTGTTGTTGGAATTATTGGTGCTATTGTTGACTTTGTTGTTGCTCTTATTGTTATTGTTTTCTCTATAAATTTTGATAGTCCCTTTTTCAATAAGGGTTCTTTCAATGGTAGTGCCTTTGTTGATGACTTCTTCAAATGTTGAGGCATATTTTATTTGGAGATGAAAGTGCATTTCTTAGTTTAGATTGGTTACAAACATATTGACTAGTTGTTTCTTAGGGATGGGCCATGGAAGTTTGCTTGCGAGGCTTCTCCATCATTGCAAAAAGGAAGTGAAGGTTTCCCCATTATTTTGGTTTTTTTGCAAAGCTCTATCATCGAAACTTCATGTTCAAAGTTATAAGAGAAGTGATTAATGAATTTTTCTGCAAGTTCATGAAATGTTTTGATTCCAGGGGGAAGGTATACAAACCATTCAGTAGCTTGTCCTCCTAAGCTCCGAGGGAAAAGCCTCATGAGATAAGTATCGTCATAAGAGACCTCTAAGCAAGCAATATAGAATTTCTTGAGGTGTTCTTGAGGGTCTCTTTTACCTTTGCATTTGTCAAATTTTGGTGTTTCAAAGTTCTTGGGAAAGGGTGGCATGTTGATAGAGTGGTCAAAAGGATATGGACAAATATCCACAAAGGAATATTGTTTCCTTTTTTGCCCTTGTTGTATGTCACCCACTCTTTGCATCAAGTCTTGGATGACTTGTGATACATCCATGCTAGGTGGTTGGGGTGTGTTGTTGTTGTTGGTTAATGAATTGTTGAAGGACGTTTGGCAGTATTTGTTGTTGTTGGTTTTGGTTTTATTATTGGGTGATGCGTTGTTGAAGGATGTTTGGTGGTATTTATTGTTGTTGATTTTGGTTTTGTTGTTATTTTTGTTGAAGTTTTTGTAGAAATGTGTGGTTAGTGTTTTGAGTCGATGTGGATGAAGGTGGTTGGGAAACAGGAGGTCGTATGTATGTGGAAGTAATTTGGGATGTGGACATGGATGTTTGTAGATTGTTGTTGGAGTTGGAAAGGTATTGTGATATGAATGCTATGGTGTTTTGGTCAAGCTAGGGAATACTAGTGGAAGTACTAGTGTAGGTGGCATTGTTTGGGATGTCAAGGGTGATTTGTGGGATGGACATGGAAATGGTAGATGTTGACATAGGTGTTGATGTGTCAATCAATGTAGAAGTGGATTATGTAGAGGTGTTGGATGCATTGTTGGATGAGGATGGTTGTGATGTGTTAGTGGTTGGATTGGTTGATATTATGACACCATTTTGGGGCAAGAAGTCCAAATATCTATTGGGATTGGATTCTAGAACTTGGTCCAACAAATCCATAGCACTTGGATCTTGTGTAAAGTATATGACCTCTTGATTGAAGCTTTGATTTTCTTGATTTTATGGAGGAGAAAGATAGGGAGGATCAATTGTTATTTGAGTAATTGTGTCACTTGTTCCAAAGCCACGAGGCATCCCAAACTCTCTATTGGGTTCCATGTTTTAGTTTCTTCTAGCTTGTGACCTTGTTTATGGCATACAAAAAGGGACTTTGAGTTGATGTTGGAGTGAATGAGTTGTGTGAAAGATATGGATGAAGGATATTAGACCTTAGGACCTTAGTATTCAAAAAGTTTGGACCAAATGGACTAGATTGATGGACAAAGGATGATTTGAGATGGTAAAGGAGTGATTTTGGATAAAATTAATGATCAAAGGAAGATAGGGATGATTTTGATAATACCTTAGGTAAGGTTGATTAAAGGATAGATTGGATATCAAATCAAAAGAGGCTTAGGGAAATCTAGATCTTGTGGGATACAGAGGATTTATCTTCTCTTACTTAGGGTAGACAAGAGCCTAAGAAAAAGAGAGATATGGGATTATTTTACTTGTGGTAGACATGACACACCAAGAAAATGGGATTCTTAGAGTCCACTAACTTAGGAGTAGTCTAAGCTCCTAAGATAATTTATCTAAGGTTGATAAGGCTAATTTATACAAACTTAAGATAGACAAGTTCTCAAGCTTAATATAAATTAGGGGATATAGATAAGATCTAGAATTACTTTAGTGAAATTTTGATTTGAGATAGTTTGAAGGATGATTGGATTTGATTTGATTTGAATTTGGTTTGAGATGATGAGGTTTGTTTTGGTGGATTTGGAATTTGATAGAAATTTGATAAGAATTTGATTATGGGTGAAATTGATGTGGTAAGTGTGAAGGTCCAAAATGGGATTGATAAATCAAAGTTTTTCTAAGGTCAAATAGAAAATGGATGATGATGAGATTTGGGTGATTTTAAAAAGGGATGACTTAAGTGAAGTGGAAGATGAGTGATCTTTAGGTCACATTCAAAGGTTTGCCACAATCCTAAAGATAGTCAGATTTGTAATTAAGAGGTTGTTAGGTTTAGTTGTCTAATGGTGCAGATGCAGGTGTTGACAGATAAGATAGAGGTGCTGACATATCAAATGAAAGCACTGACATGCACCAACAAGTTAGATGGAAGTGCTAACAGAAGCAATAAAAGTGTTGATAGATAAGATGCAGATGCTGATAGGTGGGCCCAAGGCACTGACAAATGGGCCAAAGGTGCTGATAGGATTGACAAGGACAGGAACAGATAAAAATGGCCAAATTTGGTAAAATTAATGATTTTGACCAGTGTGATCTAATAGGGTGCCAAAAATGGAAAGATTGTAGGTAACCAGATCTAGCTCTGTGGTCTGTTAGGTCTATTTTGTTCATTATCTTGGGCAAATGGTCAAGATGTGGTAACAATGTGTAGTCAGACAGAGACGTTAATCCTAGTAACTTAAGCACTAAGTTGATTTCTAGGAGCACTGACAGGTTAGACTGAAGTGCTATGATAGGTACTAGAAGCACGAACAGGTTTGATGTAGCTGTTGGGATAGAGACCAGAGGCGTTGATAGTGATGATGGAAGAATTGATATAAATATCGAAGGAACTGATAGGTTTGACTAAGGTGCTAAAGTTGTCTGATCCGTGAGTTGAATGATGTTTTTGGGTTAACTAATTTTTTGGCAAGAAAATCCACAATGGCTAATTTGTAATTTCAAGAAATAGAGATCAATTTGTTTTTACGAGTTCTCACATGAATACACTCTAAGCACATGAACATCCCTAAACTTTATTCAAGTAGGTGTGTATAAGATCATAAGCCCACCTCACTGCCTTTATTTAGGTATAACATGCAAGTCCCATGATGAGGAAACTAACCACTTTGATCACCTAGGATTGCTCTATGGCACAAGTGGAGAGCATACACAACATGCATGCCTATTTCTAGAGGGAACTTGGTGATAAAATCAATATGGCTTGTGTGGTGAGTAACTTCTCAAGCCTAACTGGTATCCAGTGCATTACAATCTTATATGACTGAAAGGTCCTATCTAGGCTTTACAAGTTTCTAATAGGTGTCCCAATATACGTAAGGTATGAGGGATGATATGTGAACAAGGGATTACCAAGCATCCAACCAAGAATGCCACCACTCAAGTCTCAGTGGACCGAGGGTCTTGATGGTTTTTGTTTAGACCAGATGGGTTCCCTATTGAAGTGAGTCTTTCGATTCTCACAATGTTTATATCCCCACCAGAACATAGGGTTGAGATCATCCCTTGGAGTGGGTGTATCTCCAAGTAGGCCTCCTAGGAAGAAGTCACTACTCACTTTTGATCCCCAAGATCTCACGAAGTGCGAGGGGAGAGCATACGTGAAGGTAGTGTCTCTTTGAGGGTAAACACAATAAAGGATTTATGATCCCCAAGATCACCCAAGGGTGCAAGGGGAGAGCATATGTCCTAATGTAAATCAAAACACGACAAACAAAGTTATTTTCCCTCTACTTTAATTAATGTGCAACTAAGACTAGTAGAAAAAATACTTTGACCATGGGGTTGCATAAAAGCGTTAGTAGATTGATAAATGTCTTTGACCAACATTTGATAGCTACAAGAAAGTGGATTAGTGCTCAAAAGATCAAATTCAAATATTTTCTAATGCAGGTGCTAACATAATATACTAAAGAACTAACAGAGGCTTCAGAGGCACTGACAAAGCTTACATAAACGCTGACAGAGCCAACAGAAGTGCTAACACAACTAAATAATGCACTAAAACATGTAACTAATGCACTAAAAAAGATAACTAATGCACTGACAGACAATACTAATGCACTAAATAGAGATTCACAAGTGCTAACTTAGGACATATAGGCACTGAAACACAGTATTATACCTACTTTACCTGCAGCTAAATGCACTAACCCAGAAGACTAAGGCACTGAATCCCCAAGCAGAGGCACTGAATCTGAAGGTGGAGGCGTTGTTCTGACACAGAGACCAAAAACCTTGCAAAATGTTAGTCTCTCTGATAAAATAGATAATTCGGCCTATTTCCTGTGGACAGGGTTAGTCACCATGGCAAGACGTGAACATTTTTAGATTAAAACACAATTTAGGAATCTAAAATGATCATAAGCTGAAAATATTTCCAAGTTAATTAATAGCCTAGATAAAAATAACCATGATATCTTGCAAAACAAAATGTTAGACCTATAGAAAATGTGTTAAAAACAACCACAAAAACCACTGTTAGCCAATAGAGAAACAACAATTTCAAACAGTAAGTGTTAGGATGAAAGCAATATTATAGACCACACAAATGCTACTGCAGGAGATGGAGGCATTGATAAGAGACATGCAAGCGCTGACAAAAGACCTAGAAGCACTACCCTAGCTCTTAAAAGTACTAATCCATAGCCTGAAGCACTAATATGACCTGCATGACAAAATTTTAAAAAACTTGTAGACATGATATTTCCATAGTCCATGCTGATAATTGTAGTGCTTTTGGAAAAACTGCATGTTGCTCTTTTTGCCTCAACATTTCGGATCACACTCCATGATCCATCATTAGGAGGAAAAGAAGAGAATGTAAATGAGATAAAATTGCAAAGGTAGTCCCTTAAAAGGAGAGAGAAGGGGGGTTCAGATTACAAGAATAGTCTAAGGAGGTAGGAAGACAAGACCAAGACTAGCTAAAATAGAAGAAAAAAAAGGAAAACAGAAATGAAATAAAAATAATATAATGAAAGTAAAAAGAGCCATAAAGGTAGGAAAGAACAAGAGACTCAAAGAAGAAATCAAGAATCAACCGAACTATAGGTTACAAAGGCAAAGTGACTGAAAGAGAAAAAAATAAAGAGGGAAGTATAAATACACCTAAAAATAAATAAATGAATAAATATATAAACATATATATAAATATATGTAATTATACAACGAGAAGAAATAAATAAATAAACACACCTATATATATATATATATATATATATATATATATATATATATATATATATATATATATATATAACAAAATAAGTATCCAAAGATATGGAAAGGGATATACATAAGAATGTATATCACTAGATCTATAAATAAGTAGGATGTGAGGTTCCACTAGGCGTGCCAAATGAAGATGAAGAAATGTGAGAAGACATAAGAACACAAGGAAAGCACAGAACACGTGATTTTACCTCAAATCTTTAAGCATTCTATTCTCCTTGGTAAGGTGGAGGAAGAAGCATGCACCCAAAAAGCAACTCCTAGCTATACCCAATGTGAATAAATGTGGATTGCTCTATTCTAACTAGAACAAATGGAGGTAAGGATTTGGCAAGGATATGAGGAAAATTGGCTAAGAATTTAGCATAAATTGGATGCTTAAAAACTTCTTATGAAAATGCTTGTAGAGGCCTTGTATTTATAGTTTTTTGGAGAATTTTTATTATCAATGGTGGAGGTTTGAAATGGAAAACCAGGGGTGGATATTTCATAGTGAAATCAAAGGCTAGGGTTGCATCATCAATATTGGGGGGCTCACAATATTTTGGAATTTTAAATTAAACTTTGGGAAGGCTTTGCATTAATTAAGATAATGACACATGAATGAATAAAAAATTCATTTATGTGGGAGAAGGTGTATTTAAAAATTGGATTTTATGAATGACTGGGATGAGAAATAATAAATGCATAGATTTGGAAAGGTGAGATGAAGACATGTGTGAGTTGTATTAATTAAATAATGCTCTTGCATTAATGAGGAAATATGAGGTGGACACATGTGACTCCCCTTAATTAAAAATGTTAATTATTTAATCAAGTGTGGGGAGATGGGATAATGAGGGTTTAAGATAATTAATTAAGTGAATAATTTACTTAATATGGCTGTTGGAAATTAAGAGATGGGTTAATTAATGGAATACATTAATTAAGGGCTTACTTAATTAATTTGGGTTTAGGGACTAGATAGGGAATGGTAACTAATTAAATAAATGATATTTATTTAATTACCCTAGGTTTATTCATGAGCTAGGTGGATTAATTAAATGAGTGAACTTTATTTAATTAATTTAGGTTAGTGGAAAAAGATATGACAATCAATAAATATTAAATATTTATTTAATCAATAATGGACAATGGACTATGGGGAATTGTTAAATTAATTAAATAAATTGATTTTATTTAATTAATTATGGGAAAAGGGATAAATTAGTGCAAGCGTGTCAGGAAATGGTAGTATGGGTTGTCATTTTTCAAATGTCTACAGGTGGTTGGTAGGGTAGTTTTTCTTGCCTAGAATGCAGCTTAAAATAGTGCTATATAAATTGCTTGAGAGAGGTTCTACGAAGGGGGGTCATTTTTGGATAAAATTTCTATCTATACGTGTTTTATACACCTAAAAATGATGCGACTCGGTCTAAATAAATATTCTTAATAATTATTGCATTATAATTCTTCTATCAATCAATAAATAAATAAATTTATTTATTTGATTCATATCCCTCTAAGTTAATTAAATATCAAACTATTTAATTACCTCTTTTAAAGTCAAAATTAAATAAAATCCTTTATTTAATTAAATTCTTTCAAACAATTAAATAATTCTTAATTATTTAATTAAATCAAATCATTCTTCCAAATTTAAATAAATCAATCAAATTTATTTAAATCCTCTCAATATCTAAAAATAAAATATAATAAAATATTTTATTTATTCTTCCAAATCATGCACAAACAATTAAATAAATTTATTTATTTAATTTTCTTTCTTATCTTCTAATTCTCCCAAATTCATTCTAAATTCAATAATGCCAATTATTTAATTGTTGCTTCCAATAATATCTTCTCTAAATTTAAATAAATCAAATATTTATTTAAGTTGTCTTTTTCTTCTAAATTGAGTTATCTCTAAATATAATTCAATCCTTGTGCACATGCAATTGAATATTCTAAATATTTAATTGAGCTAAAATATCTTCTCATCCTCATGCAAATTCCATCCTCTAGTTTTGTTCTCTTAACTGATTGATCTATTCTTTTAATTGATTAATCTCTTTAATTAACTCATTCTTCTATTTTATTAATTCCTCTCATGCAAAATATAGAAAGACACATGTCTTCTTCTTATTCGTGCACGTTCCTCAACCGTTCTATACCATTGATCTTCTCATTCTTTTTATACTGTTGATCTTCTCTCTCACAACTCTATAAATACACCCCTATTCTTCCATTTCAATCATCCAAGCTTTTAGTAAACTTACTCTGTAGGAATTACAGTGCGCCTTTGGCACCAATTCCTTCATTGCTTGTGATCAAACTTGTTACTACACACTACTATCATTGTTGTGAAGCTCATCTTCGTATTGTCATTCCCATTTGAACATCTTGGAATCATAGCAAGGAAGTGTACGTTCTGAGGACCATATTTATAGACAAGATCATTTGTGATAGGCAATCAATAGAAGCTAAGAATTAAAGGAGGTTTGCTTTGTATTGTTCATTGTTTGATTGATCTCTTTTGTTCATTATTTCATCGAGTTTTGGGTATTATTGATATTGATATATTGATTATTCATGTTTACTCCAATTTTTCCTTAACATTTTTGGCACCCACCGTGGGGTGCCAAAAATGTTAAGGGAAAATTAGATTCAAATGAATAATCAATATAATCAATATCAAAATACCCAAAACTCAACGAAATACAGAAACAAAGAGATCAATCAAACAAAAAGAACTTCAAAAACCTTTGCAAACCTCAAAGCTTCATAGCTTCCGTTGGTTGCCTATCTCAATCGATCTTGCATGTATGAATAAGGCCCTCAGAGAGTACACTTCCTCACTATGATTCCAAGATTGTCGATGGAGAACAACTATGATAGTTTATTGCAATGAAGATGAGCTTCACAAAAATGATAGTAGTGTGTAGTAACGAGTGTGATCACAAGCAATGAAGGAATGGGTGCTAAAGGCGCACTGAAATTCCTACAGAGTAACAATACTTAAAACTTGGATGAATGAAATGGAGGAATAAGGTTCAATTTATAGACTTGAGAGAATGAAGATCAACGGTATAGAAAGAATGAGAAGATCAATGGTTGAGAATGGTTGAGGAACGTGCGTGAATAAGAAGAAGACATGTGTCTTACTATATTTTGCATGAGAGAAATTAATAAAATAGAAGAATGAGTTAACTGAAGAGATTAATCAATTAAAAGAATTGATCAATCAGTTAAGAGAATAAAACTAGAAAATAGAAATTGCATGAGGATGAGAAGATATTTTAGCTCAATTAATATTTAGAATATTCAATTGCATGTGCACAAAGATTGAATTATATTTAGAGATAACTCAATTTAGAAGAAATAGACAACTTAAATAAATATTTAATTTATTTAAATTTAGAGAAGATATTATTGGAAGAAACAATTAAATAATTGGTATTATTTAATTTAGAATGAATTTTGGAAGAATAAATAAAATATTTGATTATATTTTATTTTTGGAGATTGAGAGGATTTTTGGAGGTTCTCCCAACTTTTCTATGGTGAAAGAATTTTGAGGTAATTTTAACATATTTGTCAGGTACACTCAGTCAAAGTCAACCCTTCTTTACAAAACTTCAAACGGTCATAACTTGTGCGAAATTTATTCAATTTTCATGAATTATTTTTTGAAATTGCATAGAATTTCATGTAGAATCTGATCACAATATCCAATCTAGTGTACCTAATCATTATTTTTATATTTTTTTCTAGATTGCTTATTTTTCACCTAACAAGTTAAACGCTTTTGGTTCAATTGATTTTATACTAACTATTGAGTTTTTGGTGGAACTAATCAACTTTTTGTAGCCTCTTATTACTCTAATAGAGAAAATAGGTTTTCCTGACATGTTCATGCAGGATGAGCATTAAAGAATTAAAAACCTATCACACTAATTCATAGGAACAAATTGCTTTCTTAAGGGACAACTAAACAAATCATATTTGCAATCTAAGTCTTTGGAACATATTGTTTTCTTAAGGGATGAAATATCTTTTTGTAATCTAAGTCTTAGGAACATATTTCTTTCTTAAGGAACAATGGACATGAATGCAAAAAACACTTCAATTTTTTAAGGGACAATGGACATGAATGCCAAACACTTTAATTTCATAAGGGACAATTGACAACTACAATTGCATGTGTGCCCAAGTAGATAGCTCATATAGTCTTTTTGTTTTTAACTAGGGGAAAAGAACCATTGTCTTTCATGTTTTTGGGAATGATACCAGTCCTATGCTCTCCCCTATCTTAGGTGACCAAAATGCCAGACATATCATTTTCGTATGTGTTTTTCCTTTAGAGGGGCCTGCTCTTAGATACCGTTCATCCAAGTAGGAACAACCCTAAGTGGTAACAAGCTAAAGCCAAGCTCTACTAAGCCACTATAAATAAATTGTGTTTGGAGCAAAAGATTCAAACAACGAGTGAAGTTGTGTTATACCGACAGCCAACCTCCCCCAAAACCCTCCAAGGCACAACCCTTGTAGGTTGGAAGACTCCATAATGGAGAGTAGTGTTGCCGCATGTATAACCACTCGAACGGTTGCCCATATTAAACACCTTTGTTTTAGTAAGCTAAAAACCCCTATAAGCCAGAGCAGGGAAGGGTGATTATCACCTCTTGAAGATGCTTCACTAGAGATAGTGAGAATTCAATTTATATTGTACTTGCTTTCTTTTAGTCAAAAAGAGTAAAAAAATCACAAAACAAAATCTAAAAAACCATGAAATCATTCTTTGTGTTTGTTATGTCTTCTTGCCATAATTGAAAAATTTAGATCAAAAAGACCAACTTGCAACCAAGAAACCAAAAACAATGAAAAACATGTCAAACTTTGCAAAAACATTCAAAAAGACCAGAGCTGCGCATTTATCTTATGAAGCTGCACTTTTGTTTCGACCTGCTGCACATTTGCTGAAACTTCCTGTGCATATATCACCTGTTGCTATGCGTTTGCTTTTTACCAATACTGCACATTCATAATGACTTGTTGTGCTTATACCCTCTGCTTCTAAACTTCTATTTCTATGCGTCTATGACAGTGAGCATCTCCACCACTTTTGCGAGAAAATTTTCCACCTTTCTGAGTACCCATTTCGGTCTTGTGTCAGTTTCTATGGAGATGACAACTAAATTAGAAGAACTGGCTCAAGAACTCAAGTACCTAGAGTTGTAGTTACACTTAGACACCTCCCCCCAAGGTCATATAGCAATTGCTCAAGAACTCCAAACCATACAACAACAATTTGCAATCCTACATGCTGAACAAGCTAGTACTAGCTACACCACACCCCAGAGTCATACATTCTTGTCCCGTCTTAATGATACTCTTGACAAGGCAAACACTACTCCTAGAACCCATAGCCCAAAGCATACTAATCCTACTCTGAGCTCAAAACCACCATTGAATTCCCCAAGCTCTAATACGACAAACAAAAAATCCTCGGATGATTTTTAGGAAAGATATGCAGCACAAGAAAAGCTATGGAGAATTCCAAATTCCACTCATCCATTACCTCATTCATCTACCCAAACACCTACAAAGGATGTGATCCAAGGACTACCAGTAGAGAGTCAACCATGTCCCCAAATTTTGGTCCTTGACCTTACCAAAGAGTCTTCAAACATGTCCCTTGTACCAACCTTGTCATGTAATCGATACCCCCTTGAGCATATTGAAAAACCTCCTACCATGAACCAAAATCAAGCTTCATCATACTTTCATGTTGTTGAACAAGAGCATATCCAAGAGTCTTCTACTTCAACTTCAATTCAAGCACATCAAGAGTTATGTCAAGAGCATACTTTAGAACATGTGGAAACATCATCCCCTTGTCTAAATCAAGATCAAAGCACTCCCATCTGACCCTTACATAACCTTTATATTTTCGATGATCCTATACCTATACATGAGTAAGAAGTCCAATTTCAGACCATTCATAACCTATATCTTTTCCATGATCAAGATACTACCTTTGATGAAGAAGCTATCCATGAGCAACTTGATCCTATACATGAGCTAGAGATCCAATTTCGGCCCCTCCATAACCTCTATCCTTTCTGTGATCAGGATATTATCGTTGATGACAAACCTATACAAGAGCACCTTAATTCCATCATGCTAAATCCTATCTATGATCAATATCTACGATCACGAGCCTATCTAAGATCAAGCAGAACATGATGATCCTCTTAGCCCACTTTATGCATTCCATGGTCTTGAGCCAATAACCCCATCTAGTCCTATCCAAGATCCAACAACTTCTACTTCCCTTGATGAGATACTTGCCTCCCAAGAAAGCATAGAAGATCAAACCACTAATACTCCTCCATCATCCATTTTCGACCATGTTGCAAATCCCCCACCATATATCCTTGGTCTTACCACCTTCATTGATGAGTGTTCCTCCTTAGAACACTAACAACCATTATCCTCTATCTCACCTTCTTCATCCAATAAGGAATTCATGTCTAGTGTTCCACCTACACATAATCCCACTATCCACTATATACTCCAACGTATGAATTATCAAGGTAAAGGCTTAGGCCTTCATGAACAAGGTATTTGGGAGCCCGTCCCTGTCAATGTTCCTCCTCCTTCATATGGCCTTAGATACACACCCCAAGGTGAACAATCTTGAGATGTTGGTACTTCCTCCACTCCTCCAAAGTCCAAGACTTTCCATCGCAAACCCTATCATATCCCCAAAACATATGTCGTCATTCCACCTCCATCATCCTATAATCATCAAAAGCATGTGACCATACACCTTCCACCATCCAACCTACCTCCACTACTTCCAACTCCTAACATCCCTCCATGCATTTTACCACCACTTTTGCAAACACCTTAGTCATCCATCTATGAATCTTCTAACAATCTCAATCATGGCCAACAAATGCACATGTTGTCTAAACAAAGGGCTTCCTCCAACCCCACTTCCACCATCCCATGAGAATTCAACAATAAAAATATGGATGCCTTTACCTATAAAGTCAAAAATCCTAAGAGTCCTCATGACCTAGGATACAAAAGTCAAGAATCAAAGAAACATCCTTCTTAAGAGCTGCATACACCTATATGCCAAACTAAAAAAGGTGTGGGTCTGCATCCAACAAAAGATTACCTCTGAAGCTGCACCAAAAGCTGCATACACCCAAGCCCATACCTTCACATGTATCATCTAAAAGCAAAATGGTTTGGGTACCTAAGCAAAAATCCCTCAAGTTACATGCAGCATCTACCTCTCAAGAATCCCAACCATCCACTTTCTCCCATTCCATCCAAAAGTCTCAAATTCTTCCATCCCACATGACAGATAAAGCTCAGAAAAATACTCAGTCTATGTGGATCCCTACATGCCTAAGTCATTCATCCACAAGCAAAAGTCTTCGTTGCTTCCTACACTACTTTCTCATCATTAGCTTCAATGTTTATCACGGTATGTGCAATCGTTGGTCATGATTCCATTCCATTCCACAACATTTCCACTTACCTCCATCTCCCCTTCCTTCCACTATTATCCTACATATCTTCCTCATCCTATTCCTATGGTCCATGCTTTTGCATAAGCCTTCCCTCCATCCTTGCATAAGACCTACATGATCCACATCATAATCCGCTATCTACCTTCTCTATTTTCACTTTCATGCAATCTCCTACCAACATCTATGAGAGCACTCGACATGGTCCATGTGACAACATCTTTCTAGTGGGACTATCACCTTTCATAGAACCTAGCAATTGAGTCCCTCTCGTCCATTCTACCTATCCTATCCAAATGTTCAAAAAAAAATCAAAAAAGTTAAGAAAAATCCCTTTGTCCAACGGTGAAAATCTGGCAAATAGGCACCTTGGATAAGTACCATGATAAAAACCTGGCAAACAGGCATCATGTGTAAGTTGATCTTCTATGTCACCTACACTTGGGGGCACTTTGTCTCATTAGCATATCACTCTTCTCCTATTAGTTTCCTTCTGTATTTCATTTCCTATCCTATCCTACCTATACTGTCCAGTCTTTCCATCCTAATCTTCCCTTCCTTCATTTGTTTGATCTTGATAACAATTAGGGGCACAATGTTGACAAATGTTTTAGGTGTCTCTTGACATATCTTATCCCTCTAAGCCATGCCAATCCTTCATTATCCTCTCATCCTCCAATCATCATAAGCGTTGCCATGAAAAGTCCTAAGTATTTACCTACAATGGGGCATGTTATTCCTAGGTGACTTAGTCCTTGGAGGTCACATCCTTGATTCCTTCTATCCACTATTACCCATCCTCATACCTACCTATTCCATTCTTTATCACCCATCCATCTTCCTATCTGTGGTGTTTCCTTGTCATCAGTATCTTGCATTGAGGCTATCCATAGTGTCGTCTTATCCTATTATGGCTTGATACTCTATCTCTTTTGTTGTCTTATCAACTAAGGTCTTATTCAGTATCCTATCCACAGTGTCAGCCTAGCATAACGTCTGTCATCAGTATCCACATGGTCTAAGTCCATGAACTACATTGCCTCTACGTCGTCACGTAGGCAAGGCCATTATTTAAATGCACCCTCGAGGCTTCCTTGTCCATCCCATAGCTTGTCATCTATCCTCTAGTCCATCCATGGTCTAAGTCCATGAACTATGTTGCCTCTGTGTTGTCACGTAGGCAAGGCCATTTCTTCAAATGCGCCCCCAAGGCTCCACTGTCCCATCCGTCGCATGTCTAGTCCTTCTATCTATTTGAGTCCATGCCACTTTCTATCACCTAGGTCTTAGGTCCATTAGGGTTCACCCCAAACTATGTTGCCTCTACGTCGTCACGTCATCAATGAGCCCTCGAGGCACTAGGTTAGTCCCTTAGGGTCCATCTCGCCAATAAAGATTGTGGAACTTCTCACAAGGCAAGCAAGCGCAAGCAAAACCCACTTTCAAGCAGAAATTTTGATGCAAGACCTCAACCTATCCAAAGCAAAGAAAGCAAGTACCTAAAAAGCACTCAAAATGATACTATCTAAATTATGGCAAGAAAAACACATCTAAATGCAAGAATGTTTTGTGGTTGTGATCAAGTTAGGTTACAGTGTCTTGATTTTTGTTATCATGTCTTTCTATGCTACTCAAGGATGCCAAAAGCCAGAGATGCTATGATGGGGCATGATTCTTTTCTTTGTTCATTGTTTGTGGATTAAACTTTAGTAATGCAATGCCTTGTCTATTGACATGATCGGCAAAAGATCATCGAGGACATCAAAGGTCTAACATGAAAGGGGGCAATCTTTGTCTATTGATACGCAAGAAATACTCATGTCATCTCAGGTCAATTATACCTTGATACTTTTATTAACTTGCTAAATCAAAATCCATGTAAATAATACTCAAGTCATCTCAGTTCAATTATACCTAGATGCTTGTATTTTTTACAACATTTGGAAAAAGTACCAGAAAAAAAAGCCCAATGATGAAATAAGTACTTCAAAATAATTTCACAATCAAGATGTCAAAAAAATGATTTCGCATCCATATTGCATCTATTTGCATCCATATCCCATGCAATGATGATCCAACATATAGAGTATCAATACAAATAAAAGCTTGTAAGTCCTTCTGTCGAGTCATTCTTCTATCAGTCACCTTTCTATCTATCATTGTATCTCTCTTCTCCATCGTAACCTCTGAGTAGTGATCCAAATGCAGGTCCATCCTTAATCCATACCAATCAAGTCAAGTCAATCTTGTCAAATGATCTAATCACAATCAGAGGTCTTGATCCTTGTCTGGTTGTAAACCAACTCGATCAGTTATTCAATCAATTGTCTTATACAGGATGTAACATTGTCAAAATTAGACCAACACACGCATCTTACATGACATGCTTCATTTCCTGAAGCTAGACACTATCCTTCGTGTTTTCTCTAGGGATCTATCGTTCCCCACCATGACAACATGCCTGCCGTGTTGGTCTAGGGATATATCGTTCCCCGCCATGACTACACTGTCATATATCGTTGGTTTACTGCTTGACAGGGGCAATGCCTTGTTTGTTCTTGTATCATTTGTGCATACTTGCTTTCTTACTTTCATGTGTTATCATTATATCTTGCATCACGCTTCATTCGGCTCTTTCTTCAACCATTTTCTTCACCCCAACCTTGTTCTTCCACCTTCTTCATCATGAGATATTCCGTCTCACTCCCTTGAAACTCTCTTCACGTCCAATCTCTCGAGGGAGCATCCTCATCATATCTTTCAATTATCATCTTTTTCTTCTATCCATAACTTAGCTTCTTTGAAGCAACGTTGTAAACTGCATTGCATCAAAGAGGGGCAAAATGTATACACCTAAAAATGACACGACTCGGTCTAAATAAATATTCTTAATATTTATTTCATTCTAATTCTTCTATCAATAAATAAATAAACAAATTTATTTATTTGATTCATATTCCTCTAAATTAATTAATTATCAAAATATTGAATTATCTCTTCTAAAGTCAAAATTAAATAAAATCCTTTATTTAATTAAATTCTTCCAAACAATTAAATAATTCTTAATTATTTAATTTAAAAATCAAATCATTCTTCCAAATTTAAATAAATCAATCAAATTTATTTAAATCCTCTCAATATCTAAAAATAAAATATAATAAAATATTTTATTTATTCTTCCAAATCATGCACAAACAATTAAATAAATTTATTTATTTAATTTGCTTTCTTATCTTCTAATTCTCTCAAATTCATTCTAAATTAAATAATGCCAATTATTTAATTGTTTCTTCCAATAATATCTTCTCTAAATTTAAATAAATCAAATATTTATTTAAGTTGTCTTTTTCTTCTAAATTGAGTTATCTCTAAATATAATTCAATCCTTGTGCACATGCAATTGAATATTCTAAATATTTAATTGAGCTAAAATATCTTCTCATCCTCATGCAAATTCCATCCTCTAGTTCTGTTCTCTTAACTGATTGATCTATTCTTTTAATTGATTAATCTCTTTAATTAACTCATTCTTCTATTTTATTAATTCCTCTCATTTAAAATATAGCAAGAAACATGTCTTCTTCTTATTCGCGCACGTTCTTCAACCATTCTATACCATTGATCTTCTCACTCTTTTTATACCGTTGATCTTCTCTCTCACAACTCTATAAATACATCCCTATTCTTCCATTTCAATCATCCAAGCTTTTAGTAAACTTACTCTGTAGGAATTACAGCGCGCCTTTGGCACCAATTCCTTCATTGCTTGTGATCAAACTTGTTACTACACACTACTATCATTGTTGTGAAGCTCATCTTCATGGCAAAACTATCATAGTCATTCCCATTTGAACATCTTGGAATCATAGAAAGGAAGTGCACCTTCTAAGGGCCATATTTATATACAAGATCATTTGTGATAGGCGATCAATGGAAGCTAAGAATTAAAGGAGGTTTGCTTTGTATTGTTCATTGTTTGATTGATCTCTTTTGTTCATTATTTCATTGAGTTTTGGGTATTATTGATATTGATATATTGATTATTCATGTTTACTCCAAATTTTTCTTAACAGGTGCTAGAAGTCTAGAGGTAATTAGGGCAACAACAAGTGATCAGTTTCTATTTTCCAAGAAGTAGTTATCAAAAGTGTATGTGAAGTATATTGTAAATTTGATACCAATCATTGTTTTTCTCCATTGTTGTAAGTGTTCTTTTAGGAAAAATCTATCGCAGTTAGGGCTTTATCTTGCCACATTTAGTTGTATGATTGTAAAATCTGATTTGAATGAATGCGATAGTTTTAATTCATTTGTAGCTTTGTAAATGGTCATTTCAGTATTAAACATGGAAGAATGTTGTATGGTGTTGGATTACTAAGTATTCTCATGGTTTGATATTTATTTTTATGCATCTGAATCTTCAGATAGGCAGTCATATATCTCCTTGTAAATGTTTTCCTTTGATAAACATGAGACTCTACAACCAAATGGATAGGCATCGGTCTAAGAAATCTGTGATCACCCAAACTCATAAAAAATCAAAACAAATACACCGAGTTTAGTGTAGTTATAGTTTTGTATGCATCCATGTTCTACATTAAAGTTAGGGTATATCCTTTAGACAATATTTGTGTTTCATCTTTTCAGAACATGCATGTATACCCACATCTTGCACTTCTCCAATGATGATGTTTTAAACTTAAAAGAGAGGTTAGTTGAGGTAGTGAGCTTTGTCTAAATCAGTGATAGTTAGAAGGCTTAGTATAACATTTCAGGTATCACTGCCCTTGTTATTGTCTGGTATATCCTTTGTGTGATAGTTAATCATTGCTTAGGGATACCTCTCAGAATACATCCATGGTCTAGTTGAACCAAAAGTGAAGAGGAGTTTACCCACTCTTGTAAGGTTACCAAAATCATCCTTAACATATTGATAAACCTCTTTCAATAACCTTGATGACACCCTTGGCATGGGTGATTGTGAAATGCTTTAGGGTTCTGGGTCGTAGTCATTTTGGGAACCAACACCTCAATCTATCATTCTTCATAGTAAAGATCTTTCTTACCTATTTGACAATTAGTTTTACATCTCCTACTACTTTCAACTCATTAATCCCTCTTGCCTTTCCTACAAAAAGGCCCAACAATAAAGATTCATACTCTGCTATATTATTAGTATTCCCAAATTCCAGTTTATAAGAAAAAGGGAACTTTTCTCCAGCTGGGGAAATTAAGACAACCCCTGCCCCTTAACCTGAATTGGAATAGCTTCCATGAAACTCTAGAACCCATAACCCTAGGGTATCTTTTCCTTTGGCTAATTTAGGTGTTTCACTTCCCAGTGCATAAGAAAGCATGTAAGTTCCAAAATCTATCTCTTCGTATAGAATTTGAGATTTAGGATCATCTGACTTTAGTACTGTGAAATTTTATTTAGATTCCAGCTCCAAATGGACCTTCTTTCCTGCCACTGGAATGAGGGCATGAAACTAATCTAACTGAATTTCACCTCCCAGATCTCTACAAAACATCTTGCTTAGAAGCATACCATAGCTGGAAAGAATGTTAGCCACTTGTATAGTTAATTTTAACCTTTTTTTCAAGATAGGTGGATAGGGCTACTTGAGCATCCTTGATCTTTCCAATCAAAGGTACCTACTTTGACTCCATGGAGAAGCATTTTCCATGTGTTTTTGTCAAGGTAAGACCTAAGGCATAGGCAACCTTGGTAGGCATTACATTGTCTAAAGCACTTGAGTCAATTATATAGTTAGTCAATTGACAACCATCAATATACAAAGATATTTAAAATGGATTGGGTTTCTCATGGGCTACTAAGTGAACAAGATCTTTATTTTTGGATGAGGTGCCACTATTTAGTGTGGAAAAAGAGAAGAATTATTAGCATGCTCAACTAGGTCAAACCTCCCTTTTCATACACTAACATTCAAAATATGGACCAAGCTCAACCACTATGGAAGGGTTGAGCTACAGATATCCTATTCCTCTACTGTTGTATATGAAAAGATGTTTGAACAAGGTTTTTACAAACCCTAACTAGCTATATCAAACCAAACCCTAGTTATGAAACTTGCTTAGATAGACTAATTCCTGAAGTAGAAAATGACAAAGTGATTATAGAAATGCAGACAGGGGATATCAGAGCCTGTACAACTAAATTTTGAGGGCCTGGAAGACTTGGGTGCTCCTGAATTCATCCTGAAAGTTTTCCTGTCAAAAAACTTTCTGCACCAGATGTATGAGCCTCTGCTAAAGATTCCATATCCCAGATCTAAGATCCTAATGGACTTGGCCACCCTTGAAATCATCCTTGCACTTATTTGAAGATGAATCTATAACTTTTGTAGCAACTGTGATTGTAATACCTATTTTCTCTCCACTCCTTTCCGTTAGATCTTCCTGAATCTAACCTACGCAAACAAAAGAAGCAGAAGGTATGTTGTGGCTATATAGGAGTTTGCCTCAGTTAAACCCCATCTTTGGTATTCCTACCTCAACAATAGCCAATGTCAAAAGATGTAGACGTGTGTGCTCATAAACCCTAAGTGTGAGCATAAACAAAATCAAGATCCTAAATGACTCAAGTATGAAGGAATAGATCCACACAATGTTTCAGTCAAGGAAATAACAACTTACCTCAAGGAGATGACATCAATGAAGACTTGTAGAACAAGAAGGTGAGGTAGCCATATCTGTGGAGGATTCCAAAACTCAAGTTGGAGGCTTCAACCCTTCTCTCAATCATACAAAAGTCTTCATAAACCCTAGGAAGAGCGAGATAGACTCAAGATCTTGATTCTTAATCTTCACAACATATCTCCAAGGTAGAAAAGATCCAAATCTTTAATGAGCTTCAACACTTTGCAGATCTTCAATAGCACTTGTAGCAGAATTTTGGCATAATAAGCTTGCATAATAATTGTGTGTGATAAAATGATTTTGAGTTCTCTTTAAATATCCAACCTTAGAAATGAAATAAATCGAAATAAAAAGCTGACATTGTGTGAGAAAGAAATTTTGAATTCAGAAACACGAAGCACATGGCAAAAGCTGACACCAAAATTAAATTTGTAATCCCAAGATTTAGGGTAGGACTAGGATGCTAGCGCCCAAGTCTAGCCCCCAAATTTAGCTTTGGATTATGCTTAAGGGTGTCCTAAATCCCCATAATCCATAGTTTCTTTCTGGGTTTTGTTGGTAATTACTCTGAAATGTGACATTTCTTCGAAGGGATACATGTTAATTAGGGTTTAGATAGGTCTAATGATGAAAGGGATTAAGAAACACTAAAAGGTAGGAGCTAAACTTAGTGAAATTGTGCTAATCTAAGCAGGAGCACAATTTACGACATAACAACCACAAGATGAGTTTTTAGCAAAAACTGAGGACTGAGCATTTACATGTGAAGGAACAGTGTTTGAATTAACATACTTTACAAGACACTCCAATTCACTAGGATTTAGCCTTAATTATTTATCTTGTGATATTTATATTTTTATGTTTTTACAGTGTTCTACAATATCAAAATGATCACAAACTTTATCAAAAGAAGATAAGGTTACAGGGTTAGAATCACCTGATGAATTTGCACTTGATGAAGAGGCCTACACAGACGCCAAATTCCAAGACAAAATATACTTGGGAATCATGGTGAGATCATCCTTCACTTGAGCTTTAGTATGTGGCTTCCCTTTTGGGGACTGATCTTGCTGACTCCTTGTGTGAACAGAGAAGGCTTGACCATCCAATTTAGTGAGAACATCTTCTCCTCTGTTAGAATAAGATTCATATTCTAAATAATAAGTAGTAGAGTCTCCAAGGGGAACAAACCCCTCATAATCAGAAGTCTCTTGAATAGTGACCTCCCTCATTGTAATCATTTTCATATATCTGTTCATTTCTATGCAAGATGCACCATCATGATCTAAAGTTAAATGAAAAATGCACATCATATTACCTTTACTACTGGTAGAAGTCCCCTCTATGTCTAGTCATTACACTGTTGGAGGTAACTCCAAATTATTACCTTTGTTGTTGTTTTGTGGTATATACCCTTTTCTGGGAATATCTTGGTAAAATGGCTGTTGAGGCTATTGAATTTTGGGTAACTGTCTTTTGAGATCAATGATCTTGTTGGCCAACTTTTTCACCATGGGGTTAGTGGAAGTATTGGTAGGGTTCTTTTGGTTTTGAAGTTCTCTCTTCCACTTCCCTGCTGAAAGCAAATCATCTTTGATCTCTATGGAAAAAGCTTGGGTTGCTTCCAAGGTAGCTACTCTATCCATCTTCAATTGATAGCTAATGTCTGGGGGTTGTGCATTAATAAAGAAACCTTTGTTCATCTCAAGAGTAGGCCTCTTGGTTTCAGGAATCTTGTTAATCAATTTATTAAACTTAGCAACAAACTCTCTCATGGGTTCATGAATGCCCTTCTTCATATGAGTGAGCTCTGCCAGCAAGGAATGTTCATCTTTTGGACTTTTAAACCCATCTTCAAGTTTCTGGATCAACACCACCCAAGAGTCAATAGATGTTGATGGTAGATGATAAAACCAATCAACAACTGCATCAGCAAGAGACTCAATACACAATCTTACCGAAACATATTCATGATATATGCCTAAGACAAAACATGCAACAAAGAAGGCATGAATGTGTTCACCTGTAGAGACTTTGCCATCTCCTCTAAATTTAGGTATAATCTCCCAAGATCCATGAGGAAGATCATGCAGTCTGTTTCCTAGAGATAATGGGCCAATTGTAGCCCCTAGGGGACAAGTGGTTGTGCACCTTGATTGTGACTCATATTATTATGAAAATTTATTGTAAAAGGAAGAAAAATATCATGTAACACCAATGCCTAGCAAGTGGAAGAATTCCCTGATGTTCTAGTAGGTTAAGGCAGCCTAATGGACATTTTTGATAACTTTCTGGTAGAAAATAAGTTCACAACGAAACTAGTTTCTCATAATTGTTCAAAATTAGGATCAATGAATCCTTTTCTATGATCACCTCTCATGTATCTTTTATTATCCATATTGATTACTTACGACTGATTATTTTGTTGGTTATTTTGTTGGTGATTTTGATTGTGTTACCATTGGACATGATCGTTTTGCTATTTATTATCACGTATGACATGGATTTGGAAAGGTCGATCCCTTCTAGGCACAAAAACTACTCCTTCAACAACAAAGTTTTGATGCACCACACCAAACCATCTTACCTGTTGATTAAGTTCTTGTCCTAAAACTTTCTCAATATCAAGAACTTGATTGATATGATAAAATTATTCATTATTTCTTCTTTGCCTCCAATCCAAGTTTGACAAGTCTGTTAAAACATCTTCTTGTTCTATGTCAACCCAGTTAAGATTTGGTTGCAAGACGAGACCAAATCCTCTTTACAACACCATTAATTATATGACTTTCCTTGTACAAAAGTTTTCTGAGATGTTAATGTATAACAAGGAACCTAATTTGCTTAATCAATCTACTCTGTAAGTTGAAAAACTTATAACTACTTTTTTACTAAGCATATTTTATCCTACGTTCTCCATGCAATGCTTAAAGTAGTTCAACTTAGGAAAAAAATAAACAAGTTGTATAAAATAACCAATTGTATCTGAATGCAACTATTTAGTAATAAGATATCCCGAAGTGAAAAGGTGACCTTATAAATATCTATCTAGTCCCCAGTAGACTCGCAAAAAATCTGTTAGTGAACAAATTTTGTCACTATGTCTCCTATATGAGCCACCTAGTTATAGTGACAATCCCACCAACAGTTGGACAAATTACAAATTGATTTCATAATTGCCCTCTATCAGCTCCCTTTGTATGATAAAGTTAAGTTTTTAAATACACTTTTAATCTGAAAGCAGGAAAGGAAATATTCTAGAAATATGAAAATAAATGAATTCCCTAATGCCCAATGTACCATGAGAATTCCAAACGTATTCTTAAAATAAACAAAAATCACCAAAATCTACTCATACACAAGAATGAATAGATTCAATGATTATGCGACCAATATTTAATATATCATCATCACATCAAATTCTGACATAAGAATGAAGACATTGATGATAGCAATATATATACCAAAGGCAAGTTATCAACACTCCACATAGGAAAGATGTAATATCTTCTATAATTAACATGCCATACATCCAACATAAGAAGAATCCACAACATCATAGAGAAAATTGACTCAATGCCACCATTCTCTTGTATTTATGAGCGAAAAATGAAGCACAATGCTCCTTTTCAGAGAAAATCACACATGTATATAGTGTCCCCCTTACCCCAAAATGTTTGAAATAAAATATCTTAAAACATGACTAACTTTCCAATGATCTAATCATGAAGAGATTTCACCAAAAGACCCTACTTCCCTTTTCCTTTGTCCCTTATATATGAATAACACTAAAACTAACTCTAACATATAACTGTTTCTTGAAACGACTAATTAAAACTAAACTTTCCCTCTTTTGATATTACATAAAGAAGGTAAATTTTAATAAAGTCCAACAAACATAAATAATACATTTTAAAGTCTTTGTAAATAAAATAGATAAAACAATATGGCTAAATATCAATTTTCTCTTCCTCCTCAACATTTTGATTAACTTGTTTATCTTTGTCTCCTCGCTCTTCTTGATCAACCTTCACTGACTGATCTTTAGGTACTTGTGAAGCATCCATCTTGGCTTTGAAGACTTTGAATTTGTTCAACACAAGAGTGAGTGCTTTTCCATTGGGTATCGTGGTCATGTTCAAATGAGTCTTCCACTTAATCAGGATGTTATTTGAATCCTCATACTTCTTGTGAAATTCAATAAGATCCGTTCTAAAAGTCATGAGGTAACACTACAACAAAAGAGGCAATTAGTGCCTAAAATAGCACTGGAATTTAGTGCATTTGAGTTCATGAATTGGACACTTCTGCTGTCACAAAACTCAGTGCCAAATTGCATTCACTTGAGTGCCGGATTTAGTGCCAGATTTTGTTGCTTCCAGTTTGGCTTCTGATTTTGCTTCTGGTTTTGCTTCTTGTGTTGCTTCTAGGTTTGCTTCCAAGTTTGCTTTTGGTTTTGCTTCCAATTTTGCTTCCAATTTTACTTCTAGTTTTGCTTCCACTTTTGCTTCCGGTTTTGCTTCCGGTTTTACTTCCAGTTTTGCTTCTTGTTTTGCTTTCGATTTTGCTTCCACTTTTGCTTCCAATTTTGCTTCCGGTTTTGCTTCTGATTTTACTTCCAGTTTTCCTTCTAATTTTGCTTCCGATATAACATCGCTTGTTGCATCCAATTTTGTTTCCGGTTTTGCTTCTAGGGTTGCTTCCAGTTTTGCTTCCAATTTTGCTTCCACTTTTGCTTCCATTTTTACGTCTTTTGTTGCTTCTAATATGGCTTCTATTATTGCATCTTTTGTTTCTTCTAAAATTGCTTCCATTATTACTTCTTTGTTTGCTACCTGAATTGTTTTTATTTTTGCTTCCTAGATAATGCCAAGTTTTGCTTCCAAGATTGCTTCTAGTTTGGCTTCCATCGTTGCTTCTTTTTTTGCTTCTAAAAATGCTTCTTGTTTTGCTTACATTTATTAATTTAATATGTTTTATTAATTTAATTAGCTAAATATATCATGCCTCTTAAATAACATATGATTATAGAGTACTTTGAGGAATTCTGTCAAACAGTTCACATTTTTTTGTCTATGATTCCATATTTTGTGCATATCCTGTAATCATTGCAGTCCATGAGACCACATTTCTTTGAGGCATTTTGTCAAACAGTTCACGTGCCTTGTCTATGCTTCCATATTTTGCATGCATGTCTAACAGGGTAGTTGCCAGTACAACATCTGACAAAATTCCTCTATCCTTTATGTATTTATGGATGTCCATACCCTATTCCAAAGCACCCATTTTGACACAGGCAGGGAGGATGCTGGCAAAGGTTGTGGAATCCGGCTTTACACCAGCCAATTGCATTTACTTTAAAATTTCTAAAGCCTTTTCAACAAATCCATTTTGTGCATATCCTACAGTCATTGCAGTCCATGAGACCACATTTTTTTGAGGCATTCTATTAAACAGTTCACATGCCTTGTCTATGCTTCCACATTTTGCATACATGTCTAACAGGGTAGTTGCAACTACAACATCTGACAAAGGAGGACTTAAGCATTCAGAAACCTGACCATTCCACCTTGTGTGGATTTGATGAATGGCTTGTAGCCATCAAATCCAATGAACACTTAAATCATGTCTTCCTTAATCTAAACCAGCAATGTAGAGACAATCCTCTAAAATAGAAGAATATAAGGTGGTCTTATTTTGTGTCTACATTTGTATCATCATTACTGTCTCCTTTGGGATATTATTTTTTACCATCGAGGGATGGATGATTGGGACTAGTCAACACAGACCTTATGGTTACCATCAATTCCATCTCTTTGGTATTGAAAACTATAGTTGCATTAATTCTATGATGGCAATGAGAGGATACAATGACTGCCCTAGATTTTTTGTAATGACAACAATCCTATTTAACACTAAATTATGATTCATTCCCATAGTGGGATCTTCTCAGAGGAGTTTCAAACAACTCATACTCATAGAGTCATTATTTGGTCACATATGTTATGGTAACAACAAGGGATTCCAACTATGGTTACAATAGCTAAGACTGCCCTCATTTGTGACCATAACAAGGTTCTTGGACAACACTATCTTGCTCTTCACACTGGGTACTATATAGGCCAATATTGGGTTGAAGAAATCACTTGATGGTTACCTATATAGTGATACCACACCCTAATACCCCCATGCATTCTAAATAGCTTGAGATTTATATAATACTCAACCAAGATGAAATTGTATCATTTTACCACACTTAACTATGACAGTCCCTTCTTGACAACAATTTGTAATCTTTAAACTATTGGGATCCTTGCCACAAATAAATATTAGGTCAATGACACAAGGATTTTAAACAAAAACCATAATCCCAACTCTATATCCATCCCCTTGGTAGTCTCAAGGGCCACCTTGAGACAAACAATGCTAATGTACGATTATTACAGTTATGATTGTCCTCCATCATTTCATTGTGTATTTGAAACTTGAGATGAGGATTGAGGAGGTCTCCATTGGTATTTTGTCATAGACAATTTGGGAATAGCAGACCCCCATCTTATCAATAAGGAAGATTATATAAATCTTGAATAAAACAAGAAAAACCTCATGACTGTCTTGCATGTTAGCAAATTGACTGTGATAGTAGTAAGGTTAGTCAATAATTTCCACACCTTTATATTCAATCTTTGGATCATTAGGGGGATAAAAGCATAGAAAATACTCATGGAAAGATCTTTAAAATAGGTATATTCAACTTCAGGCATTTCTGCAGACCCTAGGAAGGTGGATGTAAACTTAGTGACTATAATTACCACCACAAAGACTATCCCCTTTGTGACTATGACAAGGTAACACTGTCATGCTCTTTATGACAATCTCTTCTCCACTGGGTGACGGCCTAATAATATTTATCTCCTTTGTGATTTCAATGCCTCTCTAATGCACTATCATAGGAGTCTTGATAGTCCGTATGTTTTCAGTGAAGAAGGCTTCCAACAAATCCAAAAGGAGGGCTTAAGATTACATACAAAGTCCTAGCCTTCATACCCTAGTCACATATCACCCCTCTAAGAAGACCTCAAGACTTTATGAGTTCCAAACATAACACAAACCCAGTCCTATATGACTGTCACTACCCTAGGTCCCTCAAAATTCTTATATCGACCTTCCCTTGGCTGGAAAGGGTCTTGAAACTCCATTGTCCCTGCTAGTCCGAACTTGGAATGGTCAATATAATGATTCTACTACAATGCATAGTTAGGGCTACACTAAGGAAGTCCTACCTACCCTAAGGAAGTCCTACCCACACCTAAACTATGATGTATCCATGATCTTATCAAGCATGATCTTATGATAGTGTTTGGATTGAACCTATATAGTTTTAGGGCATTCACACATCTCAGTTATAGTGTGGTGTGTGAGGAATTATTACTAAATGGTTGCTACCATGCACATAAACTATAAACATATCTGAATACTGTAATATGACATTATTGTGATGGAATGCTAGGTTGGAATGAAAGCTAGGTCTTAGACAATTTTAAATTGATTCCTTGCAAAAAAATCTAATATGAGAACCATTGTGTCCTCGAATACATTCCACCAGCCTATGGAACTAGTGCAAGGTGTGCAACAAGTCTAAGAAGCAATAACATCCTTCTTTCTGTCATACTGAGAACCAAAAAAAAGTGGATTTAAATCATGGAACATATATAATTGATACCTTTACCTCTTTCTCAACACATAGCTAATTGCACCATATGTCATGAGACTCATGAAATTGTTCACTACTACAAAAGTGAAAGGATGTTCCTATCAATTACTAGTGCAAGGTTTGTCACACATCCACCCATGACACTACCACCTACAAAGTAGTACAAGTCCTCCACAAGGCAAGAGGAAAACAAAATTAAACACAACCATGCAACCCCAGTCACAACCACAATAGATGGTGGTGTGCTATTAGGAGACATAATATATGGAGCATGGAGGAAATCAAGGAGGTCATGGTAGAGTATGCAACAGAGGAATCTATTGCTACTAGTGTAGAGAACCTACCTCGCGTAGTTGCACAAAGTTTCCAATGTATACTTATTATGATGTTGATCACAAGATAGAGGATTGCCCTACATTGTTGCAACTATTGGAATATTCAATGATGTGCCTTTGATAAGGGACTCATCATTTTCATAAGTTCTATCACCACCTAATGATTCAATAAAGGATCTATTGTCTATACATTAATTCAATATAAACAAATGTGTGGATGATTCAGTGGCATGTTCACATAACTCACGTTTGTATATAAGTGATTGCCCTTATAGTTGTCGAGCTTTGTGGATTAAAATTATTGTGAAAAATGTCCAAGGATTGTTCTGTAAATGTAAAAAGGTGCATTCATAATGAGAGTGACTGAAGTTCAAATTTCAACACTACAATAAGGTAACTAGGAGGACATGTGCACATGTCCAGGACTGCAAATAATGGGATGATTGAGTGGGATCTAGGGCCAATAGAGAAGCACTTTAGAACTCATCCTACGCATCAATAAACAACTCAACACAAGAAATGCAAATTGACATATTAACACAACAATATCCAACTAAGTTATTGAAAGTCAACTATTGATACCTTGTTCTCCATCCAGATTACAAAATCGGTCCACTTTTTGCTTTGTAACATTTCGTTTTCAAATTGTGTTGGATGCTGGCCATATTTCTCCTCCTGTCAAAACATGGCACATGGACTAGTTAAACTAATTAATATGCAATCATTTACTTTTTCCTAAGAAATAAAAAAAAATATCATTTAACATATTAAATATACTTACAAATGTATAGATCAAGGCCTGTGAACCTTTCTGGCCACTGTGATGCATGGCACGAAGTTTGTCAAGCCTAGTCTTGGAGGCCTTGTCCTAAAACATATACTAATTCAATTTAACAATGTACAAATAAAATTTAAAAATCATTTAATAAATTTGATATAATCTTATGATCAAATTGAAATACCTACATACTCTCCTCACTAGACTTCCTCCGTGCATCGGACTTCTCATATGCTTTTACAAGCTCTTTCCATTCTTTCACACTTACATCAATTGGCCTTTTTTTGAGCCTTACCTCGGGAGGGATTTTTTTTTATCTTCTTTGTTTGGTTGCACCGAAATCTCTTGCAGTTTTGAGACATTTGTAGCTTTATCTTCTTTACAGACCAACCTGTGCCAAATTTAGTCTCCATCTCATAGATAACTGCTTTTTGCAGGTGCATGGGTATCTTTGAGAATGGAAAATGTAGATGGTCTTTGAACCATTGAAGGCATGATTCCTTCAACCTATTCACAAACATTTTTCCAACATCTATCATTCAGACTTCCCCTAAAACCACATCATATTTTATCTTGGTATTGTAGGTACCAATGCAAGATGCAAAACATGGCATGGTGGTCGAAGAAGTCTGTGTCCTAGGAGTGGCTGGGACATTGGAAGTCTCTGCTCCTTGTTCCAAATTCTTAGAGGTTATTGTTATTGATTTCCTCCTAGATCTTTTGCTCAATCCAGGACTGGATGGGGAATCAATTGATTCCCTTGGACACGGTTGATTTGGTTTCAATGTTTCAGGGGCTTTACTAGATCATTTTTCTATGTATCTGGCAAGCATTGTCAAGTCCACACCATCTAATTTGTTCACTACCTCTACCCCCAATATGGAAGCCAATGCCTCTTTATCTTTGTCAGTCTCATGTCCCTATATATATAAATTAAATTTCTTTTTTTAAATTTAGAAATAAAAAACTAAAAACTAAAAATCAAAGAAACAATGGAAACATTTACAAATCTATAAATTAACAATGAATTAGCTCATTATGGCCAGAGTCTGCTCCCTTATATCTCTTCCCTCTATTGCTTGACATTTTGAGGTGATCTAGGGCAAATTATTTTAGTCCAGTCTGTGGAGGCAAATGAAGTACACACTGCCAGTATGAAACAATTGTCTATGAATCAATTGCTACCTTGGGAGGGAATCTATAGTTCTGGGCCTAGTTTTAGTTCGCTCACCCTCGTCTCAAAAGCCATATCTCCTTGTATTGTCTTGACCAACCTTTGTTCCCATGAGACTTGGCTGCAGTGGGGCGAATATAGTTTAATGACTTGTCTTTAAAGCACTCGACTACTTTTTTAGGAAGGAAGCAATGGATGGGAATGATAAGCGAACTGGGGCATTGGGGTTTCAAAAATGCGTTCACTGCTCTCGGATGCAGAGGAAATAATGCAATGTCTACAATTTTACCCTCCTTTTCAACCACATGAGACTTGAATGATTCACCTATAAACAAAACAATATTCACAACCCTTTCTTCACAATCCCCTCCATTTAATCCAAACAAAAATATTTGTGGGAACGAAAAAAACAAATTGTAACCTTACCTATGGTGTCACAAACTAAATCAAATTTCTCATCTACTTGCTCATAGCCGATCCCTTAGAGGGCGCCCTCCTCTCATCTATTCCTTCACATGACATTTTTCCCTCTTTTCTCTTGTCTTCCTTCGCGCGGCATTTTTCTCCTCTCATCTCTAAATTCACACGGGAAGTTTTTGTTTTTTGTTTTTTTGATTCAGTAGTTAGCGCTATAGTTGGCGTAGTTAGCGTTGACTTTAGTGCCAATTGTTAACCCTAAATGTAATCTTTTTGGGGCGCAAAAGGCAGCGCAAAGTGTGCCTAATTTAGGGCCTATCAGTGTAAAATGATGTATTTTCTTGGAAGTTGATAAATAAATTGATCCTAAATTGACTTCATCTTCATATGTTCCAAGGGAGCAATCGTGGTTCCCTATTTTATCTATTCCTTATCCCTTATCTATTAGATCTCATCATTCCATCCTAAAGTAGGTTTCAATCAAGAATAAGGTGCACAGTTGTTATGTGAATATTGTCATTGTTGTGTATTATAGGATCCAGAGGAGGCTATGGAGAGAGGACGTGGACGGCGTAGAATTACTAAATCGCAGAGAGTAAAGTGGGTGGAAATAGATATGACAACAAAATCTACAGATACAATAGAGGTAAGAAGAGAATGCAACCTCAACCAAAGGAGGAAGGTGTTTATGAATTCACAAATACTACAACATAGAGGAGATAAAGTCATTTTTTTGTCCATGAGGCTTCTGAGGTCAAACATTTTGGTTGAAAATGCACAGGAATGGTGATTAAATGTGATTCTATGATCAAGGGAAAAATTTGAAATTAGGATGGACAAAACATGATATCAATATGTCAAATATATGACTAAAGTGAGGTTTTGTGTTGGATAGCGTATTCGTTGAAATGATATAATTGGTGTACTAGACATTATTTACTATGTTGTGTATTATAGGGGCCAGACGAGGCCATGGCAACAGATCGTGTCATATCAAATGAGGACACAATGGATGAAGTGGGACATTAGGTACTCAAATTTTGACTTAACTTAGGAAAAAATGATCTGATGGCATTTTGTGATACATCCATCTTTTTTCACAGTATTATTAAAATTTATAATGTATTATCCAATCTTGACATAAATTAATGCATGTTGTTGATTAGTTTAGATGGAGATTGGAGCAAATGCAAAGCCTGAGCGTTCAACTAGCAAAAGAAGAAGATATGTACGTGGACATGGACCTAAAACTGTTAAATCACGTAGAGGACAATGGGTGAAAGAGGATATGACAATGGATCCTACAGACACAACAAATGATTTCATTGAACAAGAGGTTGGTCAGGACTATAGTACATGGGATGAATACTCTGAGAAAATTGTTGTTTGTGGATGTTCTGTATGTCATGGAAAGAAACAATTCAAACAAGCGATTGTACAAAGACATTACATATATGATGAGCTTCCAATCGGTAGTATGCCTCCTACAATCAATTCAAATCCAATAGGAATTGTGGTAAAGAATTTTCCAATTTGATATAAATAACATGTATACTTTATTTAAACATTGTTTTATATTATTTAAATAATTATTTTTTTTCTTAATGGATACTTGCAGGATAAAGTTCTTGGTTTAAATTTTCCCGGATCACCGACTTCCAGCCTAGAGGGCAATGATCATTTATCAGATGATACATCTAACAAAATTATGTGCCAATATACCAGCTCAGAAGATGAGGAATTGATGAAAACAAGCAACAGAACAAGAACCGGTTTAAAGATGCATAATTTCCTTAAAGACAAGGGGAAGGTGGACTACATACCATATGAGAATGAATGTGATGAAGATGATGACTTTCCCCTGAGTTTGAGATCAATTTACAAAGAGACATTTGATCGTCGACTATATTGCGCTTGGCCTAGTGATCAACAACTACCTAGAGTGTATGAGGTGTTTCAATTTTGGGGATACAACTACATGATACGACCCTCCAATATTCATGGAGCAAATCTAGGCCTCTTTATTGTCTAAAATGTACATGTGGGATCTAAACATAGAAACAATTCAGAACAAACCACTAGGAGATTAATGCCATATTATGGTCCATCACATTACAGTGGTGAATGGAGAAGGCTAACAGAATATAAGCCTAGCATGTTAGCATATGGTTTAAATTCAAATATGTTTACACATTGTCTCCAACTGAAAGTGGAAAAGAAATGAATAGAGGTCATCTTATGTATATAGATGGGCGTGCATACACACACAAAAATATTGTAGGATTTATAAATATTAGTAAGGGAAGGGACCCTACTGTAAGACTAAATTGTCAATTTGTTGAGGTTATAAATGATAAAGATGGAGATATGGAAAGAGAGGTTGATAGATTGATAATGGTTGAGGCTATTATGGACCTTACCATTGGGGATGAGTTATTGATTGATTACCCCTTCTTAAAACACACTCCTGCATAAAAGAAGAGGGAAGAACAAGGTTTCCCTAAGGATGTTCTTAAGGGCAGAAAACCAAAGAATAATAAATGAGTGTGGACTGATGTTTTATAAACTATGTTTTCAAAATTGTGTTTTATTTAAATTATTGTATAAAAAAGGTAGTCTATAAAATAATGTTCCATTATTCAATTGATGTATATATGTTCACACAATTTATATTTTTATTTTTTAATCCATATTTGATTATATTTCTTTGAAATTGATACATTTATGATTTATCCAATTGTTGCCAAACATTAAATAATGCTTGCATTTGTTGATAGGTAGAAGATGTTGATGAAACACATAGTAATACCCAAGGTCCAACTGGGTTATTAAGATTTAGACGGGATGATCCAAACCATCCTTTAAACAATACCATGGTGAAAAGAGCAAGATTGAAGAGAATACTACCAGCTGAGAAATTTAAAGAGCTAATGAGATCTGAATACACTGATGACATGCCACCTAGCCTTAATGATGATGATCATGATAGTGAAAATACAGTGCATGAAGAAGGATTGAATGAAATGCTTATAGGTTTCTTTGGGGATGGAAACAATGATGACAATAATGATCATATGGTTGACAGTAATGATGATAGCAGGGATAATTACCACCAACATAATGTTGATGATAACAACCTGAAAGACTCCATCAAGCAAGCAATGAAGACACCTATGTTCAAATCGGGTGCAAGTAGAACCTCAAAACTGGCATACACATTAATATTATTAGAAATCAAGTCACTATTTGGTTGGTCAGACAAAGGATTCACTACCCTACTGAAGTGAGTTGAAATCTATTTCTTACTTTGCATTGTCAATTGGTGTACATAATTCGTAAACATTCATGAACTTTTTTTATTTTTCTTTAAGGGGATTTTAAAACCATATATTATATATAAATAGTCCTAGTATAGATTGACATATCAAACATGTTCATCATAAGTCAAACATTCAATTGATTTAATCTCTGGCAATCTTACATGGCACTAAAAACTAAAATATTCCCTGAAGAGAATGTGTTGCCATCAACTTGCAAAGAGGCTCATCTGTTGTTGGTTGAGTTGGGGATTGAATATAAGCAAATTCATTCATGTAAAAATGATTGCATTTTATATAGGGATGAATATCAAAATAAAGTAGAATGCCCTGTATGCAAAGAGAAGAGATATCATACAGATGTACAAGGTCCTACAGTTCCAAAGAAGGTTTTACGTCACATGCCAATTATACCTAGACTTCAATGAATGTTTCATTGCAAGTCACTTGTACAATTGATGGACTGGCATGCAAAGAAAATGAGTAAAGATGGATTCATACGAATTCTAGTTGACTCCAAAGCAATGAAACACATAGAGGAAAAATGGCCAAGAAAATTCAAAGATGAACCCCGTAGTATCAGGTTTGGTCTTACAATTGATGGAGTGTGCCCATTCTCTTTCCTGAGCTCAAATTATAGTGTTTGGCCAGTTGGATTGATAGTATACAATATTCCCCCATGGGTGAGTGTTAGAAAGGAGTACCTTATGCTGACTCTCATTGTTCCAGGAAAACATCAAGTTAAAATCATGGATGTTTATCTTGCGCCTTTTATTGATGAGATGCAACTGCTATGGAAAGGCATAAGAATGTATGACATATCACGTCCCCCATCAAATAGGTCCTTCATGTTGTATGGTGTGCTATGTTGGACTATTCATGATTTCCTAGGACTTGATGTTTGTTCTGGTAAGATAAAATGATTACGTATTTACACTCATAATTTATTTTCATCCCAACTTTCATACTTAGTTTTATACTATTTTTTTGATGTTATTAACATTACTTATTGAATTATAGGCTTCAAACAAAGGGGATATTTGCATGTCCAAGATGTGCAGAACAATTTCAAGGGTGGTATTCTAAAGATCTACATAAATTTATTTACACAAACAACAGAGTTTTTCTACCACTAGATTATAAGTTTAGAAATAGCCTAAAGAATCAATTTGATGGAAAAGTTGAAAATAGAGGCCCTCCCATGATTATGGGTCTAGGTAATTGGCTTAAGAAGTATGAAGATGCTGAATTGAAAGATTGGGAGGATTTTTTTGATAGGGGTGATTCAATTGAAGAACCATAACAAGTTGTACTTAATATGCCAGAAGGAATGAAAAAGAAATCCATATTTTATGAGCTCCCTTACTGGAAGGATCTATTAATATCTCACCTATTAGATCCTATGCACATCTTCAAAAATGTCCCAATTTCTATATTTCAACATATATCAGGCAAAGAGGACACCTTGTCTTCGAGGAGAGATATTTCTCTTTTGCGTACCAAAATTGATAGAAAACAATTGTGGCCAAACAAGGAAAATGAAACATATGCAGAAGCTCCATGGATTTTGAAAAAAAAAAGCTAGACCAACTAAAAAATGTCATCCATTCAATAAGGACACCTACTGGCTATGGGTCATCATTGGCTAAAGCTTTTACAGTTTATGGACATATCACAGGATTTAAAACACATGATTTTCATAATTTTATGAAGGTATTAAATATCATCATTTAACATTTATTGGTAACATTGACTAAGTACTAAATATATTTTGATATTTTATTGTGTGAGAAAAAATTACAAATGACCTTTTCATAAATGTGTTTGATAGCATATCATGCCATTGGCAATTAGGGGGGATTCATGTCTTATAGTTGACTTAAGGAATGCCATAAGTCGATTGTCAGCATTTACAAGGTATGTGGTTATATAAAATATTCATGTGTGAGAGACATAGAGATATTATATTGCATTTTAATTTTTGACTAAAGGTTCATACTAATTTACTATTCTTATATTAGGTGGGTGACCTCCAAGGAGATCCACGAATGTGAAGTGCCAAAATGGAAGAAGGAAATTGTAGAAATTGTATGTGTATTTGACAAGGAGCTCCCTACAAGTTTCATGGACCTACAAGTCCATTTACTTATACACGTAGTCGATGACATTGAATTGGTGGGTGTCATATCAATGAGGTGGATGTTTTTCTTTGAGAGGTATATGAAAACTCTAAAAAGATATGTCTGACAAAAGGCACATCCAGAGGGTTACATGGCTAAAGGGTATGTATTGAATGAAGTATTTTTCTTCCTGTGTGAATTCCTTAGTAAGGATTTTGAATATGGGCCATGCTTCTAGGATGAAGAATGAGCATCAGATATTATTGATGGAGAAAAACCACAATCTAATGGTGTTCAAGTAGAAATTAGTAAGTAAATTCATGATCAGTGTGGTTGTTTTTCTTGCAATCATTAATTTACTCTGTAATTTATTTATAAAATTAATAGCATGACATTTGGAGTTTGAAATAAACATGTCGACATGTAATAGGTGTAGACGAAAGTGCTATACTCGACAAGTTCATTCTGTACCACATGGACTTTATGAACAAATGGATTAATCTGTATGATAAAAAGAGAGAAGTGTTAGAAGCAAGGAGACAGTTTAAGAGATCGAACCCAAGGAATACTTCACTTCCCACTGATCTGCTTGGGGAATGGGGCAAAGATTGCACACTAGAATGGGTTACTGAACAAATTCAAAACAAAATAGAAGATGTAGGTATAGATTCAAACATAATAGAAGATGAAATCAACATGTCTAGAGGATGTGAAAGAAAGGTACAGTTGGAATTTTACAAAATGTTATTTCCTTACAGTTTTGACACTATTAACTATTTTAATATTCATCATTATATTTGTTTTCACTGAAATAAATGGTCTTTCACAGGCAAGGAAATATCCAGCAATGTGGGCATATGGTCGACATTATCATGTAGAAAGTGTAGATATAAAGAGACGATCCTTCGATTGTGGCATCATGGTTGACTTCAAGCAATCCAGTTGATCAAGCTCAAAAGATAAGAATATAATTGAAGGGAATCTACAAAATGTTGGGAAAATACAAGAAATTATTGAGTTGGATTACCGCTCTTTTAAATGTTGTATTTTTAAGTGTAGATGGTATGAAGCATTTGAGAGGACACGAAGACATGATACCCATAGTGGATTGTTTTGTATAGATTCCTCATGTTTCCTACTAGAGGATAAGGAGCCTTATGTTCTACCAATTCATTGTGACCAGGTATTTCTTTAACTCAAACAAGAAGTGGTAGTGATCATTAATCTATTAATTCATAGTTTATTACGAATATATACATGTGTTTGTTAATCAATAAAATTGTTATACCATATGTCTAATATATGTATGTCCTTCATGTGCATGTATTTTTCTATGAAGATATTTTGGACCCGAAATGGATATTTGTCATATATTATGATCCAAGATTAAGGCATGCATTTGACGATCATTAGTGGATACTGAGCAAAACAATGATGGCCAACAAAATGAGAGAGAGGGATTAGAGAACATCGAAGAAATTGACATCCATGATGATGTTGAAGATGGTTATGTTTAGGCACAAGAAGACAACAATACAGAATTAGATGATGTTATGGAAGACAACAATATGGATGGTACATAAAATGATGATCCAAATACATCTGGTAACAATATAGATGGTCTACAGTCAAATTTCAAAGATGATGAAGATGATGCAAGTCAAGATGAGGATGATGATAATATTAAATACTTGAAAGAACATATGAACATTGACAATGATACACTGGATGACATTGTAGCAGACAATAATGTTAATGACCAGGACTTTTAAATTTTTAGAATTATTTGCAATCCATGTTTAAAAAAGGATGATTCTTATGGCCTAAACTTTGAAATGTTTCAATAGTATTATTTGTGTCGATACAAATTACCTATTGCAATATCCTTAAATTGTTCAATATTTGGTATGAATTGTTGGCAGAAAAAATAGGATTACTTGGATGCAATTTCCTTTTCATTGCTTATATTTTGCTTGAATTTCAAGGTCTCAACCTAATCCTCATTTTGCACTAAGAAGAAACCTTAGGCTTAACTCTACAATGGCCTCGATTCATTGTGAGGAAGTTATGATTGAGGATTTGATGACTACTACATATTTTAATGGGGAAGATGTTTTTCACCATGATGCACATGTTGCACATATGGATAGGCAAGGCATGAATCTTACTATACAAATACTTATACCAGACCTTTACAAATTTGAGCAATAATGTTAATTATTCAAATTTGATTGATGTTCTTCATAACTTGTTAATGGATAATCCTTATGTGATGGAAGTATTAAGTGATATAGGTCAAAGGATAAGCTCATAAAGTTCCTTAAATAGTGTGTCTCCTCCCCTTCCTTCACAAGCCTCTTCATCTAGTGTGCCTCCTTCCACATCTTCTCTTGCATTAGCCATGCCACATATTTCTTCTCTTCTCTGTAGTGCTTATCAATTTTTCATAGCTCCTATCATTGATCCTCTCATTGTACCTACTTCTCATATTGTACCTTCCACTCATCCCCTGATTGTGTTTACTTCTCACCCACTACTCATGTTCCCACTTCTAGTGCTATCATTCCAACTTCATTCTTTGTCCCCCAATCAACCTACACTCCACCTATTATCTCATGTTGCCACTTCCACTCCCATTTTAATCATAACTCCTAATGTTCATCCTTCCAATATAGATGTCATCCTTAAAAGAATTGATGAGATGCAAAGTAAAGTTGATGCATTACCCCTAGTAATCAAAGGATATCATAGGAGAAATCAAGCATATTTGAGTTATTTCTTATCCATTTCTAGTTTGTTCAGTGGCCCCTAGTTTTGTAATGTATAGTGGTAAAGGGGACCTTATGACACAATTGGGAGTTTGTTTTGATTATGTTTATGATGATAAACTTTTTACAAATCTCTTCCCTAGAAACTAAAAGGATTATGCAATTGAATGGCTTTATTCTCTTCCTCATAGTTCTATTCATTCCTTCAATGATTTGGCTAATGCTTTTGTACATCACTTTAATGTCAATATTGGTTTTGTTGGTACTCAAATTTGCAAATTATAAAACCCTAAAGATATGCCAAATCTTATGATTAGGTTTTATATGTGAATTTGGCCAACTAACATAATTGATTAGATTAATCACAATTCTTTGCACTTTAGGCTTTGTTCAAGCCTAGGTTGGTGTTACCTTGTTTCACCAATGACAATTTACTTTCAAGTTTGCTGGTGACTTCAGAATAGATTAAGGAGCTTATGTAATTTTGTCAATTAAATCATCCACTTCACTTAACCCAATCTGGCATATGATTTGGATTAATGTTTTCTATAAATCTTTAAACCCTACTCCTAAAACTGAAAAACAAAATTGGATTTTGAAAATATATACAAGGGAATGATTTTCAAAAGAGAATGGCCAGTGCCTACCTTTGGGTTATGGAGTTTTCACTCTAAGAAGAATATGTGCTTCCCTTTTAGCCACAACTCAATTTGCTTGGCAATTCTATGTCTATGACTTGCATAGACATGCAAATATGTAAGTTATCAGGTTCGTCTTTAACAATCCAATTTAACTTTCCAAAGTTACTGTGATTCACCTATAGGATTTTAATCCTTGCTTGAAGGAGCCCAATAAATAAACCACAAAAGAAACATCAAATGTGTTCTAACAAATCAACAATATACTTGATAGGTTGATTTGAATAACAAAGAAAAAGTAAATTGGAGACAACCAAATAAGTTATTAGCAATCTAATTCAACAAACAAATGAGAACAAAAAGTTGAGCACTAGAGAATAACAACTTTTGTATTGATTTGCTTCAAAGTACAGGTAGTGCAATGTCTCTTTCAAAAAATCAAAATCCTAGATAGATCCCGAGCCATAAGGTCTTGGTTTCCTTTTATAAAGGAAGCAACAAGATTCAGACCTTTCACATTCAAAATGGCTCTTTGTATTCCTAACCCTTGATATTACAGTATTTGCCTTTTATAAGTCTAATTTAGATTTTCAAATATATTTGAATACATTTTGAAAACATGAAGAAAACATAAAGAGACAAAAGGAGAGAATTCAATATGTGGTGGTGTTATTTAACACCAACATATGGCTCATTGCTCCTTTGCACCTGAACCTGTGTTGTTGATGATTCATCTCTAAGATATTTCTCCTCCCATTTATATATTGTAAAATCACCAGGCCATTGGTAAGCCTGAATCTGAAGCAAGTTCTCCTGGTGATCTTTCCATCTTTTATCAAGCAAAGCTTTGACATCCATCACAAATTTTCCATACCTAGCATCCAAGGCAATTACTCGTTCCAATATCATGTTAAAACTAAGAATGCTGACATCTCCATCCTTCTTCAAAAAATCCATAACTTGGAATATTGTTTGGCCGAATTCCATCTTCCATGTGTCAAGACTTTTGATTTTCTCTTCTTCTGTTAGTATGAAAGGAATAAATTTATGCTTGAACGTAGTAAAACATTCAACCTTTTCTTGCATCTTCTAGCTTTCCCCATTCACATACTGGTATTCATCAATGATCATTTTGACCATTTGCTTAGTGGGCTTCAAAGCTATAGGGGCATTAGGATTCCTTTGCACTACTAAGCACATCGTAACCAAAGTGTGATGATAGGGTTGCCATTTTTTATACAACAAATCCAAAACAAAAAGTTTATCTTCAATTGCTCAATGGCCTAAGATAAAGAAGAGTAGAAATCATGCACACTCCCAAGCTTATCCACAACCAATTTTACTCTATGCTCCAAAATTTTCTCAAAAATTTCAAAAACTTTCATCTTTGCCTCATTCTTTGTCATTTCATTTTGTTTATTCAAACTTTCAATTTCCTTTTCAAATTTCAATCTTAATGCATTAAATTCTTCAGTAGACACTGTAACATCACTGGCTGTTTGTGGCATAGGGTGCTGATAGGGTACAATGGCTTGACCTTGAGAAGAATTCACAACTTGCAATTGTTTCTTTAATTTCACATTTTCAAAATACAATTTGTTTACTTCATCATTCATTACTTTCTGAGTTTGCTCATAATCTTGTAGCCTTTGTTCTAACTTCTTCATAGCAACATGAGTAAACATAGTAGTATGAACATTGAGAGCAGCTACTTCTATTGCTGATGTATCTTGAAAAGTCTTTACCACAGTTGTACCCCCCATTTCTTGAACAATATCAAGAAATCTTGGTTTACTTGTATTCTTCTGAGTAGTCCAGATTGCAAAGGTCTCTATCTTTGGAGTAAAACCACATCCACTTATGCCATCTTCATAATCAAATTTTGAAACAAGTTGTGGATCATCCCGACTTCTAACTTGGTCAAGCAAAAATACCTTTTTCAATTCAAGGCCAGGGATGATGAGCATATTACTTTTCAAGACCATTTGTCTTTCCTCCTCTGGACTCACATAAATTTCATCTACTTTCAAATCTTTGAAAGTTTGTGTAATGATTTGATCATGTTGTGCTTCATTAGCACCCATTTTATTTATTGCCACTTTTCATTATATTCTTTCATTTTCATTTTCAGCCAAAAATCCTTAAACTCTAGAGTTTTGATGAAGTCGTCGTCTTCTATGAACCTCATGGAAGCTATAATCATTTCATCCTCCTCCAACTCTGGTTCAACTTGGGTTTGCTCACCCTTCCTAGCCTCAAGCTTATGTGCATCAGTGGGTTGACCAACCAATGGCTGATCAACCTCTTGCTCATCTCCCATGTGCCTCAAGATGTTAGCCACCTCATCAGTATCCCCCACCTCTTTAGTCATTTCATAGGGGACAAGTGGATATACCTCTTCTGTCCTCTGCTTCTTTGCTGGTGGTGATTCTATGACCTATGGATCTTGCATTGACAAAACATCAGGAGTAGACTCATGAATCTCAATCCCTACAGACCTTTTCACTGGATGTTTAGTAGCCTTAGGAGGCTGCTTCTCAGATTTACCATAAATACTTTGAAAATTATTAATGATTGCATCAATTCTCTTTAAAGGGTCTTTTTTTTAACAAAGAATCAAAAAATAGGGGATTCTACTTTTTCTTTTCATCTTCAATCTTTTTCAAGATATCCCATTTTCTCTTCCTATTGTATACCTCATCAAAAGTGACAAGATTTCTTATCACATCCTCATCAAATAGGACCTGATGGGATACGGCCATTTTAGTCAGAATTGATTGTCTCACAAGATTCATATGACCCTCAAGGTCACAATTGTTCTCAATGCCCAATTTCAAAGAATATTTCACCTTTAAAAAGGCTTGCAAATTTTCAAGAGTGTCAGAGCCAATAGACCAATCACCAAAAATTGTAGCATCAGGTAGAAATGTACCTTTCATTTGTCTTTTCATTACATCCTTTTCCATCCACATCATTTGCCACATAAACTCCATGAATACAATTAGAAACTGATACAAATTTTGGCAATATGTGGGGTGGCTGGGGGCAACCATACACTCTAATTATAGTATGATCTAGCATAAAAAATCAATCAAAAAAATTATGTTTGTGGCCTTACTCTGGTTTGTGTTCAAGTAGCCTCAATATTACCATGACTTCTTTAGTCAACCTAGGAAACCAGATACCAAGAGAATTCAATATCTTGACAACAAAGAAATCATGAAATAAAATGTAGTTGCAATTCTGGCAACAAGAATCCCACTTATAACACCAAAACTGAGTCAACAATCTTTGTCCTTTCTCATCAACCATACTTAGATCCATTTTGCTTGACCATCTCCCTTTGTCCTGATACAGAATCAAGTGACACAATAAAGAATAGAATTTGAAATCTAAGGGTTGCTTTTTCTCCTTCACACACAAGAATCCTTCATGTAATTTTTTCTCAATATGAGATGCAAATTCATATTCATTGTTCACCTCTAGATGTTGTATTTTCATAGCCATCATCATTAATCTAGTTGGAATTCTTCCTTGTGCATCAATTCCCAAGACCTGGCACAATGCAAAATAGGTTCTCTTGAAATATACAACAAATTCTTCCACAGGGAAAGGCTCAATAGCATTTGATGGAATCTCAATTTTTTTGTTGTTGGCCCCCCTTCTCATATATATTGGCAATTCATCTCTCCTAAGTGTTTTCCTTAAGCTTGTGTAATCTCATTCACTTCTCTACAAATCCACTTGAGTGAGAGATTGCTTGTTCAACATAAAATAGTCAACAGTTGCATTCATGTCTACTGTCACCAATGGCAATCCATTTGGCATTCTGACTGTTTTAGTAGCAGGATGGTAATATTGTGCTAGTGCCCTAATCAATTCCACATCCACAAATATAGTGGGCACCACCAACTTTGCCAAATCAAATTTCCATGGATTTCCCACTGGTCCCTCACCATCCTTTCTTGCATAAAAATACCAAAACAAATCCCACCTGGAGATAGGGATTGTAGCATCCCGACACCCTTCTGCTACGTCTCTGGACATCTTCTTTGGACCCTTGTCTATGGACTGAGGCAATACTTCTAGCAGAGATTGTTGAAGTGGTCTTTTCTTAGGAACTACAGGTTCATTACCTTTACTGGCAGACTCAAACCTCTTGGGTGCCATGTTTAATGACTTGAACAGGCTAGGGTTTTTCAAAATTTAACTTATTATACCAGCAACTGAAAAATAGTGTGAAATATACGCCAAATTCTAATTAGAGAGTGTAGGAATGAACTTACCTAGTCAATTGTAGTTTGCAGGAAACACACTGAGCTGAGTTGTACCTTCTCTAAGTTACGTTTGAATTCTCTGAAATGAGCAAATGCCAAGAAATCTTTGAATCTTATTCAGCCAAGGAGTTCATCATATCACCATTACTTTGGTTCGTGCCATGAGATCATGAAATCTTAGCATTCAATTCCTTTCAAATATTGGCTATTGATTTGATTTGATCTGACGACTAGGTATGCATATCAAGATTTGATAGCAATTCTCAATAACCACTACCCCGCATTGAATGTGCTTGCCATTTATTCCTTTTACCGCGTCGCCGCAAGGCTTGCCCAAACCGGCTGCGGGATAGCGGGGGCTTACAACCACTACACTTCTATTTCATCCTTTACCTCCAGACCGCAAATGCTTAGATTGACCCCTATGGGACCGTGGGAAATTATTACCTAATGTCCTATTTACCACCCACCTACAAATGTTATGAATGACTGTCGCGGGACGACAGGGTGAAAACCCATTACATTCTCCTCTTTCCACTTTACCACGGGCCTCGGTTGAAACCCTTGCAGGGATGTGGTAAGTTATACCTCTTGATGTTATTACCGCAATGCCGCTGGTTACTTTTCAAACCTCCGCGGGACCGTGAGAAGAGACTATTTGCACCCAAACATCACCAAGCCACAAGCATGAGATGAACCATCCATGGGGTAGCGGTAGCTTCTTCATATCAACTGATTCCTACCACCAAGCTACAACCTGTTCTTTTATGCTCTATGGGAATGTGGTATGTACCATATTTCATTCCTCTTGTTCCTGCATAACTACAAAAGATATTGAATTAACCTGCAGGACAACGGTAATAAATAAAAACACTCATATAGTAAAAAATAGTCAAGATTGTTTCACAATGGCCATGATATATATTCCAGAGACTGGATGTTAGAGCATTTTGGCAAAAGTATAGGTTCCAAGATAGATTGAAGGAAAAGGAGAGCATCAAACCGAATAGGATCAAGCAAATTCAGGGAGGTCCTAACAGGTTTAAAGGTTACAATTTTAGATTTAGTAGGATGTAAACAATGATCAAATGAGTGCAATCATGATTATGTTATTGGATTTCAAACTTTGTCAACAAAGATACACTATCAAATTCATAATGATGAATTGCAAAGAATATTTGTTAAGGGCTTATTACCTACTATCCAAGCTGAGACAATGTACCTAAACAACTATTATTCTTTCATGGATTTGTGTGCAAATGTAAGAAACATTGAATTGAAACTTCTTAAGTCTAATGCACTTAAATATGGATCACATCCTTCAAAATTTCAATAGGAGAATTTAGTTTTCAAAAGGGTGAAAATAAGCAAGAAAATCAACAAAATGCTCACCATGTTGTTAATTTACAGTCAACTTTAGATGTTATTTAATCTAATTCCCAAGGTGAATTGAGGGACAATCCTATATTATCTATTAATGTAATAAGATCATAGAATACATAAAGGAAAATAGATATGTAAACCAAAACACATTCAAATATAGAAGGGTTCTAACATATATGTCACTTCTATTCAAAATGAACAAAGGAAATATACAGAGAGGGAAGATGAAAACTTGTTATACCTCTTTTACTCTATAAAATGTACAAAGTAGGCATTTGTTCAAGAATACCATCAGTTATGCTCCATGTAGATGTTGACAAGTATCCAACATGTATGGTCCATTTCTTATATGGATGGGATGAGAACAAATGTACTCAAACTTGTATGGTGCCAACTAGATCATTGTGGCATGTGGTGTACATGGACATCACCATGTGTCAGACGCATACAGTGCCAATTATATGATCTTGTTTTGTAGTATAAATGTCATTAGGTGGCACACGTGTATGGAAGCATAACATGTGGTTGTTGATGTTCCGTGTGTCTAACTAGACACCAACATGTGTAGCAATGTGTATAGCCACATGTACTATCTAGATCCTTGAAGATCTGTAAACCCCAAATAATGCCCCTAAACCCTAACCCCTAACCCTAAACCATAAACCCTAAATAATGCCCCTAAGTCCTAACCCCTAACCCATAAACCCTAAACCTAAGAAACCCTAAACACTAAACCCAAGCAACCCTAAACCTCTATCTCCCTATCTCCCTATCTCTATCATTCCTCTACCTCTCAATATCTCTCCCTATGTCTCTGGCCATGTCACTCACTCTTTATATCTCCCTATTGGTCCTCTCTCTCTAAACACTAAACCCTAAACCTCTAGACCTTAACCCCTAAACCCTAAATAATGCCCCTAAACCTTAACCCCTAAACCCTAAACTTGAGCAACCCTAAACCCCTATCTCCCTATCTCTCCCTTATCTCCCTATCTCTATTGTCCCTCTACCTATCAATCCTTCTCCCTATTTCTTTGGACATCTCACTCACTCTCTATCTCCCTATCTCTCCCCTCTGTCTCCTCTATCTCTCCCGATCTGTCTCCTCTCTCTCTCTCTCTCTCTCTATCTATCTAGCTATCTCCAAACCTGAGAAACCCTAAACCCCTAAACCCCAAACCCCTAAACTCTAAACCCAATCAACTCTAAACCTCTATCTCCATATCTCTCCCCTACCTCTCTCTCTCTCTCCTAGTTAAATCCTTTTCCTAGCTTTCCTAGTTTTCCTTTTCCTTTCCAATTTCCCTTTAGATCCCACCAATTTTTCCCTATTTTACTATTTTCCACCTCTCCTCTCCTCATTATTCCCATCCAATGAACTTTAGTTTTATCTTGTTTCCATTTCATCCTGCCAATTTATATCGTCATCCCTCTTTTCATGTCCTATTTTTCTTGTTTCCATTTGCTTTATTGATAAGGGAGACGAATAGAGACAAAGAGGAAGAGAGAGAGAGAGTCCTAGTTTTCTTGTTCATTTCCTTCATCGATAAGGGAGAGGGAGAGATAGAATGGAGAGATAGGGAGATATAGGAATGATAGGGGGAGAGAGGCAAGAGATAGAGATATAGGGAGAGATAGCTAGGTAGAGAGAGATAGAGAGGAGACATATATGGAGAGATAGAGAAGACATAGGTGAGAGACATGGAGATAGAGAGTGTCTAGAGAGATAGGGAGATAGAGGAATGATAGGGGAGAGAGAGGCAAGAGATAAGGAGAGAGATTGAGAGGTAGAGGGATGATAGAGTGAGGGAGATAAGGGAGAGATAGGGAGATAGAGGTTTAGGGTTGCTCAGGTTTAGGGTTTAGGGGTTATGGGTTAGGGGTTAGGGATTAGGGGCATTATTTAGGGTTGAGGGATTTAGAGAGAGAGAGGCTTCTTTTGACATGCAACCGTAAACCCTAAATAATGCCACTAACCCTAAACCTCTAAACCTTAAATAATGCCCCTAAACCCTAAACCCTAACCCCTAACCCCTAAAACATATATAAACCCTAAATAATGCCCCTAATCCCTAAGCCATAACCCCTAAACCCTAAACCTGAGAAACCCTAAACCGCCCTTAAATCCTAAACCCCAAACCCCTAAACCCTAAACACTAAACCCAAGCAACCCTAAACCTCTATCTCTATCATTCCTCTACCTCTCAATCTCTCTCCTTATGTCTTTGGCCATGTCCCTCACTCTCCATCCCTATCTCTTCCTATGTCTTTGGCCATGTACCTCACTCTCTATATCTCCCTATTGGTCATCTCTCTAAACACTAAACCCTAAACTGTAAACCCTAAATAATGCTCCTAAACCTTAACCCCTAACCCCTAAACTCTAAACCCCTATCTCCCTATCTCTATCGTCTCTCTACCTCTCAATCCTTCTCTCTATCTCTCTGGATATCTCATTCACTCTCTATCTCCCTATCTATCCCCTATGTCTCCTCTATCTCTCCCTATCTGTCTCCTCTCTCTCTCTCTATCTAGCTATCTCCAAACCTGAGCAACCGTAAACCCCAAGACCCCTAAACCCTAAATCCAAGCAACTCTAAACCTCTATCTCCCTATCTCTATCATCCCTCTACCTCTCAATCTCATGTCCATGGCCATGTACCTCATTCTCTATCTCCCTATCTCTCTCCACAATCTTCTCTATATCTCCCTATCATTCCTCTCTCTCTATAAACCCTAAACCCTAAACCTCTAAACCTTATCCCTTAACCCCTAAACAATAAACCCTAAACCCTAAATAATTCCCCTAAACCCTAACCCCTAACCCCTAACCCCTAAACCCCTAAACCCTAAACCCCAAACCCAAGTAACCTTAAACCTCTATCTCCCTATCTCTCCCCTCTCTCCCTATCGTCTTTGTCCCTCTACCTCTCAATCTCTCTCCCTATGTCTCTAGCCATGTCCCTCACTCTCTGTCTCCCTATCTCTCCCCTCGGTCTCCTCTATATATCCCGATTGTTCCTCTATCTCTCTCTCTAAACCCTAAACCCTAAACCTCTAAACCTTAACCCCTAACCCCAAAACCTTAAACCATAAACCCTAAGTAATACTCCTAAACCCAAGTAACCATAAATTAGGTGCTAAATTAGGCACTAAATTAGGCACTAAATCAGGAGCTAAATCAGATGCTAAATTAGGTGCTAAATCAGGTGCTAAATTAGGCACTAAATCAGGTGCTAAATTAGGCGCTAATTTGTGCTAATTTAGTGCCTACTTGTTCTGATCGGTGCAAAACATGCCAAAAATAGTGCCACCCCAATAAAAAGCACCGACTTTTTCAAAAAATTGGAGAAAAATACATTAAAACAGTGGGTGGAAGTGAAAAATGAAGCAAAAAATGGAGCTAATCACAAGGATTTGTTGTAGTGTAAGAAGACATATTGCCTAATTTATCTATCAGGTTTCCCTCAGTAGTGCTTTTTCTTTTCAACTCCTCTGCAAATAAATCTTTAAAACTCTATTTGACAATACCAGCTTCAAGTATGTCTGTTTCAGTCTCATCAAGGATATCCATCCCTAGGGTTATGTATGAGCTCCTAAGGTCCATCAAATAGGATCTATAATTTTTGACTATATTCTTCAAATCATTCAAACATTGCTTGACTACTAAAAGATTCCAATCAATGGCATTCAACCATTTCATAGACTCATTCTCTTCAGGCTTACCGATCACATTCTCAGACACTAAAATATTGCTATCTATCTTGATCATTTCTTGCAAACTAGTCTTTTCTTATCAATCAAGGTGGCAGGGTGCCACTATATTTATATGAAAAACAAAAAAGATTTTTACAAAGATGAAACCTGATCCAGGGAAAAAAAGGATCTAGGAAACCAACTATAGCCTTAAATCCACAAGGCTAATTACAATTCAAAGCTATGGATTAAAAAAAAATTCAGATCAACTAACTTAGAAGATTACATGAGGAACAATATGAGATATACCCAAAAACATGAACCAGAATCATTCCCATATTCAAATCTTATAAAGGAGAAGGACAACTACTGCTAGAGCTCGCCATTTATGGATTAGAAGTTGTAGGAGGATAAATAACTTTATGCGGGTCTTCAAAAACATGACTGATCAAGAAGTGCATAGCATTAAACAAGTCAATGAGAAAAGTGTGGACTATGCCATCCAATTTAGATTTCAATCTATCCAAAGAATCCAATGTAGATTGAAGGGAATCACCAACCAATCCCTCTCAAACAACAAGTATGGATGCTTGAAAATTATCAAAAGAGTTCAAAGCATCCAACTAAATAACGCCAACAAATTAAGGGATACTCGAATCTAAATTATAACAATCCAAAGCATGATCCAGATCTTTTAATGTAAAAAGAAAAGGTTGTAAATAAGAATTGGCTAAAAAATTAGCCAACTCTTTATCCATTAACACATCCATGTAGTTTGAAAGGAAGACAAAGGCAATATATGAGAACAAAATCTTTTTACAGATCTTCAGAGTATTGTAACCGACCATCATACGCAAATAGAGCTCCACTAGTTCGCATTGCATAATAAATAATTTCTCTTGTTTCTCTTTATCATAGGGATGATTATCATAAGGTTACCAAAAAATTGAAGGTAAAGAAATTTGTTTATTGAACTCCATTGTAGATTCAAGAGAAATTGATCTGTTAATATTCAAACCTTGAACAAAGAAATGGCACTGGAAAGAGATGCCAGGAATAGTAAAATATCAGAAGGAGGCATTATAAAAAGCAACTGATGTCAATCTTTTGCATTTGGATTGGACATTTGTATCTTCCAACTCGTGTGTAGTATAATAATCTTATCAAACATTAAATATGAAAGATGAATTACACTTGATACCCTATAAAATACACAAACCATTAGGGAAAAATCATATGTTCGCATGCTACAAATGAAAAAGTATAGGAGCTGGACACTCAAAGCCAAGTATTCAGATGATAATTCATACACCACATAGTAGTGATCTCAAATGAAGTACCCAGTAATCAGGTCCTGATAGCATTTCATCTTATGGGAATAATGATCTTCATCATGAGGAGATGTCTGACTGACATCAACAACTTCAAGGAGAGAACACCACCTTATATAATCATAAATATTGAGAACTACCTGACTCCCAATGACTTCATCCAACAAAATACCAATCAAATCTGTACTCTTCAAGGATTAATCTATTAGGATAATATGAATTTCAACATCCAACCAATAGGAACAATGAGGGGTTAAGTTGAATCTTTCTCTTTAAGTGTTAAATAATTAATTGGTCATCACTCTAAACATTCTTTCATCTCTCCAACTCTCAATAGAGTTATTTACAAAAGAGTCAACTCTATTCTCAACATCCCAATTTGCAAGCAGATCAACTAAAGAATTGGCTTCCCAAAAATAATGATTACAATTAGAATGTTTGAACTTCTCTAACAAATTCCAAACTAGCTCCATTAGGTAATTTAAATGCCAAGAGTTCAAGTGTTTCCTTTTTAATGCATTAATGACTAAAATAGAATCACCTTCTATATTCAATCTATTGAAACCATTTTCAAGAGCAAGTGAAAGACCAAGATGGATCACTTGTATTTTAACTTCATTATTTGAACCAACTAGTAGTTTTTTGAAGATGCTAACACCCCCTCCTTTAGAATCCCTGAAAACACAACCTACACTGAAGCACCTGAATTTCTCTTAGAAGCACCATCAAAGTTAAGTTTTATAAGAGATTCATCCGAAGGAGACCATTTAGCTTCATTTCTATTATGGCTTGGCACATTCATTTTGATAGAACCATGGACAGGGGGTTGGTTCAAGAGGGTCCATTTATTTAAAAAAATTGACCCAAAGAAGAGGAACATTTGTTTTCTTGTGAATGGTGTATAGTTGAAGACATCACTTTTTCTAAAATTGCCACCTTGAGTTTATTTATGACTATTTCCCAAGGATTAATTATCCCTTTAAAAGTCATGTTATTCCTTTCTCTCCACACATGCCAAATAACCATATAAGGAATTATTCTCCAAAGACTACCAAATGTTGAGTTTGAATAGAGCTCTAGCCAGCTAGTAAAGAGTTGGAGAAGGGAGAAGGGAAAAGCACATACCTAGTCAAGTTTATTCCAAATCCAAATCCAAATCCTTGAAAAGAAGACACAATGATGGAATAGATGATCAACTGATTCATTTTAATTACAGAAGGAGCACTTGAGATCTACCCTTATACCAAATTTGACTAATCTTTCTCTAGTAAAAACTCTGTTATGAGTGGCTAACCAAGAAAAATATCTATCCTTAGGGAGACAATACTTATCCCAACAAAGTAGAAGAAGCCATGACTGATCTGAAGAATCAACCCTGCTGAGGTAACCAACTTTGACTGAATAGGAACTAGTTTTGTCCCCTATCAATTTAAGTCCATCATTCTTAGCTATACTCAAAACATTTCTTCTTTCTAAGTTAGCTTCAACTTGGAGAGTACTTCAATATTTTTGATAGATATTTTTGCATATAAGAGGGTCACCTAGTGGAGATACAACATCCATTCCATCGTTAGATTTTCAATCCACTCTTCATAGCTTTACCCAAAAATTGATACTTATTTGATCTACTACATCTGAGCTCACACCTTTGGGAGGAACCTTTGTAGGAGTGTCCATTGATGCATCCAAAGGCTAAGTTGTAGTGTCTACAATGGACAACAACACATTTTGTTTTTCTTTCTCCTCAAGCCTTATAGCCAAGATTTCTATAGACAAATTTGCATTATGAATATCTCCTTGTATAGTAGGAGGTCCCAAATCAATCTTACTCACATTAAAGTCATGCACAAAAATTTTATTTTCATTCTTATCTATCATGGGATCAACAATTTCTACGAATGGATGTTTTGTGACTAGATCAGCCATCAACCTAGACATTCTTTTGGCCTGTTTAGGTAGGCAATCCATCTATAGAAATATAGTGTTTAGGGGAAAATTGGATTTGTTAATGTTTTAGTGTTTTGATGTTTAAATTGTCCTCTCCACTATACATTCAAGGATCTAGGGTTGAGTGGTAGCGCTATCATACCCTAGGTCGCTTGTGAGATGTAGGGAAACTTGGATTAGGGAATTTAATTATCAATTTTCCTTCTCCTATGCTCAATTGACCATTAAAACCATAATTATGCAAATACGAAAACAAATTGACGAATAATAGAAAAAGCTCTTATAGACAGGAGTAAAATACCAAATCACAGAGTACCTATTTTCAGGGTTCCAAAGCGGAACATTGAGGGGCATTGGAGCGGGCACCCTAGTCCAAGGTACCAGTTTCTTCACAGGATCTGGACCTCCTTCCAACATTGATCAGCCCTATAACTTCTGTTTCCAAAAATTTGTTTGCGGAGGACACTAGAGCGAGTGTCCAAGTCCTAGAAATGCTCTGGTATCCTATTTCTCTTCAGATATTGAATCCTTGATGCCTGCCAATCCTTCCTGTAACTTCACTTTTTCCAAATGTGACACCTGTAACCTGCAATCACAAGATTTAGTTTGGGGGTTGTGGTGTTTAGAGGCTTGCCTCAGTCAAGCCCTGGAGGACACTTAAGTCTCTGAACACCGTTGCTAGATAAAGAGTGCATGCCCTTGTGAGGCAGAGGAAAAAACCAAAGGAATCAATGATGAAAACACAATATAATGCCACATTGTAGTGAAGCTCTTATGGGAGGAAGATGCTCTCCATTCCATGAGGAAATTGATTCTCAAATTTGCAAACAAACACATAAACCACACAAGTCTGCTCTTGCAACACACTAAAAGCCTTGAATCACCTTGAGAACACAATAGCTTGCTAGTCATCATCTCCTTGAAATCTAGTTTACAAATGAATGCCTAAACATGCTTTTATATGCAACTACAAGCACTCCCGCCAAGATTTCAAAAAATCAAAACTTACCGTGTCGGTAAAAGGACCAAATAACGGTCATAAACCGACACTTAAATTTTAGGCCTAGCCCAAAATAGGGCAAGACTAGGGCACGGGCACCCAAGTCCTCCCCCTATTTTGGATGGGGCTAAGGGCAAGGGGTCCTCCTAGGTCCATGTTTCCATGAAACCTAGGCCTCATTCCATCAGGATGCCAAAATATGAAATAAGATATCCTAAATGTATTTAAAAGACTCGGGACCTAAACCTTATGAGGGAAAAGCCCCCAAAGGGACATTTTTTGACGTTACATTTAGCCCCCACTTTAATGTATGTATAAATGCGAGGCCAATACATGCATTAAAGTAAGGTCACAAACACAGCAAACATGCCAAGCATGAAGAAGACACACCAATCGCATAGGAGACAGTAACAGCCACACAAAACATGGAGAAGACAGTTACAGTCACACAGAACATGGAGAATACAATCAATGCATAGAAGACACATTAATGCATGGAAGACAGAAATGATATCTTTTTTTTTCTTTTTCTCATATGCATGAAATGCAAATGCAAGTATTGGAAAGTAAAAAAACCTCCCATAATATAGGATGCACTACCTTAGGGTGCAAGTCTCTGTATATATGGGGCAACACACACGCAAGACATGCAAAACCTCCCAAATTGCAAGAAGCACTACCTGAGGGCACTGGTCTCGGCATATGGGGCAACAAACATGCCACACAAAACAAGCATGCCAAAACACACACACTTGAAGACATGGAGAAAACACAACAGACAATCAATGGAGTGTACCTATTTCTAGGTCTGACACCATCTCAGGCACATTATAGGCACACACTGACAATTGGGCTTCGCCACAACAATCACTGAAAACACGCTTAAGGGTTGAGTTAGTCGCATAATCGCTCCCTGCCTCCACAGAGGACTTTTGAAAATAACAGGATGCTACAATCTGCTCCGAGAAATACACCATCCCCACCTCCACAGAGGGCTTACAATAAAAAGGATATATGTGATATCCTGCCTCTGCAGAGGACTTACATGATTGATCGATTGATTGCAAACAAATTCAGGATGCACGATGCACTATTCTAGGGCACAAGTTTTTGCATCTGAGGTCAAACACATTGCTAACATCTATAACAGACAGCTTACCTTATATATGCCCCACTTTAAGGTGGTTGATATTAAGCATCGATATCAAGCACGTTAAGGTAGGAAGAAAACACACAAGGGAACACCAACTTTCACAAAGCCCATGCCCCCTGGAGGTGACATGTACTTTACGATTGCCAAATGTCCCACAAACACATCCCTGCAAGAAACATGTTAGTGTCTACAAAATCATGATAAACAACAACATCAATGCATATGATTAACCACACAAAGAGCCAAGGTTATACAATGAATCCAGAGTTTGAGGATAACGTAGGGCTATATCATGAAGCTCTCTAAATCAAGTACCACCAAGGCTAGATTTAAAGGCAAGCAAAGGTACATAGAGCAGTAGTATTGTTAAGGTTTGTAAATGCGACAGAAACATCATCAAATTCACTACGCAGAAAGCATGAGTGCTTCCACTAGCCAAGCATCGAATAAGAGATACAACCCCATCGTCATATTAGGAACTAAGTCCATTTTTTGATTGCTCTCAAAAGGGACACTAGGTCTGCATCAATATAAATGTTTGTCGTCATCCGCCCGCTAGATGGAAACACTAGAGGAAGGGAAATAATAAATAAGAGAGGGGAAACAAGTGTCTTAGGGACAGTCATGTAGGAGGGTGCCCCCAGGTCACCAACCACGACGCTATGTCCGTAAGACACAACACACAACAATGAAATCAGAGAGAGGCAATTTAGAAGAATGATGATACAAATAGAAGAAGGTCACAATAGAGATAGTCTCCTGGTATCTTGAACCTTACAGGAGAATCTGAGTTCATCCCAAGAGGCCTAAACAACATATAACACATCACGAGGGAAGCACATCATGAGAGAGATAAAGGGTTAGAGATACTTACCTGTAGGGCCTTCGTATTAGATCTTGTAACTTGCAAACCTCTTGGAGAGGTATTCGATCATATTTAATGCAAAATTTGAGTGGTTCTTATGAAAGTCTTGTTTGTTAACATATGATGCTTGTTCCTTAAATCCTTGTTTAAATGAGACTTTTTGGTGTTTATGAGGGGGAGAACCACTATTATTTTTGACTATTGATTGTCATCTTGCTCTTTTCTGATTTTTAGCGAGTTTTCATTATTGAATCTTTCTATAACAGTAATGGGAATCATCCTATACCATCTTATTCGTCTATATCAGTTGTTGTGCTTTCTTTTCTGATGCATGTTGATTATCTCCTGATCCATATAAGGATAATAGAGGAGGAAGCTCAGCATAAATTCCATTTCTTCATGGATGAGGTGAATTTTCCACTTGTTTCTTATCTACTTCAATCATTCCGATGATAGTATCATAGTCCAAGTAATCATCCTCATCTGCTTCCACTAAACCCTGTTCCACCATATTATTTTTAGTATGTTTAGGGAAAGGATTAGTGAAAATTTGTAAGTTTTGATTCGACGAAGCAACCGACTTATTTCCATTCAATTTCTGATGATAATATCTATTGTATTCTTAGCGAAAAATGTATGAGATGAATGTTGTAAATCTGAATCATCAATAATATTATTCCACATATTTCATTCTCTCTTGCAGCTATATAAAATCTGGTAGCAGAGCTTAAGGAAAGTTAATCTCTTATTGCAATCATAGTTATAGTTTTTATGTAACTATATCCATTCATGAGTTCAGAAGTAATGTTTATCTGTATTGCTCTCTGTCTGGCTCCCTGTATTGCTCTTACCATCATTCCTATGTCATAAGTCCTTGTCTGTAAGTCCCGTTGTTAAGCCATGGAAGGCATTGTTAGGGCAGTCTTGATGTAGTAATCTAGTAATTCAAGTGCAGGTTAGAGTGCAGATTTGAGCGCAGGATATGGATATAGCTTCTACTTCTAGATCGGGTATGGCTCCTGAAGACCATACTAAGGATCATAATGCTGAGGTTAGCTTCACAAACTTCTTTGCTGATAATGAAACTACTTTCTCTATGCCAGAACATTTTGGTAATTCTTTAGATGAAAATTTGTCACAAAATAGATTCTTGAACAAAGAATTCAAAGTGCCTAAGATTAGACCATCAGAAATTTACAGTGATATTCCTAGTAGCTTAATTGATATGTTCAATAGGTCTAGGGGTTTAAACGATTGGTTTGGCTATAAGTCTGCTCAAAAATGTCATGTTGCCACAATCCAACATGTTGTCACAGGTGGATCTGAAGGAAAGTTGAAACTTTTCTCAGATACAGAAATTGGCAAATTTTAGAAGCAAGCTATAGCTAGCTCTGATAATCCTCAGTTTATGCATCTATCATACGTCAGAATAGGCATCACAGGACATTATAGAAAAGGTCTTCCTATTATTATTTTTTATGATGCTTAAAGATGCAATGTTTTACAAGTTATCCCATGCTTTACTTAGATGTGCATGCGATTCTATGGTAGAAGGATCACTTTACATAGATTGTCTTTTAGATTTCACAGTAAGCCTTAAGGATGGTAATCTAAATGATGCCCTTACTTATCAATTCAAAACAATGAATCTATTTATGAAGGATATGTCTATTGACCATTCCTTAGTATTTCTGGTTCATTACCGACTCTATAATAAGGTCATTCCTTTAATGCTAAATCCTAGACGAGCCCAAGGAGTCGAAGGCTTATCAACTATCTGGAAATCCACCAGTGAGCACACCTACTTAATAGCCCCAAAAATAGTACGTCATAAGGATATTCAACTTCCAGAAGAATGGGCTTTGGATCTTTGGGATAAGGATTGTCAGCCTCCACCACAAAAACCTCCTTAGTTAGGTGGATTCACCCTTCAAGAAATAGACGATCAAGCGGTTAGGTTCTCCTCAGGTCGAACACCCTCCATGAGAACAGAGCACACCTTTAATTATAATAACTCTATTCAGTCTGTGTCACCATCTATGTTGCCAAAGTCACAGAGTGTTAGGTTATAGCCTTCTAGAGGCTTTGAATATTTATTTAAACTTCTTGTTGTTAATAATAAGTTAGTTGCTTCTTCAGGTGCTAGCTCATCCAGTGCACCTCTACCATGTCCACATATACAGTACTCTGAGTTGGACAATGGTCTCTTTAAATGTGAAAAATGTACATTTGTGTTTCACCCTCCAATGAATGGCCATATCAAAATGTATTCTACCAAACTAGCTTCCATTCCCGAGCAGGATATCAAAGAATTTAATGAAAAGGCTATTGGTTCACCTGCAGATCCTTGCATAGTTCCCGGAATGATTCCACCCTTTAGGGATTTCATGATGTATGATCTGACTGGTAAGTTTCAGGTTGATTTCTAGCCATTACATGTTTGTCCCGCTGGTGAAATTCAAAGTTCCAACCAAAGCAAACTGCTTAACTAGACAAACCTTTGTCTTAGGAAAAGTTTGTTACTTGCCCAAGATAGAAAGATCTGGCAAGAAATTGAAGCTATTAATCATGAAAAGCACTATGTTAGTGTCTGAGAAAATCTCCATTCAATGATAGCCACTCTTGAGCACCTAGAAAAGCGTCTCACTGAAGAATGGATGAATATTGTGAATAAAGATCTCCGTGAGTTGCGTGCTTCATATAATGAGTTCAAACAACATGTTGAAATGTGGTGGGTCTCCCAACAACGTGCTTTAGAACAACAAAGACAACTGCTGCAAAAAGTAAGAAGTGAGCATAAATTAGATTGTGATGTGTTAGGTGCTCAATTGTCAAATTGTAATATGCACATTAAGAATACTAAGACAAAAATTGAAACAGTGCAAAGAGAACTACAGTCTATGTTAGAATCTCAAATGTTGTTAGGTGATTCTATTACTGGAGAATCTACAAACATTTAGTCTCTAGTGTTAACAGTCAAATAGCCTCAGACTGTGAAACTGTTAAACTTCCCGTCAAGTGCAAAAGGGTATCTACAGGCACAATATGATGGTCCAAAACTCTCAATAAAAGTTAAGCAGCCTGTAATAGAAAAAGTGTATGATCCCTCTACTGGAAAGCTTAGAGATACCATGGATGATGAGAAAGCCAAGGGTAAATTCCAAATGGCCCATGGAAATGGAATTAATCCAAATGGTTCCAATCTAGTAGATCCATTTAAGAATATCCAGTCATACAAAGAAGATACTCCACAATTAGTAAATTTTGACAATTTTGAAGATGTGGAGAACATGAGAGGCATTGACGCCATGAGAGCCTGGATCACCAACTATATGTCTACTAATGAAGGAGCTGATGAAGCTCAAGTTATAAAGCAGTCCCTTAATTCCATGATTGGAGTTGCGAGGAACGTCTGGGATCGGTTAGAAGTTACCTTTAGAGAAAACCTGATCAACGGAGGAACAGATCAGGTGTGTGCATAGCTTACACGTCTATTTGTGGGAAAAACATACACAAGAGAAAAACTTGCATATAATAAATTTGTCAGAGGATCCAAGAAGAGAAATCTGTTAGGAATCCAAAAAGAGAAAAGAAATGAAAAGGATTAAACCTTTGCTTTCAGCATCAGCATGTTATCAAATCATGCCATCCAACCAGTTTCCTGAAAAAGGTAAATCTTATTCTAAGTGTTACTCATGTGATAGATCAGATAAGTCTTATTATAAGAAGAAAAAGAAGAAGTATAGTAAATATCCTAAAAGGAAATGATATTTCAAGAAACATGAAAAAAAAGGCTCTAGATCCAAGAAATGGGAACCAACATGTTACATTTGTAAAGGCAAGCATTATGCTAACAAATATCCAGAGCATAATAAGAAGAAGAACAAAGGGAAAGTCCGCACTGCAAAAGCTATAGGACTAGATGATAATGATGAATTTGAATTCATCAATGAATATCCTTCAGATTCAGAAGACATTATTCTTTCAGAAGAAGAAGAAGAAGAAGAAGAATCTAAAGATGATGAATATGTGTCTACTCAAGAGTAGGCAATGGTAAATCAAATAGTGGCTAAAGAAGAATCATCCTTAGATGATTCTAAAAATTCATTTTTCTGTAGAATGTTGCGTAGGGATACAAAAGCTGATTTGGACAAGGTAATTGAAGAGATTGTCCAAATGGAATCCCGTCTGCACAAAATGGATATGGGACATGAAACCTGGAAGAAGCTAACCAGTAAGCTGGAACAACTTAATGCTAAGAAACATTTTTTGTTAAAAGAAAATGAGCATCCCTCAAAGCTTTGTATCAAAAGAACTCCTGTGCTAAGCTACTCATAGCCTATGACACCTATTACACTGAGAAGCATGGTAGAAGCCCCTAACGCAAGAAGCATGGCAAGAAGAATTTGGCATAGACAGTGTAAAGTATTCTTGGAAAAAGTCATTCAACAAGCTCAAGCTGAGATCAGTGAAATTGATGATGAAGAAAACATTCATCTTGTTGAAGAGATGGAAAGATCTCAGGAACTGGACAAATACATTAATCAGTTCAATTCTTCCAGTTCTCTGTAGTTGCCCCAGCAGACCATAGTTAGAGAAGAGAAACTCTACTGTGAAGAAAAACCCTACAGCCCCTTGGTGCATTAGGCTGTAGAAGAAGAAATATTTGAAGCAATACATGAACCTATGCTTAACCTGATTGGTGAAACAACACCATATCTTAGAGAAATGATCCATGAGGTAGAAAGTAGCAGTCACCATCAAGTCAGAGCTTATTAGCACAACAGAGTGACTACGACATGTCCAGGAGTGATCTTCACTATTCACTTCCCTGGAATAAAGATGTATCCATTAGCCTTTCTGTGGGATACTGGCACCAACATCAACATTACCAGGTACAATTGTTGTCTAGCAGATCTTTGGATCGAAGGCTCCACAGAATTGATCTTGGGCAAAGGCAAGTATGAATCCAAACTAGTATGTAAGGTCCCTATTCAGTTAAGCAATGGATTCACTGATGAGATGACATTTGTACACTATGAAGTGGATGGATACGATGGATTCATTAGAAGTAGAGCTATGCAACATTGGGAACCAATTACAATTGATTCCACTTTCATCAATCTGCAGAATAGATTTTAAGTCCCACGACTCCATGAAGATTTGGCATTCACCTCTAAGATAGAAATGCCAAAAAAGGAAAAGAAAAATATAGTCTGGATTGCAAGACAGTTAGAAGTAGCTCAAGAACCCCTGGCACGGATTAAATCAAAGTTCACAGCCATAGTGCTCACCAAAGACCTGAAGAAATAGAAGAGGAATTTATTCTGCAATCTTCCTCTCAAGCGGGATCCTGATGGTAAGGAAATAACACCTAAAGCTAAAGCAAATTATTTCCTTATGAGCTTCCAAGAAACTAAAGTTTGTAGAGAAGAAATAGAGGAACTACGCAAGCTTGATTTAATAAGAGCATCCAGTTCACCATTCTGTTGTCATGCCATGTATATTCCCAAGTTTGACGAGAATGGTAATGAACTTCCTAAGAAACAGCTAGTTATAAATTATAAGTTGTTAAATAGATGCTTGCTAGATAATCATCATCCATTACCAAGCAAAGATCATATTTGGCAAACCATCCAGGGTAGTCACATATACTCCAAATTTGATCTCACTAAAGATTTTTGGTAGATAGGCTTAAAGACTGAAGACTATTACAAGACAGCCTTCTCAGTTCCACAAGGTCTGTTCGAATGGAAGGTTATCCCTTTTGGGGTCAAGATGGCTCCATCTATCTTTCAGCAGAAGATGGATCTCATTTTTAGACCTTATGCTAAGTCATTCTGCCTTACATTGATGATATCCTTATATTCAATCAAGATATGAACTAGCACCTTAATCATCTACAACAGTTTCTAATGATTTGTCAGGAACAAGGCCTTGCTGTAAATCTAATTAAATGCTATTTTGCATAGGAGCAAATTGTTTTTATTGGAATCAAGCTTCTCCCGGGGGGAAGATGGAGGCTTAGTCACACATCCTCAATAGGATTTAGAATTTTTAGGTAACCAATCTCAAAGAATTATAGAAGTTTCTGGGTTTGGTCAATTATATTGCTGGGTTTTATTATAAGCTTGCTGAAGATCGGTTAGAATTAAATAAGTTATTGGGCAAGAACCCACCTCCATGAACAGACATTCATGATGCCATCATCACTAGAATTAAAATGAAATGTAGTAGTCTTCCTCCATTAAGATTGCCTGGTGATGGCTTTAAGATAGTTGAAATTGATGCTAGCGAAGCTGCTTGGGCTGGCGTGTTAAAAGAAAAAATGCCTCAGGGCCATGAAGAGATTGTTAGGTATGTGTCTGGCAGTTTCAAGAACAACAAGTTAAATTATCACAGTACTCACAAAAGAGATACTTGATGTAATAAATACCCTAAAAGCCTTCCAGATGTTTGTGGCTGATAAGAAGTTTCTAATCAGAAGTGACTTGTAGAATATGCAAGGGTTCTTCAAGAAGGAATCCAAAGATAAGGTAATCAGAGGTAGATTGTTGAGATGGGCACAATTCATAAATACTTTTGATTTTGATATAATTCATCTACTAGCAGTAGATAATATCTTCGTAGATTTCCTTTCAAGAGAAGGTCACATTCCGGAAAAAGTAGAACATGATCTACTTGTTATAATGCCGCATGAACTAACTGGTAAAGTCAGAGTCATTCGAGTTTGAGAGCAAAGGTGGTATGAGCAAAGTTGCCCAGAATGGAGCACAAATCCCTTTGCAAGAAGAGACCTCCACAATTTTTAGATGGCTAATGATTTTTTGTTTGACAAGTTTAAGATGATTACTGCAAAGCAACAGCTTACACATGAAGGTCTGTGGACACAAAGGCCTTTCTTTGAATTCTCAACTAAAGCAGAACTAGTTGATCCTACCATTGGTTATGTCCTCCAAAACTAGTATGGCGATTTCACCTTACCGGTAAAATTCCTAAATCCTTTTGTACATCAACCAGACCGTTGGCTCAATAAGGAAAAAGGTAAAGAATTGATAAGGGATATGTTTCAAGGTCCTTATCCTCCAGCTAAAGGTTTACAGTTTAATGGTACTTCTTCTTACACAGGATGTATTTTCAAGCTGACATTTGATTCCCCTGATGAGAACTTGATAAGTAGATACCTTTGTCAAATGTATGGACCAACTGGCATAGGATCCATTTATCAACACTAGAGTGTGCCTAATAAACTTTGAAGTTTGCATTCTAAGCAAACACCCATCTGGATTCACAGGAAAACATATCGGATGGAGCTCACAGATCGAGGAGCCATCGAGCAGGGTATATATGGGCCATACAAATTAAAGACAATGAGCATCATATGGAAAGAACCAAACCCACATGCAACTGTCAGTTTCACACCAGTTCTGGAACTAGCTGAATCATCAAAATATACAGGTTGTATTCCACATGCCTCGCACATGACATGCACCAATTGTGCATATGACCCACTTGATGATCCTAGAGTTGCAAACTATGGCGATGGGTCTGATGAGGGGCCCAATTCAAGTTAGTGGATGGGCTTGTCATCCACTGAATGAATCTATCCCTTCGTGGCAAAAGATAGAGGTGGTCCACACCATAGTAAAAGGGGAAAGCTTATGCACCTAATAGTAAGCACAAGTTAGCCCTCTCATGATCAAAAGGTTGCCTTGTAAAAATTAGATTCCTTAGGAGTCTTGTCTGTCACTTTCTTTCTAGTTCACGGGTTATTGGGGTCCACCATGAGGAATCTTATCCTTAATATGGACAACCCTTCAGAAAGAAGGTTTGTTATGTGTCCTCTTCCTATGGATAGATTTCAATATCAGACTTAAGACCAAGAGGTTAAAGATCTGCCTTGCCTTCCTATATAAAGGATGTAAGGCCGCCTCATTTGATCAATGAGTCTTGAGTGAGTGAAGTCTCATAGCAAGATAAGAGTATTAGAGTCTTAGTTCTTAGAGTGAGTTTGAGTTTTTAGGAAACTTGAGGATTAGAGTAGTATGCTCTTTCTGCTCTGTAGAAATTAGAACCTTAGTAGTCCTTCAAGATAGGTCTGATAAATTTCTGATGATAATATCTATTGTATTCTCAACAAGCAATGTATGAGATGAATGTTGTAATCCTGAATCATCTGTGTCAGAATCTCAAATGCTGTTAGGTGATTCTATTACTAGAGAATCTACAAACATTCAGTCTCTAGTCTTAACAATCAAACAGCCTCAGATTGTGAAACAGTTAAACTTCCCATCAAGTGCAAAAGGGTATCTATAGGCACAATATGAGGGTCCTAAACTCTCAACATAAGTTAAGCAGCCTGTAATAGAGAAAGTGTATGATCCCTCTACTGGAAAGCTTAGAGATACCACAGATGATAAGAAAGCCAAAGGTAAATTCTAAATGACCCATGGAAATGGAATTAATCCAAATGGTTCCAATCCAGTAGATCCATTTAAGAATATCCAGTCATACAAAGCAGATACTCCACCATTAGTAAATTTTGACAATTTTGAAGATGTGGAGAACATGAGAGGCATTGACGCCATGAGAGCCTGGATCACCAACTATATGGCTACAAATGTAGGAGCTGATGAAGCTCAAGTTATAAAGCAGGCCCTTAATTCTATGAATGGATATAGTTACACAAAAACTATAACTATGAATGCAATAAGAGATTAACTTTCCTTAAGCTCTAATACCAGATTTTATACAACTACAAGAGAGAATGAAATATACAAAATATTATTGATACTTCAGGATTACAACATTCATCTCATACATTGCTCACTGAGAATACAATAGATATTATCATCAAAAATTTATCAAACCTATCTTGAAGGACTTCTGAGGTTCTAATTTCTGTAGAGCAGAAAGAGCATACTACTCTAATCCTCAAGTTTCCTAACAACTCAGACTCACTCTAAGAACTAAGACTCTAAGACTCTTATCTTGCTATGAGACTTCACTCACTCAAGACTCGTTGATCAAATGACGCGGCCTTATGTCCTTTATATAGGAAGGCAAGGCAGATCTTTAACCTCTTGGTCTTAAGTCTGAGATTGAAATCTATCCATAGGAAGAGGACACGTAACAAACCTTCTTTCCGAAGGGTTGTCCATATTAAGGATAAGATTCCTCATGGTGGACTCCAATAACCCGTGAACTAGAAAGAAAGTGACAGACAAAACTCCTAAGGAATCTACTTTTTACAAGGCAACCTTTTGATCATGAGAGGGCTAACTCGTGCTTACTGTTAGGCACGTAAGCTTTCCCCTTTTACCATGGTGTGGACCACGTCTATCTTTTGCCACGAAGGGATAGATTCCATCAGTGGATGACAAGCCCATCCACTAACTTGAGTTGGGCCCCTCATTAGACCCATCACCATAGTTTGCAATTCTAGGATCATCAAGTGGGTCATATGCGCAATTGGCGCATGTCATGTGCGAGGCATGTGGAATACAACCTGTATATTTTGATGATTCAGCTAGTTCCAGAACTGGTGTGAAACTGACAGCTGCATGTGGGTTTGGTTCTTTCCATATGATGCTCATTGTCTTTAATTTGTATGGCCCATATATACCCTGCTCGATGGCTCCTCGATCTGTAAGCTCCATCCAATATGTTTTTGTGTGAATCCAGATGGGTGTCTGCTTAGAATGCAAACTTCAAAGTTTATTAGGCACACTCTAGTGTTGATAAATGGATCCTGCGCCAGTTGGTCCATGCATTTGACTGAGGTATCTGCTATCAAGTTCTCATCAAGGGAATCAAATGTTAGCTTGAAAATACATTCTATGTAAGCAGAAGTACCATTAAACTGTAAACCTTCGGCTAGAGGATAAGGGCCTTGAAACATATCCCTTATCAATTCTTTACCTTTTTCCTCATTGAGCCAATAGTCTGGTCGATGTACAAAAGGATTTAGGAATTTTACCGGTAAGGCGAAATCACCACACCAATTTTGGAGGACATGACCAATGGTTGGATTAGCTAGTTTTGCTTCAGCTGAGAATTCAAAGAAAGGCCTTTGTGTCCACAAACCTTCATGTGTAAGCTGCTGCTTTGTAGTAATCATCTTAAACTTGTCAAACAGAAAATCATTAGCCATCTAAAAATTGTGGAGGTCTCTTCTTGTAAAGGGATTTGTGCTCCATTCTAGGTAAATTTTCTCATACCACCTTTTCTCTCAAACTTGGATGACTCTGACTTTACCAGTTAGTTCATGTGGCATTATAACAGGCAGATCATGTTCTACTTTTTCTGGAATGTGACCTCTTGAAAGGAAATTTGTGAAGATATTATCTGCTCCTAGTAGATGAATTATATCAAAATCAAAAGTATTTAAGAACTGTGCCCATCTCAACAATCTACCTCTGATTACCTTATCTTTGGATTCCTTCTTGAAGAATCCTCACAGATTCTGCAAGTCACTTCTGATTAGAAACTTCTTATCATCCACGAACATCTGGAAGGCTTTCAGGGTATTTATTACAGCAAGTATCTCTTTGTGAGTACTATGATAATTTAACTCGTTGTTCTTGAAACTGCCAGACACATACCTAACAATCTCTTCACAGCCTTGAGGCATTTTTTCTTTTAACACGCTAGCCTGAGCAGCTTCGCTAGCAATAGTTTCAACTATCTTAAAGCCATCACCAGGCAATCTTAATGGAGGAAGACTACTCCATTTCATTTTAATTCTAGTGATGATGGCATCATGAATGTCTGTCCATGGAGGTGGGTTCTTTCCCAATAACTTATTTAATTCTAACCGATCTTCAGCAAGCTTATAATAAAACCCAGCAATATAATTGACCAAACCCAGAAACTTCTATAATTCTTTGAGATTGGTTACCTGAAGATTCTGAATCCTGCTGAGGATGTGCAGCTGAGCCTCCATCTTCCCCCCTAGGAGAAGCTTGATGCCAATAAAAATAATTTTCTCTTGTGCAAAATAGCATTTAGTTGGATTTACAGCAAGGCCTTGTTCCTGACAAATCATTAGAAACTGTTGCAGATGATTAAGGTGCTAGTTCATATCCTGACCAAATACAAGGAAAGTTAATCTCTTATTGCATTCATAGTTATAGTTTTTGTGTAACTATATCCATTCATGAGTTCAGAAGTAATTTTTATCTGTATTGCTCTCTGTATGGCTCCTTGTATTGCTCTTACCATCATTCCTATGCCATAAGTCCTTGTCTGTAAGTCTCGTTGTTAAGCCGTGGAAGGTGTTGTTAGGGCAGTCTTGAGGTAGTAATCTAGTAATTCGAGTGTAGGTTAGAGCGTAGATTCGAGTGCAGGATATGGACAGAGCTTCTACTTCTGGATCGGGTATGGCTCCCGAAGACCATACTAAGGATCGTAATGCTGAGGTTAGCTTCACAAACTTCTTTGTTGATAATGAAACTACTTTCTCTATGCTAGAACATTCTGGTAATGCTTTAGATGAAAATTTGTCACAAAATAGATTCTTGAACGAAGAATTCAAAGTGCCTAAGATTAGACCATCAGAAATTTACAGTGATATTCCTAGTAGTTTAGTTGATATGTTCAATAGGTCTAGAGGTTTAAAAGATTGGTTTGGCTATAAGTCTGCTCAAAAATATCATGTTGCCACACTCCAACATGTTGTCATAGGTGGATCTGAAGGAAAGTTGAAACTTTTCTCAGAAACAGAAATTGGTAAATATCAAAAGCAAGCTATAGCTAGCTCTGATAATCCTTAGTTTATGCATCTGTCATATGTTAGAATAGGTGTCACAGGTCATTATAGAAAAGGTCTTCCTATTATTATTTAATATGATGCTTAAAGATGTGAGGTTTTACATGTTATCCCATGCTTTACTTAGATGTGCATGCGATTCCATGGGAGAAGGATCGCTTTACATAGATTGTCTTTTGGATTTCACAGTAAGCCTTAAGGATGGTAATCTAAATGATGTCCTTACTTATCAATTCAAAACAATGAATCTTTTTATGAAGAATATGTCTATTGACCATTCCTTAGTATTTCTGGTTCATTACCGACTCTATAATAAGGTCATCCCTTTAATGCTAAATCCTAGACGAGCCCAAGGAATCTGTTAGGACAGGAAAATTTAAAATTTTCTTGTATTGTCACTTCTCCATATATGACCGAATCATAAAACATTTCACCCAAAAAATCATAAATACATGCCATAAAAAGTCAATGACCAAAAATAAAAGGGCTTAAAATCCATACTATCGGCAAGACTTTACTGTTACTTATGCAGATCCATGAGAAACTAATAGAAATAACTATCAGTGTGAAAACAAGGATCGAAGAGAAGATTGCAAAAGTCATCGATGGAGGAAACTATACTGATGACCTTTCGTCAGGGAGAAAATATATCAGTCTTACCGATCGGTATGACTAAAAGCTATCGGGTAACACTTTGAAGATCATCTCGACTGTATACATCATACCGATAGAGTATTTCGGTGAAACTCTCACCGAGCATCCCATGGAATTAAAAGGAATAGTGGTCATGGGCAAGAGATGAACATTGAGATGAAATATTTATGAGATCTCAATACCCCGATGTCTCAGTGAATAACAAAAGGTATTTTGGCATAACTCACACCGATGTATATGATAGATAAGAACCATCGGCAAAGCTAAACAGATCAGAACGAAATTTATATGTCTTACCGATTCACAAGTCACAGCGATAAAAGTCTCGGTGACACTTCGTGAAGTTCTCTCCGATAAAGAACATAAAATGGCCATCGGGGAGATAACCATGATCGGGTGACTTAAAAAAGATTACCTTGATGACATATCTCACTCCGATAGAAATGAGGATTACACTCATTGATAAGAAGTCTTATGAATAATCATATCGGTAACACATTATGAAAGTCTTTCCGATCCAGGGTATAAAGGGCTATCAGGTAAACATAAATATGTTATCCCGATGGCATAGATCACCCCGATAACAGTGATAATCACATACATCAATGAGACTCTCACCGATAGTCACATCGGTAACACTTAACATATCGGAAAGGAATATCAATCACATAGCGATGAAAGAGGTCATGCCAATGGCAATTGTGCCCACTTTCATATCGGATATGGTATGGACATCTCATGCTGATACGTTTTAGTATAATGTCAAGGAGAAAATTGGAGGGTTATAGCGATTGATTATTCGCGCCATAAAGAGATATTAAAATCACCCAAACATTATGAATATCATGCCGATGAAAGGAGTTATGACGATGTGACATTTCACAATGATCAAGGGAATTGAAATGCTCGAGCAATTAAATGCAAATAGCGATTAAATCCTCTAGGATCATTATAATTAAAATCAACAGAGTTGATTGAGAAGAAACTACAGGGGAAATTTAAAGCACAAACAGGGGAATTCGATCATAGCCATCGATGATAGGTACATACATAAAAACCTCTGTGTTATAGCCTATAATTTGATTTTCTATCAAGGATTGAAAATGGAGACTCCGGGAAAAGGAAAGGGCAGAAAATCACAAGGGGATACGAGTAAACCTAAGAAGCAGAAAATTGATAAAACCCCTGAGGAGAAAACAAAGGATAGAAAACTCAATCAAGATTTCATTGATCAATTGCCAGGGTCAACTCCAAAAGCAAGAAGATCCGCTCAACTTAGGGCAGAAGTAGAAAAATTGGAGGACAAATGTAAACACCTAGGGAACATTTGGACCCCAATAAGAGGGTATGAACTTTTCAAATTCCACCACAATAGAAGATTTAGGAATTCTCATGTGTCAAACCCATGGCATTTGAATTTGGGTAAATTAGTTGTGCCTGACGTGTTCCTGAATGTTGAACTCCTCTGAATTCTTGCTAAACAATATAAGCCAAGTCTGAAGGCTATATGCAACCCATAAGGGGAGCCTGTTATGCACTTATCAAAAAATGCCATCTATGAAATATTCGACTTGGATGATTTATGCACTGTCCCCATTATTTATGAGGATTTAGAAAAGGAATATTGGAGAATGGATACAACCTACAATGGATGGAGGTTGCCTATTCATAGGCCTAGAGCAGAGGGAGAATTGGTGCCCGTCAATGAAGATGATGGTCCTCCTTTTCATGTATCAATATTTGAGCCCTACATACAACATACCTATTATTCTGTGGGCCAGGTCCTAGGATTAGAGGTCCCTGAATTTATGACAATCCCTTTGATGGTCATAGCTACTGATATCCAATGCCACAATGAAAGGAAGTTCGATTATGCTGCTTATCTTGCTAATAGAATGGACTCTGGTCTGACTGTAATAAAAAACAATGCCCCGGCAAGTTCTTTTGAGCATTACTCACTTCTTATGCACATGGTGCTCTATTATGGCCAAGAAGTGGGGTTGTGGCCAAGTGAATTCAAAGTTGTTCTTGCAGACTAGAAGGGACATAAGTTACCAATACAGATATGGACCAAGATATGGGACAGCAGATATGCCCATTCTAGCTATGTGCAATTTGAAGAATATTGTGTAAAAGTGATGTATAGAAATTTCAGTCACCCTTGTGAATATTCAATCTCAAGTGAGATAAAAAGGTTCCTTAGACCTAAAGATTTTGGTGGTCCCCCTACTGTCATTCATAATTGGGGAGATTGGTATTGTTTTGAAGATGCCACCATGGTTAGAGTGTATGGTTTTGAGGACACTCTGTTCATCTTACCTAAAACTGTCCCTGACAGAATTGCTTACTTAGAAATAGTTAGGCAAATGCATTGTTCAAATGTAATGCATCTTAGCTCCCATGATAAATAATCTTTCATGCCTAGCACTCAGTGTTTTGGAGATTTCACTGTGGTTTCCAAAGAAGGCTATAATCTTATCCTAGATAAATTGATGCACTACAATATGAGGTGTGCTGATGTAAGAAAAGGGTTTGATCTTGAAGGCTTTATTGACTCTGCTCAGAGGAAGAAAAACCTCAGTGGATACACACACATCCCTTATCCACACGATGATGTCATCAGAAACCTGGAAGAGGCTGAGGTGGAGTTGGTGGTGGAAAAATATAACAGGGATCTAGATGAGAAAAGAAAATAGCTGGCAAAAATTGAGGTAGTATCTTCTGGAGATGAAGAACCAGCAAGGCAAGAGGAACCACAGGACAAAACAATAAAAATGTCCAAAAGAAAGATGCAAGAATATCAGCCTCCTATCATAATACATGATGAGGAGGGGTCTACTGAAGAAGACCCACATCAAATGGCTTATGATTCTTTTATTTTGGATGACAAATTTATTCATTCAAAAGAGTTTAAATCATTTTTGTATAAATGCAAAGGGAAGGAAATCAGAGAGTCAGTGGATGATGTCTCTGCTAACAATGAGAGACAATTACTTGATATGCTAAAAACAATAGTGGATAATGAGCTGCAGGATATGACCCCTAGTAGGGGCAGACAATTGCTCAAAGATGCAGGAGTAATGATCTTTCCTGGCCTTGATTTGAATTCTGCTTTAGTCTTTGACAGTTTTTTGAATAATACAGATGATAAGTATAAGTTCACTCCAGATGGTGTCAATGAAGTATATATGGGCACCAAATATAATAATGATGAAAATTCATTAATGATATGGGCCCTATATCCTCCTCATAAAAGACAGTAATTATAGACACTGAGAAAACTTTTGGCCATGTCATGACTCTTAAAGTAGGAGAGACTGATCCTTTGATATTTGCAGACATTGGCATCAATGTTGCAAAGCTAAATAAAGCACAGGCTCAGATGTTGATTAAGGAAAGAGATGAGTATAAACTGAGTTGTGAGAGGTTGACAAAAGAAAATGATTATTTAAAGGATGCTGTTAAGAGTACCTTCGGAGGATCAACAAAGAGGTTAACCCAGGATGAAAGTTCACAGAGCACCCAAGCATTATCCATAGATCAAGTAGCACAAATTCAGATGGATACACTTGTTACAGTACTCCAGAGCAGGCATGCCAACATGGTGCATTGGTTGAATCAATTTTGGGATAATTTTTCTCAAAATTATAAAGCAATTCAAGAACATGAAAGGCTTGAAAAAAGGTTGCAGGAGAAGCTAAATGAGAAGCAAGGTAAGGATACTTCTGACATTGCAGGTGCCTCCAATGTAACAGAGTTGATCGAGCAACGTCAAAAATACTATGATCAACTTAAAACTGATGCCAAGGAATGTGCTGAAGCTTCAAAAATAGGAGTGCCTTCGTTATTCAAAAGTGATAAAGAACTAAAAATAAAAGAAGAGTGGAGCAGTGACTGTCAAGCTATATTAAATGAAGCTTTAGGAGCTCTTAAAGACAAAGATTCTGCATTCGGGGAGGCCTGCAGACATTTGGAGAAGATGGTCACGATGGATGTGGTTACAAGGAATGTAATTGAATTTACTGATTCCCATCATAGCCAGGAGTACATAGATCATGTTGCTAAACTATACTTGTGGTTGAATAGAGCCTAATCGTGGTTATGTTATGATTGTTAATCTTGTTAATTTCCCAAAAAACTTCTTGAAGAGTTATGCCTCTTCACAAGAATGTCTATATAAGTTCAAACATTTGATGTTGAAAGATGATCAGCAGTAGAATATAATATATACAGTTTACAATGTTCTCAAAAGACTATGTTGCAAGTTTATTATTAAAGAAGTAAATTAGAGTTCTCTGATCTTGTGGTTTTATTCGGGCATCAATTGTTTGTTAAAGTTACTCAATTGTGTGGTTGTGTCTAGTTCTATATTTCCTTGTTATTCAGATTAATATATCAAGTATATATTTAATTTGTCAATACACATTTGCTGCAGCTGTGTGGTTTGATTAATTGGTTTCCATAATAGGAATTAAAATCCTCCTGATCAGTCACAGTAACCTGGAAGTATTAGTTTGGATTACTAAGAAGAACTATATAATTAGGATTGCCATTCTATCTCCAAGTTGATATTATCATTTATTCTTACTATTGGTTAACAGATTTGTCCTTATTCTGAAAATAATTTATTCTGACTCTATACCCTTCCTTTGAAGAACAAATGAGTTAAGCAATAAATGGGTGAACCTTTTAAATTAGTTCCCCTTTGAATTTAGGTACAGGTCCCTTTAAGATTTTCAACGAATTTAACCTATTCAACTATCCACATGCACTTTTAACCAAAAAATGCTTAAGGCAGACTAACATTCATACATAACCATGTTATGAATGCGATAGATTTATACAGTAACAATGAATAATAGGGTGCACAGATCCTATTTTTGGTACATTTAAATATATGAATACATTCACACAAGCTTGCTAAACCAATAAATAATAAAACACATATGACGAGTTGTCCAAATAAAGAACAATTACCAGATGAAAGGAGATTTCACACAGAAAACCTAATTCCATACATTCAGATGCACGAATCCAAATAAGCAGTAAATGTTTCTTCTTCTCATTCACAGATGAGAATTACTCAGACCATCATCACATAATGTAAAATTATGAACAGTTTAGCCAAAAACTTCCTTCTTCTCTCTCTTTTTTTTAAACTTTTGTCTATTCCCCAAGATTTCAGAAACCTATAAATATAAATGCCTTAATCATGTCCATGAGTAAATTAAACCCAGAGTTAACATAACTCTGACCCATACGGGATTTAGTTTTTTTTTAAACAACTGAATAAAAAGATCAAGATGCTGAAAATAACATGATAAAGGAACTGAAATAGAGAAAACGAGCCAATGAGGTCATGACTGGGACGACGGGTTTGTATCTCTGGATTTGTTATCGGTGGCCTCGGAAGCACGTTGAGTCTTCCATTCCTGAAAAGCAGCAACGAATTCCTAAATCTTTGGGAAGTTAGGAATACCGATATGCTTCATTCTTAACTTCCAAACCTCCTTTTCCCTTTGCATTTTACCAAATTTTTCTTTGTGTTCCGGAAGTGCGTCGATGCAGAGGTAAAGTAGTGATTCAACTTTAGAAATTCTAGAGAAGTCTTCAATTAAAACATTGTCATTTTCTCTGATGAAGTTGATTTTATCTTTGAAAGATTGGACCACTGCATCGACGTCTTCCACTGGTTTTCCATCATCTTTAATGTATTTAATATCAATACATTGCAAGTCATTTTGCAACGATTAAGTGAATTTTGTTATTTCCTTAATTAACTTTGAGAGTTCAAAACGACCTTGCCGGGATACGGAGTTCCTCCATTCAATATTCTTTTTGTTCACATAAAACAAGTCCTCGTCCAAACCATTCAGGCTTTTCTTTGTCAAAAACATCACCAGCCCATATTTTTGAACTTCATCCATCTGGTTTATAACATTCGTCCACTTGCCCTCATCTTTCGCCCAAACAGCGACCTGTGCTTTGAAATCTTCAACGGTGGCAGTAGTTAGGTCATATATACCCTTTAGCTCACGGATGTATTCAGTTCCTTTCTGCTCAATGTTATCCAACCAACTGTTAAATGTTTTTGTCACCATTTTGCTTCTATGAACCTGATCTAACATCTTTTGGTTGACAGGTGATTTCGGGTCAAAAGACAGGGGAAGCTGTGAGATCGGCTGCGGGTTAGGGTTGTTAATGGCCTCAATGTACTCTGCCATTGAACGCAGAGTTTGTTTCAGCTCCTTCTTGTCCTTTTCATCTTTCCATGTTCAACTGACCATCCTCTTAGTAGAAGCTTCGAGGTGGTGGACATCTGCAGCTCTGGAGGCAGTACCGAGATCCACTTTCTCCATAGTGAAATCATGCACTGTTGGATCCTGCACCTCTTCCTCTGTCACTGGCCTAGCAATTTCAGCACTCCAGTTACCAGTGCTTGGATCAATATTTATTCTGGATGTCGTCTTGAGTCTCTTAGACTTGTGGGTTTTCCCCAAACATTTGCTTACCATGTCCTCCAAGGGGACAACAAAAGGAATCACTTTTTTCTTATCAGAAATAGAACTTTCTAGCCATTTTGGTGCATGGGCTGAGGTTATCTTCTTGGGGTTCACTTCATCAAAGGATTTATTTGAAATCATTAATATTTTAGGGGTCTCCAGAACGGCCTCTGACTGTAACCCAGTGTCAACCTGCTCTGTTCTGTTTGGGCTTAGCTCCTTGTCACCCATAGGTCCTTCTGAATCTTCTTCTGAATTCAAATCAACAACTATTGTTTCAGAAGCTTGTTTCTTTCTTTTTCCTTTAGTCCTCAACCTGGTAACACGAGATGGTAGAATATCTGTGAGGACTCTTCTGGATCTCTTAGTGATAGGGCTTCTCTCAGTTGATGGCTTTGAAGCACCTGCACCACAGATAGCAAGAGGTTGATTAGAAGACTCTATGGGAAGTGGTGATCCAACCATTGAAGAGATTTGTTGGACATTTTTATCCTGAAGTTCTCCCTGTCTCTTTTCTCTCAGCCATTTCTCAGTTCTTCTTATTACTGGAAGAGTTTTAACTTCAATTCTGTCTTCTTCCCTTTTGCTCCAGTCCACTCTGGAATGGGTAAGTGTTTTACTTTTTCAAACTGTGGATCAACCACCTATTCTCCATCATCAGAAATTCTAGAAATATCCATGTTTAAATTGAGTGTAATTATTTGCCCCAAAGACAACCTACACCACAACCTTCTTCTGACCTCGAATTCATCTGGGCAGTCTTCCTAGTAATCCTCCAGTTTAGGAAGGTGTGAATGCCCTGTTCCAAAATCTAGGTTCTCTCTGACAAATCTTTTACTGTCAAATTGAGACCTGGCAGTGAAGGATTGAAAATTGAACCTTTTGAGGTTCACCTCCAAATTCAAGGCATCAGATTTTGAATGGCATGAATAATGCCCAAGTTCAACAGGAAAAGAAATACCACAACCCCTTTTTGATGGAAATTTCTTATCAACATGTGCCAGTTGCCTACATACCTCCATCAGCACAAAATGATCAAACACATATCTAGGTAACTTCACAAGTTCACCATCAAATCCTCCAACTCTAATATAAGTGAACTCAGAAAATTGGATGAAGAAGCTACCATAGATACTGATCAGTTGCATTGCTTCACTGGACATTCTCTTACCTAGGTTCCCTGCCAATTCATAAGTCATTTTCCCAGTGAAGACATCATTAACCCTTTTGTAATTTTCATAGCAATTCTTTCTCTACAACTATGAATAATATTCATAAATTTTACTATTTTCAGCTATGGGTGCATGGGGTAGGTCAAACCAATCTCTTGTAGATGCTAGACAATAGAATAGGTACGAAGACATATAAAAATCTCTGTTGCCCAGACAATTGCTCAAACTCTAATGTAGACAGTTAGCCACTATTTCGGCCCAATCCAAATATTGTTCTCCTTGAAGGATGACTTGTATGAAAAAGTACATCCAATCTTCCCAATAATAGGCATGCTGATTGCCTCTTAGTCTGTGTAACAATACTACAATATCCCTTACTTCTTTTATCAAATGATCTCTGGTAAGTGGCCTGGGCAACCTTGAACCGCCCTTCTAAAATTTTAGCAGCCAGTTCCTTGCTATTACACTTTTGTAAGTTGGTCTTTTCCTTGAGAAATACCCATTGGAGACAGTAATGTCAAGGCTGGAATACGCCTCCTTAGGCGGTATCTTCATCACAGACATGAGGGTTTGTCTGTTGACATAAAATAACACATCCCTGTTTGTATTTCTGACACATCTGTCCTGGGGGTCGTACCTATTCATACACTCTTGAACCAATTCTGGGCACAGTATAGCTTGAGGAAAGGCTGCGGCTTCAATTAAGCTGCTATCTACAATTTTCTTCATTGTAGGGGTTTGAACAGGATTTCTAGCTCTTACTTTAAATTCCTCTAAATCATATTGAACCAATGCAGTATCTCCAAATTTCGAGTGAGAATAAGTAAGGCTAGGACCATGTTCATCCCCCAAACATGTAGATTTCAAAGACATAGTTGGAAGATTACAATAAAACACTTAGAATTTTGAAAACAACAGAAATTCCAGAGATTCTTCTTTCCAGCATAAGAACTAGGAATAGCATATGGGAAATAGAACTCACCTTCAAGATATCTGAATTCACTATGAAAACTTGAATAAAAAGAGCCTTACACTTCCGGCGCTATCCTCCTCCGCGTTGCACAGTATGTTAACTTGCTAAACTTGGCTTGTTCTTGGTTAATAATGGCATTAACCAGAATGAATAATTATCGCTCGGAACAAAACGTGCCAAAAATATTTGAAAAGACGTGAACTCTGATTTCTTCATTAATAGAAAGTAGTATTCATGCGCCATCATGAAGTATAATGAGTATCCGTAGTCTCCGCTAAATTAGAGCTCTTGGTCTCATAATGAGTTTCTGACATAATTTCCTCCAACTTTCCCGCTAAATTTGACTTAGAAAGCCGTGGGAACAAACGGGACCAAAATCACCAAACCTTTGAACTATTGAACCATTGAACCTTTAGGATGTGGTTCAATGCGTTGGTTCAATATGGTGGTTCAAACATGCCAATCAAACCATATAGATAAGCAAAGGAGTGACTTACTGAAACAGAAACTTAACTCATGAACCGTTGAACTTGAAAAGACATGGTTCAATACGAAGGTTCAAAGATGCAAGGGTTATGTAAACCAAAAAAAGTTACGTGGCTTTGGTAAAAGGTTTCCAATTATGAAATAGTGAACTCTTGAACCTTGAACCCCACTGCAGAGTACAAGCGGAAGGTTCAACGATACAATAATTACACAAGGTAACTGCGTGACCTGACTTATAAGAAGACAGAGTGTTGAACCTTAAGACTGTTGAACCATTGAACCTTGAACCCCACCATAGAGTACGAGCGAAAGGTTCAAGTTCAACCCGAAAGTTCAAAGGCGCATAAGACAAACAAAACAACAGCTTTCTTTATGAGACACTTAGACATAATGAACCATTGAACTTTGAACTTTGAGAATGGTTCAGGTTCAAAGGTTCAAACCTTAAGTAACCTTGTCTACAAAGACAACAAACAGATACAAATTGAAGGACCAAGAGCCGATTTATGAAACAAAGGCATGACCAAAAATATAACATGGTAAACTAGCTCTTGGCTCGGGAAATATTACCAATGAATAAATAAATAAGGGGCGACTCAAAAGGTAACATTGGCTCTGACTGGGGACTGCATTTTATGACAAAATGCAGTAGACTCAGAAGCTCTGGTTTCGCAGAAAAAAGGAAAATAGAGAAGAAAGGAAATAGAACGGGACAAAACAAAAACGGGAAAGGAAAACACAAAACCAAACAAGAGGGAAGACTATGTACAAAACAAGGGACCCTGTTTACAGACAATACAGCTTGAGATCCTGTCGATTATAGCACAGGGGTAAAATAGTTCCATCAGGATATTCCAATTTAAAAGAATTTGGATCCAATACCTGGTGGATCTTGAAAGGCCCGCTCCAGAGCGAGTCAAATTTGCTATGTGCACCCTTTGGTTCTCTTCTTTTGTCCCACAGTAATACTTCATCTCCTTCCATAAACCTCCTGGGTCTTGTTTTTCTGTCAAAAAATTCTTTAACCTTGGCCTGATGCACAGTAATTCTGTCAACCAACTCATTTCTCTCTTCTTCAATCTTAGTCAGATACATAATCCTCTTCTCCAGGGAATCTTGGAAATACTGATCCTCAATTACACTTTGCAGCTTGGCTGTAGATAGCTCTAGAGGTAAAAATAATTGAGCACCTATCCCATAAACTAATTCAAAAGGTGCCATCCCGATTGCTCTTTTCAGAGTTATTCTGTCGGCCCAGAGTGCTTCATACAACCTCTTATGCCAATCTCTGGGGTTGTCATTCACCAATTTCTTCATGATAGTAATCAGATTCTTGTTACTAGACTCAGCTTGTCCATTTCCTTGGGGATAGTAATCTGATGAATGGGAGAGAGATATACTATGTTCATAATAGAAAGAAGTCATTTCACCTTTGAGAAACTGGTAGCATTGTCTGCTACAATCTTCTGGGGCACACCAAATTGTACCAAAATATTTTCTTTGAGAAAATTACAAATCACCTCCGAAGTTGTTCTTTTAACAGGGACTGCCTCAACCCATTTTGTGAAATAATCTGTTGCTGTTAAGATGTGGGTATGCCCTGCACTTGAGGGGGGTGAGATAGGTCCAATAAAATCTAATCCCCATTGTTTAAAGGGTTCTTCAACAACAACAGGCCTCAAAGGTAGAGCTGCAAGTTGTGGCCTCCCTGAGAACATTTTATATTTTTCACAATTGGCCACCCATCTATATGCATCTTTAAACATCCCTGGCCAGTAGTAACAATTTCTGAGAATCTTGAAAGCTATAACTGAAGAAGAAAAATGTCCGCCACAAGCTTCATTGTGGAAAACTTCTAAGAGCTTATTCTGCTGCTCTTTATCTACACACCTCAAGAAAATTCCATCTAATCCTTTTTTATAAAGGACATCTCCCCAAATAACATATTTCGCAGCTTTTAGCTTCAGGTTTCTTTTCTCTTTAGGAGTTAGGTGATTAGGACAATCCCCATATGTAAGATAATGTGCCACATCCATAAACCATGGGTCCACAAGTTTACCAATAAAACTGTGGGGAGTCCTTCTCGTTCTTGTTCTTTGTTCTCAGCAATCAACTTACATAAACCTTGACCCCTGATCAGCTTAGTAGGCTTAATTTCCAGATCATATTCCTGAATTTTAGCAACCCACGTTGCTCTATTGTTTAATCCCACTTCTTGCTGAGTCAAAATACTTTTCACAACTGAATTTGGAACAAATACAACTGAATGGGAATGAAGTATATAATATCTGAACTGTTTAACAGCTTTAACCACTGCGAAAGCTTGTTTTTCAACCAAAGAATATTTTAGCTCATGCTTTTTAAGGGGAATGCTCATAAAAGCTATGGGAACCTCTTCATCCGATTCATTTTTCTGTAACAAAATACCTGACATGGTGTGTTCCAAAGCATAGCAGTAAATAATAAAATCCTTTTGAAAATTAGGATTTACCAAAGTGGGGGTGTTTGCAATCACTTCCTTAATGTCCTCAAATGCCTTCTTAGCAACTTCATTCCACTTGAAAGGTTGTTTCTCGCTCATCATCCCAACAATGTGTTTTGTAATCTCAGTAAAGTCAGGAATGAACCTCCTGAGAAAATTGATTTGACCAAAGAAGGACTTGACTCCAATCCTATTTGAAGGGAGACTAAGCTGTTGAATTGCCCTAACCCTCTCTGGATCAATTCTAATTCTGTCTTTTGAGACTAGGTGTCCCAACAATTTTCCCTCAGTCACACAGAAAACTGACTTCTTGGGATTGAGTGAGATGCCATGGCTTCGACACCTTTGCAATACAGACTCCAGATCTCTCAAGTGATCTTCTCTATTTTTGGAAAAAATAGTCAGATCATCAAGGTAAATAACAATAATTCTGTTCTTCAGGTCTCTAAAAGATGAATCCATTGCCCGCTGAAAGGTTTCTCCTGCATTAATCAAGCCAAAGGGCATTCGACTATAGGTAAAAGTTCCTTGAGGTGTGGTGAAAGCAGTCTTATGTTGGTCTTCTGCAGCTACACCTATCTGATTGTAACCTGAGAAACCATCCAGCATAGACATCATTTCAGATCCGGCAACTGTCTGCAAGATGTGGTCCATCATAGGCAAGGGATAGTTATCTTTTAGGCTGCCCTGGTTCAAATTCCTGAAGTCAACACAGATTCTTATTTATCCATTCTTCTTTCGTACTGGAACAATATTTGCCACCCAAGTGGAGTGATGGATTGGATAAATAATTCTAGCTTTCAACATCTTATCAATCTCCTTAAAAATAGCTTCAGCAACTTTGGGGTTATAATTCCTTAGCTTTTGTCTGAATGGAGTTGCATTTGCTTTCAAAGGAATATGGTGTTGAAACTGTCCATGTCTAAAATTTTTGAGATCATCATAGCACCAGGCGAAAACATCTTTGTACTTGATTAACAATTTAATCAGCTTGTTTTTCTCCTCTAAAGAACAGCACCTACCAATGGATACCCATTTAGGATTAGCTTTATCCCCAATATTTATCTTGTCATAATCCTCTGCTTTGTCAGGAATATAGGGAGGTTTGCCTTTAACATATTCATCTCTTCAAGAAAACAGATGTTCCAAAGAGACCAGCCCTTTAGGGATTTTGTTTCCCTTTAACTGAATCATGTCATCTCTTGGATTAATCCCAGGGTGAGGACTGAATTCTTTACACTCTGCTTCGGAACCTTCAAAATAGGTCCCCAGGAACATTTCAGCATTTTCTAAAAACTTTCTGATCTGATTATCACTTTCAAAAACTTGCCAGTTCTTGGCATTGTCGGGGACATTAGGACGATATATCATTTCTATTCTATAAGAATCTTTTTTGAAATCCAGATGCGGCAAAAGGAGAGAAGCTGATGCTGCTAAAGAATCTGCTCGTGAGTTTTGATCTCTAGGAATTGTTTCAATAGAGAAGGCATCAAAATATTCAATCTCATCCCATACCCTATTTCTGTAATGCCTTACTCTCTCATTCTTAACAGAAAAGATCCCCCTTACCTGTTTCACAATTAGTTCAGCATCACCCTTCACCTTAAGTACCTTCACACCCTTTCCTTTAGCTTTGAATAACCCAAGCAGTAAAGCTTCATATTCTGCAGTATTATTGGTGTTTTTGAACTCTAGCTTAAAAGAATAAGAAAAAATTTCACCTTCAAGTGAGATCAACACAACTCCAGCCCCTGAACCAGCAGTAGCACAACTGCCATCAAATTCCATAACCCATAAATCATCAGAGTGTATAGACCTTTGCATTAATTCTTCTTTGGGATCTAAATCACGCTCTGTTTAGAGGAGAGAAAATAGTTGCCAAATTCACATTCCTCAAACAAAATCTGGGCCTTGGGATCATCAGAGGGGTAGACAGTGAACTTGCACTTGGGCTCAGGTTCCAGCTTCACTTTCTGCTTCCCCACTAGGATTGTGGCCTTTGACCAATCCAGTTTAATTTGTCCACCCAAATCCTTGCAAAACGTCCTACTCAAAAGCATTCCATAACTGGTAGGGATGTCTGCTACTAGAATAGTCAATTTCACCCTTTTGTCAGGGTAAGCTGCAAGAGCGACTCGTGCATCCTTAATCTGCCCAAGCAAGGAAACCTGTTTTCCATCCATAGAATAACATCTACCAAATGTTTTTGTGAGTGATAACCCTAGGGATTTAGCCACAGAGGAAGGCATAATGTTGTCAGAAGCTCCTGAATCTATAATGCAGTTACTAAGTTTATGGCCATTGATAAACAAAGACACATAGAAAGGATTGGGTTTCAAATCAGTATAAGGAGCATTAGTTGATGAATTGGGAGTCATTTTAGGGGCAGACAAGGATGACTCAGACGAGGAAGCAAATAGTTTGGCAATGGGGGATTCAGTATCAACCTCCAATTGATTCTCAAATTCAGTTTGTGCAGGACTACCCTTAACATGTTTAACTAATTTGTCAAGTTCAGTAGGTTTCAACTTGAGATACTCAATAGGAGAAATTTGGATTTTTGCAGACTTACAGAAATCTACAATATCAAAAGAAGCATCTAGATCATTTTTATGTAGCAATCTATTTTCCTGAGCTTTCAAATTAGCATCATGAATTCTAGTTAAAGGCTCCTTACCTTTGCCAGGTACTTCTTGAGTATTAGAGGGTCTCATATTCCTCTGACTCCTAGTGAGCACGGCGCATGAAGGATCTTCAAGGGTTACCAATATTTCACCTCCCCTTTCTGAATCAGATTCATATTCCAGGAAGTGTATTTCAGAGTCGCCAGGTTCCTCAAAGTTCCTTTCTTCTTCTGTGGATTCCCCTAGCATATCTTGAGTAGCAGTCATCTGAGTGTACCTGAGCATTTCTGGGCAAGAATTTCCATCATGTTCGGTAGTCAAGTGAAAAATACACATGTTTCCCCTCCCAGGAGGAGCTTCAATAGCTAGTCTTGGCTGTGCTGATGTCAGGGGTAAAGCTCTACCAGTATTTGCTTGTTGATTCAAATTCCTTTTGCTTATATCTTGATACGGTTGTTGAAAGGGGGCACCAGTTTTAGGTAGTTGCCTCTTTAAGGCAATCATATCATTCACCAACCTTTGCACTATAGGATCTGTAGATCATGAGGGCTGGGCATTTGGCACCCAAACCTCTCTCTTCCATTTACCGGCCATAATGAGGTCATCTTCCAACCTGACTGCTAAGGCTTGTGCAGCTGGTAAATCAGCAATTACACCTCTCCTGAGATGGAAGCTAATATTAGGAGGCATAGAATTCACAAAGAAACATTTTTTATTTTCATCAGACGGTCTTTTAGTAGCAGGGATTTTGTTTACAATTCTATTAAATTTAGCCACGAACTCCCTCATAGGTTCATGAATCTCTTTCTTAAGCTGAGTTAGTTGTGCAAGGAGTTAATGCTCGTCCTCTGCACTTTTGAACCTATTTTCAAAAGCAGTCTTCATTTCATTCCAATTTGAAATTGAGGAATCAGTTAGGTGATAGAACCATTGCGCCGCAGTGTCAGTCAAAGTCTGCACAAAGAGCCTTATGGCAACATCTTGGTGTTGTACACCTAACACACTACATGCTGCTGCAAAAGCACACAAATGTTCTTCTAGTGATTGTTTACCGTCTCCGTTGAACCTAGGCAAATGTTCTCTTGCATTTTTAGGTAAAGGATTTAGGTTAGCCCCTAGGTTCAAAGGCCCTATGGCTGCTCCCCAAGGTTGAGCCATGGGTAGAAAGTTTATAGCTAAGGGGATAACGGTGCCTGAAAGGGTTAAAGCTTGACAGACAGGGGAAGTAGCAGGTTTGGGAGGGCTAGGGGGTCTACTTCTAGCTCTTCTTGCATGAGTAGGGATATAAGGAAAATTAAGATTTTGCAGTGCTTGAAAGGTAGGGTCCTCAACTCCCTCTCTTCTCGAAGACCTGCTATATGGTCTAGAATCCAGCTTAAAATATTGAGGCTGGATAGGCAGTTATTGATTTCTTTGCTGTTCTTGATTTCTTTGTGCTTCAAGGACTTGGTTTCTTGCTGCGTTTCGTGCCTGCCTTCTTCTCTGCCTAAGTAACAGCAATCTCAGGTTATCAGCCAATTCCTCTTCTTGTTCTAATACTCTGCTTGCTCTTCTGTAATCTTCACTATTCTGACGAGTACGCCAAGCAAGGGTATTCAACTGGCCAATAATGTCTTCCTGCTCGTCTTGAAATCCAAGATTGGGTTGCAGAACAGGAATTATGTTTTCGTGTGGAAGCACCATTGTTGCTTCATATTCAGGCAACCAATCTTTAATTAATGATTTTATTTATATTTCCCCAGTAGAGTCACCAAAAACTATTGGTTAACAGATTTGTCCTTATTCTGAAAATAATTTATTCTGACTCTATACCCTTTCTTTGAAGAACAAATGAGTTAAGCAACAAATGGGTGAACCTTTTAAATTAGTTCCCCTCTGAATTTAGGTACAGCTCCCTTTAAGATTTTCAACGAATTTAACCTATTCAACAATCCACATGCACTTTTAACCAAAAAATGCTTAAGGCAGACTAACATTCATACATAACCATGTTATGAATGCGATAGATTTATACAGTAACAATGAATAATAGGGTGCACAGATCCTATTTTTGGTACATTTAAATATATGAATACATTCACACGAGCTTGCTGAACCAATAAATAATAAAACACATATGACGAGTTGTCCAAATAAAGAACAATTACCAGATGAAAGGAGATTTCACACAGAAAATCTAATTCCACACATTCAGACACACAGATCCAAATAAGCAGTAAATGTTTCTTCTTCTCATTCACAGATGAAAATTACTCAGACCATCATCACATAATGTAAAATTATGAACAGTTTAGCCAAAAACTTCCTTCTTCTCTCTTTTTTTTTTTAAACTTCTGTCTATTCCCCAAGATTTCAGAAACTTATAAATATAAATGCCTTAATCATGTCCATGAGTAAATTAAACCCAGAGTTAACATAACTCTGACCCATACGGGATTTAGTTTTTTTTTAAACAACTGAATTAAAAGATCAAGATGCTAAAAATAACATGATAAAGGAACTGAAATAGAGAAAATGAGCCAATGAGGTCATGACTGGGACGACAGGTTTGTATCTCCAGATTTGTTATCGGTGGCCTGGGAAGCACGTTGGGTCTTCCATTCCTGAGAAGCAGCAATGAATTCCTGAATCTTCAGGAAGTTAGGAATATCGATATGCTTCATTCTTGACTTCCAAACCTCCTTTTCCCTTCGCATTTTACCAAATTTTTCTTTGTGTTCCGGAAGTGCGTTGATGCAGAGGTAAAGTAGTGATTCAACTTTAGAAATTCTGGAGAAGTCTTCAATTAAAACATTGTCATTTTCTCTGATGAAGTTGATTTTATCTTTGAAAGATTGGACCACTGCATCGACGTCTTCCACTAGTTTTCCATCATCTTTAATGTATTTAATATCAATACATTGCAAGTCATTTTGCAACGATTGAGTGAATTCTGTTATTTCCTTAATTAACTTTGAGAGTTCAAAACGACCTTGCCGGGATATGGAGTTCCTCCATTCAATATTCTTTTTGTTCACATATAACAAGTCCTCATCCAAACCAGTCAAGCTTTTCTCTATCAAAAACTTCGCCAACCCATATTTTTGAACTTCATCCATCTGGTTTATTACATTTGTCCACTTGCCCTCGTCTTTCGCCCAAACAGCAACCTATGCTTTGAAATCTTCAATGGTGGCAGTAGTTAGGTCATATATACCCTTCAGCTCACGGATGTATTCAGTTCCTTTCTGCTCAATGTTATCCAACCAACTGTTAAACGTTTTTGTCACCATTTTGCTTCTATGAACCTGATCTAACATCTTTTGGTTGACAGGTGATTTCGGGTCAAAAGAAAGGGGAAGCTGTGAGATCGGCTGCGGGTTAGGGTTGTTAATGGCCTCAATGTACTCTGCCATTGAACGCAGAGTTTGTTTCAGCTCCTTCTTGTCCTTTTCATCTTTCCATGTTCGATTGACCATCCTCTTAGTAGAAGCTTCGAGGTGGTGGACATCTGCAACTCTGGAGGTAGTACCGAGATCCACTTTCTCCACAGTGAAATCATGCACTGTTGGATCCTGCACCTCTTCCTCTGTCATTGGCCTAGCAATTTCAGCACTCCAGTTACTAGTGCTTGGATCAATATTTATTCTGGATGTCATCTTGAGTCTCTTGGACTTGGGGGTTTTCCCCAAACATTTGCTTACCATGTCCTCCAAGGGGACAACAAAAGGAATCACTTTTTTCTTATCAGAAATAGAACTTTCTAGCCATTTTGGTGCATGGGCTGAGGTTGTCTTCTCGGGGTTCACTTCATCAGAGGATTTATTTGAAATCATTAATATTTCAGGGGTCTCCAGAACGGCCTCTGACTGTAACCCAGTGTCAACCTCCTTTGTTCTGTTTGGGATTAGCTCCTTGTCACCCATAGGTCCTTCTGAATCTTCTTCTGAATTCAAATCAACAACTATTGTTTCAGAAGCCTATTTCTTTCTTTTTCCTTTAGTCCTCAACCTGGTAACACGAGATGGCAGAATATCTGTGAGGACTCTTCTGGATCTCTTAGTGACAGGGCTTCTCTCAATTGATGGCTTTGAAGCACCTGCACCACAGATAGCAAGAGGTTGATTAGAAGACTCTATGGGAAGTGGTGATCCAACCATTGAAGAGATTTGTTGGACATTTTTATCCTGAAGTTCTCCCTGTCTCTTTTCTCTCAGCCATTTCTTAGTTCTTCTTATTACTGGAAGAGTTTTAATTTCAATTCTATCTTCTTCCTTTTTGCTCCAGTCCGCCTCTGGAATGGGTAAGTGTTTTACTTTTTCAAACTGTGGATCAACCACCTGTTCTCCATCATCAGAAATTCTAGAAATATCCATGTTTAAATTGAGTGTAATTATTTGCCCCAAAGACAACCTACACCACAACCTTCTTCTGACCTCAAATTCATCTGGGCAGTCTTCCCAGTAATCCTCTAGTTTAGGAAGGTGTGAATGCCCTGTTCCAGAATCTAGGTTCTTTCTGACAAATCTTTTACTGTCAAATTGAGACCTGGCAGTGAAGGATTGAAAATTGAACCTTTTGAGGTTCACCTCCAAATTCAAGGCATCAGATTTTGAATGGCATGAATAATGCCCAAGTTCAACAGGAAAAGAAATACCACAACCCCTTTTTGATGGAAATTTCTTATCAACATGTGCTAGTTGCCTACATACCTCCATCAAAACAAAATGATCAAACACATATCTAGGTAACTTCACAGGTTCACCATCAAATCCTCCAACTCTGATATAAGTGAACTCAAAAAATTGGATGAAGAAGCCACCATAGATACTGATCAGTTGCATTGCTTCACTGGACATTCTCTTACCTGGGTTCCCTGCTAATTCATGAGTCATTTTCCCAGTGAAGACATCATTAACCCTTTTGTAATTTTCATAGCAATTCTTTCTCTGCAACTATGAATAATATTCATAAAGTTTACTATTTTCAGCTATGGGTGCATGGGGTAGGTCAAACCAATCTCTTGTAGATGCTAGACAATAGAACAGGTACGAAGACATATAGAAATCTCTGTTGCCCAGACAATTGCTCAAACTCTGATGTAGACAGTCAGCCACTTTTTTAGCCCAATCCAAATATTGTTCTCCTTGAAGGATGACTTGTATGAAAAAGTACATCCAATCTTCCCAATAATAGGCATGCTGATTGCCTCTCAGTCTGTGTAACAATACTACAATATCCCTTACTTCTTTTATCAAATGATCTTTGGTAAGTGGCCTGGGCAACCTTGAACCGCCCTTCTAAAATTTTAGCAGCCAGTTCCTCACTATTACACTTTTGTAAGTTGGTCTTTTCTCTGAGAAATACCCATTGGAGGCAGTAATGTCAAGGCTGGAATACGCCTCCTTAGGCGGTATCTTCATCACAGACATGAGGGTTTGTCTGTTGACATAAAATAACACATCCCTGTTTGTATTTCTGACACATCTGTCCTGGGGGTCGTACCTATTCATACACTCTTGAACCAATTCTCGGCACAGTATAGCCTGAGGAAAGGCCGCGGCTTCAATTAAGCCGCTATCTACAATTTTCTTCATTGTAGGGGTTTGAACAGTGTTTCTAGCTCTTTCTTTAAATTTCCCTAAATCATATTGAACCAATGTAGTATCTCCAAATTTCGAGTGAGAATAAGTAAGGCCAGGACCATGTTCATCCCCCAAACACGTAGATTTCAAAGACATAGTTGGAAGATTACAATAAAACACTTAGAATTTTGAAAACAACAGAAATTCCAGAGATTCTTCTTTCCAGCATAAGAACTAGGAATAGCATATGGGAAACAGAACTCACCTTCAAGATATCTAAATTCACTGTGAAAACTTGAATAAAAAGAGCCTTACACTTCCAGTGCTATCCTCCTCCGCATTGTACAGTATGTTAACTTGCTAAACTTGGCTTGTTATTGGTTAATAATGGCATTAACCAGAATGAATAATTATCGCTCGGAACAAAACGTGCCAAAAATATTTGAAAAGACGTGAACTCTGATTTCTTCATTAATAGCAAGTAGTATTCACGCGCCATCATGAACTATAATGATTATCCGTAGTCTCCGCTAAATTAGAGCTCTTGGTCTCATAATGAGTTTCTGACATAATTTCTTCCAACTTTCCTGCTAAATTTGACTTAGAAAGCCGTGGGAACAAACGAGACCAAAATCACCAAACCTTTGAACTATTGAACCATTGAACCTTTAGGACATGGTTCAATGCATTGGTTCAATATGGTGGTTCAAACATGCCAATCAGACCATATAGATAAGCAAAGGAGTGACTTACTAAAACAGGAACTTAACTCATGAACCGTTGAACTTGAAAAGACATGGTTCAATACGAAGGTTCAAAGATGCAAGGGTTATGTAAACCAACAAAAGTTACGTGGCTTTAGTAAAAGGTTTCCAATTATGAAACAGTGAACTCTTGAACCTTGAACCCCACTGCAGAGTACAAGCGGAAGGTTCAACGATACAATAATTACACAAGGTAACTGTGTGACCCGACTTATAAGAAGACAGAGTGTTGAACCTTAAGACCGTTGAACCATTGAACCTTGAACCCCGCCATAGAGTACGAGCGGAAGGTTCAAGTTCAACCCGAAAGTTCAAAGGCGCATAAGACAAACAAAATGACAGCTTGCTTTATGAGACACTTAGACATATTGAACCATTGAACTTTGAACTTTGAGAATGGTTCAGGTTCAAAGGTTCAAACCTTAAGTAACCTTGTCTACAAAGACAACAAATGGATACAAATTGAAGGACCAAGAGCCGATTTACAAAACAAAGGCACGACCAAAAATATAACATGGTAAACTGGCTCTTGGCTCGGGAAATATTACCAATGAATAAATAAATAAGGGGCGACTCAAAAGGTAACACTTACATATTCCACTCAATTGGTTCCTTCAAGAAAAGATTAAAATACCTTCTCGTGAATTACAAGATATCTGATTATATTGGCTGGATAAATAAGAAGAGTGTGTCAGTTATCTCCCTGCACATTTATACAAGTTATAAACTCAAATTGTGCCAAATGGTTAGAATTACTACCCATTATAAGCCACTAGTCTTAGTCCTTCATTTGACTCTGTTCACCCAACAAGGCACTGGTCTTATTTCTATTCATCATTTAAAATTTACCTTGATATTGCTTATACAATTTATACCAACCACTCATTAGATATAAGAACTAGTTAGCAAGCTTTCATCTATCCTACACCATATGCCATTGTAGATAGATTTAATTAGTCAATACATTTACATTTAGTCTACTTTAATTCCCAAGGTTCACCCACCTAGGTGTAGCAAGACCTAAAGTGTAGGAAATCATCAAATCTTGAAGGTTGATTTCGTCAAGTTAGTTCAAAAACGTTGTGAATCTAAGCATAGAGCTTGGCATCCTCTTAGGATTAGCAACCTGCATTTTTGAGACCTAACAAATTGGTGACTTTACTGGGGACCTAAATAAAAGACCTTAGAAACTAATCATTCCTTTCATAGAGTCATTTTAGAAACTTTGATTTGGTAACTCTGCTGGAAACAAGAACCCCTAAAGATAAAACACAAACTTTTTCCTATTTACTAAATAGGTGGCAAATCTAGTTACAGTTATAACAAAATTTAATACCAAATGGATGGTAGGAGATCCAAGATGGAAGGCAAGAAATTGCAGTCATCTCCACCACTTAGAAATATTTCCAAAAGAAATGGAACTTCAAATTATTCTCACCATGATAATAACCAGGATGCTCAAGAGGATAATACAGAGCAAACTATTTCAATTCACAAGTTCACACCTCTGCATGATTCAAACAAAAATCTCAATGGAATAACTGATGATATTCTAGCAAGATACAGACCAGATCCTCAAGAACAGCTCGAGTATGAAGCACAGGTCATGAGGGATATTGATCAAAAACAAGCTGAATATGATTTTAAGATGTCATTACATCAGGGAGAAGGGGTAAAACATGGATTCTCAAGTTAAGAAATAAATGACAATCCAAAGAATCTAGGAAGTATGAGTGAGGAGCAGCAGGAGGTTCTCAGGCTCTGGAAAGAACTTGAATTGTTCAAGATATAGGAGGATAAAAGGTTGTTGCAACAAGAGATTCAACAGATGAAAAGTAAAGCTAAGTTAGCCCCCCCAAAATATGTACCTCCGCATAGAGGAAACACTTCAAGGAATCCATAGAAAAATACAAATGGAGTTCAAAATTTACATGCATATGGAAGTCATCAAAATACTAATCCCCAAAACCCTAGACCACCTCCCATACATAATACATCTCAACATATGGCAAATCATTACCCACCCCCTGGCCAACAATATTACAGACCGTCAAATCCTTACATAAATCCCCACATAAATCCCCAACAACAGTATGCCTATCATCAGCCACCAAGTGGATATAATTACTATCCTAATCCACCACCTATAAACTTTCCACCTCAAAACCTTGCAAACATATGTAGCCAATTTAATTTAACTGGATATCAGTTGTATCCATATCCTATGGATAGTACTTGAAGAAATATGGTTCCCAAGTTTACTGGGAACAATGCAATATTAGTTGAAGATCATATCAGAAGTTTCAATGCTTTCATGCAAGATATTGGTATGGACTGGGAAGATATTAGAATGAGGTTATTCATGATGTCCCTCACTGAAGATGCGAGAGATTGGTTCAACAGTTTACCTAATGGATCAATAAGTTCTATAACTGATTTCCATAATCAATTTAAGGAGCAGTATGGCAACCAGTATCCCCTGATTTTGCATTACATGAACTGATAAGTATACAGAAGTACCAAAATGAATCAATATATGATTTCAATCTAAAATTTTCCAAATTACGCAACAAAGTACCACATGGATCCAAGTTATTTGATCCAACAGCATTGAGCATTTATATGAAAGCATTTGACCCCAAGATAGGGTATGAGCTTAGAAATCGGTGTCCTGCAACCCTAGCCGAAGCACAGAAAGTGGCCCTAACTATTGAAAACAATAGGAAAGCTACAGGTATGGTTAGCAAGAGAGATAACGATAGGAATCCTCAGAACTCGAATATTCAACAAACTAAACCAGAAGGTCAGCATAGGCATGAAAGGCCTAGGTTGCACGATATGCCCTACAATACAAATTGGAAGGATGGGAGACCAATCGACAACAACAGAAAGCAACATTATGGCAAGGATACCCCTGACCCCCTGAAAAGAAACATGGCACATATGGTAGAAAATAAACCTTGGTGTTTAGTGTGCAATCTACCACATTTACCTAAGTATTGTGAGGTGGCTAAATCAGTACAACAAGAGGAGATGTTATACAATTATAATAGAGACAACCATACTATAAATATGATGCAGGATACACCATGTGTGGTGACTGAAGAATACTCTTCTTTAGAGGAAGAGGGATATGAGTATGATGTAGGAAACCAGAGGCATCATATCAACATGGGAGAGCAAGAAGTAGTCTTAGATCAGGAGGATGGTTATGAGGAACCTACTTACTATAACAATTAGCCATATGATCAATGGAGATAGCTTACCGAGGATGAAAGAGAAGCTCTTATAGTAGCTACAATAGCTCAAGCTAAAAATGCTTATAACTTAAGGAATAGGATAGTAAACGTTGAACAGGGAACACCTGGGAGTGTATTCATAAAAGATCAGAATAACAAGAAGAATAATACAAAGTCATCATTTAAAGAACCAGAAAAGGGTGGTAAGGATAAAACCAAAGAAAAATTACAAAATCAAGAAAAGGAAAATATAAAGACAGAAAAGAGTGATCAGACTATGGCCCACTCTTTTGACACTGCTCATGCAGTATCTCAGGTCAAAATATCAGTTCCACTTTTAGAAATGATGAAGATAGATAAATACAGGAATACAGTCATTAAGTTGATTTCTAATACGCCAAGTCAAAAACATAAAGGACATGAAAGTAGAACAAATAATGTTCATCAAGAAACATTCCAAATGCCTGAGGTATACCTTGGTGATACACTGACAAAGAATCCCTCACAGGTAGACCCTTTCTATACTACATTATTGATCAAAAATAGGATAGTGAGGAATTGCATGATTGATTCAGGTGCTGCCATGAACATCATGCCAATAGCAGTTATGAAAGAATTGGGAATGTGGGTTGACACTACATTTGGCAAGTGTTATGCAATGGATAATAGATTTATCCCAGTCGTTGGTATTATGAGGGATGTGGAGATAAAACTTGCCTCACACCCAGAAGCAACTTATAACATTGATATTATTGTGGTTGACATCCCACCATACTATGGAATGCTTCTATCAAGACAATGGGCTGCAATGGAAGGAGGGAATGTCCAATTGGACTTATCATATGCCACAATACCAGTGTGAGGTAAAGAAATTAAGCTGTGCAGAGAGCCAAGGTATGAAAATATTATAGAACGTTTGGATCAACATCAAATAAATTTCTTTTGTGACACAGATTTGGGAGCTTTCAAGGTTGGAGAAAATATGCCAGAGGCACATAATACTGATCCAATACATATTGAGTCTATGAAGGAAGAAAATGATGTATGGAAGATGTATTTCGATAGTGCATGCAGCAAAATAGGAAATGGGGCTGGAATAGTGTTTATTTCACCAGGAGGTAAAACTTTCAAATACTCTTTTCTATTAACATTTGAATGCACAAACAATGTGGTAGAGTACGAAGCATTGCTCATTGGTTTGAACATAGCCACTAAGCATAAAATAAAAAAGTTAGCTGTATATGGTGATTCTGAATTGGTCACTTCCCAAGTGAGAGAAAAGTACCTATCAAAAACAAGAGGTTGAGACAGTACAGAAATGTAGTCTGGGATAATATTGAATTGTTTGATGCCTTTTCAATCAATTGGATTGATGGGTCTAAAAACATTATGGCAGACTTTCTAGCAAATATTGCATTGAAAAGGGATGATGCCAGATTAGGAGGAATTACAAAGGTTGAATTCAAAACTAGACCCACCATCCCAGATAATATACATAACTGGCAAGTGTTTGATAATGATGTTGATATAATCAATTTCTTACATTGTGCTAATTATTATGAAAATCAAGAAATTGATTTCAACGCATTTGTAGAAGAACATGATGGGAAGGAAACCCTTTTTGGTCAAGAAATAGTTTAGTTAAAAACAAATAAGATACCCAAGGGACTTATAGCATTGGAAAAGGCATTCGATGGACATGAGAGATCAAAAATTAAAGACACACCAGTAGTACCTAATAACCTTGAAGAAATCAATTTGGGGACACAAGCAGCCCCAAAGAATGTGTATATTGGAAGAAATCTTAACCCAAAAATTAGGAGCAAAATTATCAAATTACTTAGGAAGTATAGGCATGTATTTGCCTGGTCATATGATGATCTAAAAGCATATAGAGAGGATCTGTTTCAACATGAAATACCACTAAAACTAGATACTAAACCATTCAGGCAAAAACAGAGGCCTATCAATCCTACATTAGCTCCTAAGATGCGAGAGGAACTTACAAAATTAAGGGACGGGGCTATCATTAAACCCATCAGACATTCCTCTTGGGTTTCAAATTTGGTACCTGTCAGGAAAAAGAATGGTGACATTAGACTATGTGTGGATTTCAGAAACTTAAACAAATCTTCTCTCAAGGATAATTATCCTCTCCCTAATATGGAAGCAATACTACAAAAGGTTACTGAATGTGAATTATTATCAATGATGGATGGCTTCTCAGGTTACAATCAGGTAAAAGTCAAAGAATCGGAGCAATTTAAGACTGCATTTACCACTCCATGGGGAACATATGTATATTTGAGAATGCCATTCAAACTAACTAATGCTGGAGCAACATTTCAAAGAGCAATGGATGTGGCTTTTGTTGAGTTGATTAATAAAATCATGATAGTATATCAAGATGACTTGATAGCATATTCTAAAAGGGCAGAGGATCATTGCACACATTTGGAGCAAATATTTATCAAAGCCCTAGAATATGGGATCTCATTGAATCCTAAGAAGTGCCATTTTGCAGTGGCAGAGGGGAAATTGCTTGGCCACATAGTTTCTAAGGATGGAGTGAAAATAGATCCGGAGAGGGTAAAAGCAATTGACCAAGTCCCTATTCCTAAGAATGTGAAAGATATACAATCATTTTTTGGCCAAATTAACTTTGTCAAGGGATTTATATCAAATTTTATAGAAATTGTTTGCCCTATATCAAGGATGCTAAAGAAAAACTCAGAGGTGAAATGGACAGCAGAAACAATAGAAACATTTGCTACTATTAAGAAAGAAATCAAAGAAGCTCCTGTCTTGATATCCCCTGATTTCAATAAACCATTCCAACTGTTTTCATTTGCTTCTTATCATACAATTGCAGTAGTTCTATTATAGAAAAACAATGATGGATATGAACAGCCTATCTCATTTTTCAGCAAACCCTTCAGAATGCAGAGTTAAAATATGACATTGTTGAAAAATAGGCATATGCATTGGTAAAAGTAGTTAAAACTTTTAGGCCATACTTGGTGGGAGCTGAAATCATAGCATATGTACCTAATGCTGCAGTAAAGGATGTATTGGTCCAAACCGAGGTCACGGGTAGAAGATGCAGATGGATCAATAGAATTCAAGAATTCAATATTGAAATCCAGATCACTAAACTAGTGAGAGAATAGGGTCTTGCTAGGTTGATGGCTGAAAGTAATCTTGAAACTTCTCAGATATGCAGTGCTAATGATGATAAGGCAAGTGCTAGTATTGAGCATACTCTATGGTATTTTGACATTATATATTATCTAAAACATATGAAATGTCCTGAGGGCTATGATGATAACAAAAGGAGGACACTTAAATTGCAAGCCTCAAAATATGTATTCATTGATGGGGATCTTTATTGGAAAAATAGAGATGGAATTTTACTGCTATGCTTAGATGAGCATTAATCAAAACATATCATGAAAGAGTTACATGAAGGCATGTGCGGAGGTCATTTTTCAGCAAAGACTATAGCCCACACGATCTTAAGGGCTGGATACTATTGGCCTAAATTTTTTATAATTCATATCATTACACTAGGAAGTGTGAATCATGTCAGAAATTTTCAGGCAAGCTGAAATATCAGGGAGCATTACCCTTAAAACCCATGCAAGTCAAGGCTCCATTCTATCAGTGGGGTATTGACTTCATAGGAGAAATTGCGGAGAAATCAAGTGGTGGACACAAATGGATTTTAGTGGCAACTGATTATTTCACAAAATGGGTGGAGGCAATCCCAACCAAATAGGCAACAAGTAGGGTGGTGATTAACTTTCTGATGGAAAATATTATATTCAAATTCAAAACTCCAATAAGGTTAATTACAGATAATGGAATGTGTTTCAGATCTGATGAATTCAAAAATTTCTGCAGTACACATGGCATCACTGTGTCCTATGCCGCCCCTTACCATCCACAAGAAAATGGACAAGTGGAATCAAGTAACAAAAGCCTCTTGAAGATAATAAAGAGAATGTTGGATAAAAATAAGAAAGCATGGGATGCAAAATTAAGAATGGCAGTATGGGCTTATAGGATCACTGTAAAAGGGCAATTGGGAGATCTCCTTTTGAGTTAGTGTATGGAACACAGGTGAGAATACCGTTAGAAAATCTCATACCAGTTTATAAGTTCATTCTTCAAGAAGATTTAAAAATTCTGGAACCAATGGAGGAAAGGCTGGAACATCTTGCGGAACTTGATGAAACAAGGAGGCTATCTCAAAGGTAGAATATTAAGTTACAATCACAAGTGAAATACCTCTTTGACAAAAAGGCCAAAGATAGGAAGTTTGAAATAAACGATTTAGTACTAATGTGGAATGCAAGGTGTCAGGACAAAGGAAAGCATGGAAAATTTGAAGCTCTATGGTTAGGTCCTTTTGATATCACTAGCAAGGGAGGTGATGATCTTACTATTTACAGAATATGTCTGGAGAAGAGCAAGAATCGCCTGTGCATGGGCAATATTTGAAGCCGTTCTTTTCATAATCATGCACAAGGAGGATTGAGCATTTCCAGTGCATGGACAACCCTCAAACAATTCTCAAAATATTTTATTCAATGCACTATAGTTTAGGAAAACCAAAAGAGATTAGGATCTGCTAGTACATGGACAATCCTATCAATCTCTTATAAAAAAAAAATAGCTGCTTTTCCATGTACAGTAGTATAGGGTCATTCCCATTCCCCATTGTTATCACTCTCATTTCCCATTTTCATACAATTATCATCCTAAACATAAAAACATGTGGTCTACTCCCCCAAGAGATCTGAATCCTTGTTATACTCACAAAGAGTATACATCCTAGACAGAGCCACTGTTAGGACAGGAAAATTTAAAATTTTCTTGTATTGTCACTTCTCCATATATGACCGAATCATAAAACATTTTGCCCAAAAAATCATAAATACATCCCATAAAAAGTCAACGACAAAACAATAAAAGGGCTTAAAATCCATACTATCGGCAAGACTTTACTATTACTTATGCAGATCCATGAGAAACTAATAGAAATGACTATCGGCGTGAAAACAACGATCAGAGAGAAGATTGCGAAAGTCACCAATGGAGGAAACTATATCGACGACCTTTCGTCAGGGAGAAAATACATCAGTCTTACTGATCGGTATGACTAAAAGCTATCGGGTAACACTTTGAAGATCATCCTGACTGTATACATCATACCAATAGAGTATTTCGGTGAAACTCTCACCGAGCATCCCGTGGAATTAAAAGGAATAGTGGTCATCAGCAAGAGATGAACATTGGGATGAAAGATTTATGAGTTCCCAATACCGCAATGTCTCAGCGAATAACAAAAGGTATTTCGACATAACTCACACTGATGTATATAATAGATAAGAACCATCAGCAAAGCTAAATAGATCGGAACAAAATTTATATGTCTTACCAATTCACAAATCACAACGATAAAAGTGTTGGTGACACTTCGTGAAGTTCTCTCCGATAAAGAATATAAAATGGCCATTGGGCAGATAACCATGATCGAGTGACTTAAAAAAGATTACCCTGATGACATATCTCACTCCAATAGAAATAAGGATTACACTCATTGATAAGAAGTCTTACGAATAATCATATCGGTAACACATTATGAAAGTCTTTCCGATCCAAGGTATAGAGGGCTATCAGGAAGACGACGACGCTTGGGTAAACATAAATATGTTATCCCGATGGCATAGATTACCCCGATAACAGTAATAATCACATACATCGATGAGACTCTCACCGATAGTCACATCAGTAACACTTAACATATCGGAAAGGAATATCAATCACACAGCGATCAAAGAGGTCATGCCGATGGCAATTGTGCCCACTTTCATATCGGATAAGGTATGGACATCTCCTGCTGATACGTTTTAGTGTAACGTCGAGGAGAAAATTGGAGGGTTACAACGATTGATTATTCGCGCCATAAAGAGATATTAAAATTGCCCAAACATTATGAATATCATGCCAATGAAAGGAGTTATGACAATGTGACATTTCACAATGATCAAGGGAATTGAAATGCTCAAGCAATTAAACACAAATAGTGATTAAATCCTCTAGGATCATTATAATTAAAATCAATAGAGTTGATTGAGAAGAAACTACAGGGGAAATTTAAAGTGCAAACAAGGGAATTCGATCACAACCATCGATGATGGGTACATACATACAAACCTCTATGTTATAGCCTGTAATTTGATTTTCTATCAAGGATTGAAAATGGAGACTCCAGGAAAAGGAAAGGGCAAAAAATCACAAGGGGATATGAGTAAACCTAAGAAGCAGAAAATTGATAAAACCCCTGAGGAGAAAACAAAGGATAGAAAACTCAATCAAGATTTGATTGATCAATTGCCAAGGTCAACTCCCAAAGAGAGAAGATCCACTCAACTTAGGGCAGAAGTAGAAAAATTGGAGGATAAATGTAAACACCTAGGGAACATTTGGACCCCAATAAGAGGGTATGAACTTTTCAAATTCCACCACAACAGAAGATTTAGGAATTCTCATGTGTCAAACCCATGGCATTTGAATTTGGGTAAATTAGTTGTGCCTGACATGTTCCTAAATGTTGAACTCCTCCAACTTCTTGCTAAACAATATAACCCAAGTCTGAAGGCTATATGCAACCCACAAGGGGTGCCTGTTATGCACTTATCAAAAAATGCCATATGTGAAATATTTGACTTGGATGATTTATGCACTGTCCCCATTATTTATGAGGATTTAGAAAAGGAATACTGGAGAATGGATACAACCTACAATGGATGGAGGTTGCTTATTCATAGGCCTAGAGCAGAGGGAGAATTGGTGCCCCTCAATGAAGATGATGGTCCTCCTTTTCATGTATCAATATTTGAGCCCTACATACAACATACCTATTATTCTGTGGGCCAGGTCCTAGGATTAGAGGTCCCTGAATTTATGACAATCCCTTTGATGGTCATAGCTATTGATATCCAATGCCACAATGCAAGGCAGATTGATTATGCTACTTATATTGCTAATAGAATGGACTCTGGTCTAACTACAATAAAAAACAATGCCCTGGCAAGTTCTTTTGAGCATTACTCACTTATTATGCACATGGTGCTCTATTATGGCCAAGAAGTGGGGTTGTGGCCAAGTGAATTCAAAGTTGTTCCTGCAGACCAGAAGGGACATAAGTTACCAATACAGATATGGACCAGGATATGGGACAACAGATATGCCCATTCTAGCTATGTGCAATTTGAAGAATATTGTGTAAAAGTGTTGTATAGATATTTCAGTCACCCTTGTGAATATTCAATCTCAAGTGAGATAAAAAGGTTCCTTAGACCTAAAGATTTTGGTGGTCCCCCTACTGTCATTCATAATTGGGGAGATTGGTATTGTTTTGAAGATGCCACCATGGTTAGAGTGTATGGTTTTGAGGACACTCCGTTCATCTTACCTAAAACTGTCCCTGACAGAATTGCTTACTTAGAAATAGTTAGGCAAATGCATTGTTCAAATGTAATGCATCTTAGCTCCCATGATAAACAATCTTTCATGCCCAGCACTCTATTTTTTGGAGATTTCACTGTGGTTTCCAAAGAAGGTTATAATCTTATCCTAGATAAATTGATGCACTACAATATGAGGTGTGCTGATGTGAGAAAAGGATTTGATCCCAAAGGCTTTATTGACTCTTCTCGGAGAAGCAAAACCTTAGTGGATACACACACATCCCTTATCCACACGATAATGTCATTAGAAACCTGGAAGAGGTTGAGGTGGAGTTGGTGGTGGAAAAATATAACAGGGATCTAGATGAGAAAAGAAAACAGCTGGCAGAGATTGAGGTAGTATCTTTTGGAGATGAAGAACCAGCAGAGCAAGAGGAACCATAGGACAAAACAATAAAAATGTCCAAAAGAAAGATGCAACAATATCAGCCTCCTATCATAATACATGATGAGGAGGGGTCTGCTGACGAAGACCCATGTCAAATGGCTTATGATTCTTTTATTTCTAATGACAAATTTATTCATTCAAAAGAGTTTAAATCATTTTTGTATAAATGCAAAGGGAAGGAAATCAGAGAGTCAGTGGATGATGTCTCTTCTAACAATGAGAGACAATTACTTGATATGCTAAAAACAACAGTGGATAATGAGCTGCAGGATATGACCCCTAGCAGGGGCAGACAATTGCTCAAAGCTGCAGGAGTAATGATCTTTCCTAGCCTTTATTTGAATTCTGCTTTAGTCTTTGACAGTTTTTTGAATAATACAGATGATAAGTATAAGCTCACTCCAGAAGGTGTCAATGAAGTATATATGGGCACCAAATATAATAATGATGAAAATTCATTAATGATATGGGCCCTATATCCTCATAAAAAGATAGCAATTATAGACACTGAGAAAACTTTTGGCCATGTCATGACTCTGAAAGCAAGGGAGACTGATCCTTTGATATTTGCAGACATTGGCATCAATGTTGCAAAGCTAAATAAAGCACAGGCTCAGATGTTGATTAAGGAAAGAGATGCGTATAAACTAAGTTGTGAGAGGTTGACAAAAGAAAATGATTATTTAAAGGATGCTGTTAAGAGTACCTTCGGAGGATCAACAAAGAGGTTAACCCAGGGTGAAAGTTCACAGAGCACCCAAGCATTATCCACAGATCAAGTAGCACAAATTCAGATGGATACACTTGTTATAGTACTCTAGAGCAGGCATGCCAACATGGTGCATTGGTTGAATAAATTTTGGGATAATTTTTCTCAAAATTATAAAGCAATTCAAGAACATGAAAGGCTTGAAAAAAGGTTGCAGAAGAAGCTAAATGAGAAGCAAGGTAAGGATACTTCTGACATTGTAGGTACCTCCAATGTAACAGAGTTGATCGAGCAACATCAAAAATACTATGATCAACTTAAAACTGATGCCAAGGAATGTGCTGAAGCTTCAAAAATAGGAGTGCTCTCGTTATTCAAAAGTGATAAAGAACTAAAAAGCAAAGAAGAGTGGAGCAGTGACTATCAAGCTATATTACATGAAGCTTTGGGAGCTCTTAAAGACACAAATTCTGCATCCGGGGAGGCCTGCAGACATTTGGAGAAGATGGTCATAATGGATGTGGTTACAAGGAATGCAATTGAATTTACTAATTCCCATCATAGCCAGGAGTACATAGATCATGTTGCTAAACTTTACCTATGGTTGAATAGAGCCTAATCGTGGTTATGTTATGATTGTTAATCTTGTTAATTTCCCAAAAAACTTCTTGAAGAGTTATGCCTCTTCACAAGAATGTCTATATAAGTTCAAATATTTGATGTTGAAAGATGATCAGTAGTAGAATATAATATATACAGTTTACAATGTTCTCAAAAGACTATGTTGCAAGTTTATTATTGAAGAAGTAAATTGGAGTTCTCTGATCTTGTGGTTTTATTCAGGCATCAATTGTTTGTTAAAGCTACTCAATTGTGTGGTTGTCTCTAGTTCTATATTTCCTTGTTATTCAGATTAATATATCAAGTATATATTTAATTTGTCAATACACATTTGCTACAGCTATGTGGTTTGATTAATTGGTTTCCATAATAGGAATTAAAATCCTCCTGATCAGTCAAGAGTGTGTCAGTTATCTCCCTACACATTTATACAAGTTATAAACTCAAATTGTGCCAAACAGTTAGAATTACTGCCCATTATAAGCCACTAGTCTTAGTCCTTCATTTGACTCTGTTCACCCAACAAGGCACTGGGCTTATTTCTATTCATCATTTAAAATTCACCTTGATATTGCTTATACAATTTATACCAACCACTCATTAGATATAAGAACTAGTTAGCAAGATTTCATCTATCCTACACCATATGCCATAGTAGATAGATTTAATTAGTCAATACATTTACATTTAGTCTGCTTTAATTCCCAAGGTTCACCCACCTAGGTGTAGCATGACCTAAAGTGCAGGAAATCATCAGACCTTGAAGGTTGATTTCGTCAAGTTAGTTCAAAAATGTTGCAAATCTAAGCATAGAGCCTAGCATCCTCTTAGGATTAGCAACCTACATTTTTGAGACCTAACAGAATTGAAGACTTATCAACTATCTGGAAATCCACCAATGAGCACACCTAGTTAACAACCCTAAAAATAGTATGTCATAAGGATATTCAACTTCTAGAAGAATGGGCTTTGGATCTCTGGGATAAGGATTGTTAGCCTCCACCACAGAAACCTCCTCAGTTATGTGGAGTCACCCTTCAAGAAATAGATGATCAAGCAGTTATTAGGTTCTCCTTGGGTTGAACAGCCTCCATGAGAACGGAGTGCACCTTTAATTATAATAACCCTATTCAGTCTGTGTCACTGTCTGTGTTGCCAAGGTCACAGAGTGTTAGGTTGCAGCCTTCTAGAGGCTTTGGAGATTTATTTAAACTTCCTGTTGTTAATAATAAGTCAGTTGTTTCTTTAGGTGCTAGCTCATCCAGTGCACCTCTACCATGTCCACATACACAGTACTCTGAGTTGGACAATGGTCTCTTTAAATGTGAAAAATGTTCGTTTGTGTTTCACCCTCCAATGACTGGCCATATCAGAATGTATTCTACCAAACTTGCTTCCATTCCTGAGTAGGATATCAAAGAATTTATTGAAAAGGCTATTAATTCACCTACAGGTCCTTACATAGTTTCTGGAATGATTCCACCCTTTAGGGATTTCATAATGTATGACCTGACTGGTAAGTTTCAAGTTGATTTCTAGCCATTACATGTATGTCCCACTGGTGAAATTCAAGGTTCCATCCAAAGCAAACTGCTTAACTGGACAAACCTTTGTCTTAGGAAAAGTCTGTTACTTTCCCAGGACAGAAAGATATGGCAAGAACTTGAAGCTATTAAGCATGAAAAGCACTGTGTTAGTGTCCAAGAAAATCTCCATTCAATGATAGCCACTCTTGAGCACTTGGAAAAGTGTCTCACTGAAGAATGGATGAATACTGTGAATAAAGATCTTCGTGAGTTGCGTGCTTCATATAATGAGTTCAAGAAGCATGTTGAAACATGGTGGGTCTCCCAACAACGTGCTTTAGAACAACAAAGAGAACTACTACAAAAAGTAAGAAGTGAGCATAAATTAGATTGTGATGTGTTAGGTGCTCAATTGTCAAATTGTAATCTACACATTAAGAATACTAAGACAAAAATTGAAATAGTGCAGAGAGACTACAATCTGTGTCAGAATCTCAAATGTTGTTAGGTGATTATATTACTAGAGAACCTACAAACATTCAGTCTCTAGTCTTAACAGTCAAACAGCCTCAGACTGTGAAATAGTTAAACTTCTCATCAAGTACAAAAAGGTATCTTTAGGCACAATATGAGGGTCCTAAACTCTCAACAGAAGTTAAGCAACCTGTAATAGAGAAAGTGTATGATCCCTCTACTGGAAAGCTTAGAGATACCATGGACGATGAGAAAGCCAAAGGTAAATTCCAAATGGCCCGTGGAAATAGAATTAATCCAAATGGTTCCAATCCAGTAGATCCATTTAAGAATATCCTTTCATACAAAGCAGATACTCCACCATTAGTAAATTTTGACAATTTTGAAGATGTGGAGAACATGAGAGGCATTAACGCCATGAGAGCTCGGATCACCAACTATATGGCTACTAATGCAGGTTATGATGAAGCTCAAGTTATAAAGCAAGCCCTTAATTCCATGACTGGAGTTGCGAGGAACATCTGGGATCAGTTAGAGGATACCTTTAGAGAAAACCTGATCAACAAAGGAATAGATCAGGTGTGTGCATAGCTTACATGTCTTTTTGTGGGAAGAACAGATACAAGAGAAAAAGTTGCATATAATAAATTTGTCAGAGGAAAATGCAAGGATATAAAGTTTTTCAATGAATATTGCCAAGAGCAATATAAGAACTTTTACCAATCTGGGCATGAGCAGAACCATGAGTTCATGTTCACCACTTTTCATAAAAGTTTTGGAGATGTGGTAGGAGAGTTTTACCACAAGAGAGTTCTAGAGAATTTGGTAACAGAGAACATTGAGATGAAGGAATTAACCTTCCCTCAATTGGTGCAATTCCTAACAGAGATAAATGAAGAAATCTGTTAGGAATCCAAGAAGAGAAAAGAAATGAAAAGGGTTAAACCTTTGCTTTCAGCATCAACATGCTATCAAATCATGCCATCCAACCAGTTTCCTGAAAAAGGTAAATCTTCTTCTAAGTGTTACTCGTGTGATAGATCAAATAAGTCTTATTATAAGAAGAAAAAGAAGAAGTATAGTAAATATCCTAAAAAGAAAGGATATTTCAGGAAACATGAAAAAAAAGGCTCTGGAACCAAGAAATGGGAACCAACATGTTACATTTGTAAAGGCAAGCATTATGCTAACAAATGTCCAGAGTGTAATAAGAAGAAGAACAAAGGGAAAGTTCATGCTACCAAAGCTACAGGACTAGATAATAATGATGAATTTGAATTCATCACTGAATATCCTTCAGATTCAAAAGACATTATTCTTTTAGAAGAAGAAGAAGAAGAATCTAAAGATGATGAATATGTGTCTGCTCAAGAGCAGGCAATGATAAATCAAATAGTGGCTAAAGAAGATCATCCTCAGATGATTCTAAAAATTCATTTTTCTGTAGAATTCTGCGTAGGGATACAAGAGCTGATTTGGACAAGGTAATTGAAGAGATTGTCCAAATAGAATCCCATCTGCACAAAATGGATATGGGACAGGAAACCTGGAAGAAGCTGACCACTAAGAAACATTTTCTATTAAAAGAAAATGAGCGTCCCTCAAAGCTTCCTATCAGAAGAACTCCTGTGTTGAGCTACCCACAACCTATGGCACCTATTGCACAGAGAAGCATGGCAGAAGCCCTTACTGCAGGAAGCATGACAAGAAGACTTTGGTGCAGACAGCATAGAGCATTCTTGGAAAAAGTCATTCAACAAGCTCAAGACGAGATCAATGAAATTGATGATGAAGAAAACATTCAACTTGTTGAGGAGATGGAAAGATCTTAAGAACTGGACAAATACATTAATTAGTTCGATTCTTCTAGTTCTTTGCAGTTGCCCCAACAAACCATAGTTAGAGAAGAGCAAATCTACTTTGAAGAAAAACCCTACAGCCCCTTGGTGTATCAGGCTGTAGAAGAAGAAAGATTTGAAGCAGTACATGAACCTGTGCTTAACCTGATTGGTAAAATAGCACCATATCTTGGAGAAATGATCCATGAGGCAGAAAGCAACAGTCACCATCAAGTTAGAGCTTATCAGCGCAACAGATTGAGTACAACATGTCCAAGAGTGATCTTCACTATTCACTTCCTTGGAATAAAGATGTATCCATTGGCCTGTCTGTGGGATACTGGTGCCGATGTCAACATTGCAAGGTACAATTGTTTTCTAGTAGATCTCTGGATCGAAGGCTCCACAGAATTGATCTTTGGCAAAGGTAAGTATGAATCCAAACTAGTATGTAAGCTCCCTATTTAGTTAAGTAATGGATTCATTAATGAGCTGACCTTTGTACACTATGAAGTGGATGGATACGACGGAGTCATTGGAAGCAGAGCCATGCAACATTGGGAACCAATTACAATTGATTCCATTTTCATCACTCTGCAAAACAGATTTCAAGTCCCACAACTCCATGATTTGGCATTCACCTCCAAGATAGAAATGCCAAAAAAGGAAAAGAAAAATACAGTCTGGATTGCAAGATAGTTAGAAGTAGCTCAGGAACCCCTAGCATGGATTAAATCAGAGGTCGCAGCCACAGTGCTCACCAAAGACCTGAAGAAACAGAAAAGGAATTTATTCTGCAGTTTTCCTCTCAAGAGGGATCCTGATGGTAAGGAAATAACACCTAAAGCTAAAGCAAATTTTTTCCTTATGAGCTTCCAAGAAACTAAAGTTTGCAGAGAAGAAATAGAGGAACTGCGCAAGCTTGATTTAATAAGAGCATGTAGTTCACCATTCTATTGTCATGCCATGTATGTTCCCAATTTTGATGAGAATGGTAATGAACTTCCTGAGAAATAGCTAGTTGTAAATTATAAGACGTTAAATGAATGCTTGCTAGATAATCCTCATCCATTACCAAGAAAAGATCATATTTGGCAAACCATCCAGGGTAGTCACATATACTCCAAATTTGATCTCACTAAAGGTTTCTGGCAGATATGCTTAAAGACTGAAGACTATTACAAGATAGCCTTCTTAGTTCCACAAGGTCTATTTGAATGGAAGGTTCTCCCTTTTCGGGTGACATTTGAATCAATAAGGTCTTGTATTTGATGTTTAAGACACATACATCATTCAGTGTCATGTCCTTGTGTCTGATGATAATGACAAAAGGCATCAGCATCGAAGTAAGGTGCTTGTTTATTAGGATCAACAAGCTTGATTGGGGGAAGCTTCAGAATGTTATTACTCATAGTTTGGTTCATGATAGAATGATAGGACTTAGATATTGGAGTAAACTTTCTTGGTTGATATGATGCTTTCTTTAGATTATTTATAGCAGACACATTTGTATTTTGTCCATTGATCTTGATGAAACTCCTATTATTGTTTCTCTTAAAATTGTTTTGCGATGATCCACCCATGGATTGACCAACTTGAGCCGATGAGTTTTGGTTTTCATACTGACTAGACAAAAGTTGATAATCATGAAGAGCGGTGCATAAATGTTGAAAGGAGTTATATTTCATCAAGAGAATTTTATCATGAATGTTAGGTTGTAGATTTGTAATTAATATCTTTTGAACATCCTCATCTTTCATCTGATACTGAATCTGTGCATAAAGTCCTTGATATTGACTAATGAATTCAGTCAACTTTTCTTTGGGACCTTATTTGCATTGAACCAAGTCAATAAGCTTGACTTGGGGTCTAATGTTTGCTTGAAAATGTTGTAAAAATTGATCAATCAACTGCGAAAAGGAGTGTATTGAATTCAGAGGCAACAAGCAAAACCATTCTAAAGCAGTATCTCTGAGAGATCACGGGAAAAGTTTTGCTAACAAATCCTCTTCAAAATAAAAATCACTACACATAGCTGTAAATGCTGCAACATGAATATTAGGATCACCTTTTCCACCATATTTTTCAAAGCGGGGTGTCTCAAACCTCTTAGGCATAGGAGTTCTCAAGATTGCATAAGAAAAGGATTACTGGCATGATATATTGGTAGACTAGGCTGCGAAGAATTTGTCAAGTTTGTTACCTTTTGTTGCAAAGCAGTCATGCCTTGTAAAAGTTGGTTTAGGATGGCATCATTGGGAGATGCAGTTTGTTGTGAGGAATTAGAACCAAAGTGAGGAGGTGAATGAGATTGAGATATGATAGGTAGAGGTTGAGAATATGTTAACGGTGGTTGGCCATAATGATAGGTTGAAGATGGATGTGAGTAGGTAATAGGTGGTTGGAAATGAGTGGAATAGATGGGTGGTTGAGAAAAATTATGCATAGAGGAGGTCCCTTTAGGAACCAAATTTTGATAATCAAATCCCACAGCTTTATAATTAGTGCCATTAGATACTCCAATATTAGTGGTAGCATTACTACAAGCATTTGCATTAGTTGTTAAGATCATTGACGTAAAATTAGATATTCCCATAGTTGGTATAGGTGCCGAAACTTGAGTATGAGATGGTGATAGAGTGTTATTTATCACTTGTGCACATTTGGTCACTGGCATAATGTTGGTTTGTACAATATGCTCTAGACCATGAATTGCATTTACACCATCTTGTCCCTCTTTTATCAATTCTCTTATATTATGAATTGTAGGTACAACTTCCTTGACTATTCTCTCATTTTCCATAAATGATTGAAATTCAGCTATCTCTTTATCCAATTTTTCTATTTGCTCACCAGATACATATCATGTTGCCTCAATAGTATTATCAACATCATGAAAATTTTGTTCTTCCATTGTGGTTGGAGGATGTATAATATCTTGCACAATTTGAGTTTCTCCCTTTGTAAAGAAGGTGTCAAAAGTACCAACTTCTTCAAGAGCACTAGATCCCATTAATCTTTAACTTCTTCTCGAAGGGATATTGTTTTTAGGAAAGTGTGTCATAAATCTTATAAAAGCATACAACACACAACGCACAAACTAAGAGAACAAATCCTAGGAGAAGGATATGATTGACGGCCAAAAATGCTTGGAATTTTGTAATTTTTTAAGGCAAATGAATGAATCAAAGGGACTTGTAAGGATTTCAGTCAAGGGAAGCAAGTTATATGTCTGATATCAGTCTAAAACATCAAAATTATCCTTCTCAACACACATTTGATGCGATTTAAGTTAATGCCAAGTCGAAATATAGTGAAAATATGTCAAAATAGGCACTTTTTTCACCAAAATTTAATGCAAAAGGGCATAACAAAGGGTGTTGTGAGGAAAATTATGATGGAAAGCAAATAATATTAGTAATATCAGCCACTTAGTTCCAAAATATCCAACACAACATGCTTTTAGTGCCACTTAAGGTAAAACCCTAGTGAAAATATAGCAAAATATGCAAATTTCACAGTTTTTTCAATTCCAAGACCTAGCAAAGGAGGTGTTGTAATGAATTTCAGGAGGTAGAGAAAATAATATCAATAATATCAGTCACCTCAATCCATAAAATTTTTCACAACACGCTTGGAGTGCAAACTAGGTCAAACCCTAGGGCAAAAATAGTCAAAATGTGTAGTTTTTTGCAAAATTTTCACTACAAGAGCCCAATAAAAGGGTGTTGTGAAGCTTTTTATTACGGGAAGAAAATGATTACCTTGATAATAGAAAACTAGTGTGAAAATATCCTTCACAACATGCCTATGGTGCAAGTTTATAAAGTCGATAAGGTTAAATTTAGTGAAAATCATTGTTTTTGAAGCCCTAGGTTTGAGATCTTGGGAAAAAATTCTATGTGAATGTTTTGAAGTCTGATTTATGATGGAAATTAAATACTCTAAGATCTGAAAATTATTTTCAAGCTTGAACATGCAAAATGCCCATGCAAATTTAATGAAAATGCATCAAAATTGCTAGTTTTGTTGAAATTTTCTATGCAAAAATGCAAATATTTTAAATCTAAATGCAAATTTACACTAAAATGCAAGACTAAAGCCAAATTTTAATTTGAATGAGCCTCTAAAATCAGTAGAAAAATCTGAGAAAAGATTTTGTGTACAAACCCTAGATTTTGGAATTACTAGGTTATATGAAAATTGTCAAAATTTCTACAAAAACCTAGCAAATTAATAATGAAAATGCAATGCAAATTTCTGAATTTTTGCATTTTTCTGTAGTTTATATCAGATCTGATGCAAAAATCATGAATTAGGAAAATTTAGAAAGGATTTATGCAATTTAGTAATCCAAACAATGCAATTTTTTTTGTATTTTCCAATTTTTTCAATTTTTTTTTTTGAATTTTTCTCAATGCAATAAAATGAATGACTATATGAATGAATGAAATCAATCCAAATCTAAAGACACACACTCAACAAGTTGTAATTTAAGTCCAAAAACATGGGTTCACCAAAATGTTTAGGGGAAAATTGGATTTGTTAATGTTTTAGTGTTTTGATGTTTAAATCCTCCTCTCCACTATACATTCAAGGATCTAGGGTCGAGTGGTGAGCACTATCATACCCTAGGTCACTTGTGAGATGTAGGGAAACTTGGATTAGGGAATTTAATTATCAATTTTCCTTCTCCTATGCTCAATTGACCATTAAAACCCTAATTATGCAAATACAGTAACAAATTGACGAATAACAGAAAAAGCTCTTGCAAACAGGAGTAAAATACCAAATCACAAAGTACCTATTTTTAGGGTTCCGAAGCGGAACAGTCAGGGACACTGGAGCAGGCACCCTAGTCTAAGGTACTAGTTTCTTCATGGGATCCAGACCTCCTTTTGACACTAATCAGCCATCTAACTTCTATTTTTCAAAATTTGTCTACGGAGGACACTAGAGCGAGCGTCCAAGTCTTAGAAATGCTCCGATGTCCTACTTCTCTTCAGATCCCAAATCCTTGATGCCTGCCAATCTTTCCTACAACTTCACATTTCCCAAATATGACACATGTAACTTGCAATCACAAGATTTGGTTTGGGGGTTGTGGTGTTTAGAGGCTTGCCTCAGTCAAGCCTTGGAGGACACTTAAGTCTCTGAACACCTTTGTCAGATAAAGAGTATGTGCCCTTGTGAGGTAGAGGCAAAAACCAAAGGAATCAATGATGAAAACATAATATAATGTCACCTTGTAGTGAAGATCTCATGGGAGGAAGATGCTCTCCATTCCATGAGGAAATTGATTCTCAAATCTCCAAACAAATACATAAACCACACAAGTCTACTCTTGCAACACACTGAAAGCCTTGAATCACCTTGAGAACACAATAACTTGCTAGTCATCATCTCCTTGAAATCTAGTTTATAAATGAATGCCTAAACATGCTTTTATATGCAACTACAAGCACTCCTGCCAAGATTTCAAAAATCAAAATTTACCGTGTCGACAAAAAGTCCAAATAATGGTCATAAACTGACACTTAAATTTTGGGCCTGACCCAAAATAGGGCAGGACTAGGGCACGGGTGCCCAAGTCCTCCCCCCTATTTTGCATAGGGCTAAGGTCAAGGGGTCCTCCTAGGTCCACTTTGCCATGAAACCTAGGCCTCATTCCATCGGGATGCCAAAATATAAACTAAGATGTCCTAAATGTATTTAAAAGATCCGGGAGCTAAACCTTATGAGGGAAAAGCCCCTAAGGGGGCATTTTCTGACGTTACATATAGCAACTGCATCAAACCCTGGATCCACTACCTGTATGTATTTCCTCTTCTTAATAACATCATCTACTAGCCAAGTGGGTGATGGTAAGACATGCTGAGAATCAACTATAATCTTGGTCACAAAATCAAAAGAAGTATGTGGAATATCTCCTTGCTGTTATCGAGGGGGAGATAGTGAATATATAGCATTATACACATTTGGTGGGGGTGTCTGTATTGTTGGTGGAGAAACATTGACCTGAAGTGTTGGGGGAATAATCCAATCCATGATCTTGATATGACTGTACTTGTTCTTGGTTCAATAGACCTATAACATATGGTTTTAAAGGCCTTTTAATATCAAGCTTCTTCCTTGGCTAATTATTGTCACCTTCACATTGCCATTTCAGCTTACCACCCTTGTCTGGATTATCATCCCCACCATTTCCATCCTTTGAAATAGATTTAACCTTAACAACATGACCTTTGGAAGGAATCTCTTGAGAAATAGATCCCACAACATTCTTTTGTTTAGTCATTATTTGCTCCTTTGGAGAAGAACCTGCAGTGTGATATACCATTTTAGATTTTAGCTACCTTTTACTTTTATCCAATACAAATGATGATCTAACAAAGATGTCTGTGATTTATTTCTTATACCATCTCAATCTAGGAAGGGCCTATTGTGTAGTCTCACAACACACCCCATTTTGCGTTGGCAAAATGAGGACCCAATGTTTTGTTCTTGCTTGTTGGTTTGTTGTCAACCTGGGTGATAATGGTAAAATGGCCTGTCACTTCTAAGCTAAGCCCAAGTCAAAATCCAAGCTGAAATTAATCCCCTAAGAAGTCCAAGAATGGATAAAGGATAGAATTCTAGTCAAGTTTGCCTTTTGAAACAGGTGAAAATTCATTGAAATAAACAAGTTATGCCACTTTGAAGTTCTGGTCAGTTAGACATTTCTAGTCAACTGGATATGGACATTGGTGATCCAAATGTCATGTCTAGTCTCCATCTCAGGTTCCAAATACATAGACATAACATTTGCACCTGAAAATAGAATTAAATATAACTCAATCGCTATCCATGTGGACTGGACTTTAGCACATCCTAAACGTAAATATCCACGTCGATGTCCTATCTAAACTATCAAAATTTCCTTAGCAGGCCATGAACCCATCCATCAGACATGACATTTTAAACAGACATGATCGAATGACACAAATGTGATGTCCAATCCAAAGGTCCAATACTATCTATTGATTTTGTCTCTACCCACAAATACATCTCCTATTGGTTGTATGCCATCACAAGCTCAGTTTACCGATAGTGAGTTTACCCTGCACTATTGCAAAATATCGCCACCTGTCGTGTGGGCCCATAATCTTAGTTAACAAAAGGAAGTCCCACATGCATTTTCTTAAATGGTAGTACACTTGCACAAAGGGTAGTCATTAGAGCTAAGTTCACTCTGCGATGTTGCAATATGTGGCCACATGTCCATATCCTGTCTGAAGTACTATGAACCGAGCACCCAACCTTTTGAATTTTCAACATGACATTCCAACCAGACATTTCAACTAGACATTTTGAATAGGATATCTAATATCCAGATGCCCATCTGGCCTTCAGCTTTAATTTCTCACACTACAAGATCTTTTGGCCATTGGGATTTGAATTTAAAAATATAAGCTCCCACCAGCTATAGTTTTTCCCATGTCTGAGTAGTAGTTACCCACCTAACTCTAGTAAGCATTTAATATGCCTCATACTTAGCAATTTTCATAAAAGATTAAGGCTAACTCTAGAAATTCTAAAAACACAAAAGTATTTCAAAGGAAGTCTGAAGAACAGGGTTGCATAAGGTTACCAGAAGGAGCAAATTTGTAGAAGACCCTAAATTCAAAAATTAATCAAACGAGAAGCATTAATAGTGAATGAACATCCTCTGTATAACATACCCAAGGTGATATCCCATTCATCAGGTATGTATACGACAAAACCCCTCTTTCTTGATAGTTACAACAATTCTGGTTTTATCAGAAGATTAATCTTATTTACCAAAGGTAAACTCAAGATTTCCATTTTGCTAAAATGATCTCAAATCACTCTGCCAAGCTTAGATTGATTTCTTTTCCCTAATTTCCAAATGTTGGGATTAATATTAGATATTTTTATCATGCAGGATACACTGTAGAAAAGATAGAACAAACACGATGATGAGTTCACCCAGCTAATGTTTTTCACCCTTGGTAGAGTATAGGTTAAGTATGGGCATGCCCAAAACACCCATTATAGAGTAGTAGATTTAGAAGCTTTTAGGGCTAGGATTTAGGCACCAGAGGACCACCCAATACTCAACAACATTATCTCTAGTGGGATGTATCATGCAGCTGGCTTCCCATACATGACAGATGCTCTGGAGATTGAAATTGAGTGTGCCTAGAAGTACAATCCCCTCAACAGAAGAGTGGAACAACAAGGGCAACTCTAAGCAGACTTCTCACCTAAGGGGATGGATGAAACCTTCAAGTTTCCATGGAGCCATGAAGTCTACAAACCAGACCTAAATGCTTTATCAATGGAGTATAACTCCAATGTAGCAGGATGCAGAAAGATTATGCACATTTCATGGTTGGACTCAGAAATGAGGCCAAAGGCAGTCTCCAAGATGCCACATAATTTATATAGGTATGAATTCAACCTAGAAGTCCAATATATGATAGCCCTACTAAGCCGAATGGTAGGAAAAGAAAGGTTAGGAGATTTCAACCTATCGATGTATGCCCTCATCCACTTTGTAAAAGAAGGAGGTGGTGTTGTACATTGGGCATAGTTGATTAGTGATAATATACATGTGGAGATGAATGCATGGAGGAAGAAGAAACAAAGGTTCTTTCTGACTTCCTATGTGGTATATTCATGTGCATACCAAGCCAAATTTGATGGGCTACACACAGTTGAAAGACTTGGTAGAAAGAAAGGAGATCAATTGGTGTGAGAGTATTACCCACAACTTGAGAAAAAGTAGTTAATTGTCTATTACAGAAGAGTGAATGACTACTTTATAATGTGGCTGGTTAGGTTAATGGAAGGAGACTGAGCCAAAAGAATTTTAAAAGAGACCCAAGAGGTCATCACAACACATGGGTCCTGGTTTATCCAGTTCCCAACCTTTTCATATATCAGAATGTAAGGATTTGAGGGGAACCCCTTCATGTTGCCTCGATATCCAACTGATAAGGTTCTACTAATGGAAATCACCAAGAAGATAATCCCCTCATTCAAGGCTTATGTGCATAAGAAGAAGAGAGGGACTGTGACATTCCCACTAGACATTGGCTGGTACATGTGTGTGGAGTGTAAGCACTCCAAGTTTTTAGAAGCTGAGTTGCAAATGCTAAACTTGCAGCCATTTCCCCTCACAATGACTTTTGATGCTTATGATAGGATGGCAAGATTTGTCAACAAGAAATTACAACATGTTCCTCACTTGGAGGACTACTGGGTAGACTGTATTGATGAAGATGTTAGGAAAAGGGGATACCAAAGGTTGACCCTCAATCAGATCTAGACCCTGGGATGTCTAGAAGTCCCTCCCCAGGTAAAGTCTGATGATGGCAAGGTTCTTGACCCAGAATATGACAAAAATAGATATACAAGGGGACCATGTCTCTCCTAGACTGGGCTCAACTAGATGAGATGTCCATTGAAGCTATTTTGAAGAAGGTCTTGGCCACTACCCAGAAGTGGGTTGATGAAAAGGTCAATGAGTTGAAAGCCAAGGGCGTAGCCCTAACATTTGATAAGAAAAGAAAGATAAAAGATAGAGGAGATATTGATTATGATGATTTCCTCATTACCAAGAGGTGGAGGCCAAATTGGTAGAGCCAGGAACGTTGGCATCTGACAAAAATTTAACTATAGAGGGCATTATTGTTACCACCATGCCATCTCCTCCAAGAGAACAACCAGTAAAAGCAATCACCATCTCAGCCCCAACACTTGAAGAGCATCATCCTACAAATATATTGCAGGGAGGGAAGATTACCAAGTAGAAGAGGGGAGCTCCAATGATCTCTATGAGAGGTGCAATCACAAAACCAGTGGACACCCAAGCAAAGGCATCTAAACCAACAAAAATGGAGCTTATGTCCATGTTTGATCAACCTCAAGGAGAAATTCCGTTGCCACAACTTGCCTTTCAAGCACATTTAGCGTGGCATGTGGAGGCATATCAAGCTCACACTGGAGGACATGTAATGTAACTCTAATGGGGTAAATCAACTTTGCAGATCATCAAGGTAAAATAAAAGTTATCTGAGGAAGCAAGAGTGTATGAACAAGCTCAGGCTGAGGAGCTACAATTGACACTAAGTTAGATAGTGGATTTGACCAATGATGAAGTCACCCAAGTAGTGACCAATGATCCAGTGGCCTCTTTACTTGCATATTCAACGCCACCTCCTCCCAAACCCTGGCGAGTGGAGACTAAAGTAGAAGTGATAGAAAATATGAATTGTATAAGATCCAGATGTAGATTATATATTAGATATTGAAAGGTCTAGATCCCCAAAAATGCTAGTAGACCAACTAGATGTATCAAGTACAAAGGTCTTGACACAGGAAGAGGTGGAGGTATCCCAACAAGAAGTGATAGATAGATTAGCTGAAGATGTCACCCTTCCATAGGATCAAGGAGAAGTTCCTCACAACACGTCTAGAGAAGTAGAGAAAGAACAAGAAGAGCAAGTGGAACATTCACTGTCACTTGAAGAACAAGGTCCACAGGACCAGGGAGAAGAATAAATGCACCAAAAGGTGGAAAATCCTAAGAAAGAATCCATGGAGGTTGATACAAGGGCTCTTCAATAAGAGACCCTCCAACAGGATATTCCTCAACATGAGTTCCCTCAGTAGGAGACTCTACAACAGGATACTCCTTAGCATGAAATTCCTCAACAAGAGATTTCCCAAGAGGAAATGTTGCCACAGGGAGAGGATTCTAGTAAAGATACAGAGTTAGCAATGAAGGATGCTCACATTGAGCAGCCTAACCAAGAAGGACCTGCTCTAGATGTACCAAAATGTCTAGCTTCAAAGGTAATTGAACCTCTGATTAATGTTATTCCTTTTGATTTTAAAACATTATTTTTCAGTAGAGGGAATAAAGCCCAAGTGAAAGGCAAGGGTAGTGTCCGCTATTAAGAGGGACAAAATAGGTTGTAGGATGACTTATTTAGTTGTGCCTATAGTAGATAAATCAAAGCATGAAATCACAGCCAGTGAATACCAGATTACCACCCTAGACCTAGGACATGCCACATGAAAACCAAATTACCACCTTAGACCTAAGACATGCCTCTACTGAGCAAGAGCTTGATGAGGTCATAGGCAGTGCTGAAGCCACAATAGCTAGAATCCGCAAGGATAAGATAAAGAAGAGGGAGCTTAAAGGACACATTACCTAGCTCCAAGGATTCATAAATGGATTATTATCCCCAAGGATACAATTAGTAGACATCCCAACCAATTTGACACTGGTAACACAAGAGGAGATAAGTGACCTGGATGTGAAGAAACATTAGGCACAAGTGATGCAGGGTTTGTTTTAGATGTTTCTAAAGGATGGGGAGGAAGCAATCCAAATCGTGTTATTAAACTGGGATGACTTGACATTCATTAGGGATAAAGTGGATACATTGAAGGAATGTGCAAAAAGACTTGATTAGAATGATGCAGATCTTGGTAAGTTCAAAGTCATTCGTAAGTTAGATGACAAGGTGTTGTTGAGCCACAACATAATGATAGTCCAGACAATGCTAAAAATATTCGTATGGATAAAAGAGATAAAATTTGAAGTAGACATCTTGAAAGGATGTAGACAGGAGATATAAGCACCACGACACAGGACCTCCTGAGAGATGAGGTAGAGATCCTAGAGGAACTTCTCAGGACTTTGGTGGATGAGAAGGAGATGAATGACGAACAAGCCTCTGTAGGAGTGTTCAAGGCTTGGTATGAGCCTGTTTTGAGGGATCCCGTTGGGAAATTTTAGAAAAGACTATAGATGAGGTTATGGACTTATCTTTAAAGGTTAGAACATATAAAGAGAAGCTAGATAGTTGGATAAACAAGAGGGTATCAATAGGTGGTCAACTTCAAATGCAGGAATATGCTAGGACAGAAGCACATCAGTTTGATAAGATTGATATAGAGAGGACTATTGCAACATATGATTAGTATAAATTCTTGGATTCTAGAGGAGGAATAGTTGAGGAAGACATAGCCTCAGACTTAGAGTAGTCTATAGCCCAATGAATCATTTTTTTGCAATCATGGGATACCAATATGAAGAGTACTCATCAGGATAAGTATCCACATGATGGATGACGTGCGTGTAGTAGTAGATACAATGAGAATATTCTAGAGGATGCACATTGAGGATGTTGAGGAATATATCGAATGCTAGTTGTCATACATTCTTTGATTGCCAGCTAGAAATCACATGCCTTGTTTTGTGACCATGGATATTGTTGAGTGAAATCCCAACCATTGATCTTGTAACTGATTCTGGGTCCTTGTTCTATAAAAGGATCTAGATCATTTGTAAATAGGAGATTGAATTGATGAACTTTTGCTAAGCACTAAGTTTGTTATCTTTGCAACTTTGTGGCTTGCCTCATGGTTCTTTCTCAAGTTAGTGAAACATTTGTATGTCTCTTGAGCATATAATGAAATTGAAGATACAAATTACAATTAAATTGTAAATCTTGGGTAATCTTTCATTAATCTATGGTATGTAATATTAAATTGTTGTGTCCCTTTGGATTACATTCAACCAATTGCTTACTGTTATCAATTCCTTTTGAAGATTAGCATCTGTTATGCATAGTAGTGGAAATCCTAGTGAAGTATCAATAGATTAGCTTCATTTCATTAAAGTGTCTAGATATATGTGTGTATCACTGATAAAGCTAGGTTTCTTAGAACTCTTTTTTCTCAACATTATCTTTTGCCTTTTATTTTACAAGTTGTGGTGAATAATTGTAAATAATGATATATCCAAAGCAAATAATAGTAAATATTGATGAATTACATGTTTTAAAAAAGATATTTAGATGAATTCAAAGTGTGTGTGTAAAGATCAGCCAACTAGATATAATTTAGAAGAATTGATCAAAGTCAAGAACATTTCAGAAAAATTGATCAAAGTTATGTCTAAATTCCTGATGATTGGCTTGAAACATGAATAGTTACTTGAGAATTTGACATAAATTGTTAAGGATATGTGCAGATTATGCTAAATATGTAGAATGCTTGTGAAGTTTGATCAGATATAGAAGTAGATGACTCAAAGCCCATAAGTTCCCAAAATGGAAGCAACAAAGCACAACAAACCCCGAGTGAAAACTAAGTGGTCAAGACCTGACAACCGGAGACTTGGGACTTCATATATTTAGGGATATTAAATCCTTTCAAGATGATTAAGGGTTTATTGTGTGAATTTTTATTCGTGTTAATGTGACTAAACACTGCATCAATAGGGCCTTGGAACTTTCTTCATAATATCCTTCATCCATCATATTAGAATAATCATTCATAATATTTGGAAGATTCAAAACTAGATTAAAATCCCTCAATTGGTCAATTTTTAACTCCATCTAATCTCTCCTCCTAACTTCATGTTCATCCACACAATCTTCCCAATAATCCTCAAGGTGAGGATGATGTTCATGCAACAAAGGAAGGTACAGATTATCTTTTACAAAAAAATTCTATCAAAGTGTGATCTTGCAACATATGGATGAAAATTAAACTTAGAGGGAAACCTATCAACATGTTTGTTGTGTGGTTACACAACATGCCCCATTTTTCCCTAGCAAAATAGGGACCCAACTTTGTCCTGCTTTGCTTGGTTTATTTTGCTTCCCTTTGCTTTGGGCGGTATGGTAAAATCATTGTCACTTAGCATGTCTTGATCCTATCCTAGGCATGTCTGAACATTCAATTTGTAGACCAAATTTCCAAGGTTTGATTTATTCATCATGAAGCTTGCCAAACAAAAGAGAATAAAATTTTAAGCAGGTTTGTCTTTTGGGTCATGTCAAAATTCCTCAAAATAAAGAAGTTATTGTTGGCAAGAGACACTGCTCTGATGAAGGATTTCATGTTGTCATTGATGGAAACAAGGCAAAGTATTTTCACTAGCATGATAAAGAGCTATTACTCTAGAAGACCAACTTGGTTTGGCAACAAGGCACAAAAGTATTCAGGTCCAGAAGGCTAAAATGACTAAGTATGGACAATATACAGAGTAAGTGATAGAGATTAGGTCAGTATGCCTCCACAGTAGAAGATCATTATATGTGGATCAGGTATGTTGTTCATTACCATTTGATGATGATATGTTCCAGTGCTCAAGACCTGACTTCCTCTGGAAGTCATACTATGAAATGCCTAAGTCCAGGTGAATAGAACTAAGATAGGAACAGTGCACAGTGCTAGAGAAAAAGGGTCAGCATTCCTCCACAATTGCATAATTTGTCTTGCAGTTCTGGAGGTATGATCTATGATGAGTGAAGAGCCTCTAATATGGATTTGAGCAAGTCTTATGGTCCGCATTGGAAGATGTTGTTTGACAGTTGAACTGAACTAGTAAACAGTTTGTGAATAAGGCCGACATAATAGTATGATGTGTGTGTGGTAAAGTTTTGGTGTTTGAAACTTAATCCTAAGTGGTAAAATAGTTGGGGCTGACATGTGTGATGATGTTTCAAATATTGTTTGGGTCCGCCATAGATTTTGGGAAATAAATTTGGCCGACAGAGCACATAATGTATAACTACATGGTACACTTTATTAGGCTAACCTAATATGAAGATTTTGTTTGTTGTGGATATATATATGGGATTGACTTTGATATTTGGTTGATGTGAAGTGGATGAATGTGTGTAGAATGTGAACAGTAGATTAAGTGACAAAAAATAGAAGAGAGATCTTGTCTAATGTAAAAGTAGAGCAATGAAACAGAGCAGTCAAGATGAAAAGTTTTGAGACAGTATTTTGAGCATATATTGAAGCTGCATTCATGCATGTGTAGATGCAATCTAATCAGTTCATTTTGGCAGTGAGCCATCTCCTTCTTTCTTTCCTTCTATTCTCTTGGTAGTGAGCCTTTATGCAGTGAGCACTTCTTCATTAGGTAGTGAGCCTTCTTGTAATTCAGTATTGTGCTATCATAATATATTGTGAGCTAACACTCACCATGGTTTTCCCCTTTTTGAGTTTTCCATGTAAAAATATTGGTGTCCATGTGTTATGTCTTTATGGTTGTTGTTCTTATGCTTATTCTGCATTCATATTATTGATTTTGGAAATTGGATTAATAAAATTGTTAAGAAGTGGTTTTGTGAAATACTGATTCATCCCCCTTCTCGGTATTCCTTATATTCAACAATTGTTATCAGAGAGAGGTTCCTTGGAAGAAGCCTAACAGCTTGAGGAAGATATGCGAAAGTTTACTCATGGATGCCTTAAAATTTGGAAATCTCTCAAACAATATTGAACTAGAAGCAACTCTTATTTATCTTGAAAAATCTATAGTAGAAATCAGAGACCTAAAGGATAACATTCAAGAAGTTGATGACTACATTCTAAAGCTGAAAGAGCAGGTCAAGAAATTCAAAGAAAACTACAGAGATGTTAGTGAACAATTGATATCAGCAAATGAGACCCTGGATGATTTGAAAGTGGAAGTCATAGAAAGAGCTAAAGCAGAAGAAGATTTAAATCTGATGGTAAAAAACAAGATAGAAGAATGTGTCAAACTAGAAAAAGAAGTTGTGAGCCTACAAACAGACTTGGAAAAAGCCAAGAGCTATGAAGAAAAGTTCAAGATAAGTTCTGCAAAACTTGATGAGATGATTGCTAGTCAAAAGAGTTCAGATGACAAGCAAGGCTTAGGATTTGAGAAAGGATAAAGTTCAAAATCAAGTCAAGAAAACTTTCAAATGAAGCAAAACAAAGGGAACTAATTTAGAAATCAAAGAAGAAGACCTTCGATCAGACAGCCAAATGCGCAAAGGTACCCATCTTTCAATGGCCATTGTTTTAATTGCAATAAGTTTGGTCATAAAGCTACTCAGTGTAGGAGTAGAATAAATCAGAATGTTCCATCATTCTCTGGTCAATGTTTCAATTATAAGAAAATTGGTCATAGATCAAATGAATGCAGAAGTCTGGTAAGAAATGGATCTTACAATGCAAGAAATACTCAATCATTCAATGGAAAGTGTTTTGCTTGCAATAGATTTGGACACATGGCTAATCAATGCAGATCAAGGATGAATTCATTCAGAAGAAGGAATCAAGGATAGGGAAGTATTGTGTGCTATAATTGCAACAAGCTTGGTCATATAGCAAAATTTTGTAGAAGCAAGAATGTGAAAAGAAACTACTATGCTGAAGAAAGGAAAAAAGAGCAGAGGAATGATAAGGGAAAAGAAAAGGTTGATCTGGCTAAAACCAAGAAGGAAATGAGCAAGATCTAGATCAAGAAAGATGTGATTGAAGTCAAGGATGAATCCGCACCAACATCTGGTGCAGATACTTCCTTTGGGAAGTGAATTTGTGAGCTCTGGCTTAGGGGGAGCTGTAATGAAAATCTTAATCCCCTAGCCAGATTGTCATTGTTGGAATCCAACACGAGAATATAATGAAAAGATGCATATGACAGATCTTTTGAAAGAAATTCTAGAAGAAAAGGTTCAAGTGTGAAACATTGTGGAGCAATCCTAATAGATTACATTCTGCAGAAATGTGTTTGATAGCTTTTTAATAGGAGCATTTATGGCGATGAAGTCAAAAATTAAAAGGGGGCTCATTCAATGGAAAATTCATTTTGCATTCAAACTGTCAAAGTGTCTAAGGAAAATTGAAGCAAAATTCCAAGCGACTCAGTGATTTCCAAAGACAATTAAGACAAGACCAAAGAAAACCCTAATTTGGTGAAAACAGGTATTTTTCAGACTTGAAACCCTACTGTGAATTTATTTAAAAAATGGCAACACCACATGTGATTGATATAACCAAAAGAGCAAGGTCAAATTCAAAATGCATCCATACAAATTGATAGAGGTTGATCCAAATGGTACATTTTTAGATATTCTATTTGGTGTGATGCATGCTGAAGATGTTAGGGCTTACATTCATGTTGCCTTAGAAGAGCATGGTGATAGCAGATTTTCAGACCTGTATCAGAATCATCTAAGTGGTGATCAATTTGAGCTGAAAGAAGAATACAAAGCTCTAGAGGAGAAGAAATTCATTCAATATAAAGACTTTCCTACATTTGTGGAAGATGAGTGGGTCCAGTATGTCTTGAGAATAATCCACGATGAATTCATGTGGTTGGGGTAGCCCTTCAAGATCACCAAGGATGCAATTAGGGTCATGACTAGATTAAATTCCACCGGTGCAGTTCCTGTATTGAAGGCAGTAAAGAATGATATTGTAATGAAAGCCACTGGAGATAAGTTTGACAAAAGGGCACTAACAATCAATGACATTGAAGATCATGCGGTAAGATTTATATCCATGGTTATTGGGTACAAAGTCTACTTCTCAAACTGGAAAAATTTAATTTCTAGTACGGCAATCTACATAGCATTTGAGATGGTTAAAGAAGATGCGGAGTATGATCTTTGTGAATTTCTTCGTCAGCAGCTGATGGAAATTTTAAAGAAGACCAAAGAGCAAAAATATTCATTCAAGTATGGTACATTGACTATTTGTTTGTTTTTCTACTTCATGCATGATTTACCAAAGATGAAGAACTTGTTTTGATTAAATAGTCAGCCAGTTGCTGTACAAATTAGAGATCATTTAAGTAGTATTGGAAGCTATGATGAACAAAATACAGCCCTATGTGGCTATTTCAAAAACTTCGAGAGAATGATGCAATCAAGAGAAAGAATTCCAAAAGCAATTGTGGAAAAATACAAGAATGGCATATGCTTCATTGTAACCAAAGACCAATGCATGATGGAGGATGTTGAGCCTAGAGCTGTTTGGGTTATGCCAATGGACTATGAAGTAGATGGATCAATACTAGATAACTACGCACAACACATGCTAAGCAAGCCCTGAGACCCCAAAGAGGAAAGATATGGAACTTATGAGGAACTGTCTGCAAAAGTACATGTTGAGGTAAGAAAACTTGAAATTTCAAGAAAGGCCTAGAAGATGATAGAAGATTATGCTCTAAAATGGGGTTTCACCAAAACACAAATCAAAGAGACAAGAGAAAAGGCACAAGTAGGTAGAGAAGAAAAATAAAGGAAGGAAAGTGAACTGGTTAAGGCTTTGAAAAAGCTTAAGAGGCAACCAAAAAACCCAACAACAATGAAAAGAAGAACTAGAGGTTCTACTTCCGTAAGAACTACATCTATGTCCTCCGGCCCCACACCCTCTACAAGTATGGAAACCCGTGCAATTAGCCACAAGAGATAGAAAACCAAGGGTCGCAGAATGTATGTCAGTAAAGGAGCATATGAGGAAGAGACTGAGTCAGATGAAGAAGTGAAGAAAATGAAAACTGAAGTCACCAAAGCCTCCGGGAGTAGCACAATGAAACCTTCTGGTAAAAGAAAAGCTGAGAAAAGGCTAGGGCAAGATGAGTTTGATACAGGTGAACCCACTATAAATCTTGAGGATGTCCTAAAAGCTATAACTGTTGATGGAAATTTAAAGCCCATAGCCCAATTGTATGATGAGTATAATGATCTGAATAAAAGAATTATTAAGACTGTTGTTGGTAGATATCTGGACATCTACAACAAGGCCCTTATTGAGATCATTACTGATCTTCCAAACACATTGGGTAGTATTATGTCTACAAGAAAAGAAGAATCTATGGAAAAAAACATTGAACTCCGTGAGCACACACTGATAAAGTTATGTCCAGAGATCTCTCCTGAAGACAAAACAAAAATCTCCAAAGCACTCAGCAAGGAGTTCAAAACAAAGAAGAGGATAAATACTCTCATGTCAGATCACATTTAGAAAGTAGTAAAAGAGACTAAGGAAATCACTTTAAGAGTGCTAAAGTAATTTCATTACATCTATTCTAGAAGTGAATTTGAACCAAGTGGCTAAAGAGAAGGAAGCACCTACTTGAGACTAGTCTCCCTCCGGAACATCCAACAAGTGACAAGACAGGAATGGAGAAGACTAAGAAGATATATAAGGCTGATGCTCAAGAAGAGAAACAAGATAAGGAAATGCCTGCACTGAAACAAAAGGATGGTGCAAATGAAGCTATGGATTCAAATCCTCTGGAACTAAACCAAGAAGAAGAAGTCTCTAGTATAGCAAGAGACACTGCGAAGTCAGTCAAAGAACTTTTGGAAAAAGAGAAACAGGTCCTTGATGAACCAAAATTTTTACAAGGACCAATAAACCTGGGCTCAATGTCCCCAGTACATAAATTTAAACTGGTATTAATTGTGTAGGCAAAGGCACAGGAAGAAATTTTGAAGTCTCACATACAAGACAGTGAACTGATTGGTGAGGTATCCATCATTTTGGAGAAGCTGATGCCATCATATCAGAAGGAGACCTCTTTGTCTTCAATAAGTCAACTAAAAGGACTCATAAACTCTATAAGTGAGCATTTTGAATCTTTTGAGAAGTCTGCTGAGACAAAAGTGAGACAAGAATTTGATGAGAAAAGACTAAATGAGTTGAAAACTATGTTAGTGAATGACAAAGCTTTACTAGACAATAAAATGAAAGACATACAAAGTTCTATCAAAGAAGAAAGTGACCTATACAAATTTTGTCTATCTTGGCTAGTAGCCACAAAAGAGCTAGAAGAAAAGATAAAGGATCTGAAACTGCAGCTAATAAATATTTCTAAATCATTTGATCCAGTAGCTGAGTCAGTGAGCAGCAAAGAAATACAAGTAATTAATATTCATAATGAGTTAAATGATCTTGTAAATAAGAGGGATCAGATGAAAAATAAAATGTGTCAGTTGAGAGGACTAATTAGTCCCAATTTAGATTCAATGATCAGTATTGTAGCAGAAGCACAGGTAGCTTCACAAATTGATACACATTCTAATGTACAAAAGGCAGAAGAATCAGTCTTTTTGATAAATGGTCACATCCAAATTTTAGAAAGAACTAAGAAATGATGGGATGAAGAGATTGCACAATTGAAGATTGTGTATAAGGATATCCTTTCACTTATAACTAATTGAGTTGAAGATTATATGTGTACATATGCGGCAGAATATGATAGATTTGTAGTTTTGACACAATTTTGACTTTGTGAACATACACCTTTGCCATTGATGTCAAAGGGGGAGAAGGAGACTAGTGAAAAATAGACAAACATCTAAAGGAGAAAAGGAATACAGAGTAAGGGGGAGTAGACACAAGCATTTTCACTAAGTGTTGCCATCAATGCGAAAGGGGGAGATTGTTGGCAAGAGACACTACTCTGATGAAGGATTGCATGTCGTCATTGATGGAAACAAGGAAAAGTATTTTCACTAGCATGACAAAGAGACATTATTTTGGAAGACCAACTTAGTTTAGCAACAAGGCACAAAAGTATTTTGGTCCAGAAGGCTAAAATGACTAAGTATGGGCAGTATACATAGTAAGTGACAGAGATTAGGTCAGTATGCCTCCGCAGTAGAAGATCATTATATGTGGATCAGGTATGTTGTTCATATCCATTTGATAATGATATTTTCTAGTGCTCAAGACCTGACTTCCTCTGGAAGTCATACTATGAAATGTCTAAGTCTAAGTTAACAGAACTAAGATAGGAACAGTGCATAGTGGTAGAGAAAAAGGGTCCGCATTCCTCCGTAGTTGCATAATTTGTCTTGTGGTTCTGGAGGTATGATCTATGATGAGTGAAGAACCTCTGATATGGATTTGAGCAGGTTTTATGGTCCGTAGTGGAGGATGTTGTCTGACAGTTGAACTAAACTAGTAAATAGTCTGTGAATAAGGCTGACATAATAGTATGATGTGTGTGTGGTAAAGTTTTGGTGTTTGAAACTTAATCCTAAGTGGTAAAATAGTTGGGACCAACATGTGTGATGATGTTTCAAATATTGTTTGGGTCCGCCATAGATTTTGGGAAATAAATTTGGCCGACAGATCACATAATGCATGACTACAGGGTACACTTTATTAGGCTGACCTAATATGAAGATTTTATTTGTTACGAATATATATGTGATTGATTTTAGTATTTGGTTGATGTGAAGTGGATATGAATGTGTGTAGAATGTGAACAATAGAGTAAGTTGCAAAAACCAAAAGAAGAGAGATCCTATCTAATGTAAAAGCAGAGTAGTGAAACAGAGAAGTCAAGATGAAAAGTTTTGAGATAGTATTTTGAGCATACATTGAAGTTGTATTCATGCATGTGTAGATGCAATCTAAGCAGTTCATTTTGGCAGTGAGCCATCTCCTTCTTTTTTTCCTTTTATTCTCTTGGTAGTGAGCCTTTGTGCAGTGAGCCTTCTTGTAATTCGGTATTGTGCTATCATAATATATTGTGAGCTAACACTCACTGTGGTTTTTCCCTTTTTGAGTTTTTCACGTAAAAATCTTGGTGTCCATGTGTTATGTCTTTATGGTTGTTGTTCTTATGCTTATTCTGCTTTCATGTTATTGATTTTGGAAATTGGATAAATAAACTTGTTAAGAAGTGGTTTTGCAGAATACTGATTCACCCCCCTCTTAGTATTCCTTATATTCAATAGCTATACCCAGTCAAATTTTAGTCAACTGGTCATAGAGATGTTCACATTGTCTTAATATCTGGACATTCACTAATGTCCCAACCTAAAAAGTTGCTAAGTAAAACCCAATATCTCAACATCCACAAATGTGTAGATGTCAAATTTAACTCATTGTGCGAGCTAAATGTCGTGTGCATGGATATTAGTTTACATCTGGATATTAACTTAATATTCAAACCTTAACTTAATGTCCAGACATTCATTAATATCCTGATGAGGTGTCTCAGTTGACTTTTCAGCTAGACATAGACTATGGACATTTTTCCTAAAGTTTAACATCCAAACCTTACCCAATTGAACCAATGACGTCATCAGATCTTGTCTTAAAGAAATAACAAAGGATGATGACATTATCTATACATTAAGGGGGAAAGATATTTGATATTTCTTAACATCTAGACATTAACTTAATATCCAGACTTTCGCTAATATAGGATGACATCACTTTTCCTCACACTTAAAAGAACCACTTTAAACCAATGACATCATCAAGACATTTTGACCCAGGGATATTTCGTAAAGTCTAATATCTGGATATTTCTTAATATCCATATCCCTGCTATTTACGAATAAAAATTGAAACCTCCCATGAACCAATCAGATAATGCCACGTGGCATATTTGACTTTTCAAAGTGGCCATCTTAATGTCCAGACATCTAAAATCAAAGGTGAAGGTCTTAGGACCTTAACATCCCGATATCCACTCCTTGGTTAATGTTGACCAAACATATGCATGACTTCATCTGAATGTATGGACATTCTGAAACGCAAAGCATATTATTCAAATGTCCAGACCTTAATTTATATCCTGACCTTGCAATTAATGCAGTGAAAAGGGGTCATTAGCCATTCAAAATTTCAAATTAAAGGCCGCCACCTATAATGATCTCCTAAGACCTTAACCAGATGTCCCTAGCCGATGAATTTAGCATTAATTATGCCCTAATCTCCTGATTTTAACACATAAAAGGTGAATTTTGATCATTTTAAACTCACCTAAGCATTCATAAGAGAGATTTATAGAGATCTAATGAATTATAGCGATTGTTGCAGAGATCCTAACCTCAAATAGAATGGTGTGAATAGTGAACAACATCCAGTGGACAATGATTATATAGTGTAAAGCGCATATCTAGACATCTTTTAATTAGGTTTAAGCTCAGAAATAGGTATGTAACGATGAAACCCTACTTTTGTTATTTATTACAATGTAGTAAAAGGTAAAACCAGATAATTAGGGTAAAAGTTGTTTGCATATGCACAAATTAGCTCTGATGGGCTGAAAATGTCTAGATATTCATAATATATACTGTAGAAGTGATATTTGAAGCTTAGGGTTAAAAATAGATAAATACAATTTAGCCTAAGACATGCATATCTACCATTGTAGGACATAATGGAGGTTAGGAAGAGATGAAATGAGGTAGAATTCAAGATTGTTATGTTCTCATCACCAAGGGCCTCAGGGTTCCGCTTTGGAAAAGTGGGTGACACAGATGTGGATGAGTGGACGGCCAAATTGATTCAGGGTAGTGGACACCCAATTATATAGAAAATATACAATTCTGGGATGTGGCACGCATCAGGGTTCCCATATGCAATGGAGGCCATTGAGTTGGTGGTGGCATGTGTGGAGAATTATAATAAAAAGACCAAAAGATTAGAGAAGGACGATATGGTGTATGTAGATTTCTCTACGAAGGGAATCACAAAGGCATTCCATTTGCCAGTAGGTCCCAATCTATTCAAGTTAAATCTTGAGAATCTAGATAAACAATACAAGGGCAACACCATTGACAATAAAAAAGATAATGTTCACCTACTAGAGGGTAGTTGATAGAAAGGTCAAGGAAGTGGCCAAGATGCCACAAAATCTATACAAGTTTGACTTCACTTTGGGGGTGTAGTACATGATGGTGATGCTAAGCTGGATGACTGGAAAGTTTGATGCTGGCAGTTTCAAACCCTGGATGTATGCACTGATAAGGATGGTGGAGACAACTAACACCAAGATAGGGTGGGCATCCTTGGTCAATGATAGCCTAGATGAAAACATGAAGAAATTTGGAGGCAAGATGTGCCTATTCTATATGACTTCATATGTTGTATATGCATGTGGTACACAGTCCACATTCTCTAGTCTACAAACAATAGGTAGAGTGGGATAGAATCCAAGAGATGTGACCATATGGGATCATTATTCCCAGCTAACAAGGAAATCCTCCACTTAGCATTATAGGAGGGTCAATGATTCTTTTATCATGCATTTGGTCTGACTGATGGACAATGACAGAGCAAAAGGACTGAGCTCTGAAGCTCAAGAGGTAATCACAAGAAATGGAACTTGGTTCATCCAGTTCCCAACCTTCACTTATATTTAGATGGAGGGATTTGGTGGCAACCCCTCATGTTGCCAAGGTACCCCACAAACAAGATAATATTATTGGATTTTGACTAGGTAGATTTTACCCTCATATGAGGTGTATGTGGCCAGGAATAAGAAAGGAAAATGTCAAGTTTCCTTTACTTCTGGGATGGTATATATGTTCATCCATTGAAATAGCTAAGCACTCAGAAGTAGAGTTGTATATGCTTCAGTTACAACCATTCTCTTTAGCAAGATATTATGATCCTTATCATAGAATGGAGAAGTTTTTAAGTAAGAAGTTGGTGCATTAAGTGCACTTGGAAGACTACTGGGTAGATTGCCTAGATGATGTTGAAGTTAGGAGGAGTTACCAAAGTTTAACTCTAAACCAGATCCAGGCATTGGATTGTTTTGATGTCCCTCCCCAATTACATTCTTATGATGGTGGGTTGATGGCTACTGAATATGAAGAGAAGCATCTTTATAAGGAAACAATATCTCCTCCTAACTGGAGCCAATCTGAGGTCACATCCTTTGACCTCATCATAGCTAAAGTGATGGAGCTAACAAGGCAATGGGTAGACCAAAAGTTAGCTGCCCTAAAGACAAAAGGAGTGGCACTTGTTGTGGATAAAAAGAGGAAAATGAAAGAGTTAGGAGAAACTAAATTTGATGACTTTCTAATCCACAAAAGGTAGGTCATGGAAACCAAACTGGCCAAACCTACAACAGAATCAACTGTAGAGTTCACAACTAGTGGCATCACTATAGCCACAAGACCATCCCATCAAAAAGGTCTTATCCCAGCAATCACAATTACCACAAGATAGGCAGAAGAGCCTAGGGTCACATATGAGGACATGGAGGATGAGGAGGATGAGGTGCCTTTGATAAGAAGAGGCTGAGATATAATTCAAGGAGCTAATATCCCTAGACAAAAGAGAGGACAAACACCTGTGATGAGAGGATACACAAGCAAACAATCAGATCTCCTACTCAAAGAAGGTGAAGAGTTAACCAAAATAGAACAGATGTTTGCCACTCAGCAATCTACAGCAGACAAAGCTGCAAAAACAATGGTGTTAAAGAATAAGGATGTGGAGATGGTACAAACAAAGTTTCAACATGATGTCCCCATCACTACCATTGTTAAAATTAAATCAGAGTTAGCCCAAGAAGCAAGAGAAGAAGAGAGAAAGAAGTTGAATGATCCATCCATGCCACTTGATAAAACTATTGATCTCATAGATGATGACATGACAAGGGAGGTGACATTTAATCCCCTTGAGAACTTGATAAAGAATACAAAACTAACACCCCAAGGAATGCCACAAGCACAAAAGAACATTAGAGATGAGGATGAAGTTGAAGATCCTCACTAGTACAAAAAGAGCAATATATTACTAAAAAAACTACTAAAAACTGCTTATAAATGACCAAACATGGTCACGTGACCTTTAGTAGTTTATTGCCAGTCATTTATAACACGACCAAATTGATGACAACCATTTTTAGTCATTTATTGGTTGTTTTGATTGATCAATTTGCTAGTATATTTAGTCGTTGATTTAATCATTGATTGTTGTGATCCGGTCACTTATTTAGTCATTGATTGTTGTTAACTGGTCACTTATTTAGTCATTTTTATTCACTGATGTTTGTCCATTGGTAGTGTATTTAGTCATTAATTTTAATCATCATTTTGATCAATTTGGTAGTATATATAGTCATTTTTATTCACTGATTTAACACTAGTCATATATTTAGTCATATTTATTCACTGTTCACTAATTTCTATCAATTGGTAGTATATTTAGTCAATTTAATTAATTCACGTCAATTAGTAGTATATTTAGTCATTTTGAAGCTTACAATCTACGTAGATTTCCATCTGGCATTAATTGTTCACTTCACACATCTCTTTGATTTTATTCATTGAATGCTCTATAAGAGGAGTGTTGCAAGCTAAGCATTATAATCCACATTTGGATCTCATCTGCCTTGGTTTTATTTTCCCACTGGCTTGAATGACTTCAATTCATTATGTTGGCTCGTGCGATCCTCTTTTATGCAAGAGACAATGGTATCTGTGTCATTATTTCATTCTTGCCTCTTCATTTTTCTCTTACTATGTATTTGCAATGTCTATCTATCCCCACAAATGTCGACTTCATTTGCATGTTCAATCATGGGAACAACCAATGCACGAAAGCATCAACTTAGATTTCATGGCTAGGGCCTTCAAACTGCTCGATGAAGAGCTAGTGGAGGATACTTTGATAGATGTATGTGATAGAGATTTTCTAGTGCAATCCAGGGTATGTTATGCTTCACATCTGGTATCTCATTTTCTCTCAAATACGATGGACTTATTTCATTAGGTTGATAAGGTTAAAAGGATAGCATCAATGTCTATTCATGACTATCTAGTCCTAGATGTCAAGCTATTTGAAGCTTTTGCTACTTATAATCTTCATGATGGCTCATCCTTGGTAGGGGGACTATTCCCCCATGAAGATATCATTAATAAATCTCATTTTAATTGTGTTTATCAAGCGATGATTTCAAGTTTGCAATCAAGTAATAGAGAGCTCTTTGATAATTCACTATGGGTTCACAATTTTGCATTTGGAAGGTCCAAGAGGGAAAGGATAGAGGAAGTATTCAATGCATGGAGCTTCTTGTCAAATTTCTAACCACAGATAGTTCCCTTCACCAATGATGACACAGTCCTTTCTCAAGAGAATCCAATTGGGGGTTCATGGCTTTAGGGTTGCAAATTTAAATATGGACAACATGTGAACCACTCTTTCTGTTTTAAGTTTTTGGTATCGCTGTAACTTTGGTTTCCTTTTTCGCCAAAAAGGGCCTTTTAGATCTGTAGCTCTATTCAGGGCTCTTAGTTAAAATTCTCTGTTATGTTATCTTTTTGGCCAAGAAGGGACTTTTTTGTAATCTGTAAAAACATTTTTATTAATATTATTATGATGCTCTAAGCATCCTTACTGATTCAAAAAAATGTCAACCCTGGTTCATGTGTTGTCTCAGTAAAGACCCATACCATGAAAGAATCCATTAATTATAAATAAATTTCAAATTACGTTGATGAGAAAAGATCTTTTATATCCAATTGGGAAGCCTTAACATCCAAAAATTACTAACCTAATGTTTCACAACAAGTTTCCCAACTGTGACATCATCTTTACTTAAGAAACCGGATATTGATCCACTGCCATATTGGATCTCACAGGATTCTCCTTCACAAACAACAAATGATATATATTAATTATTTAGCAACTTCCTTAATATCCCCATGTAAGCTTACTAAACTAAGTGAGGTTGAGGGTTTGAAGTAGAGTACCATCTTCTTGGTATGTGCTTGACTTTGATGACTTGTATCTTGAATGAAAATACCAAGCTAGCTACACTTTAAAATCATTGTTACAAAAATAACCACAAAATCCTCTTTAATTAAAATAATCCTTCTAGATATTTCAAGACAAGATATTTTAGTTAATTTCTAAGAAAGCTAATAATTTCACTATCTAAACAGCCATCAATTTATTTACTGTATATAATTTCCCAGAATTCAGAATTTGAATGTAGGCTAAGTATTCCAGCAACACTGCTTTTTTAGTTGGATCCTAAAAATGCTACAACTTATGTTCTCTAAAACATGGTGCAGTCACAGTAGGAGGGTTCACATAATGAACTATCTAGACCATGCAGCAAGAGTAAACACAACGGAAACAACTCAAAGAAATGGAACAAATGCAGATTCAGTTCTTTAGTATATCATAGAATTCAAATAGAGATCGGTCGGCAACATGCAGGCTTACAATTAGGGCTCATAGGCTTGTTTACATACATGCACAAGATAAATCTTTGAAGCTCCTCACAGAAATCTAAACTATCAGATACTACTATAGACACCTAAATTTGTCCCAAATTTGTCTATGTCTTGCAACACCTTGATAAAAACATCACTTAGACATCATGTAGCATTTTGTCCTAAATCCCACTCTTAACCCCACTTATTCCATTAGCCAATTAATTAAATAAATTTTATTTATTTAATTAAAATCCCATTCAATCCCATCCTTATCCTACTTATCCAATTAATTAAATAAATTTTATTTATTTAATTAATATCCAACTCATATCCCAACTAATTCAAATATTTTATTTGAATTAAGTTCTCACATTTCATTCTAAGCCAACTTTCCAATTAATTAAATAAACTTTATTTATTTAATTAATTTATCTTATCATTTAGCTGACATGTGTGCCTCTTTCATTTAAAAAAATAAGTGGTACTACAGCCTTTTATTTAATATCTTTTATATGTAGTACTTTTTATGTACACAAGCACACATGAGCCCTATTCTCCTTGACACTTGTCAAATGACTACAACTCCCTTGAAGAGTGGGATAACCAAATCAATCCTAGCCATCCACATCAATCATTTAGCTTTTTAATCTCAACCATCCATTTGAACCAAGCCTTTTCTATAAATCAACCCCCTCATAAGCCATTAGCATGCATTGAGCTTCAAGTAACATTATTCTGCCAAATAATCATTAGCATGCATTGATCCTCAAGTATCCATATGCTGTCGAAATATCATTAGAGCCTTTGCATCCTTCATCTATCATTCATTCTATCATCTTCATCTTAATGTTATGCTGCAGAAATGAGCACCCTGTTAGGTCTCAAAAATGCAAGTTGCTAATCCTAAGAGGATGCCAGGCTCTATATTTGGATTTGCAACGTTTTTGAACTAACTTGACGAAATCAACTTTCAAGGTTTGATGATTTCCTACACTTTAGGTCCTGCTACACCTAGGTGGGTGAACCTTGAAATATTAAAGCAGTCTGAGTGTGGATGAATGGACTAACTAGGTCTATCTATAATGGCATAGGATGTAGGATAGATGACAAAGCTGACTAATTAATTCTATGTGTAATGTTTAATAAGTGATTGGCAGAAATTGTATAAGCAATATCAAAAAGGTTTTAATTAATGAGTTGAATGAGACTAGTGCCTTGTTGGGTAACAGAGTCAATTTGAAGGACTAAAAATAGTAATTTCTAAATGGTAATAATTCTAGATATTTGGCACAGTTCTGGTTTATAGCTTGTATAAACGTGCAAGTAAGTGACTGATAGACTCTTCTTGATAATCCAACCAAACAAAATCAGATATCTTATAATTCACCAGAAGGTATTTTAATCCTTACTTGAAGGAACCAAATGAAATGAATAGACAAGATTAACAGATAATATTTTACTGGAGACAGTGTATCAATCCTAACTATATGGCTCTACTTAGTGATCCCAACTTACTACTTCCAGGTTACTGTGAATAAATCAGAAGGGTTTAATTCCTTAGGATGGACACCAACCGAATCAATCACACAGATACAGCGAATGTGTATTGACAGATTAAATATATACTTGATAGTTTAATCTGAATAACAGGGAAATGCAGAAATGGAGACAGCCACACAATTGAATAATTTCAACAAATAACTGATACCAAAATAGAAATACTGAATCAGAGAACTTCAAATTTCTTCTTCAAAATAAAATATGCAACATGGTCATTCTGGAATATTATGTATATGTATATATGAATATCTTCTACTGCTGATGATTTTTCAGCATAGATTGTTTGAACTTATATAGATATTTTCATGAAGAGATATAACTCTTCAATAAGTCTCTTGGGATTTTAACCAATACAAACAATAATTACATAAGCTTAATTAGGCTCTGTTTAGCCATAAATAGACTTTTGTCAGATGATCTAAGTACTCCTGCGCACGGTGAGAATCAGTAAGCTCGACTGCACTCCTGGTGATTATATCAAGGGTGACCATTTCCTCCAGTTGTTTGCAAACTTCTGTAGATACAGAGGCTTTATCTTTTAGAGCTCCTGTGGCTTTGTGCAATATAACTTGACAATCAACAGTCCACTCTTCTTTGCTCTTTACCTCTCCATTATCTTTGAATATCCTGGGCACCCCTGCGTCTGATGCATCAGTCCCTTCCTTAGCATCAGCTTTGAGTTTATCATAATAATTCTGGTGCCGTTTGAGCAATGCTCTTGCATCAGAGATATCTGTGCTATCAGTGGCACCTCTGTTTTGCAACTCGATCACCTTTTCTTGTATCCTCTGATCAAGCCTTTCATGTTCTTTGACTGCTTTATGATTTTCCGAGTAGTTATCCCAAAACTGGTTTAACCACCGTACCATGTTTGCATACCTGCTCTGCAGTATTGTAACAAATGCATCTATTTGAATTTGTTTGGCTTGATCATGGGATATCTCTTGACTACTTTGTGAGCTCTCACCTTGAGTTATTCTCTTCGTAGATTGGCCAAAGGTGCTCTTAACAGCGTCCTTCAAGTAGTCATTCTCCTTTGTTAATCTTTCACAATTCAGCTTATAAGCATCTCTTTCCTTGATTAACATCTGAGCTTGTGCTTTATTCAACTTTGCAACATTGATACCAATGTCTGCAGTAATTATGGGGTCAGTTTCACCTGCTCTGAAAGTCATAACATGGCCAAAAGTTTTTTCAGTGTCTATGATGGCCGTCTTCTTATGGGGAGGATACAATGCCCATATCATTAAAGAATTTTCATCATTATTGTATCTCGTTCCCATATAGACTTCATTAACTCCTTCTGGAGTAAGCTTATACTTATCATCAACATTATTCAAAAAACTATCAAAAACCAGAGCAGAATTTAAATCCAAACCGGGAAAAATCATAACCCCTGCATCTTTAAGCAGCTGTCTGCCTCTGCTTGGTGTCATGTCCTGCATTTCCTTGTCCACTGTCTCCTTTAACATCTCTAATAACTGTTTTTCATTGTCAGCAGAAACATTATCTACTGACTCTCTAATTTCCTTTCCCTTGTATTTATATAGGAATGATTTAAATTCCTTCGAATGAATGAATGTACCATCTGACACAAAAGAATCATAAGCCTTTTGGCGTGGATCTTCATCAGCAGACCCCTCCTCATCATGTATCACAACTGGAGGCTGATATTGTTGCATTTTTCTTTTAGACATTTCTATTGTCTTATCTTGTGGCTGTTCAATCAATTCTTCCTCTTCAGAGGATACCACTTCAACTTCTGCCAACTGCTTTTTCTTTTCATTCAAATCTCTGTTATATTTCTCCACCACCAAGTCGACTTCAGCCTCTTCCAAATTTCTAATGACATCATCATGTGGATAATGTATGTGCATGTATCCACTGAGATTTTGTTTTCTTCTTGCATAGTCAATGAAACCCTCAGGATCAAACCCTTTCCTCACCTCAGCAGTCACCATGTTATAATGCATTAGTTTATCCAAAATGAGATTGTATCCTTCTTTTGAAACCACAGTAAAATCTCCAAAACATAAAGTGCTGGGCATGAATGATTGCTTATCATGCGAACTTAGATGCATGACATTTGAACAATGCATTTGCCTAATTATTTCCAAATATGCAATTCTGTCAGGGACAGTTTTAGGCAATATAAATGGAGCATCCTCAAAACCATACACTCTGATCATAGTAGCATCCTCAAAACAATACCAATCTCCCCAATTATGAGTGATAGTAGGGGGGCCACCAAAATCTTTTGGTCTGAGGAATCTTTTTATTTCATTTGAAATTGAATATTCACAGGGGTGGTTGAAATACCTATATAGCACTTTAACACAATGCTCTTCAAATTGAGCATAGCTGGAGTTAGCATACCTGCTATCCCAGATTCTGGTCCACATTTGTACAGGTATCTTCTCCCCTTTCTTATCCGCAGCAACAACTTGAAACTCATTTGGCCACAATCCTACTTCCTGGCCATAGTATAAGACCATATGCATGAGCATCGAGTAATGCTCAAAAGAGCATGCTGGAGCATTGTTTCTTATTGCAGATAGACCAGAGTCTATTCTAGTAGCAACGTAAGAGGCATAATCAAATTGTCTGGCATTGTGACATTGAATATCAGAGGTTATGACCATTAGAGGAATAGTCATAAACTCAGGGACCTCTGAGCCAAGGACTTGGCCTACAGAATAGTAAGTATATTGAATGTATGGTTCAAAAATGGACACATGAAAGGGAGGGCCATCATTCTCAGTCAAGGGTATCACTTCTCCTTCAATCCTGGGTCTATGAATGGGTAACCTCCATCCATTGTAGGTTGTATCCATTCTCCAGTATTCTTTATCCAAATCTTCATAAACAATAGGGACAGTGCACAAATCATCCAGATCATACACCTCACAAATAGCATTTTTTGATAGGTGTACAATTGGTTCTCCTTGAGAGTTGCAGATAGCTTTCAGGCCTGAATTGTAATGCCAGGCTAACAGTTGCAGGAGTTCTACATTCAAGAATACATTAGGTACAACCAGTTTGCCTAAATTCATGTGCCATGGGTTTGACACAGGAGCATTTCTAAATCTTCTGTTGTAGTGGAATCTGAAGAGTTCATATCCCCTAATTGGGGTCCAAATATCTCCCAGGCGCTTATGTTTGTCTTCCAATTTCTCTACTTCTGCCCTGAGTTGGGCAGACCTCCTGGCCTTGGGAGTTGACCCAGGCAACTGATCAATCAAGTCCTGATTTAGTTTTCTGTCTTTGACTTTTTCTTCAGGGGTTTGATCAATTTTTTGCTTCTTTGGTTTACTGGTTTCCCCTTGTGATTTTCTTCCTTTCCCTTTCCCCGGAGTTTCCATTTTTGAAAAATTTGGCAGGAAATTTAAATACAGGCAATATAGTGGTTTGCGTATGTGTACCTGTCGTTCGACGGCTGGAATTGGAAGCCTTTGCTTTTGCCCTGAGAATTCTTTTGTATTCTGCTCTCGAACGGTTTTTTGCAATTGTAATGATCGTATGAACTTCGTAGCCATTTTATATTAATTATCTAATCAATTCAATGTTCATCGCTGTGAAGTGTCACATCGCCATAACTCTTCTTATCGGCGTGATTTTGAAATGTCTGGGCGACCTTAACGTTTTTTTATGGCGCGGACAGTCAATCGGCATGACCCCTCAATTGTATCCCCGACGCCATGTAGTATCATATTTCAAGTGGGTGCGACCATCGGCATGATTTCCTTCATCGCCAAGGGTTTTAGATCTCTCCGCGATATGGCAAGTCCCACCGATATGCTTTGCTTATCGGGAAGATTGAGACCATCGGGATACTAAAATTATGTTTCCCCGATCTTTATTGTCTTACCGATAGTCTCTTCATGTATGAACTTTTATCTTTATCGGAATGACATTCTCTATCGGGATAGCTTTCTCAAGATATCCCGATCCAAATCATCTCCCCGATGCCCTTTATCACATCCTTCATCGGGCAAAGTTTAGTAAAGTGTCACCGATATCTTTTGATCGCCGTGACTTATGAATCAGCAAGACTTGTTTCTTTTGTTCCGATATGTCAAGCTATCCCGATGAAGATGCATCGCTGTGAGTCTTGCCGATAACTTTTTTATCGCCAAGACTCTTGATCATCGGAGGCTTACTTGTTTTCTATTCCGATGGTTCATTTCTCACCGATGACTATTGCTTTGTTACCCTCGCATGCTGTTCGGTGAAACTTTTGCCGAAAGTGCTTCATCGGTATGATACATACCGTCGGGGCAGCTTCTAAAAGATCATCCGATAGATATTTGTCATACCGATCGGCATGACTACTTGCCTTTCTTGCCGATGTAAAGTCATCGGTGTTGCTTACTTCATCGGTGAGCTCCATAATTATTCTTTCGATCTCTATTTTCACGCCGATGGTTGTTTTCAAACAATTCCTTGTGTATCGGTGTAAGCCACACGACCTCTTGCCGATGGATTGATTTTGATGAAATTTGACACTGCTCATCCCTAGACATTTTATGAGATACAAAAATTTTATATTGTGGTCCTTTTGGGATATTCCTTAGGGTTTATTCAAATATGATGGAGTAAGGAAATAGTAAAATTTTGAAAATTTTACTGTGCTAACACACCCAACATTCCTCCAACAATAATCCTTCAAAATCTTGCATGCTCATGCGAGGTGGAGAAGAGCAATGGAGATAAATCAAGTATAGCATGGAGATCGATTTGCATTTATATTTGTTATTTTGATTTTCATGTTGTCTTGTGTTTCATTGTGCATTGCTAGGGTCTTTATTATTGTTGTTTATTCATTTGCCCTGATTTGCAATTTTACCCTAACTACATTTGGCACGCCCGGTGGGACTCACTTCGCTTGATCTTTTTTGCAGGTTTTTGTAGTAAAAATTTGCATTCATATAACCCTCATTGTTGAGTTTTGCAGGTTTAATTAACTTTTTGTTGCAGATCTGCGACTTTTTAGACAAAACCTTAGGTTTTAAAGATTTCATCATATCTTCCAAATGGCTATGAATTTTTCTACACGATTTTAGCAGAAGTTTGTCCATGATATAAGGAAGCTACAACAGAAATATTTTGGGTTTATCATGACTTTTGCGGGATTTATCACGTTTTTATGTTTTTTCATAAAATCACAATTTTGGGTGCAAATCAGTAAATTTTTTAGAAGTTTTTACATTTCTAAAAAGATCTTGAAATTCTAATGGGGGTCTATGTTTTACAGATTTAATTTGGAGGTCGTTTACAATGCGAAAAAATTAGATCTTTGCCGACTATACTATTTTCATAAATCTGCATTTTTGGGCGCAAATCAAGGAATTTCTTTGATTTCTTTACATTTTCGGAAAGCTCTCTAAAAATTAATGGGGGTCTCTTCTTTGATTTTTTAATTTTCAAACCAAAAATCTATCGAAATAATCAAATCTAATTCAGCTATGCATCTAAAATTACAATTTTTCTTGCCTGATGAGCCTATTTTTTTATGCCTGCATTATAATATCATTTTTTTTATGTTGTAGGTGATCATAAGGAGCTGGAGCAACATTGACATCAACATCTATAGCCATTTGGATAGCAAATTAACCAGGTGCAATCATTTCATTTCTCATCTTCTAATCATTGTTTGCAAACACATTTGGATTTTGGGCATAAAATGAACAATTGTTTGCAAATTCACATCAAAAAATTGGGCTAAAATGAACCATTGTCTTTTATCACATTTGGATTTGGGCTTTAAAACAAACAAGTGCTTGCATTGTCTTCCACACATTGAATTTCTAAGGTTAATGAACCCCATGCGAGTGTGACCAAGTAAATGTGTATGCTCTCTCCTCGCGTCCCAACACAAACTTGAAGATCAAAAACATTTACTTGTGTTGCTTTTGTTTAGCCTTAGAGAGGCCTGCCTTGGTATCCACCCCAAGGGAACGACCTCAAGCGGTACTTTCATCCGGTCTGCTATAAAAATCAGAGGATAAGGCGAAAGCCAAGTCTAACCGGTATTAGCGCTCACCATACAGTGCTAACTTGAAAGGAGGTGTACCTTTGTGTATATTAAAACTCCTAGTATAGTTAGTTAAAGTCTTAAGTGGCTTGCTGGATGCTCGTGGGGTGCCGGTCCCCCAGATTCTCACTAGAACCTCCTTGTGATAGTGGCCTTGCCTTAACTAGGACTTGTTGAAGTGTCTTCACGTGCTTGCTTAACCATCATCACATTCTTCCAAACTAAAACTTGCTTATGTGTCTTGTGTGAGTGATTCATGTGTGTATATGCATAATCATTTATTTGAATATTGCCACATCAAGCTCTAAACACCCAAACACATAAAGACAAGTCATCCTACACATTCTTCCAATAACATTCAAACCCAATCACTTTCATCCCAAACATAGCCAAGTCATCCAAACAATCCACATCATCATCCAAATCCCTAAACAAGCACTTGCTAAAAGGACTTAAGACAAACACTTGGTGACAACATGTCTACACTAGAGGACCTAGAAATCAAATTCCAAAGATTCCTCCAAAATCTTTATCAAGGATCACAACCCCTAAACTAAGACGCCATTGAAATATTACAGTTCTTCCTCCAAAGAGCTCAACCCCATGCAAGCCAATCACCTCAACTGCAACACTTCATAGCCCAAGTCCAACACCTCTTAGCCACTAGTCAAGCTCAACAAGTACATCAATCCTTAGCCACTCCATACCAACCTAATCCACTTCATAGCCACATGTCATATCCATCCACTTCCTATCAACTTAATCCACCTATCCACCAAGTCAATGCCACATCAACCTATGAACATCCACCTCAAGCTTATCCAATCCCTCATGCTAACATTCCAATGCACTACCAAGCCCATCCACACAGCAATCAAGTGATATTGCAAGAACAACATGCAAGTCCAAATAGCCCTTTGTACATAAATCAAGCAAGTCCAAGTACACCTTTTCAACAAGACCATCAAGCACCATTGATAGACCTAAACCCACCTTTGCAACAAGAAGCACATGTAAATCTAAGTGGCCCCTTGTACATAAATCAAATGACTCCAAGTTATCCTATGCAAGACTTAATTACCTTTGACAAGGGAGATACCAATCTAGAGTGGCCTTCACCATCCAATCCCATGCCAACACATGAGCCAACAAGTCCTATCCCAACACCACCATGTGATCCCATTCCTAGTCCATTAATCCCTCTACCTTCCAAACCGCCAAGCCCTCCATTACCTTCATCACCATGTCATTCTAATCCTTCACCAAAGGATATGGCTGAGAGAGTTTTACAAAGGATGCTTGAAGCAAAACTCATTGAACTTCCCCCTATCAACCCATGTGAAGAAAGTCCATATGATGAACATGATTATTGTGCATACCATAGGACCAAAGGCCATGATACAAATACATGCCCAATATTTGTCCCAATTGTTTATAAGGTGTACCTACCTATAATGGGAAAACATGCCACATCATCCCAATCCCATGTATTACCCTCATCCAATCCAAATCTTAGCCTATCAAACTCAATTATCCTTCCATCCAATCAAAGTCCTAATCATAATCCTACAACATCATTTGCTATTATTGCTCATCCATTATATTTCCCATCCACTCATACCCTTGCAAAGGATGTGATCCATTGGCTACTAGCTAGGAATAAACTACCTCTATGTCAAACACCCATTCATGAGCCTACCAATGAACTTCCAAAGGTCATGTCTAATCTTATAATCTCATCATGTGGTCCACCTATCCTTGAGCCTATTCAAGAGCCTTCCATTAACATACCTAGCCCTTCAAGCCCATCATGTGACATACAAGCCATCAAGCCAAGTCAAGAGTCATCATGTTCTCATGTTGTTAACCAAGAGCCTATCCAAGAGCCTTCCACTTCCATTCAAGCAATCCAAGAGGTATGTCAAAGGTTTAATCCTAAGCATATGGAAACATTAAGCCCTAGTCCAACTCATGATCAAATTACTTTCATGCAACCCATCCATAATATTTACCTTCTTTATGATCAAGATGATACCTATAAAGAAGCTATCCATGAGCACCTTGATCCTATCCATAATCCTATATCCATCCATGAGCAAGATATCCACATTACTCTTATCCATCCTCCATCTAGCCCTATCCATAATGAGCAAACATCCACTTGTCATGATGAGACACTTGTCCCCCAAGCAAGCATAGAAGATCAAACAAATAACTTGGATCTACATGAACATAATGCTAATCAAGATCCTAATGATCCTCCTTCCACATCTACCATCAATCCCATTTCAAATCCATCATGTCCTATTGGTCTTACCACCCTCATCCATGAATGTTCTTCTTTAGGACAACAACGACCTTTATCCACTTCACCTTCATCAAATAATGAACTCAAGTCTAGTGTTCAAACCACACCTAGTCCCATTGTCAATCGCATCCTCCAAAACATGAACTACAAAGGCAAAGGTCTAAGCCTTTATGAACAAGGTATTTTGGATCCAAACCATGTCAAGATCCCTCCATGCTCATATGGCCTTGGATACACACCCCAAGGTAAACAAGCTAAAGATGCTGGTAATTCCTCCATCCATCCTAAGTCCAGTTTCCATCACACCCCCCATCATCTACCCAAAACATATGTAGCCATTCCACCTCCATCATCCTATAAATGTCAAAATCATGTGACCATACACCTTCCACCATCCACTTTTACCAACTCCAAATATCCCTCCATCCACTTTACCACCATTGTTACCAACACCTAACATACCTATCATTCATAAGTATCTTTGCATTCCTAATCATGACCAACAAAAGCACACATTGTTTAAGCATAAAGCTTCCAATCATTCCATCCACTCCACCCACTCTATGGGATTAAAAAGCAAAAATTTTGACGCCTCTACCTATAAAGCTAAAAATCTTACCAAAAATCCTAAAGGTCTTCATACCTTAGGACATAAAGAATCAAACTCAAAGTAAAGTTCATCTAAGCATCCATCTAAACCCTTACATCCAAATGCAAAGCCCAGAAGTAAAATGGTTTGGATTCCTAAGCAAACAACTAGCAAAGCGAATGAGGCATCCTCATCCACATCTCAAGAATCCCAACCACCTATATCCATCCAAAAGCCTACTTCCACCCAAAACTTCCATTGCCTTCAAAAATACCACAAGCAAAGCAAAAGCACTAAAAATACTAAATCTATGTGGGTTCCTAAATCACTTCATCAACCATCTCCTAAGCAAACATCTCCATTGCTTCCTACACCACCATCTCATCAAAAGATTCAATGTTTATCACGGTGTGTGCAGCTATTGGTCATGGTTCCCTTCCATTCCAAAACATTCCCACATACCTCCATCTCCCCAACCTTCATCCATTATCCTACATATCTTCCCCATCACCTTCATATGGTCCATGCTTTTGCATAAGCCTTTCATCCTAAGTCCTACATAAATCCACACCATAACCACTAGCCTACCCTACTGTAATTCCACATCATAATCCACTATCTACCTAATCCATCTCCCATCCACGCAATCCTTTATCAACATCGATGAGCATAATGACATGGTCCATGTGAGGACATCCATCTCTAATGGGACTACCAACATCCATTGAACTAGCCACTTGAGTCCCTCCTATCCATTACCATGGTGAAAACCTGGCAAACAGGCGCCATGTGTAATTGTCAACCCATCTAAAAGCAAAAAAGAAAAAAAAAGAAAAAAAAAGCAAAAAAAAAATCAAAAAAAGTAAAGAGAAAGCCCTTCGTCCAACGGTGAAAACCTGGTAAACAAGCACGTTGGATAAGTACCATGATGAAAACCTGGCAAACAGGTGTCATGTGTAGGTTGATCTTCTATATCACTTACACTTGGGGGCACATTGTCTCATCCAACCTATCCATTTCCAAACTATCTATCCCATTATATCATTTTCCATCCTGCCATACTATCCTAGCCTACTATCCATAGCCATTACACCCATCCTATTGAGTCTATTTATCCATCCTCGTGCCTTTTGATTTTGATGAAGACATAGGGGCAAAATGTTGAAACATGTTTAGATCTTTCTTGGCATACTTTCTTTCTAAACCAAGTCCTATACATTGACCATTTATCCATCTTATCCAAACCAATCCATCACGTCATCCCATTGTCATGAATCTTATCATGTAAAATACAATCTTATCATCCCATGGTCATAAGCTTTGTCATGCAAAGAATCCTAAGCATTACCACCTAGAATGGGGCAAGTTATTCTTCCTATGCAACATAGCCTTTGGAGATCACATCCTAGCTCCCCATCACGAGCTTTCCATCTTATAGCTTATCCCCATCTGTTTATCCTGAGCTTTCCACTATAGCCTACCTATCCATTTATCATGAGGCAAGCATCCATCCCTTATATGGCCTATCCTCTCTTCTATCCCATCCAACTCTCATGAGCCTTTCCATCCCATTTACTATGAACCCATCCAATCCCATTCATCCATCCTTTCACCTAGACTTGGTCTTCCCTTGTCATTGGTATCAAGCACAAAGGCTACCCAAATTGTAAATCCATTGATGTTCCAAAACATTCAAAAACACAAAAAAATCAAAATATCCCAAAAAATATAAAAAAAATCAAAATATTCCAGAAACACAAAAAATTCAATATCCAACAAAAAATCAAAGCAATAAGATTGATTCAATCATCAATCCAAAACAATCCACTCCATCAACATTCAATCAAAATGAAATCCTCATCATCATCAATTCTTCCTATCAATCACATTCAATCATCCATTTCAATCAATCACTTTTTCCAATCATATCAATCAAATCAATCTAAGCAATGATCTTAAATTCAAGTCATACTAATCCATATTAAGCAGGCTAATCAATCAAGGAACATTATCCAATCAAATCAACAGGTTTTTGATCCTAATCTTGTCATAAATTGAATCAATCATCATCAATGGGATATAGCGTTCCCACATCCTTGTGTTGATCTAGGGATATAGCTTTCCCCGCAATGACAACACTATCATAATCAATCAAACAATCAATCATTGGTTTATGACTTGACAAGGGCAATACCTTGTTTGTTTTACATCCTTTGAGCATACTAAGAACACTTGCTTATGCTTAGATTGAGTGGACACTCTCATCATCACACCTTCATTATCCTCATTCAAAACAATCCAATCATCAAAAAAAATCAGCCTAGCAATAGCAAACATCACAACCAAAGCACATCAAGCCAACCATCAAAATAAATCCTATCAATCATCAGTAACAACACCAAAGCAAATCAACTCAAGCACATCATGTTAACCATCAAAACAAATCCAATCACTTCAGCAAATCAAAAGTAGCTCAATCCACCACAAATCATCCATCCTTCATCAAATCAATCTAATCAGCATTTCATCATCTTCCAACCATTCCAAACAATGATCCAAGTGCAAGCCCATCCTTAATCCATACCAATCAAGTTAATCAATCAAGCCAAGTTATCCCAACGCAATCCATGGTCTTGATCCTAGCCTTGTTGTAAGCCAAATCAATCAATTAACTAGCCAACCAACTCAACAACAACCTTGTGTTGATCTAGGGATATAGCTTTCCCCGCAATGACAACACTCTCAACTATCATCAATCAAACAATTAATCATTGGTTTACAACTTGACAGGGGCAATACCTTGTTTGTTTTTGAATCATTTGTGCATGCTTGCTTGCTTGCTTGTGTGTGTTATCATTTTATCTTGTATTTGTATCAAATTGGTAATCTTTCCAACTAATATTCATATCTTGTGTATGTTGGAATAGCTTTTTGCACTAGCCTTTGCATCTAAGGTCATATCATACCTTTTGTGCATTAGGACTTTAATGCTCTAAGTTTACTTCCTCATACGTTAGACAAGGTTGTATTATGCTGGGGCATGAGACACAACGTCACCCTGGTCCTTATACCTTGGTGCATAACGTCTAGTGCTATATCAAACATCATGGTTGCTCACTTTCATTGCAGCATAATGCATCTTCCTTTCTTCTATCCATTCCCTTATCTTTCCTAACCAAGCCATTTCTTTTCGAGAGCCTACCAGTGTTTGTCCAACCTACCTAACCTCTCGAGGGGGCATCATCATCCTATCTCTCCATCCTCATCCTATCTTTCCTACATCATCATCATCCTTTTCCTCTATCCATACCTTAACTTCTTTGAAATGATGTTACTCAACATAAAGCTTATCATCTCGAACATCATCTCAAAGAGGGGCAAAATGTAGACACCTAAATTTGTCCCAAATTTGTCTATGTTTTGCAACACCTTGATAAAAACATCACTTAGACATCATGTAGCATTTTGTCCTAAATCCCACTCTTAACCCCACTTATTCCATTAGCCAATTAATTAAATAAATTTTATTTATTTAATTAAAATCCCATTCAATCCCATTCTTATCCTACTTATCCAATTAATTAAATAAATTTTATTTATTTAATTAATATCCAACTCATATCCCAACTAATTCAAATATTTTATTTGAATTAAGTTCCCCACTATCCAATTAATTAAATAAATTTTATTTATTTAATTAATATCCAAATCATATCCCAACTAATTCAAATATTTTATTTGAATTAAGTTCTCACATTTCATTCTAAGCTGACTTTCCAATTAATTAAATAAATTTTATTTAATTAATTAATTTATCTTATCATTTAGCCGACATGTGTGCCTCTTTCATTTAAAAAAGATAAGTGGTACTACAGCCTTTTATTTAATATCTCTTATATGTAGTACTTTTTATGTACACAAGCACACATGAGCCCTATTCTCCTTGACACTTGTCAAATGACTACAACTCCCTTGAAGAGTGGGATAACCAAATCAATCCTAGCCATCCACATCAATCATTTAGCTTTTTAATCTCAACCATCCATTTGAACCAAGCCTTTTCTATAAATCAACCCCCTCATAAGCCATTAGCATGCATTGAGCTTCAAGTAACATTATTCTGCCAAATTATCATTAGCATGCATTGATCCTCAAGTATCCATATGCTGTCGAAATATCATTAGAGCCTTTGCATCCTTCATCTATCATTCATTCTATCATCTTCATCTTAATGTTATGCTGCAGAAATGAGCACCCAACATTCCTCCAACAATAATCCTTCAAAATCTTGCATACTCATGCGAGGTGGAGAAGAGCAATGGAGATAAATCAAGCATAGCATGGAGATCGGTTTGCATTTATATTTGTTATTTTGATTTTCATGTTGTCTTGTGCTTCATTGTGCATTGCTAGGGTCTTTATTATTGTTGTTTATTCATTTGCCCTGATTTGCAATTTTACCCTAACTACAACTATTATGTGAATCACTACTTGATAACTATTTTCCTAAGGATCTATTACATCAATATATATCATATCCAGATCAATAGATTCCTCCACATCAGCCAAGGAAGATCACAAATTCCAATGAAGAGATGTAACGTGTGTATACGGATAGGTCGGATCTAATTGCATAGATCTCCTCTGAAAAATGAATGAAATGATGTGCGGATCTTCGGGGAGGGTCAGCCATGACCCAAAGATCATTGAGTGATGTGACATTAGGCTACAAAGATCAAAAAATGCTTCTGCAAGTTTCTCCTTCAACTAGTTGTCTGTGATTATCAAGATGCTCTGTTCTAAGAAATTGTCAATCTTCCAATAGCGATATCTTTCCAGTAATGATGTCTGGATCTCTGAATTCTAGATATGATGTAGATGAATGAATGTAGATGCTAAGTCCAGCTCCGCAAGGTCTAAAAATGCAACTAGACCAAAATATAGAAACTGCTTCTGACTGAACTACCTGAACTGAACTAAAAAATGAAAAGAAATAAACTAAACTGCAAACAAACTGAAAATGCAAATGTTTTTTGTTGATGCAAGATTGCTCTTGAACCAGGGATGCTCCTGCGTCAGACATCCAAGTTTATTGAAAAAGTGAGTCCCTCACTTTGTTGGGGCTAGGGGAGAACCAAGACGGTCCACCTCAGCCTGAGAAACCTATGATGAATCTTCTTCCGGTCTGCCTTTCCACTTCACAAGGTATTCTTTTTATTGTCGTCCTCTAGTGCTATGTCCAACTCTTCTGTCCAAAATGTCTTCAATCTTCTCTAGTGCTTGTTGTGGTAACTGCTTCTTCAAGTCTTCTTCCATGCTGTCACTGAACTCTACTTCATGATACTGATATAGGTCTGCAATGTTGAAAATAGGTGATATACCCAAGGTCTTTGGTAATTCCACTTCATATGCATTTCCTGAATCAAATTTCTTGAGTATCTTACAAGGTCCAAACTTCTTCATCTTCAACTTGTTATATGTCCCAACTGGAAATCTTTCTTTTCTCAGATATACCATCACTTCATCTCTAACTCCAAATTCCTTACGTCTTCTCTTCTCATCAGCCTTCTCTTTATACTTGTTGTTCATATTCTCCAAATGCTTCTTAACCTGATCATGTACAGTCTTCATGTGATTTGCAAATTCTTCTACTTCAGCACTTCTCTTTTCTTCCATACTGACATCTCTCAATTTTGCAACTCCTTTAGGGTTTACTCCAATCACAATCTTAAAAGGTGTTTTTCTGGTACTCCTGTTTACTGAATTATTGTATGCAAACTCTGCTTGTGAAAGAATCAAATCCCAACTTTCGATTTTCTCTCCAACCAAACATCTCAACAAATTTCCCAAACTCCTATTCACTACCTCTGTCTGTCCATTGGTCTGTGGATGAAAGGCTGAACTGAATTTCAAATTTGTCTTCATATTCTTCCATAGTGTCCTCCAAAAGTATCCAACAAACTTTGTATCTCTATCTGAAAATATACTCTTAGGTAATCCATGCAATCTCACAATCTCCTTGAAAAATAGGTCTACTACATGCATTGCATCAGTTATCTTCTTACAAGGTATGAAGTGAGCCATCTGTGAAAATCTATCAACCACTACAAATATTGAATCATGTCCTCTCTATGTCTTAGGCAATCCCATCACAAAATCCATGCTTATGTCTTCCCAAGGTCTCTCAGGTACTGTCAAAGGTTTATACAATCTAGTGTTCCGACTACTTCCTTTTGCAACTTGACAAACTCTATAACTCTGCACAAATCTCTAAACATCCTTATGTATTTGAGCCCAAAAGTAGTTTTCACTTACCAAAGCCACTGTCTTATCAATGCCAAAATGTCTTGCCAATCCACCACTGTGTTTCTCCTTGATTAAATTATCTCTCATTGAATTCTTAGGTATGCATAAATGGTTTCCTTTGAACAACATATCTTCTTGAATGAAATAGTCCAACCACTTACTCCTATCTATCACAATAGGTTCCTTACATGCTTTCCAAGGTTCTAAATAATTTAATGTATCCCTCATACATGTTCCTCAATTCATCAAAACCTAATACTTCAACTCTCATCTCTGTCAAAAAGTTTCTTCTCCTACTCAATGCATTAGCAACTTTATTTGATTTACCACTCCTATGCTTTAACACAAATGTATAACTCTACATGAACTCTACCCATCTCATATGTCTCTAATTCAACTTACCTTGACTATTCAAATATTGCAAAACTTGATGATCTGTATACAACACAAACTCCTTAGGCAAAAAGTAATGTCTCCACTTCTTCAAGGCTTGAATTATGGCATAGAACTCTTGGTCATAAATTGAATATCTTCTCCTTGCATCATTCAACTTCTCACTAAAATATGCTATAGGTCTACCTTCTTGACTTAACACTGCTCCAATTGCATTTCCACTTGCATCACAATCAACTTGAAATACCTTATTGAAATCTGGTAATGGCAAAACAAGTTGCTCTGTCACCTTCTGCTTCAACAATTCAAAACTTTTATCTACTCCTGATGTCCACTTGAAATCTTTTTTGTCACCTCTCATTATCTCTATCATAGGGTTACAAACTAAACTAAAATTTATGATAAACTTCTGGTAGAAACTAGCCAATCCATGAAATGATCTAACTTCTCCAATGCTCTCTAGTGTAGGCCATTCAACATTGCTCTTACTTTCTCAGGGTCCATCTTCAATCCTTCTGAAGAAATCACAAATCTCAAATATACTAGTTCTTCCTTCATGAAACTATACTTCTTGATATTTACCAGCAATTTCTCTTCTCTCGGTCTCTATAAAACTAGTATATCACCAATGAATCTCATGTGGCCTACCGGGACCCTCTTCTGAACCACAACTGGCCGTATAACAACAATCACAACAATGGCCACAACATCAACAATGGTCACAACGGCAACAACTCCAATGGCAATAACAATAATGACAACAATCGCAATAGGCCAAACCAGAACAGCGGGTCGAGTAATGCTAACTATGCAAGCATTCCATTCGAGTACACCATTAACTACATTTCCGAGCATATTCCACAAGTCAATGTCATCTCCCCCAACCAACAACCAGGACCTAATAGAACTAGTTGTAGTATAATTACCCACAGTGGTAAAGTCACGATCAATACCACCCCTCCAAGGTCATCACCATCTCCATCCAACTCCCACCCATACAATGTCATCGACCAGTTGCAAAAAACTCCGGCTCACATTTCTATATTGGAGCTCTTGTGTCTATCTCCTTCTCATAAGGAGATTCTTGAGAAAGCCTTAGTGGAAACTACGCATGACATTCCAGCAAAAGGTACCCCATGGGCAAGTGAAAGCTGTTTTGTGTTGGTCCTCCAGTGCTATTTTGATTTGGTTATACACGGGGAATCCGTCCATGAGTGATAGCATTGTATGCCCTGCAGTAAGGTCGACTATGATGTCAATATTTGGTAACGGAAAGTCATCCTTGTGGCATGCTTTGTTTAAGTCTCTAAAATTGTTGCATAGTCGAACCTTGCCATTTGGTTTAGACACTGGCACAATATTAGATATCCATTCAGGGTAATCTATGGCTCTGATGAACCCCACATCTAGCAATTTCTTGAGTTCTTCCTTGACCAAAAGGGCTATATGGGGATGCATCTTTCTCAGTTTCTACTTTACGGGCTTCACCCCTGGATCCAATGGCAAATGATGCAGAATTAGGTTTGGGTCTAAACCTGGCATGTATGCATATGACCAAGCAAAGCTGCCTCTCTTCTTCTTAAAGAATGGTACAAACCTGGTTTTCTCAGGTGGTGTGAGAGATTTTGCGAAGTGGATAATCTTGGGCTGCTCTTCGGTACCAATATTCACTGGCTCTGTTGGTTCCACCACAATCTGTGACCGCTCCTGGTACATATCACTAGGGAGGGTGTCAAGCATTCCATCGTCAGGTGCCACAATTGGGTTTTCACCTTCGGATACGTCCTTTCTTTTTATTGTTTTATGATCTGACACTGCTGCACGGTGGTTTTCACCATCAGATCCATTTTTATTTTAATATTTTTGCGACTAGAAGGCTTGGCACCCTCCCCGGAGTAAGCTACGGTATTGAGTTAGATAGCAAAACCAGCTTTATGATCTCCTTTTGGTAAGTGATCCATAAGTTCCATATAGTCAATGTAAGCATCATCATTCTGGAGCATATCTAATTGGGGGGTTCCTTGCAGATCCCAGTCAATAAGCTCAGGGTGTAAGAGGGGAAGGGAGTTGGATGAGAGATCTGATTCATTAATGGTGTGAATGGAAATGTTATGGGCATTGGCAGGGGTAGTGTTCTGGGTGGTACTTTCTTCCAAGTTGTTTATCGCAATGGAATCTAAACTTTCCTTGAAATCCATAATCTCAGGGAGGGGCAAATCAGACTCCAATGTTCTGTCCCGTTGCGTCTGTCTCTCATGGTAGGGGTTAAGAGTTTGGATGGTGTCAATCTCTTTGTCCTCATAGGAGTGCTCTATTAGCTCGTCCCACTCATACTCATTTGACTCATCTGAATTTTTGTCACTACCCAATTGGAGTGTTTGAATTGTCTCCACTAGGCAGGCATTTTCTTTGGCTTTACCTTTACCTTTGTACCCTAGGCCAGTTGTGTTTCTAGCCAAAGAGGATGAAGAAGTTTGGATAGGTTCAACGATTCCTTCTTTTCTGAGGCCTATGGGGCCTTGTCCTTCGTACCCCATCCTGTACAAAATGGTTTCACCCCGTCCATAGAGTTCTGTAGGGAGTCTAGGCGGCTCTTGGGGTGTGTTTTCTTCTTCAGCATAAAGCCATTGCAGGAAATCTCACTCCTCTCTCTCATCAGATAAGGTCCCCCATTTTACAAAGGGATTTGCGGGAGTTATAGGAGGAGCAGATGGCTTTGGAAAATTCCTCGGTTGATGCTTGGGTTTGCCAAAGGAGCGAGGAGACAAAGGCATGGTGGCAAGGTTGAGGCTGTGCTCAATGGAGTACTCCCCCACGCCATTTTCTTTTATGGTAAGTTTCAGTGGTTTGGGCCTCGAGGAGGAAGCTTCAGCGGTATGGTCTTGTTGCGGAGTAGGGGAAATGTAGGCTCTGTTGTTGGGAATGACACATTCAGATTTTGCTTGGAAAGAATTGTAGTGTTGGTAGGGGTCGGGGTCGCCTTGTATGGTGACCTGCTTACTGTCATGCGGGAACTTAATACATTGATGATAGGTGCAGGGGACAGCCTTCATGGCGTGGATCCATGGTCTCCCTAGTAGAATATTGTAAGCAAGCTCACGATCAAGGACTTGGCACACCACATCTTTGATTACCGGTCCCACTTGAATGGGTAGGACAACCGTGCCCTTTGTGGTTCTTTCCTCCTCGTCATAGGCTTTGATAGTAATTTTCCATCTTAGATCAACTGCCTGTTCGGAGAACCCCAGTGCAAGGACTAGCTTCAACGTGCAAATATTTAGACTGGCGCCCCCATCAATGAGAACCCTCTTGATACGGTGCTTGTGAACGAATGCGACAATGTGTAGAGGGGTGTTGTGGGGTTGAGATATGGAAAGGTCATCTTGCTCCGTAAACGAGATGGAATTGGAGGATGTCAGATTGCCTACCATGGTCTGAAACTTTTCTTGGGCTAGGTTAGTGGGGACAGTAGTTTCCACTAAGGCTTTCTCAAGAATCTCCTTATGAGAAGGAGATAGACACAAGAGCTCCAATATAGAAATGTGAGCCGAAGTTTTTTACAACTGGTTGATGACATTGTATGGGCGGGAGTTGGATGGAGATGGTGATGAGCTATCTCTGAGATTTGCAGAAATCTAGTCAAGAGATGTAGCGTGCTGTTTTGATCAATTTGAAATGCTAAGTTTAGTTGATATAGTCCAGTAGGTATGTTGAGTATGGTATATGTCGCTTGAGATTGACGCTTTGCCTTGCTTGCTTGCAGGAGGATATTCGGGAGACACTGCAGTCGAGGGAGACGTTTCCTATGCCCCTACTACAGAGATATATGCTAACAGAGACTGACAGAGTGGCGCTTGGTGCCATGGGTTTGGATTATGTATGCTTCATGCCCAAGGTGCGGGTGAACCGTGGACTGCTGACAACTGCCGTGGAGAGATTCCACAGTGAGGACGGGACCTTCCACTTTCTGACAGGATAGATGACGGTGACCCTGGAGGACGTCTACCGGATACTGCACTTGCCTGTGGTAGGCGAGTTAGTAGAGTATGATGCACAGCGGGACATGGGACTCGCCGAGTGCCAGTGGGTGTTTGATGATCCTGAGCTAGCTGGACAGGTTATCCCGTGGCAGGATATATACGATTACTATGACTATTTCCCTGGGATTGTGGCTGGACTGATCGGGGGCGTTGTATGCCCGGACAGGAGATCGCCTGGGTTCCCCATTGGATGGGGCAGGATCATGGAGTGGATGCTGACTGAGGGCACCCGATATGCATGGGGAGTCTGCGTACTAGCCCACTTATACCACGACATGCATCAGGTGGTGTACCACCGCAGCACGAGTCTATCGGCTGGGGTGTTGCTGTTACAGTTCTGGCTGTGGGAGCACATAGCGGTGACTAGGCTGATATGTGTCTTCGTGAGGCAGCGAGGAGAGCCATACAATTATGGCTATGCAAAAGTGATTTCCCAGCACAGGCTGGGGAAGCTGGAGTACTAGAGACACACCTTGGACGGAGTGGATGTGGTCGTCTGGCGACCATACCTGGATTGTGAGCTGTGGGACGACGAGGGAGACGAGCTACCATACTATTTTCAGACCAGGTGGCTGATAGGCCGGACATGGTACATCTTGGAGAGACAGATGGTGGGCAGGGTGCTGAGACAGTTTGGGCAAAGATAGGGTATGCCACAGGGGCAGGCCATGTTCGCACGGATGCACGCAGAGAGGGTCCGATGGGGGCTGATGGCTTCGTATGAGGAGGCTCTGGCAGAGTTCCAGCAGACACCGTATGTGGCATGGGATATGAGGAGAGAGATAGCAGATGCGGGGGTGACACAGGAGTATGAGGATTGGATCACTCCACATCCTTTCTCGAGATATTCAGGACCCAGCATGCTGGTGCCTCGTATTGATGAGGCGGACTCAGAGGAGGAGGGAGAGGCCGGCCCAGGGCGGAGGGCAGTTAGAGGAGGACGAGGACGGTGGGGTGGTAGAGCCAGAGAGAGGCCGAGACAGCAGAGGAGGATAGTTCAAGCTGAGCAGGCAGTGCCAGGGCAGGTAGAGGCACAGCAGTAGATACCTCAGCAGGCACAGATGCCACCACCCCAGTAGGTACCACAGCAGCAGGTACCCCAACCACAGGGGCTAGGACAGGCAGAGGCAGCACAGGGGCTAGTACAGGGAGAGGCTCATGAGAGGACTATAGCTGACCTGAGGGGACAGGTGCGAGAGCTGCAACCACAGCTGAGGAGGGTAGAGAGGAGGCGAGAGACAGACGCAGCGGTGATCACTGGGTTGACTCGTGAGAGAGACATGGCCGACGCACGGGTATGGATTATCCGTGTAGAGCAGGACACTGCTATGGCCGCTATGGGGATAGATGCAGCGAGTTCATTTTTGGTTGGGCAGGTGCAGCAGGCACAGGCACAGGTTGGCCAGTTGCAGACGTAGTTGGCACAGGCACAGACAGATCTAGCCAGAGCATAGTCCCAGGCGCAGTATTACCGAGGGTTATACCATGGTGCCGTGGCATCGAGCCAGAGGGCAGGGAGTTTCAGGAGTCAGTCTGGGGTGACTCATAGAGCAGGTCCATCACAGTCAGGGGCCTCCGTGATGGGTCCTCAGCAGTCAGGAGTTGGCAGTGGTGGCCCACAGCAGCAGGGATAGACACAGACCGGATTTTATATATTTTGGGACATGTATCACCATCCATTTGGATGCATATTGTATATGACACTTTTATTCCAGAGATAGATGACGATTTTGTACATTTGGACCTCTTTTGTATGATAGTATATATGATGATGCAGTTTTGTGTATCTATTGCATGTGCTATGCGATGAAGATTTACTTCTATTGTATGATGTGATGTATGTGCATAGTTAGATGGTCTATCTGATGCTATATGAGATGCTTTTATGATATGCTGCTATATGATGCCTATGTGATTTAATATTTTCAAATGAATGCAAAATGTAATATGATTTCTATGTTAGAGGCAACTTTGTTATGGGAGGTGTATATGTTCTAATGCAAATGTATGCATATGTGTTATGATTTCTATGTGATGGTGCAACTGTGTTATGGGACGTCTATATGATCTAATGCAAATGTATGTATATGTGTTATGATTTTGATGTGATTATATGTGCTTTAAGATGTGATGTGATGCAAATGTATTGGTGACCTAATGCATTGGATGGTGTATTCCACGAACTTAAGCATGTGCATGACTAGTCCTACGAATGATTGATATGCTCCTATATGCTTTATTTTTGTGAAGTACAAATGTACCTGATCGACACAAGAATGACATGATAGACAGATAGCAGAATGGTTGTGATAAGATGACTTAGAAACTCTACTTGATATCGTTACTCTGCATAGTTTGGATAATGAGGATTGCATGGATGTGTACGTGGATATAGGATGGATCCTTTGCTTTTAGAGTGCTTTATTTCATCATTGGGCAGTTTGTTTTTGGTACATTTTTTGAAATGTTGTAAGTGAATACAAGCATCGAGGTATAATTGAACCGAGATGACCTGAGTATCGCTTACATGGAGTGTGATTTAGCAAGCTAATACAAGCATCTAGTCAAAATTGAATCTAGATGACCTGAGTACTTCCTGCATTTCAACAAGCAAGGATTGCCCCCGTTCGTGTTATACCTTTGATGTCCTCGATGAGCTTTTGCCGATCATGTCCTTAGACAAGGCTTCACATTACTAAAGTTTAATCCACAAACAACAAACAGAGAAAATAATCATGCCCCTATCATAGCATCTCTAGCTTTTGGCATCCTTGAGTAGCGTAGAAAGACATGATAACAAAAAGCCAGACTCTGTAACTTAACCATGGTTCCAATCCACAAAACATTCTTGTATTTAGATGTGTTTTTCTTGCCATAATTTAGATAAAATCAGTTAGAAGACCATGGGTATTTGCTGTGCATTGGATAGGTTAAGTTGCTCATTGTCAAGATTTCTGCTTGAGGCGCGGGTTCTGCTTGCATTTGTTTGCTTGGTGAGAAGATTGCACCATCCTTATTGGGGAGACGGACCCTAAGGGACTGACCTAGTGCCTCGGGGGCTCATTGCTAAATGGCCTTGCCTACGTGACGACGCAGAGGCAACATAGTTTGGGGTAAACCCTAATGGACCATGGATGGACTAGAAGAAAGATGACAAGAATGAAGACCAGAAAGGGGATGAATGGGACCATGGAAGAAATGGGAGCCTCGGGGGCGCATTAGAATAATGGCCTTGCCTACGTGACGGCGCAGAGGCAACGTAGTTCAAGGACTTGGACCATGGGCACTGACAAGAGACACTATACTAGGCTCACATTGAGGAGACGGTATGGGACAAAACCTTAGTTGACAAGGCCACAAGGTGAGTATCAAGCCATGATAGGTAACGGTCAAGTGTTTATTGTGAGGTAGATATGGGTCGAATGGAAAATGAGCGAAGGAAGAATGGACTCAAGGTGATTGGATTCTCAAAGATGGAGAAGGCGGTTTATCACAAGTAACGCCTGTTTACCAGGTTTTCATCACTTGCTTTTATTTGCACGAGGAGCTAGAAAGTAACATGATGCCTATTTGCCAGGTTTTCATCACAATACCTATCCAAGGCACCTGTTTGCCAGGTTTTCACCAAAGGACGATTTTTTTTGTATGCTTTCTATTTTTTTCTAATTTTTTTGTATTTTTTGATTTTTTGACTTTATTGTGCCCCCTTGCATTGGGGTTCTCCTAGGTATAGAACCGGCGAAGGTGCATGCTGTTGATTGGATCATCAAACAACTCACCCTCTGACGTGGCCAACTGATATGCCTCTGATCCGTAAGCAGCTACAATCACATAGGGCCCAAGCCAGTTAGGCTCGAACTTACCTTTCTTTTCTCTATCCTGTTGATTGCCCTGGTTCTCTTTTAGAATGAGGTCCCCAACCTTGAAGCACCTTGGTCTAACCTTGTGGTTGTAGCTTCTGGACATCATCTATTGATAGGCTTTGAGATGGTCAAAAGCTTTCTGGCGCCTTTTCTCTAGCAGCTCTAGTTCTTGTAGCCTGGAGACTCTGTATTCTTCATCTGATATGAGACCTTTCAACGACACCCTGAGGGATGGGAGTTCGACCTCAATGGGAAGGATGGCTTCGGAACCATAGACAAGGGCATAGGGTGTAGCACCTGTGGGAGTGCGTATACTGGTTCTGTAGGCCCACAGAGCGGGATTGAGTTGGATGTGCCAATCGCGACCAGCTTCATTGACAGTCTTCTTTAGGATTTTTAGAATGGTTTTATTCGATGCCTCAGCTTAGCCGTTACCTTGGGGGTAGTATGGAGTGGAGAAACGATGTTGGATTTTCAAACGCTCACAAAGTTCCTGGACATCCTGATTTTTGAATGGTCTTCCATTATCCATTATGATGGATGAAGGGATGCCATATCGGCAGATAATGTAATTCAGAATGAACGAGGAGATTTGCTTTCCTGTGACGGTGGTTAAGGGAACGGCTTCAATCCACTTTGTGAAGTACTCAGTGGTGGTTATGATGAATTTATGGCCGTTGGAAGAAGGTAGATGAATCTTCACACAAGGTCAAGTCCCCACTGGCAAAAGGGCCAGGGTGTCGTTAAAGGTCTCAACTCCTGAGCAGGTGCATGAATCAGGTTCCTGTGTATTTGGCACTGTTTGCACTTTTTGACGAACTGATATGAATCCATTTCCATATTGGGCCAGTAATAACCCAAACACATGAGTTTCTTAGCTAAGGAGGGACCGCTAGAGTGTGTTCTGCAGATCCCTTCGTGTATGTATCGCAAGGCCGTTATGGATTCTTCTTGTTCTAGACAATGGAGTAAAGCACCATCCAGACCACGTCGGTAAAGGGTATTAGCTATGATGGTGTAACGGGAGGCTTGTCGGATGAAAGTTCATTTTTGGTTGGAAGAGAGGTCCGGTGGAAGAATATTGTCCTTGAGGTAAGTGTAGGTCTTACCGTACCAAGGTGAATCAGATCCTACTAGGAGGCAAATGGAATGGGATTCAAGGAGATCATAAGCCGGTTGCTGAATGGTTTCTACTAAGAACTCATACCGTGACTCATATTCAGGTATTTCAAGAAGAGAGGCTATGGTAGCCATTGCATCTACTACTTGGTTCTCTATCCTGGGTATTTGCTCGAAGGAGATGGTCCCAAAATGTTCTTTGAGGTCGTCGACCATCCATTTGTATGGGATGAGCTTCTCATCTTTGGTCTGATACTCATCGTTGACCTGATTTATGATAAGCTGAGAATCACTGTAGACACATAGTGCTTGGATTTTCCACTCAGTGGCCATCTTGAGACCAATTACCATGGCTTCATATTCCGCTATATTGTTAGTGCATGGAATTAACAACCTGTAGGACTTTGGAATTGTGTCGCCTTGGGCAGTGATAAACAGGATACCTGCCCTCGATCCATGGTTGGTGTAAGACCCGTCGAAGTAGAGTTTCCAAGGAGATGTTGACAGAGTGAATAAAGACTCATCGGGAAACTCAAACTGCATTGGTGAAGTGTCCTGTAATGGTGCCTCGGCCAGTTGGTCAGCTATGATTTGCCCTTTGATGGCTTTTCTGTCCACATATTCTATATCATATTCACTAAGAAGCATAACCCACTTTGCTAGTCAACCTATGAGAGCTGCTTTGCTGAGAAGATACTTTAGTGGGTCGATTTTGGCAATGAGTTTGACAGGATGTGCCAACAAGTAGTGTCAAAGTTTTTGTGAAGCAAAAACCACCGCAAGGCATGATCATTCTACCTGTGAGTATTGTAACTCATAGCCCACTAAGGTTCGACTGATGTAGTATACAGCTCTTTCCTTGTTCTCATAGTCTTGCTGCGCTAGGAGAGCCCCAAGAGCAGTAGGTGTAGCAGATATGTAGAGAATCAAAGGTTTTCCTTGGATCGGAGGCATGAGTATAGGATCGTTCATAAGGTACTCCTTTAGCTTGTTGAATGCCTCTTCGCACCGCTCATCCCATTTAAATGGAATATTCTTATGTAGGAGGTGGCTGAAAGGTTGGCACTTGTCTGCCAACTATGAGATGAACCTTCGGATGGCCTGCAGCTTGCCCTGTAAGGATCTCAACTGTGTTAGAGTCTTGGGCGGTGGCACGTCCATTATTGCTTTGACCTTGGCCGGGTCGACCTCTATCCCGTTTGCTGACATGATGAAGCCTAGCAGCTTGCCTGATGTTACCCCAAACACACACTTCTTCGGGTTCAGTTTGACTTGGAATTGATCCAACCGTTGAAAGACTTTCTCTAGGATATCCAGGTGTGAGTCCCTTGTGAGAGATTTTGCTAAGATATCGTCAACATAATCCTCCATGGTCACATGCATCATGTCATGGAATATGGTTGTCATGGCTCGCTGATATGTAGCACCTGCGTTTTTCAGCCCAAAAGGCATGACATTCCAGCAAAAGGTACCCCATGGGCAAGTGAAAGCTGTTTTGTGTTGGTCCTCCGGTGCTATTTTGATTTGGTTATACCCGGTGAATCCGTCCATGAGTGATAGCATTGTATGCCCTGCAGTAAGGTCGACTATGATGTCGATGTTTGGTAACGGAAAGTCATCCTTGCGGCATGCTTTGTTTAAGTCTCTAAAATCGTTGCATAGTCGAACCCTGCCATCTGGTTTAGACACTGGCACAATATTAGATATCCATTCAGGGTAATCTATGGCTCTGATGAACCCCACATCTAGTAATTTCTTGAGTTCTTCCTTGACCAAAAGGGCTATATGGGGATGCATCTTTCTCAGTTTCTGCTTTACGGGCTTCACCCTTGGATCCAATGGCAAATGATGTAGAATCAGGTTTGGGTCTAAACCTAGCATGTCAGCATATGACCAAGCAAAGCTGCCTCTCTTCTTCTTAAAGAATGGTACAAACCTGGTTTTCTCAGGTGGTGTGAGAGATTTTGTGAAGTGGATAATCTTGGGCTGCTCTTCGGTGCCAATATTCACTGGCTCTATTAGTTCCACCACAATCTGTGACCACTCCTGGTACATATCACTAGGGAGGGTGTCAAGCATTCCATCGTCAGGTGCCACAGTTGGGTTTTCACCTTCAGATACGTCCTTTCTTTTTACTGTTTTATGATCTGACACTGCCGCACGGCGGTTTTCACCGTCAGATCCATTTTTGATTTTAATATTTTTGCGACTAGAAGGCTTGGCACCGTCCCCGAAGTAAGCTATGGTATTGAGTTAGATAGCAAAACTAGCTTTATGATCTCCTTTTGGTAAGTGATCCCTAAGTTCCATATAGTCAATGTAAGCATCATCATTCTAGAACATATCTAATTGGGGGGTTCCTTGCAGATCCCAGTCAATAAGCTCAGGGTGTAAGAGGGGAAGGGAGTCAGATGAGAGATCTGATTCATTAATGGTGTGAATAGAAATGTTATGGGCATTAGCGGGGGTAGTGTTCTAGGTGGTACTTTCTTCCAAGTTGTTTATTGCAATGGAATCTAAACTTTCCTCGAAAGCCATAATCTCAGGGAGGGGCAAATCAGACTCCAACGGTCTGTCCCGTTGAGTCTGTCCCTCATGGTAGGGGTTAAGAGTTTGGATGGTGTCAATCTCTTTGTCCTCGTAGGAGTGCTCTGTTAGCTCGTCCCACTCATACTCATTTGACTCATCTAAATTTGTGTCACTATCCAATTGGAGTGTTTGAATTGTCTCCACTAGGCAGGCATTTTCTTTGGCTTTACCTTTACCTTTGTACCCTAGGCCAGTTGTGTTTCTAGCCGAAGAGGATGAAGAAGTTTGGATAGGTTCAACGATTCCTTCTTTTCTGAGGCCTATGGGGCCTTGTCCTTCGTACCCCATCCTGTGCAAAATGGTTTCACCCCGTCCATAGAGTTCTGTAGGGAGTCTAGGCGGCTCTTGGGGTGTGTTTTCTTCTTCGGCATAAAGCCATTGCAGGAGATCTCGCTCCTCTCTCTCATCAGATAAGGTCCCCCATTTTATAAAGGGATTTGCGGGAGTTATAGGAGGAGCAGATGGCTTTGGAAAATGCCTAGGTTGATGCTTGGGTTTGCCAAAGGAGTGAGGAGACAAAGGCATGGTGGCAAGGTTGAGGCTGTGCTCAATGGAGTACTCCCCCACGCCATTTTCTTTTATGGTAAGTTTCAGCGGTATGGTCTTGTTGCAGAGTAGGGGAAATGTAGGCTCTATTGTTGGGAATAACACATTCAGATTTTGCTTGGAAAGAATTGCAGTGTTGGTAGGGGTCGGGGTCGCCTTGTATGGTGACCTGCTTGCCGTCGTGCGGGAACTTAATACATTGATGATAGGTGGAGGGGACAGCCTTCATGGCATGGATCCATGGTCTCCCTAGTAGAATATTGTAAGCAAGCTCCCAATCAAGAACTTGGCACACCACATCTTTGATTACCGGTCCCACTTGAATGGGTAGGACAACCGTGCCCTTTGTGGTTCTTTCCTCCTCGTCATAGGCTTTGATAGTAATTTTCTGTCTTGGATCAACTGCCTGTTCGGAGAACCCCAGTGCAAGGACTAGCTTCAACGTGCAAATATTTAGACCGGCGCCCCCATCAATGAGAACCCTCTTGATGCGGTGCTTGTGCACGAATGCGACAATGTGTAGAGGGGTGTTGTGGGGTTGAGATATGGAAAGGTCATCTTGCTTCGTAAACGAGATGGAAGTGGAGGATGTCAGATTGCCTACCATGGTCTGAAACTTTTCTTGGGCTAGGTTAGTGGGGACAGTAGTTTCCACTAAGGCTTTCTCAAGAATCTCCTTATTAGAAGGAGATAGACGCAAGAGCTCCAATATAGAAATGTGAGCCGGAGTTTTTTGCAACTAGTCGATGACATTGTATGGGTGGGAGTTGGACGAAGATGGTGATGACCTTGGAGGGGTGGTATTGATCGTGACTTTACCACTGCGGGTAATTATACTACAACCAGTTCTGTTAGGTCCTAGTTGTTGGTTGGGGGAGATGACATTGACTTGCGGAATATGCTCAGAAATGCAGTTAATGGTGTACTCGAATGGAACGCTTGCATAGTTAGCATTACTCGACCTGCTGTTCTGGTTTGGCCTGTTGCGATTGTTGTCATTATTGTTATTGCCATTGGAGTTGTTGCCGTTGTGACCATTGTTGCTGTTGTGGCCATTGTTGCGATTGTTGTTATACGGCCGGTTGTGGTTCAGAAGAGGGTCCCGGTAGGCCACATGAGATTCATTGGAGGTATGCTGTTGTGTCCCTCCCTGATTCTGATCCAGTATATCCTGTATGACATTCTTGAGGCGGATGCAATTGTTAGTCATGTGCCCCCTTCCTCGATGATACTCACAATAGTCTGTGTCCTTCCAATAGGGAGGTTTGACGATAGGCTCATAGTCACTTGTTGGCGATAGAGAAATTTCATTGTTAGCCAACAACTTCCTGAGGGCAGACTCTTGAGATTCCCCCAACGGCATGAGTTTTCTCCTTGGATTTGAATTGAACCAAGGTATAGGTTCCCGAGGGGGTGGCTTGTTGAGTGCACCGGTATTTGCTTCTCCCTTAAGAGTGAATATGGGTTGTTGCTTAGGGGCTGCCGCCTTGGCATCCACTACTCCATCGTTGACCACATTCTTGTTCTTGGTCCAAAACATTGATTTATCTGTTGTATAATTGGAAGGAGGTGTGTCCTTGTAGAGCTTGAGAGTTCCTTTAGTGATCATAGCTTTTTCAATGAAGAGGCCCATTTCAATGACTTTGGCGAACGAGGTAGGGCATTGTATCTGAATCTGATAGCTAAGATCATTGTTTAGATTGTGGACAAACATTTCCAATAGCTGCTTCTCAGGCATATCGTAAGAACACTTACTAGCTAGCTGTCTCCATCGTTGTAGGAAGGCGGCGAATGACTCACCACTCTTCTGCTTGGTGTTGCATAGATCTAGCATAGATACCTCGTGTTCTATGTTGTAAGAGAAGTGCATTATAAATTTATTGACAAGTTCATCAAAAGTTTTGATTCCTGGTGGGAGACGCGAGAACCACTCCATAGCTTAACCACCTAAAGATCGCGGGAATAATCTCATTAAGTAGGTCTCGTTGTGAGCTACTTCTAAACATGCTGTAGTGAATTCCCTGATATGATCTCTAGGGTCCTGCTTCCCTTTATATTTGTCAAATTTTAGAACTCCAAACTGATAGGGGAATGGCTTCATGATCAAATTTCTGTCAAAGGGGTACGGTGCTATATCTTCCAAAGAGTAGTTCTTAGAACTTGTACCGGTCTTAAGGTTGGATATCTCGAGCTTTAGACTTTCGATTTGTTGTCTCACATCTGCCATAGGAGTAGTTGGATCTATGGGTTGCTTTCCTCTCTCATTTGTATGGGGGACCATGTCATTTGTGCCTCTCTCATGCGCATGTGGGACCGTGTCATTTGTGCCCATCTCATGATCATTGTCTGCATTTTCCATGATGGAGCTAATGTCAAAGTCTGCAGGGAGTTTGATTCCGAGACTAACAAGATGATGGAAATACTTATGGGGGTCTTCAAGGATCATCTTCTCTACGACGCATTGGAATTTTCTATCTTGCATGTGCGCCACTAATTCTTCATGAGAAATCTCTTCTTCACCATCACGTGGTGGGAGAAGGTGATCAGATAAGTCGGCCATTTCGATTTGCTTGTTTTACTAGGATCGAGTAAGAACCATGCAAGGTGGGGTGGGATGAAGTGGACCAGGATTAAAAATTTTGGCGAGGTGCCGACCGAGACTATTATGAATGGGATACCTAGGATAAGACTTGGACAAAGGATTCTCTCGCTCAATGACTTCAAGTAAGATGGTTGACACAAGACTCTAGCCACTAGCAAGGGTAGTCGATACCAGTCTTACTGTGTAGGGCTTAGTCGTTCAACAAGACTACTAGCAAAGGTACTGTGACCTACTAGGCTTACGTGAATTCACTAATGAAACGAAAAAGGACTTATGCCGAATCGATATGGGATAGGCTGACTTTGGGACAAGAGTGATTTAGACAGAAAGCGGGAGAGACAATGGACGAAAGAGAAAGAGTTGGGTGAAACAGAAGGAGATTGACTGCAAGGTTGACTTTGATCTCGAAAAGTGAAACTAGTCTGAAATGGGTGCTCTGATCAGGTGAAAATCTCTCCTCAAAAATAGGGCAAGTGCTCACTGTCACATATGCACAGAAACAGATGTGCAGCATAAATGGACAAATGCGCAGCAAGTCACAGTAAATGCGCCGGTCTGGTGAATTATATATGCGCAGCAACAGTGCATATATGCGCAGCAAAAAAAGTATATGCGCAGCAAGTCGTTACAAAAGCGCAGCAAGTCTCTGTAAATGCGCAGTAGAAATTTGTAAATGTGCAGCTCTAAAGTTTTTGCAAAATTTTTAGTTTTTTCTTCTGTTTTTGGTATTTTTTGGCTAGAAAAGGTCTTCTTGATCTGATATTATGAATTTAATAGCAAGAAAACACAGCAAGCACAAAGAATATTTTGTAGTTTTTCATTGTTTTTGTAATTTTTTTTCAACTCTATTTTGGACAAAAGCAAGCACAAAATCTTAGGCAAGAAATGGGTTATAAGGGATTTGGGCCACTAAAACAAGAGGTATTTAATTCGGGCAACCGTTCAAGTGGTTACACGTGTGGTGGCGCTACTCTTCGTTATGGAGTCTCCCAGCCTCACAGGGTTGCGCCTGAGAGGGTTTTGGGGGAGGTTGGCCGTCGGTGTAACATAACAGCACTTGTTGCAGGAAGTTTTCACCTCAAGCACAATTTATTTTAAGTGGCTTGGTAGGGCTTGGCGTTAGCCTGTTACCACTCAGGGTCATTCCCACTTGGACAAGCGTGCATCCAAGGGCAGGCCCCTCCTAAAGGTTAAACAGATAGAATGACAAGTCTGGTACTCTGATCACCCAGAAGAGGGGAGAGCATAAACCTATTGTCATTCGCAAGAACAGAATACACTGATTAATCCACCCTAGTTAAAAGTGAAAAACTAAATGGGCTAATCTACTCAAACAGAACTTTGAAGTGATTCAGCAATATAGCAGTGGTTCAGTTTTAAATCCCAGAAAGCAGTGGTGAGTTCAATTTTTAAACCGCGTAGCACGAGATTGTTAACTTTGAAATTCAGGTCTCACGATATAGCAATGGTTCATTTTAACTTCAGAAAGCAGTAGTGAGTTCAATTTTTAAACCGCGTAGCACGAGATTGTTAACTTTGAAATTCAGGTCTCACGACATAGCAATGGTTCATGTTAACTTCAAGATCATTGATGAGTTCAATTTTAATCTTTAGATAGCAATAACTTGGAAGGTGTTTGCAATGCAAGCAAGAAATAATCCAGTTACTTCCTCCCTAATTAGAACTAGATGAAGATTTGAATGAACATTAATTTTTACTCTCCCTCAGAAAATGAAATGTGAACTAATTAGATGCAACTACATGAAACTAAAACCTGCACCTATCCTGCAAAACCACTCCAGCAAACACCTGCGAAAAAGGTTAGCGTTAGCAACTTCCCCTAGAAAAGTACTAAACCTCAGCCTGTTACAAATGCGCAGCTTCAGTGATCAGATGCGCAGAAATGATCAACAGAAGCGCCACAATAATGAATGCGCCGCAATATTGAACATATGCGCAGTTAAAAGGAATGAATGTGCAGTATTAATGTATGCGCAGTAACAGTCTTCAAAAGCGCAGCAGAAATGAACATATGGGCAGAAATAATAAAAGTGCCGTAATAGTGCATAGAAGCGTAGCGAAAATACACAGATGCGCAAAAACAACAAAAGCACCGTAACAGTGTTTATATGCACCGTGGAAATGAACAGATGCGCTGAAGTAATCTGTGCGTGACTCTGCGTGACCTGTACGGAACCTGCCTTCAAAAAAGCTCAGAAACGGTAAAATAAAGGGGCAAACGGCCCCACGGTGGGCGCCAAAAATGTAAGGGTAAAATGTGAATCAATCAAATGAATTAAACAAGACCCAAACATCAACAGAATAGAGAAACAAGAAGGATTCAATAAACGAAGCAATGAACAAACACAGTGCAAACCTCTCTCGTTTCGAAACTTCTGTTGTTCGCCTATCACAGATCGTCCTTTTGCAGATGAGATGAGCCCTCAGAGAGTGCAATCTTTTTAGCTGTTTGTAGGAAGTCGATGGTGAACGGCTATGGTGATATGCAATGAAGATGAGCTCCAATGCAAGTATGTGATCTCAAGCTTGTAGGTGACAAAAGGGTGCCAAAGGTGCGCTGGTGATATTTTTGCAGAGTAACGATGTCAAAAGCCTGGATGATTAGAATGGGAGGATGAAGCTTCATTTATAGACTTGGAAGAATGGGAATCAACGGTTGAGAGGAGATATGAAGATCGACGGCTGAGGATGGTTGAGGAATGTGCAACCAGTGGAAATGTGACAAGTGTCCCAGCTCCATCATGAAAGGGGGGATGTGACAAAACTGATTGGAGAGTTAACTCCATTGACTGGTCTATTAACAGACTTGATTGATCAGTTAGAAGAATAAATCGTGGAACTGACTGAATTGATTGAGGATTTGACTCAAATTGATAGGTTAGTTAACAGATTTGATTGATTAGTTAACTAACCTCTGATTTGAGAAGAAATAGGCCATGTGGGTGAGGGAAAATAAGGTAATTAAATATTAAATATATTTAATTACATGTGCAACCTAATGAGGTGGACAAGGTGAGGTGGAAAAGGTGAGGTGTAGAGGTGATGTGGAATTTTGGAATTTAGAACTTAGGATAGAGGAATTTGGCTTAATTAAATAATTTATGATTATTTAATTGTGTAGGACATTTAGAAGAATTTTAATTAAATAAATAGATTTTATTTAATTATGGAGCAGTGAATCGATTAAATAAATTTAGAATATTTATTTAATTAATAGAAGAAGGGAATAAATATTTACAATAGTTATTTAGGATGATTTGTGTCATTTTTAGGCATATACTAGAAAAAAAAATACAAAAAAATTAGAAAAAAATAGAAAGCATACAAAAAAAATCGTCCCTTGGTGAAAACTTGGCAAACATGCGCCTTGGATAGGTATCATGATGAAAACCTAGCAAACAAGCGTCATGTTACTTTCTAGCTCCTTGTGCAAATAAAACCAAGTGATGAAAACCTGGTAAACAGGTGTTACTTGTGATAAACCGCCTTCTCCATCTTTGAGAATCCAATCACCTTGAGTCCATTCTTCCTTCGCTCATTTTCCATTCGACCCATATCTACCTCACAATAAACACTTGACCGTTACCTATCATGGCTTGATACTCACCTTGTGGCCTTGTCAACCAAGGTTTTGTCCCATACCGTCTCCTCAATGTGAGCCTAGTATAGTGTCTCTTGTCAGTGCCCATGGTCCAAGTCCTTGAACTACGTTGCCTCTGCGCCGTCACATAGGCAAGGCCATTATTCTAATGTGCCCCCGAGGCTCCCATTTCTTCCATGGTCCCATTCATCCCCTTTCTGGTCTTCATTCTTGTCGTCTTTCTTCTAGTCCATCCATGGTCCATTAGGGTTTACCCCAAACTACGTTGCCTCTGCGTCGTCATGTAGGCAAGGCCATTTAGCAATGAGCCCCCGAGGCACTAGGTCAGTCCCTTAGGGTCCGTCTCCTCAATAAGGATGGTGCAATCTTCTCACCAAGCAAACAAATGCAAGCAGAACCCGCGCCTCAAGCAGAAATCTTGACAATTAGCATCTTAACCTATCCAATGCACAGCAAATACCCATGGTCTTCTAACTGATTTTATCTAAATTATGGCAAGAAAAACACATCTAAATACAAGAATGTTTTGTGGATTGGAACCATGGTTAAGTTACAGAGTCTGGCTTTTTGTTATCATGTCTTTCTACGCTACTCAAGGATGCCAAAAGATAGAGATGCTATGATGGGGGCATGATTATTTTCTCTGTTTGCTGTTTGTGGATTAAACTTTAGTAATGTGAAGCCTTGTCTAAGGACATGATCGGCAAAAGCTCATCAAGGACATCAAAGGTATAACACGAACGGGGGCAATCCTTCCTTGTTGAAATGCAGGAAGTACTCAGGTCATCTAGATTCAATTTTGACTAGATGCTTGTATTAGCTTGCTAAATCACACTCCATGTAAGCGATACTCAGGTCATCTCGGTTCAATTATACCTCGATGCTTGTATTCACTTACAACATTTCAAAAAATGTACCAAAAACAAACTGCCCAATGATGAAATAAAGCACTCTAAAAGCAAAGCATCCATCCTATATCCACGTACACATCCATGCAATCCTCATTATCCAAACTATGCAGAGTAACGATATCAAGTAGAGTTTCTAAGTCATCTTATCACAACCATTCTGCTATCTGTCTATCATGTCATTCTTGTGTCGATCAAGTACATTTGGACTTGACAAAAACAAAGCATTTGGAGCATATCAATCATTCGTAGGACTAGTCATGCACATGCTTAAGTTCGTGGAATACACCATCCAATGCATTAGGTCACCAATACATTTGCATCACATCACATCTTAAAGCACAGATAATCACATCAAAATCATAACACATATACATACATTTGCATTAGATCATATAGACGTCCCATAACACAGTTGCACCATCACATAGAAATCATAACACATATGCATACATTTGCATTAGAACATATACACCTCCCATAACAAAGTTGCCTCTAACATAGAAATCATATTACATTTTGCATTCATTTGAAAATATTAAATCACATAGGCATCATATAGCAGCATATCATAAAAGCATCTCATATAGCATCAGATAGACCATCTAACTATGCACATACATCACATCATACAATAGAAGTAAATCTTCATCGCATAGCACATGCAATAGATACACAAAACTGCATCATCATATATACTATCATACAAAAGAGATCCAAATGTACAAAATCATCATCTATCTCTGGAATAAAAGTGTCATATACAATATGCATCCAAATGGATGGTGATACATGTCCCAAAATATACAAAATCCGGTCTGTGTCTATCCCTGTTGCTGTGGGCCACCACTGCCAGCTCCTAACTACTGAGGACCCATCACGGAGGCCCCTGACTGTGATGGACCTGCTCTATGAATCGCCCCAGACTGACTCCTGAAACTCCCTACCCTCTGGCTCGATGCCACGGCACCATGGTATAACCCTCGGTAATACTGTGCCTGGGACTGTGCTCTGGCTAGATCTGTCTGTGCCTGTGCCAACTGCGTCTGCAACTGGCCAACCTGTGCCTGTGCCTGCTGCACCTGCCCAACCAAAAATGAACTCGCTACATTTGTCCCCATAGCGGCCACAGCAGTGTCCCACTCTACATAGATAATCCGTACCCGTGCGTCAGCCATGTCTCTCTCGCGAGTCAACCCAGTGATCACCGCTGCGTCTGTCTCTCGCCTCCTCTCTACCCTCCTCAGCTGTGCCTGCAGCTCTCACACCTATCCCCTCAGGCCAGCTATAGTCCTCTCATGAGCCTCTCCCTGTACTGTCCCCTATACTGCCTCTGCCTGTCCTGGCCCCTGTGGCTGGGGCACCTGCTGCTGTGGTACCTGCTGGGGTGGTGGCATCTATGCCTGCTGAGGTATCTGTTGCTATGCCTATACCTGCCCTGGCACTGCCTACTCAGCTTGAACTATCCTCCTCCGCTGTCTCGGCCTCTCTCCGGCTCTACCACCCTGCCGTCCTCGTCCTCCTCTAACTCCCCTCTGCCCTGGGCCCGCCTCTCCCTCCTCCTCTGAGTCCGCCTCATCAATACGAGGCACCAGCATGCCAGGTCCTGAATATCTCAGGAAAGGATGTGCAGTGATCCAATCCTCGTACTCCTGTGTCACCCCCGCATCTGCTATCTCTCTCCTCATATCCCATGCCACATACGGCGTCTACTGGAACTCTGTCAGAGCCTCCTCATATGAAGCCATCGGCCCCCATCGGACCCTCTCTACGTGCATCCGTGCGAACATGGCCTGCCCCTGTGGCATACCCTGTCTCCGCCCAAACTGTCTCAGCACCCTGCCCACCATCTGTCTCTCCAAGATGTGCCGTGTCCGTCCTATCAGCCACTTGGTCTGAAAATAGTATGGCAGCTCGTCTCCCTTGTCATCCCATTTCTCACAATCCAGATATGGTTGCCAGACGACCACATCCACTCCGTCCAAGGTGTGTCTCCAGTACTCCAGCTTCCCCAGCCTGTGCTCGGAAATCACTCCTGCATAGCCACAACTGTATGGCCCTCCTTGCTGCCTCGCAAAGACACATATCGGCCTAGTCACCGCTATGTGCTCCCACAGCCAGAACTGTAACAGCAACTCCCCAGCCGATAGACTCATGCTGCGGTGGTACACCACCTGATGCATGTTGTGGTATAAGTGGGCCAGTACGCAGACTCCCCACGCATATCGGGTGCCCTCAGTCACCATCCGCTCCATGATCCTGCCCCATCCAATGGGGAACCCATGCGATCTCCTGTCCGGCATACAACGCCCCCGATAAGTCCAGCCACAATCCCAGGGAAATAGTCATAGTAATCGTATATATCCTGCCACGGGATAACCTGTCTAGCTAGCTCAGGATCATCAAACACCCGCTGGCACTCGGTGAGTCCCACGTCCCACTGTGCATCATACTCTACTAACTCGCCTACCACAGGCAAGTGCAGTATCCGGTAGACGTCCTCCAGGGTCACCGTCATCTCTCCCGTCGGAAAGTGGAAGGTCCCGTCCTCACTGTGGAATCTCTCCACGGCAGCTGTCAGTAGTCCACGGTTCACCCGCACCTCGGGAATGAAGCATACATAATCCAAACCCATGGCACCAAGCGCCACTCTGTCAGTCTCTGTCAGCATATATCTCTGCAGTAGGGGCATAGGAAACGTCTCCCTCGACTACAGTGTCTCCCGAATATCCTCTTGCAAGCAAGCAAAGCAAAGCGTCAGTCTCAAGCGACATATACCATACTCAACATACCTACTGGACTATATCAACTAAACTTAGCATTTCAAATTGATCAAAACAACACACTACATCTCTTGACTAGATTTCTGTGAATCTCAGAGATAGCTCATCGATTACCGCGTCAAACAGGACGCTAATCAAGTCAATTTGGCTAAGTCCTTTGCTATCCACAGCAAATGCGCCACTACAGGTGGTAAAAGCACCATTTTTGGTATATACGCCGCTAAAATCAGCATATGCGCCGCCTCACACAAATGCGCCGCCACAGTGCACATATGCGCAGATCTGACAGATGCGCCGCAAAATTTGGCATATGCGCCACCATATTATGAAAGCACCTACAATCAACATATGCGTGGCATTAACAGATGCACCGCTACTTTCAACCTATGCGCGGCTTAAATACACATGCGCCGCCAAGTTACAAATGCGCAGCTACAGTGCACAGATGCGCAGCTTTCATGTATGCGCCGCCGAAACCGGCATATGCGCCGCGCAACGACAAAAGCGCCACTTCGCGAGGCATATGCACCGTTCTGAGTTTCAGTGCATGCATTTGACCTATTTTCTAAGTTCATTTATGATATCCTAAATCGACCCTAGGAGAAATTTTTTGAAGCACATACCGGGGGTCCTGCCTCTGCTGGCCGCCCGAATCGACGGACTCGCTCGAATCGGTGCTCCTCGCATGGAATGTCTGCTGCTCTGGCTGCCATGCTGCTCCAAGTCTGTTCTAGGCTCTCTCAATCCAATCCACAGTAAACAAGTGTACAAATGACTATTCTTGTGGACCCAGCTCCTATTTATAGCCTCCAAACCCTAATTCCGGCTAGGTGTTGACTGTGACTATTTCCCGTGCCCATTTTTCTTCCCATTTTCTTCTCGCATCCCTGACCGCATCCCTTTTCCTCCAACCTATCCTAACCCCTTCGTCTTCGTGAGATTGTCCATCTCCGTTTCTTTCACCCTTTTCCCGTCCAATCTCTCGAGGGGGCATCCTATCGTCATTAAACCTGTACCAGGGGCAAATTGGGGCATGTATCATCATTCGGACTATCGAATTCTTTGAAGCAACACTGTAAACTGCATTGCATCAAAGAGGGGCAAAATGTATATGCCTAAAAATGACACAAATCATCCTAAATAAATATTCTAAATATTTATTCCCTTCTTCTATTAATTAAATAAATATTCTAAATTTATTTAATCGATTCACTGCTCCATAATTAAATAAAATCTATTTATTTAATTAAAATTCTTCTAAATGTCCTACACAATTAAATAATCATAAATTATTTAATTAAGCCAAATTCCTCTATCCTAAGTTCTAAATTCCAAAATTTCACATCACCTCTACACCTCACCTTTTCCACCTCACCTTGTCCACCTCATCAGGTTGCACATGTAATTAAATATATTTAATATTTAATTACCTTATTTTCCCTCACCCACATGGCCTATTTCTTCTCAAATCAGAGGTTAGTTAACTAATCAATCAAATCTGTTAACTAACCTGTCAATTTGAGTCAAATCCTTAATCAATTCAGTTAGTTCCACGATTTAATCTTCTAACTGATCAATCAAGTCTGTTAACAGACCAGTCAATGGAGTTAACTCTCCAATCAGTTTTGTCACATCCCCCCTTTCATGATGGAGCTAGGACACTTGTCACATTTCCACTGGTTGCACATTCCTCAACCATCCTCAGCCATCGATCTTCATATCTCCTCTCAACCATTGATTCCCATTCTTCCAAGTCTATAAATGAAGCTTCATCCTCCCATTCTAATCATCCAGGCTTTTGACATCGTTACTCTGCAGAAATATCACCAGCGCGCCTTTGGCACCCTTTTGTCACCTACAAGCTTGAGATCACATACTTGCATTGGAGCTCATCTTCATTGCATATCACCATAGCCGTTCACCGTCGACTTCCTACAAACAGCTAAAAAGATTGCACTCTCTGAGGGCTCATCTCATCTGCAAAAGGACGATCTGTGATAGGCGAACAACAAAAGTTTCGAAACGGGAGAGGTTTGCACTGTGTTTGTTCATTGCTTCGTTTATTGAATCCTTCTTGTTTCTCTATTCTGTTGATGTTTGGGTCTTGTTTAATTCATTTGATTGATTCACATTTTACCCTTACAGTAGGCCATTCAACATTGCTCTTACTTTCTCAGGGTCCATCTTCAATCCTTCTGCAGAAATCACAAATCTCAAATATACTAGTTCTTCCTTCATGAAACTATACTTCTTGATATTTACCAGCAATTTCTCTTCTCTCGGTCTCTATAAAACTTGTATAATATGCCACAAATGTTCCTCTTTTGTCTTATTGAAAATTAGAATATCATCAAAGTATACAATCACAAATTTACCCAAGAATCTCTTCAGGACTCATTCATCAACCTCATGAAAGTACTCGGTGCATTTGTCAATCCAAAGGGCATCACTAACCACTCATACAATCCTTCATTTGTTTTGAAAACGGTCTTTTATTCATCGCCTTCTCTAATTCTGATATGGTGGTATCCACTCTTCAAGTCTATCTTTGTGAAATATCTTTCTCCATTCAAACAATCCATGATATCATCCATCCTAGGTAAAGGAAATCTATACTTAACTGTGATCTTGTTTATTGCTCTAGAGTTAGCACACATTCTCCATTCTCCATCTTTCTTCGGTTCTAACACTGCAAGTAGTGCACAAGGACTCAAACTTTCTCTGATCAAACCTTTCCTCAACAAATCTTGTATCTGTAGACACCCTAAAATGACCAAGTCTTCGCATCACTTGCATTTCATCTAATCTATCTAATCACCTGCATTTATCGTTACTTAAATAATCTAATTATTTAATTAATTTCATCAAATTCTTCCAAAATTCCAAAATTTGACATTAATTGAATAAATTATATTTATTTAATTGATTAAATTAAATTCCTCTATATTCTTCCACAATTAAATAATTTTAATTATTTAATTAAATCATTATCCTCTTTCGAAATTCAAATTCACATTAATTAAATAAATCCAATTATTTAATTAATTTATCACAAATTCTATCTTATCTATAATTAAATAATCTACATTATTTAATTAAATCGCTTGTTCTTCTAAATTTAAATATATCATGCAAATTTATTTAAATTGTCTCAATCCTCTAAAAATAAATAAAATCAAGTATTTTATTTATAATCTTCATATCTTATCTATTCTTGAAAATCATGCACAATCAAATTTAAATAAATTTATTTATTTAATTTCAATTATCTTCCAATTCCTCTTAAAATATCTTGTTAACTCATGTGCACAATCAATCTTATTTTTAGAACTCTAAAAAAGACAAAATTACAAGTTGAGTTATCTATTCAATCAATCTTGTTTTCATCATATCTTAATAAAAACATCCTTATGGATTGACACATGTCATGTGCACATTCATCATGGTTATTTGTTTTATCTCCTCTGTTGATTCTTTTGAGTTATATGGACCGTTGATCGATCTTTGTTGAAACCTATATAAACCCCCCTCATCTTCTTCACAAATCCTCTTCGATCACTTATTCTCAGGCATCCTTTACAGCGTTTTGAGCATACAGCGCATCGATTGAGCAAGTTTATGATCTTTTGACATTGATCTTTGAGCACTTTACTTACTTGTTACAAACATGGTTTCACAGTGTTATTAAGCAATCCACATGTTAGCACTCATTTTGACCTGGAGGTTGATTTTTCATGTTTAGGGGGTTTCTTCATTTGAACCCTATATCTTCTTGCCCATTTTCCTAAGTGTTGGACCTCCTCGGCATTTTTCAGCTGCATCATCATATTTTCTTTGAGGAGGAGATCATCATCATCATCTTGTCTTCGATGATGGTCTGCATCATCATGTTTTCTGTCGACTTGTTTTTCATTAGGATCATCATATTTCAATATCGGGTGATGTTTGGATATCATCCCGATCCTGCTGATGAGCTACAATGTGCCTTAATTTTCTTGCGGAGGGTGATTTTTTAAATATCCGGTGATCTTCCAATTATCACCCTGCCCTTTTATGATGATGATGTCACCCCGATCTTCCGAGGGGGTCATTTTCTAAGTTGTTCAACCCAGCCTATTTTTTCTTAAGGGTCGTCGTCATCATCATGATCATATTTCCAGTTATCGCCGTGTTGCTTGCGAGGGTCATCATATTGTCTACCTGCATGATCTTTCGCTAGGGTGATATTTTAACATCGGGTGATCTTTGTTAAGATCATCCTGATGATGTTGCTGTAAAGTTCTAAGTGTGACCCGATTTTTCATCGTGGTCATCATATTTTCGACGTCAGGATGATCTTAGTCAATATCATCCTGATGTTGTTGTATCACTTCATGTTCGTTGTTTTATCATCCTGATGATGCTGATATCAAGGAGATATCCGCCTGCTGGCTTCGTGCATTATCTAGTGGGGGGTGATCTTTTCAAATATCTAGCATATTCATCTATCACCCCGATCTTATAGTGGAGCTACAGTGCAGCATGATATTTGTGCATCAGGATGATATTTCCAAATATCCGGTTATCTTCCGAATATCATCCTGATGTCGATATGATGATGACGTCATCCGGATATGAGGAGGTGCGCAGTAGGCAGGATATGACGATGACATCATCAGGATGTTCATCGGCTAAGTAGGAGGATCTTCCTCCGATGGATCAGGTTGTGCCGATGAAGGCGATTATCATGCAGGTGATATTGCGATGATGATGCTGACGTCAGGATGATTTTTCAAGCAACAGGATATCATGCTGTTGGAGGATGATGATGAAGTCTTATACTAGTGTCATCAGGAGCAAAAGCATCGACATTATATATGCTCGTGGCCTAGTATATAAAGTGTTGAAAAGGTCGCCGCGGGGTACATGTGGGATAATTGATATCCTGCATATTTGAAATATCATGACGATGAGGTATCTTGGCGGGAAATGGTTGCGATGCACAGTTTGACGTTTTCCCGAGGCCGCGGGTTGGTGCGCCATTAATGGCGAAGGTTGCAGAGGTATGGACGGATCTGGTACCCGATTGAAGGTGTACATCAATGGACAGTGGCGTAGGGCTCAAGGTTTCTTCCTGTTTCCTCCCCTACCTACTGCATTCATGTTTGGGCGCCAATCTGGTAATGCGTTGAGCGCCATTTTTCTGATACTGTGTATCTGGCAGGATTTTTTGGTCAACCATGTAATTAATTGCTGTGGTACACTACCTGGCTGTTATAAGCAGGAAGTGTTACTTATTTTTGGTTGTTGAAAGTTGAAGATTTTTAGCTCTGTAATTCAAAACAAGCTGATCTGGTTGCTCTGTACAGCTAGACCTGTGAGTCTATGTATCTCTTGTTGTATGTTTTGGCACGAACCCACTGATTTCATGATTAATCTTATATGTGAAATGCTATCTTAGCATGTGTTTTGTTAATTCTGTCTCCAGTATTGCATGTATTCTTCTTCTGAATCTGGATATTTGGGTAATGTTTAGATTCTAGAGCATAGAATTCCTATGTTGAATGTCTGATCTTTTAACTTCTGCTCAAGGGGTAGATTAAACTATTTTTAGGTTGAACATTGGGAAGGGTATACTGCAGTAGGGATGCCATAAGTAGAGATAACTTAACACTCTGTACTGGGAGATATCTGTAAGGCAGGTATCACAAATATCCCCCTGAAATCCAGTTTTAGCTGTTCATGTTGATCATTCACAGGTGTATGTCTACTGACTCTAGGCCCTGGATAGGCACCAATCTTGCTTTGTGTTTGTGTTACAACCATGTCCAGCTTTGCATCCAAACTTAAAATCAAAATCAAAATCTAAAACAACCATTAGGACATTAGAATTAGTTTTAGGATCCTCAGTCCTCTGTCTACAACTGCAAATAGGCCCAAAGCTAGCCCCTTTGCTCTTATCTTTCAGTTTTGGTCTACTTACAGGAGGACTTATCTACTTTCTGTCAGCATCCCAGCCTTTGTATGCATATCCTCATGGATGTTGAGTAGGGAATACCCCCCTAGGTCTTGCAGAGCCTAAAGAAGAAGAGGAGATAAAATACAGAGTCTATCTCCTACACTGTTGGCCCCTGGCCCAGAGATCCTGTTGATCATTGATGGCTACCTTGTAGGGAAATCTGGGAATAAGCATCCAGTCTGGGAAAAAGTCAACACCACATTCAACAAAGGGAACAACACAAATCTGGGTAAAAGCTTTCTTATTTCATTGGATTTATTGATAATTTCTTTTGTTTAGATTAGTTCTCTTTATGTTATGGGCTTTTGATTTGTTTTGTTTTGATTTATCATTTAAACATTAGTCAATTTTCCTCATACACATTCTAGAACAACGCAAAAGACACAGAAAAGCACTATTGGTAGTATCCTAAAGCGCTTCTGGAGGCACACTACAACTCCCTCGGGCGATACTCCAGCGCCTCTGGTAGCACAGTAGTGCACTTTTGGTGAAACAGTCCAGCGCTATTGGTAGTATCATAAAGTGCTTTTGAAAAAATAGGTTTTCTAATCTTATTTTGGTGATTTTACAGGGTTTTACTCACATACCTATCATTGATTTGACTGACAAGCTAGTTTATTTGTCTTTCAATTATCTTTTATACTTCCTAAGCTGATGTATTTAGGGGTATTTTTGATATTTGAGTTAACCTATCTATTTGCGGCATCCTTTGAGTTTTCTTGATTCCAGGATACAAATCTATCAGAAATTACTTCTCAAAACTTCAAATCAACCATGAAATCATATCTGGACCTAGTTTATTTTGATAAAGTATAACTTTTTATGGATCTGAGACAGTGAAGTGCATTTGGTAATACAGTACTGCACTTTTGGTAGCACAGGACGGCGCTTCCGGCAACACAGTACGTCACATCTGGATCTAGAGCAGTGCTTTTGGAACTATAGTGCATCACCCCTTGTCTGGAGAAAATCTCTTTTGGTAATACAGTGCAGCACTATCGGCATAACAGTAAGTTGCATTTGGTAACACAGTACAGTGCTTTTGGTCAGATCTCATTTATTTTGCTAACTTGTGAGTTTTTGTGGAACTAATTGACTTGTTGCACCTTCTAATCACTCACACAGAGCAGAAAGGTTTTTTTTCTAACATGTTCATGCAGGACGAGCATTGAAGAAATCTTGATTTATTGCACTAAGTCTTAGAAACATATTACCTTAATAAAGGACAATTGAACAAATCACTTTTGGCAATCTAAGTCTTAGGAACATATTGCTTTTCTTAAGGGACAATGGACATGTATGCAAAAACACCTTAATTTTTTAAGGGACAATGGACATGAATGCCAAACACTTCAATTTCATAAGGGACAATTGACAACTACAAACGTGTGTGTGCCTAATTTAGTTGCACCTTATTTTTCTTATAACGGGACAATTGAACCTTTGTTTGATGTGCTTTCTCTTACATTTCAGTACTTCCTTTAGAAGGGCATGCCTTTGGATTGTGCTTCATCCAAAAGGGATGACCCTAAGTGGAGTTTTCCTTTGAACCACTATATAAGAGGGATAAGGTGAAAGCCAAGTCTTAACCGACGTCAGCCTTACCTTGTGCCAAACTGAAAAGAGGTGTACTAGCTCTTTGTGGAAATGATTTTCACATCGAGCAAAGTGTTTGATACTCTTAGTAGGATTGGTTAAAGCTTTTAGTAGCTTGTCACATTGCTCGTAAGGCGTTGGTCCCTCAAAAGTCACTAAAAACCATTCTAGATAGTGACTACCTAATCTACCTCTGAACGTTGCGGTAATCATCAGTGCAAGGGGAATCGATTTAAGCCCTTAAGATACTCACCATTGGCTCCCTTGAGAAGAGAGTATTCCCTCGGCCATAAAGCTCTTGTGACCTACTTGAGCTTTTTGAGGGGAGGGTGAGATATCCCTACCTATCGTCTCTCGCAAAGATACAAAATGTCTGACACCTTTATGGAATGACATTTTTATCGACGGAGTATTAAGTTGTGAGTTGATCTACTGCAATGAAACCTTATCTCTAAGGATAAAAAGTGCTTGATATTGTTTGCAATTGTCTTATACCTATGGAAACATTAGGCTTTTTGTGAGCCTCAAACATACACTATCTGTTGTGTCAATCCCTTTTTTGCCACTTTGTTTACTGTGTTCTCTCGCGCCAAAGCAAAATCCAATCAGAAACAGAACCAAATCTATCAAAATTTGCCTTTTTAAAAGCATCAAACACTACTTCAGTGCCTCTGGTATTACAGCAGCTTGCCTTTGGTAGTACAATAGCTCATCTTTGGTATAACAGTACCTCACCTCTGGCAACCCTACTTTAGCACCCTTGGTATAACAGTAGCTTACTTTTGGTCACAGTAGATCACCTTTGGTATAGCAGTACCTTGCCCTTGCTAGCTCAGTCCATCGCCTCTGGTATTACAGTAGTTCACTTTTGGTTGCATAGTCCTACGCCTTTGGTCAAATAGTACAGCGCCTTTTGTCTAGTAAATTGTGCATCAAAAGTTTGTCTTTTCCAAAAAAACAAGCAGAATCCCAGCTTTTGTCCTAGTGTATTCCATGGTAACCACTAGACTCCAGCAAACTATGAAGTCCAAGCAAGTTGTCCCTAGGAAGCGCAAATCGCCTCCTCACACACCACAATCAAGTCGATCCAACATTACTCCAAAGGTTACTCCTAGGACACCCGTGGAAAAATTGACCAACTCTCCAAACATTCCACAGCTGGACCACCCTAACAATCCTCAAGAAGGTAGGGCTCCTTTGGTAAGTAAACCTCATTATACCACCGGCATGCCTCAGGATTTTGTTCCACAAGGTTATACTATCGATCAAGTCCCATCTCAAGAAGAGTGACACTTTGAAATAGGTCAATCCTCTCAAGAAGATGGACAAGATCTTGATGAATTCATACAAGATCCTAGAGCCGTGGCTACCTTTGACAAAATCCTTAGTGAGAACCAAGATCATTTCTTTCGCTTGCTTGAAGAGTAAGGAGCCAAATTACCTCAAGATTTTCATTTATCCAATCTCAAGGACACAAACAAATCCCAAAACATCATACATGCGGTCCAAACCATGTCAATAGTGACCATGCCCTTACATGAACAAAACCCACAAGGGAGAACAATTGCACAATATGAGAATCCCCTTTATCAAAACCCAACAGGAAAGAGGGCCATATCACCGCTTTTGACGCCTATGGAGATCTACAAAAACTAACAAGGGACTCTCCAACGTCAAGCAGAGCTAGCAAAGTAAACCACCATAGCTCGATCAAACATACAACAAACTCCTAAAGTGTCCACACCAAGCACAAGTGGAATATTGGTTACCCCATCAAGACAAGGTTTCCCACCAAATTACAATCTGGGGAACAACTATGTAGCCATGCAACAAGGGTCTCAACAAGCACCACCCCTAACATCATCAGATCTTCATATCCCTCAACCAACCAGGGTCATGCAACCCCAACCACAACATTCTTCTACGCTCTTCCTCAACCAACCTCAACCATCACACAACACATCTACCTATGTCCCCCCACCACAACAATCATCAGTGCTAAACTTCTTCAACACATTGCCTATCCACCCACAACACTCCCAAAACCAAACTTCCCAAAGCTATGTGTCGCAATCACAACCTAACCCAAACTTTAGCTTTCCCCCACCAAACTCTTTTCTTCAACCATCACAAAGCCTACATTCTTACCTAGCGCCACCCCCACCTCCTCCAAATGAAGGCATCCAATTCCAACCCAATCTAAACCCAACATACAACACATACGACCCCAACCAATCATACGACCCTTATAACACCAATGCCCATGGCTTACACTACAATCTTTCGTATGGACATCAACAACCACTTCCAGGACAACAGGAGATGTTTCCAACCCCTCCCATGTCTATGGAGCTAAAACTTATGGAGGTTCAACAACAACTATCTGATCTTACATTTGGCCACACCAAGAAGACCTTCTCTTTGGAAGAAGTGTGTCCTTATCATTTTGATCAGTCATTACCCATGATCCCTTTTCCTCAAAATTTCACTATTCCCAAATTTGATAAATACAAAGGAAAAGGTGACCCAAAAGACCATCTCAGGGAATTCTATCTTGCTTGCTTCGAGGTCTCACATAACAACACATATCTTATGCATCTCTTTCCTCGCAGTCTTGGAGATCAAGCTATAGAATGGTTCTCACATTTACTACGAGTATCAAGTCTTTTAACGAGCTAGCAGAGAAATTTGCCACCTATTTTTCCTACAACACAGAGCATGAGATCTCCATGACTGATCTATGCAACAACAAACAAAAAACTAGAGAAACTTTCATTTCTTTCCTTCAGCAATGGAGACAAATGGCTAGCAAATTCCCATTCAAGATACCTGAAAAATAGCTTGTTAGCATATTTGTGCAGAACCTCAACCAAGAGTTAGTTTTCATTTGCAAATTCTTAGTGCTACAACCTTTGACGAAATTACCTACAAGGGAATCAACATTGAGAAAGCCCTCATTGCTAAGGGTGCAATCAAAATCTTCAAAGAAATGAAAGACAATGCTCCTCATCAACAAACAAATGATAAACCAAAGTTTTGGAACAAAAATAAAAATGGGGTCAACGATGGGGTGGTCAATTCTAAACATGTCCAACTATTGCAAATGCCACTGCAGCTTTCCAAACCAAGTCAAGCTCTGCCTCAACAGCAGCAACAACAAAGACACCATACCAAAACCAACAACAACGACAACAAGAGCGGCCTCAACAAGATTACCCTCCACGGCGTCAATTCACTCCCTTGGGAGAGCCCATAGAATCGGTCCTACAGAAGCTTTTACACAAAGGGCTCATCACCTTACCCAATGCTCCCCCATATGGCAAACCTATTTACAAAACCGCATGGTACCAAGAAAATGAATACTATGAATTCCATCAAAGCAAAGGGTACAGAACTGCATCATGCATGAAACTAAAGCACCTAATCCAAAATCTCATCGAAGGCAACCAAATCTCTTTTGAAGATGAACCACCAGCTCAACACATGAACAAAGACCTCAACATGTACAAGGAACCATTCCCTCACCATGGTCTGCCCCCTCCTCAGGATAAAGGTAAAGGTGTCAATCATGCTTCCACTTCCTTTGACTCCATTGTAGGTCATTTTAAAGAGAGTCGAGTGTCTACCCTCACAATCAAAGGCAACTCTATGAATTGTGCTATTACAACTCGTCGTGGTCATGTCACCATTCATGGTCCTACACCTAGTCTCCCAACTCAGTCTGATTATAATCTTGTCGAACATCTAGGGAAAACACCAGCATAGATCTCTATCTTAGACCTTCTTCGGTCGTCACCCACACATAAAGTGGTGCTAGAAAAAGCCCTCCAAGAGTCTTTGGTTCCTAACAACATAGCGGTCGTGGATTTCTAAGCTATAGTAGGTAACATTGCTTCACCCTACAATGTGGTCTTCTCTAAGAAGGACCTCCCATCCCATGATCCATGTCACAATGATGCCCTTCATATTGAGGTTCTCATTCATAAATGCAAAATCAAAAGTATACTCATAGATGGTGGTGCTGGTCTAAACATCTATTCTTTAAAGTTACTTACGCAATTGGGATACTCTGAGGATCATGTCAACATTGATTAAAGTATTACAATCAAAGGGTATGATGATGTTAGAAGGTGTTATCCACTTGCCTATACAACTGGGCCCCGTCATGCTTGAAACCAGGTGCCAAGTCCTTGATATTGAGCTGCCTTACAACATTATCCTAGGTCATCCATGGATCCATGCAATGAAAGTTGTTCCCTCAACGTAACAACAGTCTCTAAAGTTCTCATTCAATGGTATGGAGATCACTATCCCAGGAGACCCCAATCCTTTTGAATTTTGCTGTGTCTTCCAAGGCAGTTATAAAAATTGCAACCAAGTGCCTAAAAATGACAAAGCCCTTGAATCCCCACTATATGTTGATCTTGAAACTCTGACACAAGCCTCTACAAGTGAACCTAATCCTCGTCCTGAAATCAAATCTCACATTCGTGATATAGGCTTTGGAACATATGATATCTCAAAATCCTGTTGTGTAGGGCGGATGCCTTTATCCCCTAAATCTTACGGCCAACCGCCTATTGCCAAAGTAACTAAAAAAGCAGCTATCCCTCCCCCAGCATTTCTAACTCAATTCCAATAGGGAAAGTTATTGGAAGAGGAAACTATTGAGGACATTTCTTCTTGGCTCTATAAGGAGAAAGAACCAGTCACAATACCAGTCAAGCAATATGGTAATGGCTTAAGGATAGTCAAACACATGGGCTATAAAGGCAAAGGTGGCCTTGGGAAATAGAATCAAGGCACAATGGAACCCATTATTGTGACGAAGAAACCAGACAAGAAGGGTTTAGGATTTGGTAAGAAGGTAACACGCGCCTTGAACATCGCGGGTATCCTCGACAAGGTGGATGAAACTTCTATCACCAATTTGACGTCTAATGAGGATATCATCGATGACTCTTCCCTCCATATGACTGACCTATTCATTGAATCCTCCATCTTTATGCTATCATCTATATCCTTAACCTCCACCACCAACACCCAAAATGTAACACCTGTCTACCCTGAACTTATCGATTGGGACCAACAAGGGTCCCCCATTATAGATGTATTTCAAAATGACGCAGCTCTAGCTGAGTTCATGGGACTCCGAGAGGGTATCCCTCTTAGTGATCATAAACCAGGTTTTGTAATGGAACTAGAGCCAACAACTTATTTTGGTGAGAATGCCAAATCCTCCAGTCGTAAAAGTAAAAATAAAGAAAGATCTCTAGGTGAAAACCACACTGTGGCACCTGTCGATCACAAAATAGTAAAAACAAAGGACGTATCCAAAGGTCAAAACCCAACTGTGGCACCTAAGGATGGAGGATTTGACCTTCCCCTACCATCTAAGTATCAAGAGAAGTCAGCTCTCCTAGTGGAAGATTCTAAAAAGATAAACCTTGGCACAGAGCAAAATCTAAAGACCACATTCCTAGCAGCATCATTATCAGAAATAGAGCACAAGAATATTAACAAATTCTTCTTACAAAGAACCATCAACTTTGTGTGGACCTATGCTGATATGCCAGGGTTAGACCCTAAGCTAGTTGTTCACTACCTCACAGTCAATCCAAAAGTTAAACCAGTCAAGCAAAAGTTGAGGAAGATGCACCCACATATAGCTCTCTTGGTAAAGGTGGAAATATAGAAGTTGTTAGATGCAAAGTTCATACGACCTATTCACTATTCAGATTGGGTCTCAAACATTGTACCTGTGTCTAAACCCAATGGGCGCATCCGCATGTGTAATTATTTTAGAGATCTTAACAAAGCATGTCCCAAAGATGACTTTCCATTACCAAACATTGATCTCATAGTAGACTTGACTACAGGTCATGAGATGCTTTCTCTCATGGATGGATTCTCTGGCTACAATCAGATAAGGATAGCAGAGGAAGATCAACATAAAACAACTTTTACTTGTCCATGGGGTAATTATTGTTGGTGTGTCATGCCGTTTGGTCTAAAGAATGTAAGGGAAACTTATCAAAGAGCAATGACAGTGATATTCCATGATCTCTTTCATCATATCATGGAGGACTATGTGCATGACATACTAGCTAAATCTTCTAGGGTAGATTACATACAAGTTCTAGGACAGATCTTTGATAGGCTCAAGAAATACCAAGTAAGACTCAATCCAAAGAAGTGTGTCTTCAGTGTAACATCAGGGAAGTTGTTGGGATACATTGTATCTCGTAGAGGCATCGAAGTAGACCCTAAAAAACTAAAAGCTATAATGGAGACGCCTCCACCAAAGAACCTCAAAGTATTAAGGAGCCTTCAGGGAAGGTTGTAGTCCATTAGGCGTTTCATCTCACAGCTAGCAGATAAATGTCAACCATTTCAACACTTGCTCTGAAAGGATGTCTCATTTCGATGGGATTATAAGTGTCAAGTAGCATTTTATCAGTTCAAAGAGTATCTAGCTACACCTCCTATATTGGTTCCACCAGTTGCTGATAAACCTTTGATATTATACATCTCAACTACAAATTCGGCCCTAGGGGCCCTTCTAGCATAAAATGATAATCAGGAAAAGAGCATGCAATTTATTATATCAGTAGAACCTTGGTGGGATATGAACTCAATTATTCACCGATGGAAAGAGCTTGTTTAGCAGTAGTGTTTGCTTCCCAAAAGTTGCGGCATTACATGTTGAACCAACACACAAATATTATAGCCAAAATTGATCCATTGAAGTATCTACTAGTAAAAGCAGCTCTCACAGGCAGACTAGCTAAATGGGTCATGATCCTTAGTGAGTTTGACATTGAGTATATGGATCGTAAAGCAATCAAGGGACAAGCCTTAGTAGATCAACTAGCAGAAGCACCCATGACAGATACACACCCTATGGTAGCAGACTTTTCGGATGAGAATCTCTTCACTCTTTCCAACTCAATAATGTGGAAGTTGTACTTTGAGGGTTCCTACACAGCATGGATTAGGGGCCGGCATCTTGTTTATCACACCTCAAAATGACTATATTCCAAAGTCATATCGGCTTGCATTCTCTTGCACCAACAACATTGCCGAGTATGAAGCACTCCTCATAGGTCTCAATACAGTAGTTCAATGGGACATCACAGAATTACAAGTATATGGAGAGTCACAACTAGTCATTCACCAAGTCACAGATGAGTACCAAACAAAAGATGAAAAGTTGGTCCCCTACAAGCAACTAGTGGATGCCTACAAACCACATTTTGCTAGCATCACATTTGAGCAAATTCCAAGAGAGCATAACAAGGCTATCAATTCCATGGCTTTTCTAGGGTCACTAATTGACATGCCTGCTAATACACAGAAATGTGAACTCTTGATCGAGCAATTGTTGATACCAGCCATCGATGTTCCCATTACTGAAATCATCTGCAAACTTGTTGGTCCCAATTCCCCATGGTACGAAGACATCTATGAATACCTTAAACACAATACCTTTCCCTCTGACCTATCATCCACCCAACATAAAACATTTATCTGTCGATCCTCCCATTACACCATTCTAGGTGATACACTATATCGCCAGAGTCTCGATGGTATCCTCTTACGATGTCTTAACACGGAAGAAGCTGAAGCTACCTTACGAGACATACACGAAGGTGTCTGTGGTGCACATTCTACCGGTCCTAATCTTTCTAAGAAGATACTCAGAACAAGTTATTACTGGCCTACAATAGAACAAGATGCTGCATAATTTGCTAAGAAGTGTCTACAATGTCAGCAGCATGGAAATTTGATTCACGCACCAGCTCATGAATTACAACTTGTGACAACTCCTTGGCCTTTTTCTCAATGGGGTCTCGACCTCGTAGGACAAATCCACCCATCCTCATCCAATGGCCATAAGTTCATCATTACTTCCACTAAGTACTTCACAAAGTGGGTTGAAGCCATTCCCATGACCTATATCACTGGTAAGCAAATAGCCAAGTTTATCCTTAACTACCTCATTTGCCGATATGGTATTCCCCAAGCCATTGTCACTGATAATGGGAGACCATTCAAGAATCAAGATGTCCATGCCTTATGCCCACAATACAATATCCAACATCGCTTTTCAACTCCCTACTATCCACAGAGTAACGGCCAAGCTGAGGCTTCCAATAAAACTATTCTCAAGATCCTCAAGAAAATAGTCAATGAAGTTGTTCGTGATTGGCACTTGCAACTCAATCCCACTCTATGGGCCTACTGCACTAGTATCAGAACAACAACTAGTGCCACACCATATGCCTTGGTCTATGGCTCTGAAGCCATCCTACCTATAGAGGTCGAGATCCTATCCCTCAGAGTATCCATGCAGAACCTGATTTCTGGAGAGGAGTATCACACTTCCAAATTAGCTGAGCTAGAACTACTAGATGAGAGGCACCTTGCCATGCTTAATCATCTCCATGTCTATCAAAACTTCCTCTGGCATAATTACAATAAAAAGATCAAAGAAAGACGGTTTCAAGTTGGTGATCTTGTACTCAAAGAAAATTAGAGAAATCAAGCAGACAGAGAAAAGAAGGGTAAGTTTGAGCCTAACTGGTTAGGTCCCTTTATTGTCATAGCAACGTATGGATCAAGAGCTTATACTTTAGCCACACTTGATGGCATTCCTCTAGATGAGCCACTTAACAGTGTTCATCTCAAGAAGTTCTATGCCTGATCCTCAGAGTATTCCAAAAAGAAAAAATCCGTCCTCTGGTGAAAACCTGGTAAACAGGCGCCTTGGATAAGTACCATAGTGAAAACCTGGCAAACAGGTGCTATGTGTAGAGTCAGCATCCATCCTCTATCGAGTCTTGTTCATTCCATTTCACAACAACCTTCATCCATCCATCCATAATAAAACCATTGACCTTGTTTGCATTTCCATCTCCCTATCTAGTATAGCTAGGAAATTCGTCAGTGTCCATCATCGTCATCCCACGTCTTGATCTGTGTCAGCAATTTTCACTCTCTCCCTAGGTCAAAGCTTTCTATGTCTTCTTCATCAGCCACCCAAGCATTTTGCTCTACCAGAATGGGGGAAACTCCTTCCTTAACCTAAGTCTAGGAGTCCTTCCTAGTTCATGGTTCACAACACGCTCTTCAGTCTTTTCTCCTTTCAATAGATAACACTCTTTAATAGATGCATCGCTCCTACGATAAGGCTGTTATCTTTCCAGCGCGTTTCCTACATCATCACATCAACCAGAACTACATATTATCTCATTTCAGTCTTAAGGTACCTTGATCCCATGGATATGGGTATGTAGGCAGTCTGGAATACGAAGGAAGTATCCAGTACTTAGGTACATAAGATCTCATCATTTCCTCTACCCAAGCTCAAACACCTTGACCCATCTCATCACTCTACCCAGAACTACATATTATCACTTTCATCTTTCCTTGTAATGTGCCTTGATCTTGTTGACTTTTTCCCAGACTAGATGCTTATTCCCATATTTCCCTACAAGGTAGCCATCAATGATCAACAGAATCTCTGGGCCAGGGGCCAACAGTGTAGGAGATAGACTCTGTATTTTATCTCCTCTTCTTCTTTAGGCTCTGCAAGACCTAGGGGGGTATTCCCTACTCAACATCCATGAGGATATGCATACAAAGGCTGGGATGCTGACAGAAAGCAGATAAGTCCTCCTGTAAGTAGACCAAAACTGAAAGATAAGAGCAAAGGGGCTAGCTTTGGGCCTATTTGCAGTTGTAGACAAAGGACTGAGGATCCTAAAACTAATTCTAATGTCCTAATGGTTGTTTTAGATTTTGATTTGGATTTTAAGTTTGGATGCAAAGCTGGACATGGTTGTAACACAAACACAAAGCAAGATTGGTGCCTATCCAGGGCCTGGAGTCAATAGACATACACCTGTGAATGATCAACATGAACAGCTGAAACTAGATTTCAGGGGGATATATGTGATACCTGCCTTACAGATATCTCCCAGTACAGAGTGTTAAGTTATCTCTACTTATGGCATCCCTACTGCAGTATACCCTTCCCAATGTTCAACCTAAAAATAGTTTAATCTACCCCTTGAGCAGAAGTTAAAAGATCAGACATTCAACATAGGAATTCTATGCTCTAGAATCTAAACATTACCCAAATATCCAGATTCAGAAGAAGAATACATGCAATACTGGAGACAGAATTAACAAAACACATGCTAAGATAGCATTTCTCATATAAGATTAATCATGAAATCAGTGGGTTCGTGCCAAAACATACAACAAGAGATACATAGACTCACAGGTCTAGCTGTACAGAGCAACCAGATCAGCTTGTTTTGAATTACAGAGCCAAAAATCTTCAACTTTCAACAACCAAAAATGAGTAACACTTCCTGCTTATAACAGCCAGGTAGTGTACCACAGCAATTAATTACATGGTTGACCAAAAAATCCCGCTAGATACACAGTATCAGAAAAATGGCGCTCAACGCATTACCAGATTGGCGCCCAAACATGAATGCAGTAGGTAGGGGAGGAAACAGGAAGAAACCTCGAGCCCTGCGCCACTGTCCGTTGATGTACACCTTCAATCAGGTACCAGATCCGTCCATACCTCTGCAACCTTCGCCATTAATGGCGCACTAACCCACGGCCTCAGGAAAACGTCAAACTGTGCATCGCAACCATTTCCCGCCAAGATACCTCATCGTCATGATATTTCAAATATGCAGGATATCAATTATCCCACATGCACCTCGCGGCGACCTTTTCAACACTTTATATACTAGGCCACGAGCATATATAATGTCGGTGCTTTTGCTCCTGACGACACTAGTATAAGACTTCATCATCATCCTCCAACAGCATGATATCCTGTTGCTTGAAAAATCATCCTGACGTCAGCATCATCATCGCAATATCACCTGCATGATAATCGCCTTCATCGGCACAACCTGATCCATCGGAGGAAGATCCTCCTGCTTAGCCGATGAACATCCTGATGACGTCATCGTCATATCCTGCCTACTGCGCACCTCCTCATATCCGGATGACGTCATCATCATATCGACATCAGGATGATATTCGGAAGATAACCGGATATTTGGAAATATCATCCTAATGCACAAATATCATGCTGCACTGTAGCTCCACTATAAGATCGGGGTGATAGATGAATATGCCAGATATTTGAAAAGATCACCCCCCACTAGATAATGCACGAAGCCGGCAGGCGGATATCTCCTTGATATCAGCATCATCAGGATGATAAAACAACGAACATGAAGTGATACAACAACATCAGGATGATATTGACTAAGATCATCTTGACGTCAAAAATATGATGACCACGATGAAAAATCGGGTCACACTTAGAACTTTACAGCAACATCATCAGGATGATCTTAACAAAGATCACCCGATGTTAAAATATCACCCCAGCGAAAGATCATGCAGGTAGACAATATGATGACCCTCGCAAGCAACACGGCGATAACTGGAAATATGATCATGATGATGACGACGACCCTTAAGAAAAAATAGGCCGGGTTGAACAACTTAGAAAATGACCCCCTCGGAAGATCGGGGTGACATCATCATCATAAAAGGGCAGGGTGATAATTGGAAGATCACCGGATATTTGAAAAATCACCCTCCGCAAGAAAATTAAGGCACATTGTAGCTCATCAGCAGGATCGGGATGATATCCAAACATCACCCGATATTGAAATATGATGATCCTGATGAAAAACAAGTCGACAGAAAACATGATGATGCGGACCATCATCGAAGACAAGATGATGATGATGATCTCCTCCTCAAAGAAAATATGATGATGCAGCTGAAAAATGCCGAGGAGGTCCAACACTTAGGAAAATGGGCAAGAAGATATAGGGTTCAAATGAAGAAACCCCCTAAACATGAAAAATCAACCTCCAGGTCAAAATGAGTGCTAACACTGGCTCCGAATGAGGACGTGCAAGTGAAAACCTGCAGCGAGAACCAGATCTCCGGGCAGACCAGGCAAAAAACCAAAAAGCACGAACTGCACAAGACATTTACACTACATACATGTTTTTACAAATGTGCACAACGACAAGTCATTTATGCAAAATAGAACTTAAGGAATTGGCCATGCACAGGCAATTCCAGAACTTCACCATCTAGGGCCTGGAGGAAATAAGAATCCTCCCCGTGAGTGCTGCAAATCTGATATGGGCCCATCCATAAGGGTTCAAATTTACCATGTTTACCCTTTTCTTGACCTTTTGCTTTCCAAATGAGCACCAGATCATTGACTTGAAACTTCCTTTTTGTAGTTCTCCTGTCAAACTGATATTTCACATCTTGTTGTCTTTTGAGATTGATCTGGTGGACTTTCCTTCTGTTTTCATCCAATGCAACCAGCTGGTTCACTCTTTTTGTCATGGAGTCTTCAATCTCCTCATCATTTTCCTGAATGAATCTGTAAACTGGTAGGAGATTGTTTATGGGCAATCTGGCTGATGCACCATATACTAGCTCAAAGGGTGACATCCCAATAGCCCTTTTTACTGTCACTCTGTCAGCCCATATTGCTAAGTTCAATTTTGAGTCCCAAGCTCTCTTATTCTTGTCCAGTATCCTCTTGATAATTTTCATGATGCTTTTATTGCTTGATTCTGCTTGGCCATTCCCTTGTGGGTGATATGGTGATGTATATGATAGATTTATCCCATACCTGTTGCAAAAATCAACAAATTCACCTGATCTAAAGCACATAGCATTATCAGTGACTATCTTGAATGGTACTCCAAACCTGATGATAATATTTTCTAGCATGAAATCTGTCACCACCTTGCTTGTAGCTCTCTTAGTTGGAATGGCCTCAATCCATTTGGTAAAGTAATCAGTTGCCACCAAAATCCAACTGTGTCCCCCACTTGATTTGTCTGCAATTTCCCCTATGAAGTCAATTCCCCATTGCTGAAATGGAGCATCCACAGTTACAGTTCCGAGGGGTAAAGCACCATCATATTTCAGCTTTCCTGAAAATCTTTGGCAAGGGTCACACTTCCTCACTAACTTTTGTGCATCTGAAAAGAGAGTGGGCCACCAATATCCTGCTCTGAGAATTTTATGAGCTATTGTTTGGGCAGTATAATGTCCACCACACAATCCTTTATGCATATCAATCAAAACATTGTTAGCCATATCCTCATCCACACATCTCAGCAGCACACCATCAGGGTTTTTCCAGTATAGCTCACCTTGAACAATAACATACCTGATCACATGTAACTTTAAAGTCCTCTTTTGACTGTCACTGAAATGGGAAGGACAATTCAGATTTTGCAAGTAGTAGATAATATCCTTGTACCATTCAGATCCTGATACATTTACACTCTCATTTTGGACTGCATTAACTTGGCATGCTTCCAAGTTTGACTGTGCCATCATCTTGGCTAATCCTTGTCCTCTTATCAACTTGGTAACTTGTATGTCTATGTTAAACTCTTGCAGTTTGTTTATCCATCTGCACCTTCTTCCAGTCACCTCCTGCTGAGTGAATATGTCTTTGACTGCTGCATGGGGTACATATGCAATTATATATGATCCTACCAAGTATGGTCTGAAACTTTTGATGGCTCTGACTAGTGCATATGCCTGTTTTTCCATAATATCATACTTCAACTCAGAGGCCTGCAAGGACATACTGAAGAAAGCGATGGGCTGTTCAAAACCATCTTCGTTTTTCTGTAGCAAACATGCAACAGCAGTATGAAAGGAAGCAAATGAAAATACTTGGAATGGCCTAGAAAAATCAGGAGATTTAAGAACAGGGGCCATCTTGATTGCCTCTTTGATACTCTGAAATGATTCTATTGCTTCACTTTCCCAGTGGACAGTTGCATCCTTCTTCATCATCTTGGAAATGTTCCTTGTGGTTTCTGCAAAGTTGGGAACAAATCTCCTAACAAAATTTATCTGTCCAAAGAAGGACTGAACTCCTTTTAGAGTTTTTGGCATTTGAATTCTGTCAATAGCAGCCACTCTCTCTGGATCTATCCTGACCCCATCCTTGGAAACAATATGTCCCAGGAGCTTTCCTTCAACTACCCCAAAGGCACACTTCTTTGGATTTAAAGAAATACCATACTCTAGTGCTCTTATGAAAATCTGCTCCAGATGCAAACAATGCTGCTCTTCTTTCTTTGAGTAAGCAGTCAAGTCATCCTGATATACAGCTAGGATTGAATCAATCAACCCTGCAAAATCAACATCCATTGCTCTTTGAAATGTAGCACCTGCATTGGTTAGTCCGAAGGGCATTCTAACATACACATAAGTTCCCCATGGAGTGGTAAAGGCGGTCTTATACTGTTCTGATTCCTTTACCTTCACCTGATTATAACCTGAAAATCCATCCATCATGGATAAGAGTTCACAACCAGTCACTCTCTGCAACATAGCTTCCATATTAGGCAGTGGATAGTTATCCTTTAAAGAGGATACATTCAAGTTCCTGAAGTCAACACAAAGCCTAATATCACCATTCTTTTTTCTGACTGGGACAAGGTTAGACACCCAAGTTGAATGCCTGATTGGCACAATTATTCCAGCTTCCCTGAGCCTTTTGAGTTCTTCTTGCATCTTGGGAGCTAAGGTAGGATTAATAGGTCTTTGCTTTTGTCTAAATGGCTTAGCTCCAGGCTTCAATGGGATCTCATGCTGGAATAAATCTTCCCTATAGGCTTTTAGGTCCTCATATGACCAAGCAAAAACATGTTTATATTTTTTCAATAATGCAATCAGCATACTCCTAATGTGTGGTTTGAGCTGTTTACCAATGTATACCTTCTGAGGGGCCTGAGATGTCCCCAAATTTATCTCTTCTAAATCTTCCTTATTTGTGGGAGATGTCCTTGTGACCAATTTATCTCTACTGTCAAAAGCTCTTTCCAAAGCTACCAACCCTCTAGGGATTTTATTAGTCTTCAATTGAATTATCTCTTTTCCCACAAGAGTTTCTTTTCCATCTATAGTCTCTACAAAATCTTGGAAATCAATTTCTTGATTCTCATATTCATCTATGCAGTGCAAAAATTTCAACAAATCCCTATCATCATTAAACACTTGCCAACTGCATATATTTTCTGGTACTGCAGGCCTAATTTTAACTTCTACATTTGTAACATCTGACAGAGTGATGTCATCTGGCCTTATTGCAACATTGGCTAAGAAATCAGCCATAACATTCTTTGACCTCTCTACCCAGCCTATTGAAAATGCATCAAATAGTTCAATGGTATCCCAAACAGCATGCTTGTATTGTTTCAATCTTTTATTTTTTGAAGCATACTTATCTCTAATTTGGGATACAATCAGCTCAGAATCCCCAAATACTCTTAACATTTTAATTCCATGTTTGAGAGCAATATTTAGGCCTAAGAGTAAAGCCTCATATTCTGCAATGTTGTTTGTGCAATCAAACCTCAGCAAGAAAGAGAATTTGAGGAGCTTACCAGTTGGAGACAGGAAAACAACTCCAGCTCCAGAGCCTTCTTTTGCACAAGCTCCATCAAAAAACATGGTCCATAAGCCTTGCTGATCCAGCTCTTCAATGCAGACATTTTTTTCTTTATCTTCTGTATCATCTGAGACAACCTTGAAGTTATCACAGTCAGTGTCTACAAAGCATACCTGTTCCTCTGCTTCTTGGTCTTCCACTGTCTCTGATGATCTTTGTTCTCTGATTAGCTTAACATCCCTGCCATTCATTGGAATCATGGCATATGACAGGTCCAGCTGCATACTTCCACCAATTAGTGCTGCCCATCTTTTTGACAACAACATACCATACTGTGGCTTGATGTCAACCACTGTTATATTCATTTTATATCTCTTTTCAGGAAATGCTGCCAGTTTGAAATCTACATCCTTCATGATTCCAATAACTGGTACCTCTCTGGCATCCATAGCATAACATTTTCCACATGCCTTGTCAATTTTCAATCCAGCTTGTTGCATGATGGCCAAAGGCATGACATTTGTAGATGCTCCAGAGTCAAGCATACAATTTCTAATTATTTTTACATTTATAACCAGGGAAACATAAAATGGTTCCACTTGTGAAGGACACTTTGTCATAGTCACTCCTAAATAGACTTCAGGAGCCTCATCTTCTTCATTACACATGACATGTTTCTCACCCTGGATCTGAACATTTTGTTTAGCTTGAAAGGGCACCCCTGAAATTAGGGATATTGTCCTATTCTTGATCTCTTCCACTTTCATGAGTTCCATAAGTGGAACAGAAACTTTTACCTGGGAGAGGACTTGAGCTATATCAAATGGAGCATAATTTTGTATAACAGTTGTAGCTTGCTCCACAATCTTGTTTTTATCCTGACCTGATTTAGCTCTTACTTTCATAGTTCCCTGATCATCATTCTTGTCTTGGGAACCTTTACCTTGATCTTCAGCCTGAGGGATTCTTTTTTCTGGTCCTTGAGATTCATGACCTGTTCTATGTCTAAAATTCTATTTATTATTTACCCACTGCCTTTTTTGTGGTTCAATTCCTTTATGACCATGCACTAGCTGACCTGCAAAAATATCTTCTGGCTGATGTGGGCTGCCTACTTGAATTTTACCTCTGAGATTGTAGTTGCTTTTGACTTGAGCAACTGCTGCAGCTGTGAAGGCTCTGATTTCCTCATCAGAAGGTCGTTGTAAGTTACTCAGAAAATTGTGTGAGTTCTGAGCATACACATAGTTATCTTTATTATCTTCATCATATGGGAACTGTTGGCAGGCCTGAATTTGATGATCTGTATTCTCATCAGCATCATAAAAAGTGTATCCATTGCCTATGGTCATCATATTAACATCATCATCTTGCACATAATGTGGCTCATTGCATTCATTACAAGATGTAGCATTATCATACAAGGATTGAGCAATCATACACTGTAACTGTGAATGTGGCATCTGGCAAATTATACACCATGGAGCATCATCAACAATATTTATAGCTTTCTTTAGAGGATCAGGAGTTTCTTTGACATGTTGAGCCCTCTGATTTGTGTGGTTACATGGGAAAATAGGCTTACCATCATGCCAATTGGTATTATAAGGCATATCATGCAATGACGGCCTCTTTTCCTGCCTTTGATAGACTTGCCTATCAGGACCCATCCCTTTTTCACTTCTAGCTAATCTATAGCTTAGGTCCTTAACAACATTTGCCAATTTGTCTATCTTATCTTCAGGGGCAGATGTATTACCTTGAGTGTTCTGAGGCTTGTTTGGATTCTGCAGAATTTTCATATCATCCCTTCTATTTGTCTTGCCCGATGCTTTCCTGTTGTTTTCAATATTCACTGCAATTCTGAAAGCATCCCTGAGAGTAGCAGGACCTTTATCTCTTAATCCATATGCAGTTTTTACATCAAAGGCATTGATATACAATATTATGCACATTGGTTCATTTGGCCTCATGTGATGTGGCAATTTGTTTAACACTTTAGTAAATCTTGCATTAAAATCTGCAACCTGCTCATTTGACCCTTTAGTGATACTGGTGAACTCATTTACAAAAAAGCTAGGGTCAGTTTTGTCACCATATTGCTCCTTGAACATCCTTTTAAAATCATCCCATGATGAAATACTCCGGTCAGGCAGATTCTTGTACCATTCTCTTGCCTCATCTATTAAGGATTGCATGAATGACTTCATGAAAACATCCTCATGTTCAACCTCAAAGTTATCCATGACATTTTGAAAAGTTTTTAGATGATCTTCTCCTGACACAGTGTTGTTTCCTGAAAATTTAGGCACTTGCAGCCTCAGATGCTTATCAATGGGGTTAGGATACCCAGGAATACCATCAAACACCAGTTGCCTGAATCTATCTAACTACATGGGCTGTCTGTTTAACTGATTAACATTAACATTTTTGTTTGCATTCTAGTTTCTTACATTGTTCGGTGGTATCCTAGCATCATTCACATTTTGTCTCTCATCATTATGCTGATGTTGCACTTCATTTCTTTGCTGATGTCTCTGCACATTTGCATTCTCTAGGGTAGGAACTAAATCATTTTGGGCAGTTCTTAAGGCTTGCACTTTCTGCTTCAGATCATCTCTGATTTTCATGGCTTGTAGATATTCTAGTTCTGCTCTTAGATTTCTAATTTCTTCAGCTAATTGTTCATCCTTAGGCATGGAGGTAGATGGTCTCATACCATTCTGGTCATCATCTTCATCATCCCTCAGAGACTCTGCCTCTTCAAACCTTTCACTAGGGTCTAGAAATGGGCGTTCTTGGAACACCTCTGACCTCATTCTCATGCTACCACCCTGTTGCCTCTCATATGCACCTTGAATATTAGCTTCTGCATTTGAAAAGTAAGGCACATGCTGTCCTGATGGCCTAGGGTTATCTTGCATATCATCACCTTTTCTGGGGGAACCCTCATGACTAACTGAGACAGCTCCCTTTCTTCTGTACATCATTCTTCTTGTTACTGGTAACTCTTTAAATAAAGGATTTTGTTGGGATCTTCTCCCCTGCATATAAATTTTACTTTGACCGGTTGGGAGATTACTTCGAAGTCACCACCTATTACTAGGAACTGTTTTCTTTTGAAAACTAGGGTTCTTTCACAAATTCCCCAGCGGAGTCGCCAATTTCTGTTGACTTTTTCCCAGACTGGATGCTTATTCCCAGATTTCCCTACAAGGTAGCCATCAATGATCAACAGGATCTCTGGGCCAGGGGCCAACAGTGTAGGAGATAGACTCTGTATTTTATCTCCTCTTCTTCTTTAGGCTCTGCAAGACCTAGGGGGGTATTCCCTACTCAACATCCATGAGGATATGCATACAAAGGCTGGGATGTTGACAGAAAGCAGATAAGTCCTCCTGTAAGTAGACCAAAACTGAAAGATAAGAGCAAAGGGGATAGCTTTGGGCCTATTTGCAGTTGTAGACAGAGGACTGAGGATCCTAAAACTAATTCTAATGTCCTAATGGTTGTTTTAGATTTTGATTTTGATTTTAAGTTTGGATGCAAAGCTGGACATGGTTGTAACACAAACACAAAGCAAGATTGGTGCCTATCCAGGGCCTGGAGTCAGTAGACATACACCTGTGAATGATCAACATGAACAGCTGAAACTGGATTTCAGGGGGATATATGTGATACCTGCCTTACAAATATCTCCCAGTACAGAGTGTTAAGTTATCTCTACTTATGGCATCCCTACTGCAGTATACCCTTCCCAATGTTCAACCTGAAAACAGTTTAATCTACCCCTTGAGCAGAAGTTAAAAGATCAGACATTCAACATAGGAATTCTATGCTCTAGAATCTAAACATTACCCAAATATCCAGATTCAGAAGAAGAATACATGCAATACTGGAGACAGAATTAACAAAACACATGCTAAGATAGTATTTCTCATATAAGATTAATCATGAAATCAGTGGGTTCGTGCCAAAACATACAACAAGAGATACATAGACTCACAGGTCTAGCTGTACAGAGCAACCAGATCAGCTTGTTTTGAATTACAGAGCCAAAAATCTTCAACTTTCAACAACCAAAAATGAGTAACACTTCCTGCTTATAACAGCCAGGTAGTGTACCACAGCAATTAATTACATGGTTGACCAAAAAATCCCGCCAGATACACAGTATCAGAAAAATGGTGCTCAACGCATTACCAGATTGGCGCCCAAACATGAATGCAGTAGGTAGGGGAGGAAACAGGAAGAAACCTCGAGCCTTGCGCCACTGTCCATTGATGTACACCTTCAATCGGGTACCAGATCCATCCATACCTCTGCAACCTTCGCCATTAATGGCGCACCAACCCGCGGCCTCAGGAAAACGTCAAACTGTGCATCGCAACTATTTCCCGCCAAGATACCTCATCGTCATGATATTTCAAATATGTAGGATATCAATTATCCCACATGCACCCCACGGCGACCTTTTCAACACTTTATATACTAGGCCACGAGCATATATAATGTCGATGCTTTTGCTCCTGACGACACTAGTATAAGACTTCATCATCATCCTCCAACAGCATGATATCCTGTTGCTTGAAAAATCATCCTGACGTCAGCATCATCATCGCAATATCACCTGCATGATAATCACCTTCATCGGCACAACCTGATCCATCGGAGGAAGATCCTCCTGCTTAGCCAATGAACATCCTGATGACGTTATCGTCATATCCTGCCTACTGCGCACCTCCTCATATCCGGATGACGTCATCATCATATCGACATCAGGATGATATTCGGAAGATAATCGGATATTTGGAAATATCATCCTAATGCACAAATATCATGCTGCACTGTAGCTCCACTATAAGATCGGGGTGATAGATGAATATGCTAGATATTTGAAAAGATCACCCCCCACTAGCTAATGCACGAAGCCGGCAGGCGGATATCTCCTTGATATCAGCATCATCAGGATGATAAAACAACGAACATGAAGTGATACAACAACATCAGGATGATATTGACTAAGATCATCTTGACGTCAAAAATATGATGACCACGATGAAAAATCGGGTCACACTTAGAACTTTACAGCAACATCATCAGGATGATCTTAACAAAGATCACCCGATGTTAAAATATCACCCCAGCGAAAGATCATGCAGGTTGACAATATGATGACCCTCGCAAGCAACACGGCGATAACTGGAAATATGATCATGATGATGATGACGACCCTTAAGAAAAAATAGGTCGGGTTGAACAACTTAGAAAATGACCCCCTCGGAAGATCGGGGTGACATCATCATCATAAAAGGGCAGGGTGATAATTGGAAGATCACCGGATATTTGAAAAATCACCCTCCGCAAGAAAATTAAGGCACATTGTAGCTCATCAGCAGGATCGGGATGATATCCAAACATCACCCGATATTGAAATATGATGATCCTGATGAAAAACAAGTCGACAGAAAACATGATGATGCAGACCATCATCGAAGACAAGATGATGATGATGATCTCCTCCTCAAATAAAATATGATGATGCAGCTGAAAAATGCCGAGGAGGTCCAACACTTAGGAAAATGGGCAAGAAGATATAGGGTTCAAATGAAGAAACCCCCTAAACATGAAAAATCAACCTCCAGGTCAAAATGAGTGCTAACAGATCCCATGGATACAGGGTATGTAGGCAGTGTGGAATATGAAGGATGTATCCAGTACTCAGGCACACACGATTCATCATTCTTCACCCATCCCAATCCATTAACATCTCACCTTTCTTGTCTTCCATTTTTCAAAATCCATTCGCCCTGACTTGACTAACTCAAGTAGTAAGCAAATGCATACTTTCAAAGAAAAAGTCCTTAGCAAACCTAAAGCAAAGAAGCTTGCTTCTAGAGTCATCTACTATCCTACTGTTCTGATTGTCAACATCGACTAAATCCAACTTAACCAAAGCACTAGATCAACAAGCTTGTCTTCTGCAGAGTGTTCAATGATTGAGACCAACACACGCATGTCCTGTGACACGTAGCATGTATGGCAGCAAGATATTGTCTTTTTAGGTAGATAGCCCCCTTTAACGGACGCATTGCTCCTATGATAAGGCTGTCATCTTTCCTATCCAATCTAGCCTGAGCAACCTCTTTGGCAAGAGAATATGTTGGCTGTATGTTTACTTTGTAAGTCAGTCAATTTGCTTTTTGGTTTATCTTTTGCTCCTTTGTCCATTACCTATTCAAGGCTACCTTGATTTCTCTATAATCTTGGTATGTTGCAATGCAGTAAGGATTGGGGGCATAGTCATTGCTTTTGTGTGCCATGTTTGAGGAATGATCTTTAACATCTTTCTTGGCAGCATATTTATCTTGTGTGTGTTATGACCTAGCATCTTACATACTAATATTCTTCTTGCATTTACATGTATTGAAGTTTATTTTATGTTCAAGACTATGGCTCATTCACATGTACAACAAGGTCATATTATGTCTAAGGGATCTAAGTTCAAACCGCTTGCTTGCAGAGTCAACGTCCATGCACTCGGATATTATAGCACCTTGGTCTTTTATACCTTGGTGGTGAACTATCCACGTGCTATATCAAAAATAAGGATTGATCTTTATATATAATTGTGAAACCAATGCAACAAGCTCATCATTTTCCCATCCATTCACGCAACCCTTATATCATTTTCATAGCAATGATCAATCAACAGTCTCTCTCTTCCTTCTCCACTTTTCTTCTCGCTGGTGCATATCTGCAAAACCCACATGTTAGATATCAAAAATTCATAGCATCTATATCATCATACATCCATAAGCATCGTGTCATCATATGTCATGCATCTATGAGCATCATATAAGCCATATACATCATCACATAAATCCATAATCATACATACATATCATCACATCCATGTCATCAAGAAGTGCATACACAAAAGCATGAACATCAGTGAGCATAATATGTCATCATATATATCATGTGAAGGTCATCAAAATACAAAATGAATGTGTCTACATCAATAGTCCATCGATATACATCAAGGCTACCAAGAGCCCGCAAAATATACATCAGAATGCACGCAGGCATCAGTCAAACTATACAAGTGTCCATCATGATACAAATAGTGATACAAAAATGATACAATGTACAAATATGTATGCTCTAGTGGTAGAGTTGCCCTCCTGCTATGGCCCCTGTCCTCCACCTGTGCTCAGTGTTGGTCCCCCTGATGGTCCTCCTCCCCCTGGCGGCATGAAGGGTCCTCTAACTAAGGACAATGACTACCCTGTCCTACGAGACCCAGATGCTCCGAACCTGCTCCTCTCTCTATAGCTCAGTGCCTGCTAAGCTACTGGCACCACACAGACATAGAGACCCCTATAGTACTCAGCCTCTCTGCCTGCCAACACTAGCTCTCCCTGCACCCATACGAACTCACAAAAAATGTCCTCTGATCGGCACCTAGTGCACGGCGTGCCTCATCTCTCTCCTGCCTCACTCTCTATAGTGTGGCCTCTGTTGTCAGCCATAGTTGTGCCTCTGCATCTCTCTCCCTGATCGCCTAGGCTAACTGCCTATCATCCACTGCTGGGGCGGCTGGCACCAGTGCTTGTGCCTGTGCCTGCATCTATGCCTGTGCCTATGCCGCTGTGGCTATCTATGTCTACACCTGTGCTAGGGCCTCAACCTATCTCACCTCTACCCTCACTGCATCCCTGTCTCTCCTAACCCACACCATCTGAAGCTCTAATCATGTCCTCTAGGCTATCTCCTCCTATAATAGCCGCTCGGCCCACTGTAAATCAGTCTCTATGACTAGATCCTCTGCCTTAGCCATCTCCACATCTGCCTGTTGGCCTCTACATCTACCTATTGTCAGGTCTCTTTGGCCTGTTGCTTGATCCTAGCCTCCACACCTGGGACTAGTACCTCCCCCATTGCCCCTGCCACACCTGGTGTAGTCAGTCTCACTAGCCTATGTGTCTGCCAGTACCTGTCGTACTCTGGCAGTGTCCCTGGATATGCCAATCTGGAATCCCAATCCCATCTCACTGGTACCAGTCCCTACAACTCTGTCAATGCCGTCACCACTGGAATCTCTACATCCCAGTCCCCAACCTCCCGTCATGTCCTGGCATGTGTTGCCTCTCCAACTGGCAAGCCCTGTGGTAGTCTAAACTGTTTGAATACCCACTCTAGCAATTATCTCTCAATGGTGTTGGTCCACCTCCTGAATAAGTATTAAGCCTGGCGGTAGTACATCAGCTGCTCATGCTCATCCTCCCACTCCTTGCACAGTAACCATAGCCTCCACACGAACTGGTCCATCTCATTGATCTATCACCTCCAATGGCTAACAAATCCCAACCTCTGGTGTGTGATAACTCCCTCATATAGAAACGCATATGGCTCTCCCCTCTCCCGACGGCGCTGTATAATGGGTCTGATCACTAGGATGTTCTCCCACACCCACACTTGTAGAAGAGTCACCCCTGCTGAGAGACTCCAGCCTCTCCTGTAGATGCAGTCGTGCATGTCTTGATATATCTGCCCTAATACACACGGGCCCCGTGCATACTGAATACCATGTGTAAACATCCCAGATAGTACCATGGCCCATCCACAAATAATCCTCTAGATCACCTGTCTGGGCACAGGAAGCCACCAATCAATGAAGAAACTATCCATCGGATCCTGTCGCAGAGTCTCGGGACATCTGCCCACTGAATCTCACCATCATCTATCTGTAGGTCATCTATGCAGAACACCTCAACCAGGCCTGCCTCGCCCCGTGTTGGGTCAAAATCCACTCACTCTCTATCAATCCAAATCCTGAGGATGTGATACACATCCTCCAGTGTCACTATAGCCTCCCCTGTCGAAAAGTGAAACGAGCATGTCTCACTGTGAAATCTCTCTACCACCGCTATCACTAGGGTGAGATTCACCCTAATGTGTGATAGGTGTGCCACATGCCATAATCCTACATGCTCTAGGAATGCATCCTCCTCCCACGTCAGTTGTACCACCTCGGGTGCTATGGGGTGGTGTCGCTCTCTCGACATCAGCGGCGGCATAATCCGCTGCATCCACAAAACCACATGTCAGACCTTTTACCATTTCTCCAAAATCCTACCGACATCTATCCTATGATGTAAAACCTTGAGACTGACTCTACACTTCTCTAGCCTACGTGATCAACTCCTCGGTCCACCCTAACTACTTCTCTCTTCTAGCCTATCCAAAAGCGCCTTATCATATATAAGCATGCTGCCTTGTCTTACCAAACATGCCATACTGTTTATGCAGAAGCGCTGAACTATCCTATACCAAAGGTGACTTGTTTTCCAAGTGCGCTTCGCTATGCTGCCAACTGCGCCTTTCTGTCCCCCTAAAGGCAACCTGATTTTCTCCCTCCCCCAACAACTACACCTCGCTACCTATCCAACCACGCTCTACTGCTCTACCAGGAGCGCTTCATGACCCTACCGCCCGCGCTGTGACGCGATAACTACAAACCACTAGTGCTACGGCATCACCAGAAGTGCTTTACTGACCTACTATAAGCACTTTACTGACCTACCAGAAGCACTGAAGCGCGCCAAAAGTGCCTAACCTGACTACCAAACGTGCCATTCTACCCTACAATGCTTTTGGCTGACCTCAATACCTACCTAGACCTAGCCCTAAACCTGCCCTAAAACATCAATCACAAAGAGGTTTTTAGACACTTATCACTGTCGAAGCTCCTGCTAGCCTCCCATATGTCCGCACCAGCTCCGCCTGATGCCTGTGCGCTAGAATCAGCATCTCTCCTCACTGCAGGCTCCTTCCACTCAACTCTCACACCCTAAGTTTGGAGGCTCTACACTCTAAATTTAGCAAGCTCTTCGTATGTAAATGAGGATTGTGGTCCCCATGGGACCTAGTTATAGTATCCCTCTCCCATTTTCTTTCCCACCCCATTTTTTCTTTCTTCTAGCTTGTCGCGCACTCGTCTAGTTGAGCATCAACCCAGTTCTTCTGTTGCTTCCCTGTCTTTCTACTCGAGGGGGCATACACTAGGGCAACTAGCTACACTGGGGCATCAAAAATTGTATCAGATCTTCAACAATCATTTTCTTTGATGCAACGCTATAAACTACATCGCATCAAAGAGGGGCAAAATGTAGACACCCTAAAATGACCAAGTCTTCGCATCACTTGCATTTCCTCTAATCTGTCTAATCACCTGCATTCAGCGTTAATTAAATAATTTAATTATTTAATTAATTTCATCAAATTCTTCCAAAATTTGACATTAATTGAATAAATTGTATTTATTTAAATGATTAAATTAAATTCCTCTATATTCTTCCACAATTAAATAATTTTAATTATTTAATTAAATCATTATCCTCTTTCGAAATTCAAATTCACATTAATTAAATAAATCCAATTATTTAATTAATTCATCACAAATTCTATCTTATCTATAATTAAATAATCTACATTATTTAATTAAATCACTTGTTCTTCTAAATTTAAATATATCATGCAAATTTATTTAAATTGTCTCAATCCTCTAAAAATAAATAAAATCAAGTATTTTATTTATAATCTTCATATCTTATCTATTCTTGAAAATCATGCACAATCAAATTTAAATAAATTTATTTATTTAATTTCAATTATCTTCCAATCCCTCTTAAAATATCTTGTTAGCTCATGTGCACAATCAGTCTTATTTTTAGAACTCTAAAAAAGACAAAATTACAAGTTGAGTTATCTATTCAATCAATCTTGTTTTCATCATATCTTAATAAAAATATCCTTATGGATTGACACATGTCATGTGCACATTCATCATAATTATTTGTTTTATCTCCTCCGTTGATTCTTTTGAGTTATCTGGACTATTGATCGATCTCTGTTGAAACCTATATAAACCCCCCTCATCTTCTTCACAAATCCTCTTCGATCACTTATTCTCAGACATCCTTTACAACACTTTAAGCATACATTGCATTGATTGAGCAACTTTATGATCTTTTGACATTGATCTTTGAGCACTTTACTTGCTTGTTGCAAACGTGGTTTCGCAGCGTTATTGAGCAATCCACATTCAACAAAGGGAACAACACAAATCTAGGTAAAAGCTTTCTTATTTCATTGGATTTATTGATAATGGCTTTTTTTTTAGATTAGTTCTCTTTATGGTATGGGCTTTTGATTTGTTTTGTTTTGATTTATCATTTAAACATTAGTCAATTTTCCTCATACATAGTATCTGTCTATTCAATTCTTCATTCTCTGTTGGTGTCATCCGGTGTGCTGCTTTGTTAGGAACACTTGCTCCAGGTATAAGATCCATGTGATGACTAATACTCCTGATGGGTGGCAATCCTTCCAGTACATTATTTGATATGCTGTCTTCATATTCTATCAGCAACTCTCTTATCTCATTTAGTTGTTCTTCAATGTTTCAGGCTTCTTAGGAATCAAAGCTTAACACATATTCTCATGTCTCAATCCATCTAGAAATTTCCTTCCATCTACCAAATAGATTCTAGCATTTCCACATACCACATCTTTAGGATCATCCTCCAAAGGAATCAAGGTAATTCTCTTTCCATTTTCTGTTATAGTATATGTATTCTTTCTCCCATCATATATAGCTTTTCTATCATATTGCCAAGGTCTACCCAACAAGATATGACAAACATCCATAGGCATAATATCACACAAGACTTCATCATGATAAGATCCAATATGAAATTTCACCAAACATTGTTCACTCACCAGTACCTTATGATCATCCTGAATCCATGCTCTCTGATAGGGCTTAGGGTGTTTTAATCTTTCCAACTTCAGCTTAGTTACCATCTCCTCTGAAACTAGGTTATTTGAACTACCACTATCAATCACAACTTTACAACACTTACCTCCTGATTTGCATCTAGTTCTGAAAAAACTTTTCCTTTACAGTGGTTCCTCATTTGTTTCTTCTTGAAATAGTGCTCTCATCATCATAAGTGACTCTCCTTTCTCTGGTTTACCAACAGAACTTGGTGATCCAATAGGTTCCTCTTCAACATAAGCTGCTCTTCCATTATTCTTTGGCCTCTTGTTTGTGCTACCCTGATTGCATTCAAATGCTCTATGTCCTTCACCTCCACACTTGAAACAAGTACCTCTGAATGTTCTCTTATCTAATCCTCTTCCTTCTCTTTTGTATCCTTCATTCTAGTATGAATTATAGTTGCCTTTGGGATGAAAATTTCTGTCATTTCTCTTGTATGCATTAGAATCTCTATCATCCTTCTTAATGGGTTGTCAAACTTGTTCTACTCTGGATCTGATCTGTCTCCTCTGGAATAAGTCCTACCTCTCTGAGATTTACCTCCTCTGCCTCTCTATCTCTGATCATGTCTTTTATTCATCTTCTCTTCAACTTTTAGGGCAAACTGATATGCTTCTTCCAAAGATGTCATGCTTACCAAGCTTAGTTCTTCTTGAATGTTCAATCTCAGTCCATTTATGTATCTAGCCACTTTCTCCTTGCTTTCTTCGCTATGTCCTATTCTTATTATCATCTTGTGAAATTCTTCAGTATATTCCTTCACAAATTTCTCCTTTTGTCTTAGGTTTTGCAATATTTTCAACAGTTCCAACTCATAATCAGCAGGTATAAACTGATTCTTCAACTTTTTCACCATCCTATCCCATTTTGTAATCTTTTCTTTCCCTCTTCTGTTTCTTTCCAACTAAATTTCTTTCCACCATATAGCAACATGTCCTTTCAACTTTGTCTTTGCAAATTTCACCTTCTTCGGATCTTCAATTTCCTCATATTCAAAGTATTCTTCCACGTCATTTATCTAGTCAATCAATTCTTTAGGGTTCAAATTACCAGTATAGTTCGGCACATCAACTCTAGGTCTCTTTCCAATCTTTGAAATAGATCACAACATCTTTACTTGATCTGATTCTTCTTCTTCATCATCTCCTAGGGTTTCGCCAGCTTGTTCAACAGGTTAAGATTCTTCTTCATCATTGCTTTCGACATTAGGTCTAGGTGTCAATCCTCTTCACCTATCTTCTTCAATAGCATCCAATTGAATTCGCATTATTTTCACCATCTCCATTATCTCATCCATTCTACCAGCCATTGTTCTAATAGAAGCAACTCTCTGCGGTAGCATTCTTCCTAGAAACAAGTATAAACTGCCTCAGGTTTGGCGATCAGGATACAAGGTCACAACTGCTCTCAATCAGCAATCAGTTGTGACACAAGTAACATGCCTCAATTCAGTGATCTGTTCACAGCAAGATCTTACAGAATTCCTTCACCAATTTCACCCAATCCGCTCCCAAAGATTCAAACTTTCACTCTGATACCACTTGGTGCAGTCACGGTAGGAGTGTTCACAAAATGAACTATCTAGACTGTGTAGCTAGAGTAAACACAATGGAAACAACTCAAAGAAATGGAACAAATGTAGATTCAGTCCTTTAGTATATCATAGAATTCAAATAAAGATCAACTGGCAACATGCGGGCTTACAATTAGGGCTCATAGGCCTGTTTACATACATGCGCAAGATAAAGCTTTGAAGCTCCTTGCAGAAATCTAAACTATCAGATACTACTATGTGAATCACTAATTGATAACTACTTTCCTAAGGATCTATTACTGTTGGCAAGAGACACTATATGGATTCATGGTTGTTGTCATTGATGGCAACAAAGGTCATCCCACATATCCGCAAGACATGATATGTCTCTACCGGAAGTCAGAATAAAGAATGTTGTGGTCCGGTGAAGAAGAACAGAGCATGTGGCAAGGTCCGACAGATTGGTCCGGACCTCTCAGAGGAAGTGTCTTGGTGCAGTGCGGATTTGGGGAAGTCAAGAGGACTACCTTGAGTGGTATATTCCAAGGATTTAGCCTCCGGTGATGGACAAGGAAAAAGATATGAATGGTTGAGTACCGGATTCCTGAGAGACAGTGAAAACAGAGGAAGAACTGACTGACAGAGTATCAGACTGCTTTCCGGATGGGTTACTGTTGATGACAGAAGTTGTGAAGGCATGAATCATGTTTGGCCGACATGATTAATGATATCTACAAGTATATGCTTGATCCGCATTGCTTGGTAAGGAAGGATTCAGCCGACAGAATGAGAGTTTGTAAGAAACTAGACTGTTCCGGATGCCGACTAGAAAGGTGATGAAATTACTTGTGCGGATATATATAGAGGGTAGATTTAGTTGTGAAATGTGTGTTAGTGTGGAGAGAGATATGCGAATAAGTCCAGAGAAAGAGCAGAGGTAGCAAAAAGGATCCGGTATGTGATAGATAGCAGAATAAAGAATAGAGGAAAGATGAAGTGCAGCAGATCAGTGTACTGAGCCTAACCGGAACTGAACTCCAGCATATGCAGATGCTTCCAATCAGTTCAAGACTATGATTCTCATCACTTTGTAGACAGTGTGTCTTCTTGTAGGCAGTGGGCCTCTTGTGAGCAGTGTGCTCGGGCAGTGAGCCCTAATTGGCAAGTGCCATCTTTGTAATTTCCTATTCTTCTAACAGAGAATAATTTTGGGTTAATCACCCCGTGGTTTTCTCCCTTAACAGGGTTTCCACGTCAAAAATACTGTGTCATGTGTTTCTTGTTTTATGATTAATGTTTTATGTTTGATTTTATGCTGCATCAATTAAAAGGAAAGTTCAATTAAGGAAACAATTAGGATAACTGATTCACCCCCCCTCTCAGTTATCAACAATTGGTATCAGAGCTAAGTTCCTCCTAATAGAGCCTAACAGCTTGAGGAAGATCTGGGATTTCAAATGGATGCATATGGTTTAAGGGAGCAACTCAAGACTGCCCTTGAGGATCTTGAACAGTCAAATTCTGAAGTCAGTGAATTAAAGGAAAGACTCAAACAGGCTGATGAATTCATGAGAGAATTAAAAGACAAATTAAGTCTCTCTATGAAAAAGAGAAAGGAGCTGCTTCAACAGTTGGCAAGACAAAGTGAAGAAAGCAATACAAATGAGGAATTGACTGAGCAAACCAAGTTATGTGAAAAGTTATCAAAAGAAGTCATTATGTTAAGACATGAAATGGAATCAGGAACTATAAAGTTTACTCAAGAGATTGAAGAAAAAAGAAAGGCTGAAGACAATCTAAGACAATCTCTTAAAGAAAAATCAGAAGAATGCCACCAAATGGACAGGATTATCAGACACCTTGAATCTGATCTTGAAGATGCCAAAGATAATGAAGGAAAACTTGAGGATCAAATTGCCTCTCTCAAAAAAGACCTTCAAACAGCAAATGAATATAAAGAGAAATTCAAGATAAGTTCTGCTCAACTTGAAGTTCTTCTTGGAAGTCAAAAGAGGACAGATGACAAGTATGGCTTGGGATATGAGAAAGGAGAAAGCTCCGGATCCGGTCAGAAGAATCTTGGATCAGAAAATCCAAGGAGCAGGCCTAGAAGACCTCCGGTAAGACAGCCAAATGCTCAAAGATATCCATCCTTCAATGGATACTGCCACAACTGCAACCACTTTGGTCACAAAGCTAATCAGTGCAGAATGAGAATGAATCAGAATAATTCATCCTTCTCCAGACAGTGCTTCAACTGCAAAAGGTATGGACACAAATCCCATGAATGCAGAATTATGCAAGTAAACAAATCATTCAAAGGTAGATGCTTCACATGCAATAGAATAGGTCATATGGCAAATCAATGCAGATCAAGAGGATATCAGTCAAATATGCAAAGAAATGTTATTTGCCAAATCTGCAATAGGTCCGGTCATAATGCTAAAGTCTGCAGAAACAAGAATCAGGACAAAAGAGGTCCGGTGTATAATCAGAATCAAGACAAGGGTAAACAAAAGATGAATGCGGATGAGGTTAGGAATCAGATGAGCAAGATTTGGGTGAAGAAAAGTTCAGAGAATGTAGAGGTTGGATCCGCACTAGACTCTGGTGCTGATATTTCTTCCGGAAATTAAAAGTGAGCTCAGGCTCAGGGGGAGACTCAAAGAAAATCTTGTTCCCCCAGCCAAACAAGTGGTGCCGGATGTGGCACAAGATGCGGATCAAAGGGTTTGTAGATATGAATCTTGAGATACTTCAGTCAAGTTTTCAGAGGTCCGCATGAAGTTATGAAGAAGCTGTGATCGATCAAATAAGACCTGTTCAGGGAGATGCTCCGGTATGATAAAGGATTACAAAAAGGTCCGGAAAGATCCGGAAATGCACTATCTTGTTCTACGGATTGGACAGAGTGTTTGAGATGATCTCGTAATATGCTACCTCGATTTATTCATGATTGAAAGATCCGGATGATATCCACAGATCAGGACTAATCCGGGACACTCCAAGCTATCCAGACAAGGCAAACCGGAATGATGTAGGTGAAGCATTTATTGCAGACAGGTATTAGGGTTCGCGGAGCAATTTAAGGGATTTCTCAAAGGTCATTTGCTCATTCTGCACTCGAGAAGAAGCGAAAAGTGGAGCTCTGCAACAAGGTTCTTCAAGCACACCAAGGATCTCCTGCCGAAGCTATTGGATAAAGAAATCAATCCAACCACTCCGTGCAAACTGAAGGCGCATAAGGTATTCTCCGTTTTTCATTACCTCACTGCAAATCTTTGAAGAATGGCTACTCCAAACATAGTTAAGATCTCCGATAGACCTCGCCCCTCATTCAAGAAACATCCCTACAAATCATTGGAGGTAGACCCACTAGGAGCCTTCTCTAGTGTTCCTCACGGAGTTTTACACACCGAAGACATTAGGGTTTACATACATGCAAACATTGAGGAATTTGGGGAATTCAAATTAAGAGACCTCTATCACAAGCAGCTGATTGACAATGCTTTTGAGCTTAAACCAGAGTATAAGGATATTCAGAAGAAACAATTTGAGCAATTTATTCATTTCCCCTACTTTGAAGAAGATGAATGGGTCCGGTATGTACTGAGCAGGATGCATGACAACTTTCTATGGCTAGATAGACCCTGTAAGATCACAAAAGAGGCAATTAGAGCAGTAACTGGCCTATACTCTTCCAGAGGGGTACCTATCCTCAAATCTGTCAAGAACAACATTGTAACAGAGGCCACCGGATCAAAATTTGACAAGAGGGCAATGACCATTGAAGATATTTCGGATTCGGATATCAAATATGCATCAATGATAATAGGATACAAGATCTATCACTCCAGCAGGGAGAATTCTGTATCCGGAACTGCAGTATACACTGCTTTTGAAATGCTAAGGAAAAATGCAGAATATGACCTCTGCGAACTACTGCTAAGCCAATTAATGGAAAATATACAGAAAATCAAGAAGGATAAGAAGAATTCCTTCAAGTATGGTACTCTTATTGTATGTCTATTCTTCTACTTCATGAATGAGCTACCCGGAACAAGTGGATGGGTATAGCAGAATGACAAACCTGTTGCAGTTCAGATAAGAGACTACTTGCATGGACTTGGGGATGCAAAAGCGAGAAATTCAGCTCTATGGGGATACTTCAAAAACTTTCAGAGCATGATGCAAGCAAGAGAGAGAATTCCTCAGTCTCTCATTGAGAAATACAAGGACTCAGTGTGCTTTATGGTTGACACTGATCAGTGCCTAATGGAGGCAGTGGAGCCAAGGACTGTCTGGATCATGCCCATGGGGTATGAAGTTGATGAACAGATGGTGGAGCTGCATGTTCAACACATGCTAAGTCAGCCCAAAGATCCTAAGGCAGAAAGGTTTGGAACCTTTGAGGAGCTGAGTGTAAAAATACATGTAGAACTCAGGGAACCTGAGATTAAAAGAAAGGTAAGAAAAGAAGTAGAACACATTGCTCAAGGCCTAGGTATCTCAAAGGAGGCACTTGATGCCAGCCGGGAAAAGAGGAGGAAGGCCGAGGAAGAAGAGAAAAGCAAAGAAAGTGCTCCGGTTGGAGCTCCCACCCGGACCAGATCAACAAAGAGATCTGCACCTCCCTCAACCAAAAGTTCAAAACCGGAAGTCCAGGCATCCGGTAAGAGATCCAAGACAAAAGCCACAAGGGCTTATGGAAGCCAAAAGGATGAAGAGGAAACAGAATCAGATGAGGGAGTAAGAGTAGTAAAGAAACAGAAGAAGAAAGGATCCGGTAAGCCCTCCACAGGCCAAGACAAGGATGAAATGGCAGAGGTAACTGTTGAAAAGCCCACTCTGTCACTAGAGAGCATAATCAAGTCGGTCACGGTGGATGGAAACCTTCAACCAATGACTGAATCCTATGATGACTTCAGTGAGGCAGACCAAAAGACTCTGCAGGAAGCCACAGTTAAATATCTGAACATATACAATAAGGCTTTCATTGAGATCATATCTCTCATTCCTAAAAGCCTAGAGAAGGAAATGGAAGTAAGAAAGAATAATGCTCATGCCAAAGATCTTGAGATCCGGGAGCAGATAGCTATTCAGCTATATCCTCAAATTGATCCCAAGACAATGAACATTATCTTCAAGGACTGCAAAGATGAGTTCAGAAGCAAAGCCAGGATGAATCAACTCATGCTTGGTGAGACTGACAAAGTGGCCCAAGAAACAGAAGAGATCCTCCGGAAGGCCTTCAAAAGGTTCAATCTTCCTGTTGTAGAGGACTTAGGTGCAGAAACAGCTGCTGATTTGGAATCTTCTGTTCCAGAAGAAGTGAGCCCTGAACAGACAAGTGAGGACTTGGGACCCTCTGCTCCAGAAGAAGGGGCCCATGAACAAGTTAGCATCTCTCCTCCGGTTTCCCCTACAGTCTCCGGATCCAAAGAAGAAGAGCAATTACAGGAGAAGGAAGCAGTGGTGAAAGACAAAGAGGTTGACAGTTCTAAGACTGCAGAAGAAAAGAAACATCTGTCTCCGGCAAGAGACACTGCACAAACTATTCAACAATTTTTGAGTAAAGAAACTTTAGAGATTGATGAACCGGAGCTTCTAAAAGGCCCATTTGATTTTGACTCTCTCTCTCCGGTACAAACAATGAAGATAGCTTCATTTGCAAATGCCAAGGCAAATGAAAAGCTCCTGAAGTCTCATATGGAAGACTGTGAGTTGATAGAGGCTGCTTCCGGAATACTTGTAAAGATCATGCCATCAATCCAGATAGATCCGACAGCCTCCACTTCCGGTAATCTAAAAACCTTAGTCAGCAGTGTTGATACACATTTTGATTCTTTAGAAAAATCAGCTGAAGAAAAGGTCCGGAAGGAATTTTTGGATAAGAGATTTTCTGAAATATTAGAATTAATTTCTAAAGATAGGAAGATTGTAAGCATTGGAATAAAGAGCTTAGAGAATGCTCTTAAGGATGGCGGTGATATCTATAAATTTTGTATATCCTGGTCAAAGGCAACAGCAGCATTTGACAAGAAAATAAAAGAGGAACAGGATAAGCTACAAAGCTTATCTCAAAGTTTTGATCCTCTCTCTTCCTCTATAATAAATCAAGAATGTCAGACTATTGCAGTCTTGAACGAAATAAAGAATCTTGAGAAGGAAAGGAAGAACATCACCAACCGGATGGGAGAACTTAGAAGGATTATAATCCCTAAGTTGGAAACCATGCATGAGGCCATCAGTGATGCTAGGACCACCGCCCAAACAAAAGATCCGACAGATCTCAAGCGGGCAGAAGCGTTTGCATTTTTGTTAAGTGGTCACATTTCAATTTTGGACAGAATGAAGCAAAGTTGGGCTACCGAAATGATTCAATTACAGACATCCTTTGCAGACATTCTTCAATATATGTGAGTATGTAAATATGCGGCTAAGTATAAGAAATTTTTGAAAATTTTGATATGCGGACCCTACCCTTTGCCATTGATGTCAAAGGGGGAGTGAGGAGCAGTGAAAAATGAGAAATCCAACTAAGGGGGAGTTCCAGAAATTGTATATAAAGACAGAGCATCAGCAAAGGGGGAGCACAGTGAAAACACTTAGTCATTTTTCACTAAGTGTTGCCATCAATGCCAAAGGGGGAGATTGTTGGCAAGAGACACTATATGGATTCATGGTTGTTGTCATTGATGGCAACAAAGGTCATCCCACATATCCGCAAGACATGATATGTCTCTACCGGAAGTCAGAATAAAGAATGTTGTGGTCCGGTGAAGAAGAACAGAGCATGTGGCAAGGTCCGACAGATTGGTCCGGACCTCTCAGAGGAAGTGTCTTGGTGCAGTGCGGATTTGGGGAAGTCAAGAGGACTACCTTGAGTGGTATATTCCAAGGATTTAGCCTCCGGTGATGGACAAGGAAAAAGATATGAATGGTTGAGTACCGGATTCCTGAGAGACAGTGAAAACAGAGGAAGAACTGACTGACAGAGTATCAGACTGCTTTCCGGATGGGTTACTGTTGATGACAGAAGTTGTGAAGGCATGAATCATGTTTGGCCGACATGATTAATGATATCTACAAGTATATGCTTGATCCGCATTGCTTGGTAAGGAAGGATTCAGCCGACAGAATGAGAGTTTGTAAGAAACTAGACTGTTCCGGATGCCGACTAGAAAGGTGATGAAATTACTTGTGCGGATATATATAGAGGGTAGATTTAGTTGTGAAATGTGTGTTAGTGTGGAGAGAGATATGCGAATAAGTCCAGAGAAAGAGCAGAGGTAGCAAAAAGGATCCGGTATGTGATAGATAGCAGAATAAAGAATAGAGGAAAGATGAAGTGCAGCAGATCAGTGTACTGAGCCTAACCGGAACTGAACTCCAGCATATGCAGATGCTTCCAATCAGTTCAAGACTGTGATTCTCATCACTTTGTAGACAGTGTGTCTTCTTGTAGGCAGTGGGCCTCTTGTGAGCAGTGTGCTCGGGCAGTGAGCCCTAATTGGCAAGTGCCATCTTTGTAATTTCCTATTCTTCTAACAGAGAATAATTTTGGGTTAATCACCCCGTGGTTTTCTCCCTTAACAGGGTTTCCACGTCAAAAATACTGTGTCATGTGTTTCTTGTTTTATGATTAATGTTTTATGTTTGATTTTATGCTGCATCAATTAAAAGGAAAGTTCAATTAAGGAAACAATTAGGATAACTGATTCACCCCCCCTCTCAGTTATCAACAATTACATCAATATATATCAATCCAGATCAATAGATTCCTCCGCGTCGACCAAGGAAGATCACAAATTCCAATGAAGAGATGTAACATGTGTATACGGACAGGTTGGACCTAATTGCATAGATCTCCTCTGGAAAATGAATGAAATGATGTGCGGATCTTTGGGGAGGGTCAACCATGAACCAAAGATCATTGAGTGATGTGTCATTAGGCTACAAAGATCAAAAAATGCTTTCGCAGGTTTCTCCTTTAGCTGGCTATCGGTGATTATCAGGATGCTTTGTTCTAAGAAATAATCAATCTTCTGATAGAGATATCTTTCTGGTAATGATGTGTGGATCTTTGAATTCTAGATATGATGTAGATGAATGAATGTAGATGCTAAATCCAGCTCCACAAGGTCTGAAAATGCAACTGGACCAAAATACAGAAACTGCTTCTGACTGAACTGCCTAAACTGAACTGAAAAATGAAAAGAAATAAACTAAACTGCAAACTGAAAATGCAAATGTTTTTGGTTGATGCAAGATTGTTCTTGAACTAGGGATGCTCCTACATCAAAACATCTATGCAGAAGCAGGCAAGTATGGTGAGGTTCAAATAATAAGGAGATTGATGAAAGATAGAGGAATTAAAAAGATACCTGCATGTAGTTGGATTGAAGGGCATAAAATGGTACATGCTTTTTTGTGTAGGAGACAGATCACATCCACAAACATGGGAGAGCTATGAAAAATTGGAGAAATTGGCTTGGCAAATGAAGGCAGTAGGGTATTTCTAGATTCAAGACTTTTACTTAATGTTGTGGAATAGAAGAAAAAATAATCATTTGTCTGCCACCATAGTGAAAAGTTAGCAATTGCATTTGGTTTGTTAAACATGGCCCCTGGTACAACCATTAGAGTTGTTACGAACCTTCGAGTATGTTCTGATTTTCACACTACATCTAAATTCATCTCCAAGATTGTTGCAAGAGAAATTGTTCTGAGAGATGTGAACCATTTCCATCATTTTAAATAGGGACAATGTTCTTGTGGAGAATATTGGTGATGCTAAATGAAACAATCTGAAAAATAGGCTTACATTACAATAATGTGTACTACATCAGATATCCATTAATAATGAAGGGACATCCATCAAAGCATAACAGTAGGGATTTTTTGTCATATGTTGTAGTTATAAGTGCCCTACTAGACATACATGAAAATGTGGAAGCATAGACAAGGCAAGCGAATTGTTTCAAAAAATGCCTCAAAGAAATGTGATATCATGGGATACCATGATTAAAGGATATGTTTAAAATGGGCTTTTCTAAAAATTCCTTAGAAAATTTTAAGAAAATGCAACCAGTGGGTGTAAATCCCAACTCCTCAACCTTTGAAAGTGTCATTCCTACCTATGTGTGAATTGGAGCTTTGGATGAGGATATGAACATCCATCAAAAGCATATTTGGAAGTAGATTTTTATTAGATATTGTAGTTACAAGTTCCACTTTGGATCACCAAAGCCTTCACAAAAATTTATGCACAAAATTCAATAATGAAGAATTTATGCGCAAATTCTCTTTTGAATGATGCACAAAGCCTCCATCGCAACATTGCACAATTTGTTGCTGGGCCTTACGATGATGTGGGAATCACCCACATCACCACAAGGCCCAACAATAGTGTGGTGTTGTGGTGGAGGCTTTGTCAATCATTCAAAAGAGAATTTGTGCATAAATTCTTCATTATTAAATTTTGTGCAGATGTTTTTGTGAAGGCTTTGGTGATCTGAAGTGGAACTTATAACATTTCTGCTTGAATAAATAGGCGGATAAGGTACACCCTCCATTCCACTAGCTCTGCTACCTCCAACTGGACCTATGACAAGTGATTGAAGGAATAAAATACAAAAAATATCATCCTATCTATTTATGATGTTTTTCTAAGCATCAAAAAATTAAACAAACAAACTACAAAGCACACAAGTACATCTCTTAGTTGTATAGACCAGGATAGTTCAACCACCATTATACCACTCAATGAATACTAACTAGCTCCCAAGTCATGATCCAGATGACTCCTTTGGCACCTTGTAGGTGGTCCTACATATGAAATCTCTAGGTCCTAACAAAAAACCACAAAATCAAGGAGTTCAAACCAAGAATAAATAATATAGGGAAAATAACCTACAATAAAGACACCTTCATACATTTGATAAAAGAACATTTGATAAATCCATAAATCCATGCAGATTTCCTTCCATAAATCCATCTTAGGGATCCATATTTCTTTTAAAATTATTCCAGGAGTAAATCATAAGCACCCCATACCAAGTCCATGTGAAAGATATTTGTATTTTTTACCATTGATGTGTTTTTGTCTCTCACTACAGTCCCGCAGGTCACTCAAAAGGTCTTGGTGGGTGTATGGGAACTAAGGATAACAAGGGAACAATTATCGCTATCCCGCAGCATGAAGAGATTGCACTTGCAGCATTGCGGGATGCAGAGATTGATTACCGCAGCCCCGCAGCAGTCTCAAAACGAAGTGACAAGCTGGTGGTATAAATTTAAGTGGCATATGATACTTCACTGCAGTCCTAGAGAATAACCAGCGGTAATGCGGTAAGAAGGAGCAGAGGAAAATAGTACACCGCACCCCCGTGGTAGCCTCAAGTGAGGCTTGCGGTATGGCGGTAAGGAGTAGAGGAAAACAGTACACCACGCCCCTGCAGTGGCCTCAAGTGAGGCTTGCAGTATGGCGATATAAGGAGTTTAAGTTATGTAAGTGTTGAATACCATAGCCCCACGATAGTTTCAATGAAGGAGTGTGGTAGTGTGGTGAAAGGCTTCAAGTGATGTTTAGTATACCGTGGTCCCTTGATGGTCAAAGAAACAGTTTGTGGTACTACGGCAGGGAACAAGTCATGGTGATATAGTTGAATTTTTGAGACAATATTTCTGAAATGGAGATAGAACAAATTATGAACTTTCTTAGACACATCCAAGCCATGACTTGCACCCTCTACATGTTCCATAGAGTTGTCTTTATGGTAGAGATAAGTCAAGGGATAGTAGTTTGCAGTCATTACATTTCATGAAGGAGTGGGATTCTAAATAATTTTTGGTGTTGAGATACCCTTGCTACCAAGGTAAGAATCATGTGAGGATCTACCTTAAGGAAATAAAGAGATACAGAGCTATTCCATGACTTACACCCCCTTGATAGCTGAACAAATATAATTAGAAGCAACAAAATAAAAGATCATTAACCATGCTTAGACATTCACTTTAATTTTGCATCTATGGCCCATTGGTTCCAATAGTTGTCATCCTATCTTGTTTCTATTATTGATTCTGTGTGTTCCTCAAAGTCATAAAAGTAGACACGGCAGGCAACTCCATCACAGGCAATCGATAAAATCATGAGCCCCCAAAGCCAAAGAATTGGAAGGCCTCATTTGGTTCAAAATTGATAGTCATGACTTAGAAAATGACAATCAATAGAATGGTAATAAAATCCTTGGTTGACACTTCACATTGGAAACTCATTTGTTAAAATAAGTCAAAACAACAGACAATCACTGCTAATCTCATTTTTTCAATGCCTATTGGTATCCTAGATGATATCACCATTAATAGCATTTTGTGGATTGTGTCTAACTATATGATATGTTTTAGCTTTTGGTATTATCCCATCTCTGGGGTCATATGTCTATCTTAGTAAGATATATCATTTCTCTTTGTCAAGCTATCTTAGTGAAGCCTCAAATCAGTTTTTATTTTTGCCCATAATGCTCTTCATTTGTGTAATAACATTGGCCAAGGTATTGGTAATGAAGTTGCCAAAGACATGGTGATATAGTTGAATTTTTGAGACAATATTTCTCATTGGCCCGATCAAATCAAAGAACATTTTTTCTGCCTTTTCTCCACTATTCTTTTATGAGCTGAGTAATTTCAAATTTGATTGTTGTCATTTGTAATGCATTTCTTTTGCATTTCAATATGAAATGTTTGATCCATTGTTGGATTGTTTTCACCTTTATAGACATAAAAATGTACCTATTCTAATATTTTGAACTTATGACAAGTCAAAGTGGGTTGTACTAGTTTAGTAGCTGGTTGAAATTTAATTTGAATGTACTACTTTTTGATGTTCCCCTTGACTCATTATCATTTTTGTTTATCATCTTGCTTTTTGAATAGCAACAAACATGTGATGCATCTGTTGTGATGTCCTATGGATGGTGGCTTTTTCCAAATTATTTTCAAACTATTTTAAGTTCTAGGTGTACACCTTGTGGAGACTTATGGCATATTTCTATGCTTAATTTTTTTTTCAAGGTTACAGTGAGCTAATAAATGCAATTATTCCAAAGATAGTGGAAATAATTTTGGAACAATTATCTAAATTCTCTCTTAATGTTTAGATTTGTGTAATTTTTGATTTTGCAGATTTTTAATAGCCTTGTTTGATGAGTCTTGGAAATTGGTTTCAACTTACAAGGTAAAGCTTCCATTTGGAGCTAAGAATATTGTGCCAAGTATTGCAGAGCCATGATTGGTCAGGTTACTGGTGGTGGAAGGATAGAAAAGCCAATGCTCAAAGCTGGCAATGCATATCACAAATATAGGGTCAAAAGAAACTGTTGGCCCAAGGTTTGTGGTGTGGCAATGAATCCTGTTGAGCATCCTCATGGTGGTGGTAATCATCAACACATTGGGCATGCCAGTATTGTGCATTGTACAGAGAAGGCTTAGCATGTACACATACTTAATCGTAATTAAACAATTATAGAGCTCTGATTATTTAAAAATGTCATCTTTTAGTTTCTTTTTTCTTTAGGTTGCTTTGTGTCAACAATTTATGGGGACCAAGTTGTAAACCATGTTTCCTATTATTGTTTCTTATCATTAGTGTTACTCTTGATTCAAAATTTTGGGAAAGACTTCAAACTAGGTTGTAATTCTTGTTTTCTTGTATTGTTTGAGGCTTATTTTAGGCTACCATATTAATTGACTTTGTTATTTTTTATTCTTTCTTGAGTGCTTGTTATTTTCTTTCAGATCATAGAAATGGCAAAAAGATTGATGATTTCTTAGTATTATAAACTATGAACTTTCTATTTTAAAAAAAGTAATAATCATCATGCTAAAAGGACATTTTAGTTAGACGATCATTAGGGAGAGAAACATCTGAAAGGGTGACTTCCATATCATAGAAAAAAAGCTAGAAACCCTAGATTGATCTACAAGCTCGTCACTTGGGCATTTCAAGCCAAGCTAAACCACCTAAGATGACCCCAATTAAGAAAAATCAAACCCCATTTTAACAATGGAGCATATTGAATACTCTTCAGAACACACCAACACTAGTATTAATAACCAATACTTCAACACAATAAATACTATTCAGGGGACTAAACTGTGATAGTGCTGGTAGAAACTAAAATGGGTATTAAGCAATATAAGATTATTTGTTGTTTTCTTTTAAAAAAATTTGCAAGGTTGAGGCAATTCTTCTACAATTAGGTGAAACCCTGATCCTTCGCAACTGAGCTTTGAAACCTTGATCCCTAATAAGAGTGGGGTATTGTTTGAGTATTAACAGTCAATAGATTGAATTAGATTTCAATGTCTGTATTTATAGCATCTGGAAAATGGGCATAACTGAAACAGAGTACCAAACACAAGAAAAAATTATAGTTTAAAAAATGCATGAATACCAGACCTACTAGTAAGGTTCCTTGGCAATTGAATGCAATGCATCTGGCCATGCCCTTCTCCAGAAACTCTTCTATCACTTCCTAGAAATCCCCCTGAAATGGGTCTGCCTAATACAAAATTTAACAAAATACAATAAAATTAACATCTTCAAGCGATTGTGTTCCAATTCATAAATGCAAAAAGAGGGACATCAATGAGCCTTACCTATTTTTGAGTGCAAATTCAACCCCTGTACAATGCATCCAATGCATGAACAATGTCTTGAGCGTAGAGGCAGTCAGGTTTCTTTTGTTTGAATTATTTTTCATGGAAAAATTTTCCCTCTCTAAATTTCTCTCTTTCCAATTCGAAATATTTTTTTTAATTTCCCTCTCTTTCTAATGATTACTTGTGTGACTAATTATTTAGTCATTTATAGATGTGTTTTTTACCCACCATCAAATTAGTCATTTATAGCTGTGTTGCAAAACATGACTAGAATTTAATCATTTTTAGTTATTGTGACTAAAATTTTTAGTCACCTAGTCATTTGTTTGCCAAAATTATACTAGTGCCTAAGACAATGGCGAAGAATATTGGTCTGGATGTGTTAGTGGGTAATGTCACCAACCTAGTAGTCATTGACCTATCATATGATGGGGGTGAAGATGAAGAAAGGGATAAAGCCATGGATGATGTGCAGACTAGAAATGATACAGCCATAGACATTGATATCCATACAGAGCTGCCTCTAGATCAAGATATCCAAGAAATTGAAGATGGACATACTGGGGCAAATAATAAGGAGCAACCAATGTCAACATTTGGACAAATAGGTCCAATGGCCACATCTGGATCAGAAGATCCAAAAGATAAAGAAATGCCAACATCAGGACATGAAGGTCCAAAGGACAAAAGTAATGAGGAGAAGACAGAAAAAGGTAGCAGTAGGTGGTGATCAAAGTACACATCAGGATATGCAAGATCCTAGCCACCAAGGACCTAATACAAGCAGTCCTCAGCCCCAAAATACACAACATGCACAAGGTCATAATATAGATGCACATCAGGATGTGTATGTTGATACAAATAAACAAAATGAGAATGTCCAGACTCATGTGCCTGATAAACAAAAGCTAGAAAAGGAGACATTTCATAATCAGGACATGACGTCTAGAGCTGTTGCACATGACCAAAATCAGAAACAAATACATAAGGAGGTTCCTACTGATGGAGACCAACAACAAAATGTAAATGAAGATGTTCCTAAGGAGCAGGAAGTAGATGTACACTATGCTCACATTGAGCAGACTGGCCGGCAAGGGCCAACATCCGGTGCACCACATTGGCTTGCACATGAGGTAAATCTGCCTCCCACTTTTGATTCATCCAATTTTGATATTTCTTCATTATTTTCTCTTGAGGGAACCAAGCCCAAAAGAAGAGCAAGGGCCACCTCAATAATAAGGTATGATCCCGCCACTGGTAAAAGGATAGCTCAAATAGTTGTACCTATGGTTGACAAGGCAAAAGGAGAAATAAGTGCCAGTGAGTTTTAGATCACAACAACTGACCTAGGCCACACCACTGAAGAACAAGAGATACAAGGATTAAGAGATCATACAGATGTAGTAGAAGCTAGAATAAAGAAATCCAAAGCCAAGAAGAAAGGGTATAAAGAGCAATTTGCTCAATTATAGGCTTTCATAAAGGGATTGTTGGCACCAACCAATGTCCAGATCATAGTTGCTACACCTTTGACACTAGTATCTCAACAAGAGATAGTAGGATTGGATGTTCAGAAACATCAGGCATAGGTGATGGATAGATGTTTCACTAAATTTTTGAAGGAAGGAGAAGAAGTGATAAAGACCTCATTGTCCAATTGGGACATGCTAAGTAATATGAAAAGCAAAGAAAACAAATTGAAGAAGGAGGTTGGACAAGGATTGATTAAGAGTGGTCAGGACCTGACTACACTAAAAGATATGAGGAAAGAAGATGTCAATACCCTCATGACAAAGAAGATTTTGACACCTCAAACACTACCGCAGATGGATAACTGGTTTGAGGACATAAGGTTTGAGGTCAACATTTTAAAAAGATACAATGCTAAAGCTCTGGATGTCAACATCAAGGCACATGAACTCTTGGCAGAGGAGCTGGAGATTTTGGAAACTCTTGAAGGTGAGTTAGAAGGTAAGATTGAAAATCAAGATGAACAGTTTGCTATCAAAGCATTTAGAGATAATTTCAACTTAGTAGCAGAGGATCCTATCCAACACTTTTCTGAAGATACTATTGATAAATCCATGCGTATGAAGTCTAAAATTGAGGTATATAATGAGGAGTTAGATAGCCAAACCAATAAGTGGATATCCTTGAAGGAGAAATTGAAGGCTCAAGGGCATGCTACTGAGAGGGCCAAGGTACAAGATAGGGCAGAGATAGAGAAAGTCATCTAGGCATATGAGCTCGTCCAAGGTATTGGATGTAGGATAACAAAGGGAGCATCAATAGAGGAGGAATCTGAAAGATATGCTGAATGAAGAGATAATGAGGACCGACTCAAAGATTCAGAGAATATTTTATTTTTCCAGCTATCCTCCATTGAGGATTGCCAACCGGCAATCATGTGCTATCATTTCTGACTGTTGATAATTTGAGTTGATCCTGATTGTTGGATCTGTGTAACCACATCCTATCCTTGTTCTATAAAAGGAGATTGATTGCCATTTATAAAATATTCAAATCTTAATTGAGATAGAATTGGTGATTAGTGAACACTTAGTGTACATTCTATGACTTAGTGATTCCTCTTTATTCTCTCTCGAGATCATCTGTATATGTGTACTCTTTTTACATACTTAATGAATATGGAGAACTTTGATTACAACTTATCATATATCTTGCATAATTTGTGAATGGTTTCTAGATGTGTATCTGTGGATTGTTGCACTCAACAGAGGTGCATTCACAAAGTGCATGTTGTCTTCATTCTTTTCCTTTGAAGATTCACACCTATCATGTGTAGTCATGGACTGTCCTAGCAAAGCATGGTTTGGTTTTCATCTCCTTTCATGAAAGTATCAAAGATACATGTGGATTAGTGATCAAACTTCAATTAATTTTAGTAAATTTACAATGTCAATTTGTTTTCTTTTAAATTTCATTAAATCATCATCATAACTACAAATATTGACAAATGATAAGCAGAACATAGATTAATATGTAGAACTCTCATAGATAATTGAATATCTTAGCATATTTGAGAAAATTACATGTAATATTGAAAATATCATGCAAATATTTGGAAATAATAGAAAAGAACATAAAAATATCATATTATAGGAACAATATTTGAAAGAGTTTAAGTACAGAAGTGAAGAATAGACATATTTGAGATAGTTTCAGAACAAACTTTAAGAATAATCTCAAATATTGATGAATTGTGAGGGAATTGTGCAAAGCTAAGATATATTCATGCAAATATCTGCATATCCTAGCTAGAGATGCTAGGATTTAACATAATTGAGTGAGAATTCATGTAGAACAAGTATACAAGATAGTATCCAGATGGAATTTCTTCAAATCAAGACGTAAGGCCCCTGAATGATTAACATCATCACATCAAACCACTGAGTGACTGTCAGAAGGTCATATCCTGACTATCGAAGACTTGGGATCATAAATTCATCCTGAATTTATCGTATCTTACAAGATGATAAAGGTTTGATGTGTATAAACTTTTATTTGTGTTAATATGACTAATAGTTGTATCAACAATGTCTTGCATTTTCATGCTTGTTGTAGGTGTAATGAGTCAATGGAAAAGGGAAAGAATATCCTTTCTTCTTGTAATCTTGATACCTCTTGCTAGCTTGAGAGATTTGTCTACAGATTTCTAGAAATATAATATAATTTGTGACATATATGGGAAGTTTGTAAGGAGACTGCTCAAAACCACCAATTCATATATAAGTAAACCTATCAAACTAGATGAAATAGCTATCAAATTGAACAATAAAATTTTTTTCTTCTGTGGAAATTCTACCTTTAGGTTTACCATATATTCTCTTCACATTAAACATCAAGAAGGCATCACTAACCCTTCTGTAGTCCTTGTTACTGATTTCCATTGTAACTATGAGTAGTAATCATACGCTTGTGTATTATCATTAAAGGAAATCATAGTCTTTAAGCCAGACCATACCCTTTATGTATTAGCCAAAACAAAGAAAAGATAAGAACACATGAAATCAATTCTTCTTTCGAATATTGACTAGTTGATCATGCAGGTGATCACTAATTAATTTGGCCCAATCAATACGTTGATCTCCAACACATATAACTAATATGAACTGGCACATCCATTCTACAAACTCATTAGATTATACACTTCCCACCACTCTATGTAGAAGGGTAATTATATCAGAAATATCATATTTGAAAAGAGCCCTGACTAGATTCTTTGGAAGTTGTGACTTTCCTTTCTTCTCCCTCTTAATCTAGGTTGTGGAAATAGAGATCTTAGTACTTACACTAGTTCTTTTTCTCTACATAGTAAATCCATTTGGTTTCCATGGATATATCGACATATTCTTCCCATATTGGTAACTTCAAGTTTTTTTTTATGGATTCGACATCTAATGTTCTACCACATCACCATCCACCATTTTGACCTGGTGAGACTCTGCATGATAATTCTTGATACATACCAATACTAAATTCAAGCACTACATGACAAGAGGGAAACCCCCAATGTGAGCAAGTCCACTTCAAAAATTTAGCTTAGCTATGGGTTCTCTAGGGTCACTGTTCATCCTAACCCAAAAGTCTTTCAAATCCACATGCTCTAATTCCATATCTTTGATTCCCTCTAGTTTGTTTCCTATTATAGTGGATACATCAAACCCTTGGTACTAGTATTTCATATTGGCAAACTGAATTAACCACCAAATTAGGTAATTGACGACTCTTAAGGAGGTTTGATTTATCACAAGAAGGGGAGGGATGTGTGAAATATGATAGTATGTAGCAAGCTCAATAGACATGAACCCATAAAGGTCACTCTAACAACTCTTCCAAAAGGCTTAAAATAGTATAGAACATAAAATGGAAAGAGTGAAGGGCAATGAGCTTACCGTAACAATTACGAGTTGTGATGAGCTAACTGTTGGGGAGGTGGCTCTAATCAACGCGTAGCATGCGGGCTCCAAACAGTAATGCAAAATAAAACCTCAAAGGAATATTTACATTGGTGGATTAGGGTACAGGATGAGCCTTAATTAATGTGCCTTTGTAATGAATTCTATTATCACTAGAACACAAACCACTCTATCACAACTTGTGAGCTCAAATTCACCAATTCTCCATTATCCACCAAACATTGGGTTGGCTAACTCAAATCCTTCGGCGATTTGACATTGTCTTCTTTTTTAAAATGAAAAATGTCATTATTGATGGAATGTTCCATCGTCGAACCTCCTTATCGGTAGATATCACTCTTAACGAACCATAAGATCAAGGAATGCTTCAGTTGATGGACCTCTCTTATATTGGAAATATCAGCTATCGACCAACTCCTTAATTGCGAATCAAGTGGTTCATGGGTTGGAGGTTGTTCCGATGTGCTATTAAGTGATCTTCACATTGCATCTATTCATTAGGGATTCTTCTCATTGGCAAACTTTAAAGTTTATGAACCCTCAAAATGAGCGATGAGAGTTTAGGCAAGCTTATTTATCGGCAAACATATAACCCTACAACATTGAACTTATAAGAAGAAAAATTCATCACCCAATTGGGAGGTTTACTAACTTAAGAATTGACCACCAAAGAGATGACAATGAAGACAAGTTTGCTGGGGTTAACATACGCCAATAAAGAACACATTGTTACCACCTTATCCTATTATTGCCATATCAGCGAGTTCACAAATAGGTGAACCCGGTGATAAGATTTGTGAAAACACAAAGTTTCTGACAAGAATACAAAGATTTTTTTACTTAGAAGCTTTCACAAAGGTGCAATCCCAAGTTAGAATTAAGAAACACGAAGACAAAAACTTGGGTAATAGGGAATCATGCCCACCATGAAGTTAGTTGCTAGGAACATCTCAATCTTTGGAGACTCACAATTAGTAATCAATCAAGTTTCAAATAATTATGAGACAAAGTTAGAATGATTATGCCCTTACAAAGATGTTTGAAATTTAATCCAATTCTTTGATTTCTTTGCTATGAAAGTGATACCAAGAGAAGAAAACCAAATAGCAGATTTAATTGCCACTTCAACTGCAATGTTCACACTTCATGTCTAAATCCAAAATTGAGAATTCATTATATCAGTACAAGGAGGTCCATTATTAGAGAGTAGAGACCTATTGAACACATTAAATTATGTTGAAGACATAATGAAAATACTGTAGGAGTCAAGGACAACACTGAGAGGGGGGGTGAATCAGTGTTGTGTGAAATTTCTAATCTTTTTACAAACTTTAACTTGCAGAGTACAAGGAGAGAGAGCTATCATTGATTTCTCACATACATGTGCACATAACTGAGAATGAAAAACAAAAACTCATGAGTAAAACATATATCCACAGAGAGAAGATCAAGACACAAGAATTGCACGAGTGGAAAACCCTCCAGGGGTAGAAAAACCACTCTAGAATTGCCTCACTGGCTTAACTGAAAAACATGCCTCACTGGCAATACAAATTGTATCTAGGAGCACCAACTCCAATACCAAACAGAAGCACCCACTTCCAACACTAATATACTTCACTGGTAAACAAATAGGTCTTACTAACCTACAAGCCTCACTGGCCAAAACAAGGCCTCACTGGCAAACTAATCCCATCATCAAAACATAAAATAAGATGTGCAAGAAATGATTGTAACACAATCTGATTTGCACCATTTCATAACATTATTCTCTGAATTTGTATATCTCTATTCAATTACATACAACCTGATCTGCACATTAATCTCATGATCTCTATATACTGATCTAGATTATCTGTGTATAAACAATTGCATATTGTCTTCAATCTGTAAGTACTTTTAATTTTGCATATTCATCATTTTTTTTATTTTCTTATCTCTGTATATCTCAACATATTTTCTTCATCACATTCACAGAATCAAATTCTCATCTTTCTTTTCTCTTCAAGAGGATCTTGTAGAAAATGTCTTCATTTCTGTATCTCATTCCGTACACTCAATGCACCTGAAAAATCATTATATACAAATTGAATAACCTTTCACCTACAAAGAAAAATCTTTTCATTTCCCCTGTGCCCATTCAAATCTCAAAATAAACCCCAAAAAAAAAAATTTGATCTTCCATCTTCAAAACTTGATTGCTTTATCATCATCTCTAAATTTCATCTTCTCTGTATAAGACATTTATTGAGTGAGAAAAATAAAATCTTTCTCATAATGTTGATCTTCCTCAATTGACATTTCAATCTGCAAAATATTATCATCTACAAGAAAACAATTAATCTTTGAGAATAAATAAATTTGCTCCTATCAATAACTTCAATGCTTCATATTCTACAAACATCTTCATTTTTCAATAATCTTTGCATGATCCTTCAAAATCTCCGAGAACTTTCATCTTCTCAAACACAAGCCCTTCATTTTCTTTTCAACAAGACTCTTCATATCCTGCAAAATGAAAAAATCTCCACCAAAATCTTCTCAAAAAATATATTCTTCACACTTCAAAAAAAAATCTCTTCATAAAAATTCTTTATTCAAAAGAATAAGAAAAAATCCTTTCTAAATGTGAAGAGAAGATTTAAAAATAGAAAAAAATCTTTGTAAAAAGAAACTTCAATCTTCTCATAGATTGACCTCATTGAAGGAGGCAATAAAATGAGTTTCTAAATTAAAAAAAATTTACTCAAACTCCCTTAGATCATAAATTGCAGTCTTCTTTTTAAATCCAAACTCTTTTAATAATAGTTGGACTTTTAGCTTTTTGAATAACAAATATATTGGCGATGCATTCCTCTTTGAATAAAGCAAACTTCCCTTCATAGAATTCAGGCTCTCTAAAGATTTCAATGTATTAAAAAATATTCAAAACTTTATAACTATGATGACCGCTCACTTCATAAACTATGATGACCGCTCGTTTCATAAGATATATGAAATGTGTTTGCCGCCCATAATCAAACTGGATGAGGACCGATGGAGTCGGTTAAGCATAAAAAGAGGGCCGATTTGCATACGATGCCTATACCCTCAAGTGATGACTTAAGTCATTCTTAACCTGTGCTTCAAGTCACCGCAAAAATATGACATAAAGTGCATGACATCTTAAAATAGATGCTTTGAAATATGTTTCAAAAGATTATAGGTCACATCAATATCCTTTAAGTTTGCCTTGATATGTACAAAACCTCTGCCACTGAATATAGCTAATAATAGAGACCTTTTGCCTATTGAAAACTTATGTCCAATCAAACACATAACCATGCAGATCAACAGTATAAAAATTAACATTCAACTCCGAAATACTATGCATAAACTTGAACCTTGTAAAAACATTGAGAGATTTATTGTTTTGAATTTTATCAAAATCTAACACAATCATATGAAGTGCTCTGCCATCTGCCGTTTGTAATACAAAACTTAACTCTCCCATCTGCCATGATCAAACCTTAATACCTCTGCCATATGCAATGCACAACATTTATCCTCTTGATGAAGATCCCTGATGATGATGACAACTTTAAACAAAAATTACTTTATTGCACTATCTTGACAAGCATTCACACTGACCAAGCTCCTGAAAGGTGACCTAATATCAACCCAAGAACAACTGACAAGTGTCTTGAATAACAACTCATGAAAACTTTGAACTATGATATCTAAAGCAACAACACATGTTATCAAGATAATGATAATGATCACTCCATGACCTGCAGTTCTGATGAGATCTTGTGAACTTACTTTTAACCAACCTTGCATCATGATCAACATATCAACTTCTAAGGTACCAAGAAGCCCAAACCTATGAAGACCAAGAGTATAAGTCCACTCTCTGCATCTGTAAGACACACATTATCTCTACATTAAATCACTGCCACTTGAAGACATCCTGAATTAAAAACTGTACCATCTTTGAGGATTTATCCATGAAGTATTTACATAAGATCAAACACAAATCTATCAACCATTCTGCATCCCTGAAACATTCTTTGCAAGACCACTCATCAACCAACCTTTTTGACATCAATGACTACCAATCACCATCAATCTCCCCCTTTGTCATTGATGGCAAAACTACCTGATATAATTTTACTCATGAGTTTTTGTTTTTCATTCTCAGTTATGTGCACATGTATGTGAGAAATCAATGATAGCTCTCTCTCCTTGTACTCTGCAAGTTAAAGTTTGTAAAAAGATTAGAAATTTCACACAACACTGATTCAACCCCCCTCTCAGTGTTGTCCTTGACTCCTACAAGAGGCTCTGATACCAATTGTAGGAGTCCCGGACAACACTGAGAGGGGGGGTGAATCAGTGTTGTGTAAATTTTCAAATCTTTTTGCAAACTTTAACTTTCAAAACACAAGGAGAGAAAAGATATCATTGATTTATCAAACACATATGCACAAGACTAAGAATGAAGAAAGAGAGCAAAACCTTATAAGCAAAGTATTAACATATACACATACAGATGAAAACAATATGAGACATAACACAAATTTGCACGAGTGGAAAACCCTCCTGGGGTAGAAAAACCACTCCAAAACTACCTCACTAGCTTAACCTTGAAAATATCTTTACAAGCCTCACTGGCTAATGTAAGTGTCTCACTGACAAATGGTCTTACCGATCTACAAGCCTCACTGGCATACTATTGTGCCTCACTGGCATTTCTCAATCAATCAGAACTAAAAATCTCATGTGCAAGAAGTGATTGCTGCTCAATCTGATTTGCACCATTCAAATCAACTCATCTACAACATATATTTCATCATTTCAATCCTCTCATATTTTATCCTTGAATCATCTAATTCACCTGATCAGGGAAACATCTCTCTTTCATTACAAATTGGTTTTTCATATTTTATACATTCATCTGTATTAACAAATTATTTCATCATTGATCTGTACACTCATACAACCTCAAATCAAAACACTTGTAGAGTCATTAAATATCATATGTCCTTTCACATTCAATTCTTCTCTGCTTTTTCAATCTACATGTTCAAATTCATCTTCTGCAAATCTTCATATTTATTGTCTTCAACAGCAATATTTTTAATCTTCCCTTGTAGAAGAAAATAAAATTTCTTTGATTATCTTCAAAAAGTCTCTTCATTTTCATCTTGAATATTCTTTTTGTATTCTCCAATCTGCAAAGAAAATAAATCATCTCTCCAACAATAAACATTCTTTGTCTTAAAAAAAAACTCCTCAAATTCTTCTTCTCTGCATATTCCTACAATTTTATTTAATCACCAAATTCTTTATTTTCTCAAAAAAAACTTTCAATCAATTATGTCCACAAAAAAATTGTCTTCAAGGTTTTGTATCCAATCTTTGATATTCTTCAAAAAATATCATTCAATTTTTTCTTCTCTGTAATAAAAAAATTCAATAAACTTCAATACATTTTTCTCCCAAAAAAAAATCCTTCCAAATATTTTATCCTCAAATCCATCTTCATAATAAAATCTCTCTTAAGAAAAAATCTTTTAAAAAATACCTTTTTGTCTTAACTGCCATAAGGAAACAAATTTCCATTAAAAATATATTCCTTTTTAAAAAGCACCACCTTACTCCACTTGCCAAGAATAGGAGAGCATAAATATAGAAAACTTCATAAAAAAAAACCCCTTAAAAAACTTGTTGGAGATATTCCTTGATTTTCTTTTTACTTTCTTAAACAAAACTTATAAAAATCATTAAAAAGCTGTCATAAATGGATGACATCAAGAGACCGCCAAAAAAGGAAGTTAGGAAAAGATTTCTAAATTTTAAAAAAACTTTTCATATGGCATATTTGGATTTTTTGTGGGGCCGCTCAATGATATGACTTAAGACCTTCTCTAACAGGTCATTTTAAATGACTTGACCTTCACTTGCAGGTCAACTAACAAATATAAAATAAAGTTCTTTCAAGTAAAGGTGGTTAGATATTAGGATGTTGATGCACATGAATTAGGAATATATTAAGGACTTTAGACTATATTGACTCCAAGAAAGCCAACATAGTAACCAAGAAGACATCATATGAAACATTCCATATTGTAACCAAACATTCTTTACCAAACCAATACGACAAGCATGATCACCCTGATGCATGAAGCATAACATAATGTTCTCCAATGAAGAATATACAATCTCCACTTCAATTACTGACATCAAACAATCCCTGATTCCATCAAAAGAATGATCTCTGCATTGAAGGATAATATGTGAACTCACTTTGTCAACCAACCTTGCATCATGAACAAAACATCAATGGCAAACTATACTACACTTGTTTATATGAAGATCAACTTACAACTAAAGACTATGCCACTTCATATATTCCAACTGATATCTGCATCTGTAAATATCATGACAATTGTGAACACTGACCAAGCATACTGAACAAGCTGTGATATAACAACTCCTGTCAACAACTTCACACAACTCTTGATGAAGCATGAACACTGACCAAGCATACTGAACAAGCTGTGATATGACCAAGCATCAACCTCTTGCACTTACCTCCTTATTAGTGTTCTTCAAATGTTCACTAATATCAACCCAAGATCCAAGACCTTTTTGACATCAATGACAATCTGACACCATCAAATACCAACCAAGGATTATGTTGAAAATGATGAAGCTATCTTAGAATACATGCATGCTTACGATGGTCTCCCATATTTTATCATAAAAACGGATACATGTTCCTCCCTCATCTAGATGATTGTTTTGGGGGTGAATTGGAAATCTTGCAAATAGATAAAAACCTAGATTTACCATTAGCTCCCTAAAAATTCAAAGGAGGTCATCCTTCGCTAACAGGTGACACCATCGACCTGAACATAGGAACTCCAAAGAAATGAAAGATGTTGAAGCTAGGAATAGAATTAGATGATGAATAATTAGAGGAGTATACTAAGTTTCTCATTGAGTTCTTTGATGTATTCTCTTGGACATACACAAACATGCTTGCCTTAGACCCAAAAATTGTGGTGCACAACTTAGTGACAAACCTTGAGGTAAAGCTAATAAAACAAAAACTAAGGCCCATAAAACCCCAAGTTGCAAAAATGGTGAAAGAAGAATTGAAGAAATTACTAAATGTTGGGTTCATCAAGCCATTAGATTATTCATATTGGGTATCAAACACCATTCCAGTCCTTAAGAAGAATGGAAAATTTTGAATATGTCTTGATTTCAGGGATATTAATCAAGCCTATCCCAAAGGTGATTTTCCTTTGCCATTCATAGATCAAATCATAGACTCAACTATGGGATATGGAATTCTTTCTCTTATGGACGTATTTTAGGGTACAATAAAATTAAAATCCTAAAGTCTAATAAAAAAAAACAATGTTCGGGACTCCTTTGGGAACCTTTTGTTACATTGTCATGCCATTCGGTTTGAAAAATGTAGGAGCCACTTATCAAAGAGTCATTACTCACATTTTTCATGATGTCATGAAAAATACAATGGAGACATATGTAGATGATTTACTTATAAAATCTAAGCAATGATCAACACACATTGAAGTTCTCCAAACTATCTTCACTCGGTTATGTGAATACAAAGTTAGGCCAAATCTAGAGAAATGTGTCTTTGGGGTGATATCAAGAAAATTGCTTCGTTTTATCATTTCTTGAAGAGGAATTGATGTAGACCCAACTATAGTAAAATCCATGTTAAATTTCACTCCTCCAATAAGTCAAACCATGGTAAGAACTTTCTTAGGACAATTAGGCACAATATGAAGTTTTATACCATATATGACCTTTAAAATTCAACCCATCAGTAAATTGCTGAGAAAGCAAGCAAAAACAACTTGGCCTATGGATTGTCAAAATGCTTTTGAACAAGTAAATAAGTTCCTCTTGGACCCACCAATGCTCATTCAACCTAAAAATGACAAGCCTTCCATTCTTTATCTTAGAGAAACATAAGTTTCAATAGCCTACATGTGTTGGCTTAGGAAGATGATGATAGAAGAGAAAGAGCAATATATTTCATCAGTCAAACTTTACTCGATTACAAAAAGAATTACACCCAAGCCAAAAAGGAGTGCTTAGCCATAGTATTTTCTACAAGGTGATTGCATAACTACATGTTGAATTAATAAACAAGGGTCATCGCAAGATCAGAGCTATTGAGAACCTTCTTAGATCAACCAATGCTATCTAGAAGGACATGACGATTCTTGACATTGCTATGTGAAAATGAGCTAACCCATGTTAACCAAAATTCCATCAAGGGACAAATAATCATTGATTGGGGAGCTAATAATCCTATCCCCCAAGATGAGCCAATAAATGAAGATTTCCTAGATGAAGTGTATACAATTGATCTCGATAAATATGCCTCATCTAATTGGTACAAAGATTATGTTGAAAATATGACCCCTTTGGGAAAAAGACATTAGTGTGTCCTTGCCATAAGGTATGTTTTGATTGATTATACTTTGTATCAAAGGAATTTAGATGGCATCCTAATTCGTTGTGTGAATAAGGAATAAGTGCATAAAATCTTAGAAGAATGCCATAGTGGAATTTATGGGGGATATTTTGGTGGCCATGCCACCACAAGGAAGAGACATTTACTAGGATACTTTTGGCCTTGCCTAGAAGGAGATGCAATCAAGTTTATAAAGACATGGCCAAAATGTCAAATCTATGCACATGTTCATCACACACCTACAAGGGACCTACAACCAATAGTTACTCCTTGGCCCTTCTCCACATGGGGACTGAACCTAGTCAGAAAAATCTCTCCACCTTCAATTGATGGACACTTGTACATCATCATAGCAATGAAATATTTTACCAAGTGGGTGGAAGCAATGCCTTTAACCACTATTTTAGGAGCAATGATCGCTAAGTTCATTTTGAATCAAATCATATGTAAATACAAAATCCCTCAAGTGATGGTTACAGATAATGTCTCTTCATTACAAAATATACAAGTACAAGAATTATTTGAAAGATTCCACATCAATCACAACTCAGCCTCAGTATACTATCCTCAAGGGAATGGACAAGTAGAAGCAACAAACAATATGTTAAAAGCAATTCTGGTGAAAATTGTGAAGTATTCTAAGATAAACTGAAATTTAAAATTATATCCTGTTCTTTGGGCCTATAGGAATAGCATGTGAATACCCATAGGAACAACACCATACACCCTCATATTTTTGTTCGAAGAAGTCTTACCATTGGAAGTCGAACTACCAAGCTTGAGGGTGTCTTTGTAAGAATTGTTAGATAACAAAGAATACCATGGAGTTAGATTGGCAAAATTGGAAATGATATATGAAAGAAGACTAAGGGTCGTACAAATACATGATTCCTACCTTGTGTGAATAAAAAATAGTACAATAAAAAGGTTATTCTAAGGCCTTTTCAAGTTGGAGATCTAGTGCTCTTGACAATTTAATTGATAAAAGGGTCAGAGAAGGACATAAATTTAGACCAAATTGGATAGGTCCCTACATGATTAAGGAAGATGTTAGGAATGATGCTTATCTTTTATGCATAATGGAGGGTGAAGAATTTGGTGAAATGGTTAATGCCTTTCACCTAAAAAAATATTATGTCTAAAAACCCTCAAAATCACCAAAAATCACCAAAAAACCAAAAAATCAAATAACTAAAAAAATCCATAAAAAGCATAAAAATCAAGAAAAACCAAAAATTTACATTCCTCATTCTATTCCACCATGCATTTGTGAGTGACACGTTGTTGTTTGATTTTTTTATTAGTAAGGAGTCTAAGATTTCTTAGGTATAGGTTGACCCTCTGAGCCTTTGAGATTTCTTGTAATCATCTTTACTACCAATCATTCTCCTTTACATTTCCCAATAAATTTAAAATAAAGCCAAGCTCTTAGCTTTATAATGAACCCAATCTTAATGAATCATGATCTCAAGTCTAAGAAAATTCAATACTCAAACCTACAATACCCAATAGAAGCTTGCAAGTAGACCTTCCCCATTCCTCCTTAGTGAAAAGGAAGTCTGACTAGATAGTGAAAGCTCTTGGTGGCACCTAGCACCTTATCTTTCCTAGCCAAAAATGCTAGGGGGATTATAACTCTTCAGGAAGCAATAAAAAATAAGAGTACAAAAAAAGGAGAGATCATAGATGTTTTGTTGTAAAATCCTCCTTTCACTACATACATTCCAAGGGCATATCAACTGAGTTGAATCTCCATTAAGCGAGAGTAATCACCTATCAGATTGGGTTGCCACTTGGGAAGCTGTGGATTCTTGGATGTGTCAAACAATGTCTCTATCTAATACTCAATTGTACTTAGAAACCCTAAATATGCAAATCAATAAGCAAATTATCAAATTACGAAAAATCCTTTCAGACTGAGATAAGGGATAGAGATATTTAACTCACTATTTTTTGAAGTTTGGAAGGTGGAGAAATCGAGGACACGGGGACAAGCGCCCAAGTCCAAGGTACCTATTTCTTTGCAGAATCCTGATCTCCTTCCGACACTGATCTATACTACAAACTTACATTTCTAGGAATTCAACTGCGAAGGACATAGGGACTAGCGCCCTAGTCCAAGAAAAGATCTAGTGTCCTACTTCTTTTCAGATCCTGAATCCTTGATGTCTGTCACTCCTTTCTGCAACTCCACTCCACAAAACTCGATACCTATAACCTAAAATCACAAGGAGTGTGGGAGGGGTTGTGGTGTTTAGAGGCTTGCCTCAGTCAAGCCCCGGAGAGACATTCAAGTCTTCTGAACACCATTGTCAGATGAGAGTGCATATCCCAGCAGGATAGAGGAAAAAATCCAAATGATAAATGATTGAAAACACAATAGATATCACCTTGTAGTGAAGATCTCATGGAAGGAAGATGTTCTTCATGCCATGAGGAGATGGCTATCAAATCTACAAATACAAACACAATAACAACACAAATTACTGCTCTGCAACATAATGAATGCCTTGAATCACTTTCACAAAAGCTTGTTAATCAAAAATGCCATCTAGTTTGCAAATGAAACCTAATCATGCTTATATGCAACTACAAACATTCCCTCTAAGAATTTTGTAATTCAAACTTTAGATGTCGGCATAGGACCCAAATAACAATCACTAAACTAACATTTGAAATTAGGGCAGACCCAAAATAGGGATAGACTAGTGCGCTAGTGCCCAAGTCCACCCTGCCATTTTTGCTCAGTGATCATTAAAGTGCAGCCCCCTAGGTCCTATTTGTCACAAGACCCAACGGTTTTCTCATCAGGAGTCAGAAATAACACACAAGATGCTCTAAATGCAAATTAAGGACCTGAGAGCTAAACCTTAAGAGGGAAAAGCCCCAAAGGGGACATTTTCTGACATAACATTTAGCCCCCACTTTAATGTATGTATAAACGCAAGGCTAATACATGCATTAAAGTACTTTCAACAAACATAGCAGACACGCCAAGCACGGAGAAGACATGCGAAACACATTGAAGACAGTAACAAGCATGCAAAACCCAGAGAAGATAGTTACAGTCATGCAAAACACATAGAAGATAGTATTAAAGACACACAAAACACAGTGAATGCGGTGATTATTTTCTTTTTCTTTTTCTCATGTATGATATGCAAATTCAAGTACAAGGAAAGTAAACACACAACCCAAAATGCAGGAGGGACTCATCGCCACCAGTCTTCAGACTGCACATGGGGCAATAGACACGCAATACAAATCTCAAAGTGTAGGAGGGACTCATCGCCACCAGTCTTTAGACTACACTTGAGAACAAACACGTCATACCAAAAAAGCACGCCATACAAATTCCAAAGCATAGGAGGGACTCATCGCCACCAGTCTTTAGACTATGATTGGGAACAAACACACCATACACACACACATAGAAGACACAGAGAAAACACGACAGACAAGCAATGGAGTGTACCTATTCCTAGGTTCATCACCATCTCAGGCACATTACAGGCACACACTGATGATTAGGCTTCACCACAACAATCGTTGAAGACACACTTAAGGGTTAGGATAGTCTCAGATCTGCTCCTCGCCTGCTCGGAGGACTTTTTGAAAATGACAGGATTGTGCACTCTCCTCAAGAAATACACCATCCCTGCCTCGCATGGATGGCTTAAGATAAAAAGGATATGCATGATATCCCACCTCCGCAGAGGGCTTAAGTGATTGTAATAGATTCAAGATTCACAAACACACATTGCTAGTATCTACAATAGATAGCTTACCTTATATATGCCCCCACATTACGATGGTTGATGTCATGTACCAATATCAAGCACATTAAGGTAGGAAGAAAACACATAAGGGAACATAAGCTCTCACAAAGCCCATGCCCCCTAGAGGTGACATGTACTTTATGATTGCCAAATTTTCCCACAAACACACAATTCCCTACAAGAAAAGGTGTTAGCGTCCATATAATCATGATAAACAATGCATATGATCATTCACATAGAGAACTGAGGAATGCAAGATTCAAGATAGACAAAGTGCACGGAGCAGCAGTATTGTTATGTTTTGTAAGTGCGATAAGACAACATCAAGATCACATGGAGTGATTCTACTAGCCAAGCGTTGGATAGTATATAAAAACCCCATTGTCATGTATGGACTAGGTCCATTTTTTGATTACTCACTAAAGGGACACTAGGTCCGCATCAGTATAATATGTTTTTTGTCATCTGCCCACTAGATAGAACCACTAGAGGAAGGGAAACAATAAATCAAGAGAGGAGAAACAAGTGTCTTAGGGATAGTCACATAGGAGGGTGCCCCCAAGTCACCAACCGCAACACTATGTCTGTAAGACACAACACACAACAATGAAAATAGAGGAGAAGCAATATAGAAGAATGATGATACAAATAGAAGAAGGGTCACAACAGAGGCAGTCTCCCAGTATCCCTGACCTTATGAGAGTATCAAGGGTCATCCTAGGAGACCTAAACAACACATAACACATCATGAGGGAAACACAACATGGAGGTAAAGGGTTAGAAAAACTTACCTGTACGGACAATCTAATTAACCTTTGTCAACAATTAAATCAATGTCATTTTTCCGTGGATGAGGTGAATTCTTAACTTTCTCCTTGTCCACTTCTATTAAACCAATTATTTCATCATAGTTCAGATAATCATCTTCATCATCATAAGTTTCATTAAGAGAGTTTTCATACTCATCATTCTCAATGTGGTGTGTTAAGTCTTCTACTACCCGAGAGTATGCAGTCATGAGAGATGTGTAGTTATCTAAATCATATCGTGGCATAACATTATGATAAACTATATGCATAAAGCCTTGAACAACATTAATACCATCTTGTCCTTCTTTTAGTAACTCTCTTATGTTATGAATAACAGGTATAGCTTGGTCCTCTATTTGTTCATTTTCCATAAATGCTTGAAAATCAGCTAGTTCGTTGTCAAGTTTGTCTATTTGCACATCAAATACATATTTTATCACATCCTCAACATCATGAAGTATGTGTTCTTCTATTGTAGTTGTAGAAGGCATGATGTCTTGCAAAAGTTGTGTCTCTCTTGTTGTTGGGAAGGTATCATTGATTTCATTATCTTGTACTAGTATATCCTCATGGGAAGAATCATTTTTGGAAGAATGATTGGAGGACAAGTTTGTGTCATCATCACATGTAGTAGATATTGAATGCATAGGAGAAGTGCTATCACAATTATCTTTTTTATTGCTACTCATGGAGATGAACTCAGTTAAGCTTTCTAATATCATAGGATGTTCAGTCATGAGGGTTAGAATTGGTCAAAATCAAGATCCTTGATAAATGCATGCAAGGATATCATGGGAAAATGACATGAAGGTGCCATGTTATGTGTTCAAATGAGTTCCAAATCAGAGTTTAAAGATTTTCAAAACTTATGCAAGAACAAATGCAAAAGTATGCATGAAATGACCTAAAATGCTTGATTTTTCAACTATTTTCAATGCGAATCACTAGGAGAAGAGGTGTTGTAAAAAATTTCAAGAGGGACAACAAAGAATATGCCTAATAATAGAAAATATTTTGTTGCAAATAAGAGGAAGTGTGAGATGTGACATGTGTGGTTGGGGTTTTAATGGTTTATGCAAAATCCTCCTTTCACTATAAACATTCCAAGGGCATATCAACCGAGTTGAATCTCCACTAAGTGAGAGCAATCACCTATCAGATTGGGCTGCCACTTGGGAAGCTGTGGATTCTTGGATGTGTCAAACAATATCTCTATCTAATGCTCAATTGTACTTAGAAACCCTAAATATGCAAATCAGTAAGCAAATTATCAAATTGTGACAAATCCTTTCAGATTGAGATAAGGGACAGAGATATTTAACTCACTATTTTTTGAAGTTTGGAAGGCAGAGAAGTCGAGGACATGGGAACTAGCACCCAAGTCCAAGGTACCTGTTTCTTTGTAGAATCCTAATCTCCTTCTGACACTGATCTGCACTACAACTTTTGTTTTTGGGAATTCAACTATGGAGGACACAGGGACTAGTGCCCTAGTCCATGAAAAGCTCCAGTGTCTTGCTTCTTTTTAGATCCTAAATCCTTGATGTCTGTCACTCCTTTCTGCAACTCCACTCCACAAAACTTGACACCTGTAACCTGCAATCACAAGGAGTGTGGGAGGGGGTTGTGGTGTTTAGAGGCTTACCTTAGGGAAGCCTTGGAAAGACATTCAAGTCTTTTGAACACCATTGTCAGATGAGAGTGCGTATCCCAGCAGGATAGAGGCAAAAATCCAAATGATAAATGATTGAAAACACAATAGATATCACCTTGTAGTGAAGATCTCATGGAAGCAAGATGCTCTTCATGCCATGAGGAGATGGCTATCAAATCTATAAATACAAACACAATAACAATGCTCTACTCTACCACACAATGAATGCCTTGAATCACTTTCACATAAGCTTGTCAATCAAAATATCCATCTAGTTTGCAAATGAAACCTAATCATGCTTATATATGCAACTACAAATATTCCCGCTAAGAATTTCATAATTCAAACTTTAGTTGTCGACAGAGGACCCAAATAACAATCACTAAACTGACATTTGAAATTAGGGCAGACCCAAAATAGGGTTGGACTAGGATGTTAGCGCCCAAGTCCACCCTGCCATTTTTGTTCAGCAAACATTAAAGTGCAACCCCCTAGGTCTTATTTGTCACAAGACCCAAGGGTTTTCTCATCGGGAGTCAGAAATAACATGCAAGATGCTCTAAATGCAAATTAAGGACTCGAAAGCTAAACCTTAAGAGGGAAAAGCCCCCAAGGGGACATTTTCTGACATAACATTTAGCCCCCACTTTAATGTATGTATAAACACAAGGCCAATACATGCATTAAAGTGCAGTCAACAAACACAGCAGACACGCCAAGCACGGAGAAGACACACCAAACACATTGAAGATAGTAACAGGCACGCAAAACATAAGAAGACAGTTACAGTCACGCAAAACATGGAGAAAATAGTATTAAAGACACGCAAAACATAGTGAATATAGTGAATGCAGGGATTATTTTATTTTTATTTTTCTCATATATGAAATGCAAATGCAAGTACAAGGAAAGTAAACACACATCCCAAAAGGCAGGAGGGACTCATCACCACCAGTCTTTAGACTACACAGGGCAACAGACACGCAATACAAATCTTAGAGTGCAGGAGGGACTCATCACCACCAGTCTTTAGACTACACTTGAGAACAAACACACCATACAAAACAAGCACGCCATACAAATCCCAAAGCATAGGAGGGACTCATCGCCACCAGTCTTTAGACTATGCTTGGGAACAAACATGCCATACACACACACATAGAAGACATGGCAAAAATACGGCAGACAAGTGATGGAGTGTACCTATTTCTAGGTTCATCACCATCTCAGACACATTACAGGCACACACCGACGACTGGGCTTCACCACAACAATCACCGAAGACACACTTAAGGGTTAAGATAGTCTTAGATCCGCTCCCCACCTGCTTGGAGGACTTTTTGAAAATGACAAGATTGTGCACTCTCCTTGAGAAATACACCATCCCCGCCTCGCATGGAGGGATTAAGATAAAAGGAATATGCGTGATATCCCACCTCCACAAAGAGCTTAAGTGATTGTAATAGATTCAAGATACACAAACACACGTTGCTAGCATCTACAATAGACAACTTACCTTATATATGCCCCCACCTTAAGGTGGTTGATGTTATGTACTGAGATCAAGCATGTTAACGTAGGAAGAAAACACACAAGGGAACATGAGCTCTCGCAAAGCCCATGCACCCCAGAGGTGACATGTACTTTACAATCACCAAATGTTCCCACAAACACACAATTCCCTACAAGAAAAGGTGTTAGCATCCATATAATCATGATAAACAATAATGCATATGATCATTCACATAGAGAACCAAGGAATGCAAGATTCAAGATAGACAAAGTGCACGGAGCAACAATATTGTTATGTTTTGTAAGTGTGATAAGAAAACATCAAGATCACATGAAGTGATTCTACTAGCCAAGCATTGGATAGTATATAACAACTCCATCGTCATGTATGGACTAGGTCTAGTTTTTTATTACTCACTAAAGGGACACTAGGTCCGCACCAATAAAATATGTTTTTCGTCATCCTCCCGCTAGATAGAACCACTAGAGGAAGGGAAACAATAAATCAAGAGAGGAGAAACAAGTGTCTTAGGGACAGTCACGTAGGAGGGTGCCCCCAAGTCACCAACCACAACGCTATGTCTGTAAGACACAACACACAACAATGAAAATAGAGGAGAAGAGATCTAGAAGAATGATGATACAAATAGAAGGGTCACAATAGAGGCAGTCTCCCAGTATCCTTGACCTTACGAGAGTATCAAGGGTCATACTAGGAGGCCTAAACAACATATAACATATCACGAGGGAAACACATCACGGAGGTAAAGGGTTAGAAATACTTACCTGTAGGGACAACCAAGCTAAGGGTTGTCATTGGGCAAATCATCCTCTTCCCAATCTCGGATGCTAGAGGAAAGAGGTGTGTATGGTACCATAGCCCAACTTTTGTTCTTATCTTCTAATTCTTCAATGTTGAGGTTTTCTATGTTTGTTTCAATGTTAGGTTGAATGTTTTCTTGTTGAGCAGCAAGTCGTTAGGCAAAAGCTTGTCTTCACCTCCTCCTTTCTTTTGCTTTCTATTCCTTCTTGTTTTAGCATTTACTTCTTCAAAGGCATCATCATGTTTTTCTATAGGGTTTTGCACATTAGAGGAGGAAGCACTGTGTTCCAATTTCATTGGTCTCGATGGAATGTTTTGTTGTCGGTGAAAACCTCCCGATCCTTGTAAGGATGATGGGAGAGGCACCTCAGCATAGATACCATCTCTCCGTGGATGGGGTGAGTTATGAAACTTTTCTTTATCCACATCTATCACACCAATTATCTCATCATATCCATAATAGTCTTGTGTTAGTTTTCCTTTTGTTCTACGAGGATCCTCAAACACATGTTGTTCATCCCTCATTGTTTGTAAACGATGTCTGGCCACTCTAGCTAGTTGTTTTTCTTTGTATCATCTATAATTTAGGAAGGATTGGTCTCTTTGTGGCTTAACTTTTGTTTCAGGTTGTGGCCAAAAGTAATCATGGGTGAAATTATTGCTCCTATCTAGAGATTGGTATGTGTTACGACAGACAGTATGGATTTGTCCATGCAAAGGGAATTTTAGGCATTTATGAATAGTTGAAGGGACGACATTCATAGCCTTAAGCCATGGGTGTCCTAGTTTTACATGAAAGAGGTCGGATAAGGGAATAACATCAAATAACTAATCCACATCTTTGTCATAAATCGAGACTAACAATTTTACCAATCCAAATGTTTTCATCAAAGATCCATTATGTGTTTTAATTCTCAAATCCGACGGGTCAAGATAGTTTTGTGCCAAATCATGTTTAAGAAGGAACTCTTTTGTAACCACATTTGTCATGCAATTAGGGTCTATGAGTGTTCCATGTACAGGTATTTCCATTATTTTCACTGTAATGTAAAGAGGCCCTTCAGTATCTACCATTTCTTTGTCATGAGGTGTAAATGTTATTTCAAGTTCAGGGGCTCGTCTTTTCAAATGAGGCTTAGGAGGAAGCCTAGCATTATTGTTGTATTTTGAATCCATGTTTATGTTTCCAAATGAATTCTAAATCATATTTCAAAAGGTTTTCAAAACTTATGCAAGAGCAAGATGCAAAAGTATGTATGAAAATGACCTAAAATGCTTGATTTTTCAACTTTTTTTCAATGCAAATCACTAGGAGAAAAGGTGTTGTGAAAATTTTCAAGAGAGAGAGAAAATAATATGCCTAATAAAAGTCCAATGATGCAGAAATAGCTTTCACAACACACTCTTAATGCAAACCTAGAGTGATGACAAGTCAAAACCTAGTGAAAATGTGCTAAAATATGCAATTTTTCAACAATTTCCCATGCAAAGGCCTAGTAAAAGGGGTGTTGTAAGGAAATTGAGGAGGGGAAGCAGATAATAACCCTAGTAACAACTAATTAATGCAGTAAAATCCCTTACAACATGCTTGTAGTGCAAATCTAGAGAGACGATAAGGCCAAATCTAGTGAAAATGCAAGGTTTTCAAACCCTAGACATGATATTTTGCAAGAAGAACACTATGATGCAACACTACTATTATAAATCAGTCCCAATGAGTGTTTGAAAAATGGTAGTAAAATCTGAAACAAGATTTTGACTACAAACCCTAGTTAATGCAAAACTAGGTTTTTATGAAAAATGCACAATTTCAAACATTTTTTGTCAAATTAAGCACAAAAATGCAATGCAAATGAATTCTAAATGATGCATTTCTATAATTTAAATCAAATCTAATGAAAATGATAGAAATTGAATGAAATTAAATGCCAAATAATTCAAGCTATGCTAAAATGCAAGCCTAAAATGCCGATTTTTTCAAATTTTTCAATTTTTTTTGTAATTTTTCAAATGCAATAAGATGAATGAATGTAAATCTATCAAACAACACTCAACAAGGTGCCAAAAATTCCAAAAACACATGTTCACCAAAATGTTTTGTTGTGAAAAAGAGGAAGTGTATGTGAGATGTGTGGTTGGGGTTTTAATGGTTTATGCAAAATCCTCCTTTCACTACAAACATTCCAAGGGCATATCAACCAAGTTGAATCTCCACTAAGTGAGAGAAATCACCTATCAGATTAGACTTCCACTTGGGAAGCTATGGATTCTTGGATGTGTCAAACAATGTCTCTATCTAAAGCTCAATTGTACTTAGAAACCCTAAATATGAAAATCAGTAAGCAAATTATCAAATTACGGAAAATCCTTTCATACTGAGATAAGGGACAGAGATATTTAACTCTCTATTTTTTGAAGCTCAGAAGGCGGAGAAGTTGAGGACACGGGGACTAGCGCCCAAGTCCAAGGTACTTGTTTCTTTGCAGAATCTTGATCTCCTTTCGACATTGATCTACACTGCAACTTTCGTTTCTAGGAATTCAACTGTGGAGGACATGAGGACTAGCACCCTAGTCCAAGAAAGGCTCTAGTGTCTTGCTTCTTTTCAGATCCTGAATCCTTGATGTCTGCCACTCCTTTCTGTAACTCCACTCCATGGAACTTGACACCTATAACCTGCAATCACAAGGAGTGTGGGAGGGGGTTGTGGTGTTTAGAGGCTTGCCTTGGTCAAGCCCCAAAGAGACATTCAAGTCTTCCGAACACCCTTGTCAGATGAGAGTGCGTATCCCAATGGGATAGAGGAAAAAATCCAAATGATAAATGATTGAAAACACAATAGATATCACCTTGTAGTGAAAATCTCATGGAAGGAAGATGCTCTTCATGCCATGAGGAGATGGCTATCAAATCTACAAATACAAACACAATAACAACACAAACTTACTACTCTGCAACACAATGAATGCCTTGAATCACTTTCACAAAAGCTTTTCAATCAAAAGTGCCATCTAGTTTGCAAATGAAACCTAATCATGCTTATATATGCAACTGCAAACATTCCCACTAAGAATTTCATAATTCAAACTTTAGATGTTGGCATAGGACCCAAATAATAGTTACTAAACTGACATTTGAAATTAGGACAGACCCAAAATGGGGCTAGACTAGGGTGCTAGCGCCCAAGTCCACCCTGCCATTTTTGCTCAGTGATTATTAAACTGTAGCCCCTTAGGTCCTATTTGTCACAAGACCCAAGGGTTTTCTCATCGGAAGTCAAAAATAGCATGCAAGATGCCCTAAATGCAAATTAAGGACCCAGGAACTAAACCTTAAGAGGGAAAAGCCTCCAAGGGGACATTTTTTGACATAAAAGTAGAAAAGTAAAAAGTCAAAAAATGAGAGAACTAGGAAAAGATACTATAAAATACAAAAACAAGAAAAAAAGAAAAAAAGAGAAAAAATATTAAAAATAGAAGATTGTTGATGTTCGTACTCTCAGGTGGAGATAAGTCTAAGCTTGAATCTATGAGGGTGGCATCTAACTGGGTAAAGCCAATAATCTAACTATGTTTAGGACCATCTTTTCTTTGGAGCCTTTCCTTTACCTTAGGTCTATCTTGTTGGCCATCTTTGATCTAGGTCTAGAAGGTACTAATAAAATTTGTTTCTTGTCTAAGTTGAAAACATGCCAAAGTGTTTTGTCTACATAAGGATTAGTATTTATCCTTTTGCAAATATGAATTCAAAATTTGTTGCATCTCCCTCCTATCCTCAATTGAGTCCTTATTAAAATCCTATCCCTAGGTTAGTAGGTTTCCTTATGCCAAGTCAACTTGCAATGCCCTGAGTCAAAAATCCCACTTAAGAGCAGTCACAATGTTTGTTCCACTTGCACACATCAAGTCATAAAGAGAATAAAAGCAATAATTCTAGTCATAACTCATGACATAGCATAGAAATACGAGATTATGTTAAATTTATACCCATGTGCATTAAATTTATAGCTCACAGTGGTTTTTTCCCATCTTGGGTTTCTACGTAAATTTGGTGTTATGTGTGTGTGTTCTTTTGCTTCATATGGTTAAAATGTTTACACTGGATTGGATGCATCTAAAGATAAAAGATTTGAATATATATTGATTCACCCCCCCTCTCAGTATATCTGTGTGTTCAACAAAAGGCTAGTTCAGGAATGGTACTGACCTTTTATATAGACTACCATCCCTGAGGGAGCAAATATGTAAGTATATAAAAGATGCACATGCCTACATGGTGACCTAAGGATGAGCTATAGTCCTAATCATGTACATGTAAGCATGAATATATACATACCTCTCAACATTGTTCCTCTTTGTGACATGTCTTTGTTTATTTTGTATCTTGATTGTGCTTTTATAACCTCTAGACTAATCTTCTATGGTCCTGCACACCTTCTAGCTTACTTTTCGACCAATGTTCGATAGATCTTTCCTTTCGCTTCCTAGCCCCAATAACCTCAGCAATCCAATTCACAAGGGAATTTGCATCATTTGATCCCCTTAGAATCATCCAATTAACCTCTCCATCCCATTTGTAACCTTAATTTTCATGTCTCACCTTTTGTTTTTGGGTCACCCCCTATCATTTTAGGATCTCCCTAGGTGACCTTGTAGCTGAAATAGGATCTCTAGGGTTGAATTCTTAGTGAAAGGGGTAACCCTTCCTACAAAGATCTTATGGTTAGTTATAGGGTTCCAAAACCATCCTTAGACCTTCTAGATCATTTTCATCATGGAAACCACTTGTGCAAAATCTCCTCTATAGGTCGCTCCCTATGACTTCATGATCTACCTAGGTGACCTGGCAACTTAAGCAAGATCTCCAAGGGTGACTTGTCTTGGTGAAAGGGGTGACCCGCTTCTCAAAAGGGGTGGCCCTGTCATCTTTTAATATGCATGTTTTCTTCTAGTTTTGGCCCAAATTTTCTCCAAATTGAGCTTTGATTGCATGTGTCTTCTTATCTAATTGATTTCCAACTCCCCTAACTAATTCAACACTCCCAATCAGCCCAATCTCTTCTCCTAGTCAATCTTATTTATCTTGCAATCAGTCAAGTGTTAACTTCATTTCTTCTACTGTGATCTCCTCTGCAACCAATGTCCACTCTCAATCAAAGTCAGATCACTCCCCAATCTATTTTTGTTAACTCTCTAATCACCACCACATTTGGTGTTGATTTTCTACCTATAAATACCCCCTCATCTATGCATTTGGGGAGGCAAATTCATTATTATTTCTCTTGATTTTGCTTTGCTTTACTAGTTGGACTCTCCATAGCATTTTTATACTTGTGCAGGACCCTGTGTGCCTTTTGATTTTGCAATAGCTTCCATAGCTCAATCCATAGAACTTCATTAGCATTCTTATGCTCAATTTATTTTTATCATATCTTCAATAGCTCCAAGCCATGGTGCTTCATTAGAATTCTCATGCTCAATTATTTTAATCAAATCTTCAAAGCTTCCATTTATTTTCATTTTCTCCCATATTTGTTTTTTGTTGCCAAGAGGAGGACCCTGTTGTTGTAGAGGAAGAGAGGGTTTCCACGAGGACTTCTGAGTGATCAAGACAATAATTGACATCTTCTTCATACCAAGTTCTTTAAATTCTTTAAAGTAGTAATTATCTCACATCTTTCTCTTGGAAAAGTAAATCATTGTTTTGCTTTTTATTGATAGGTTATTTATTTTCTTTCATAGATTAGCATTGCAGTTGATTTGGTTAGATTAGCTTTGTTTGCATTCACTAGATTAGATTTACTTTCATAGTCATTCACAATTTCAATTTGTTAAATTAGATTAAAAATTTGACCTATGAAAACTACAAAAAACATAGATTAATTTGAATTTGAAAAACACATATACATTGCATTCATATTTCAATTCTTAGATAATTAGACAACATTTCAAATTCATAAAAAGGAACCAAATATTTTTGCATACATTTAGATTTTATTCATAAATCATAAAAATATTATGAAAACTTAGAGCAAAACGAGAATAAAACCCTTGATCTCATCATGAGGTAAATATAGCTCAAAACAAACATTAAAGAGAAACTCTTAGTTCTCTCATGAGTTAAAATCAACTCAACACACTCAAAAACAACAATGTGAAACACAACACCTCCCCCTATTGCCAAGAATTCAATGTGCCTAGGCATCAGGGAAGATTAGATACAATCCATCCTTGACGAGATTGGGGAGAACTTCCCTCATCCAATTTATCAACAAAACATTCAACAAACAAGAGAAGAACAAGAACGTTAGAAACACATCATAGACCAACAACACTCGATACAACAAATCATTTGAGATGAAGAAAGGAGACAAAATCATCTCCAAATCATCAATGAACAAAACTGCTACGCCCTTAATATTGGTGTACATAGGGTTATGAATAGTCAGCTTGTGGCTATATTAACTCCTAATTAAGTCATGTTATCATTATTATATTATTATTTAGTTAGATAGGTTAGACTAGGTGTTACATAGGGGTGTGTCTATTCATCCTAAGCATAATTAGGTATATATAGGAGGATATGAGTCTTATTTCATCATATTGTGAAGTGTATTCTCCTTGGAGATATCTGGAGGTTGCCCCCTTGAAGTGGCCTATTATTCTTAGTTATTATCAAATTTTTTCAATATTTCATATCATCTTCTTCCATTGTGCAAGTTATTTCATTACAAGTGGTATCAGAGCGTGATCTTGGCACCGTAGAGGCAAGGTTTTTTCTCAATATTGGAGGTGATTTTGGGAAGAGAATAACTTTCAGATTTTAGCAAATTTTTTTAATATTTTTAAAGGGTTTTTGAATACCATATTAAATAATATACAGCCCAGATTTCAGAGGAATTGGAGTAGATTTGAGTGAATTATTGTAGAATTATGATTTCTACACAATTTATTTAAGATCTACATATCTCTCACATCCTACCGAATTGGAGAATAATATTTATTAGGTTTTTGAAGACATAATAGAGGAGCCTACAAGACAAAAATTGGAGAAATTGAAGCAAAAATAAGTGAGTTATTGCAAAATTAGGGTTTCCAACAAATTCACTCTCAAGGTTGCAAATCTACTAATTTTTTGGAGTTTTTTCTGGGTAAGTGGTATCTTGGCCCTATTAAGTTACAAAAAAAAATTCAGAGAATTTACATTTCATTTGTGTGATTTATTTTTAAAAATATTGGTTTCCATCATGACAGGGCCTGCAACAAGAGGCAAAAAGAATGTTGTCACACTGAGGAAATCCTCTGATAAGGATGGGGAAAAAATAGAGGATAGTAATCCCAATGAGGAAATAATCAAGGTCAAAGAAGAGGTTTCCTCAATTAAGAGGGATATGTGTGACCTAAGAGGAGATATATCAGATATACGAAGCATGTTAAGCGCCTATATGAATGAACCAAGAAAGGAGTTCTCAAGCAACCAAGGTGAAACCTTCAAGTCGGCTAATACTGACACAAATTTTAATACTCCTATGGGATCTAGGAATTTGTTTCCAAAGGTGGATATGCACAAGTTCGATGGCAAGGATCCTCTAACATGGATAAACCAAATGGAGAATTTTTTTGAAGTACATCAAATCCCATATGGACAAATGGTCACAATGACTTCTCTATATCTAGAACCAGATCAATTCATTTGGTATCGTTGGATTTGTACTCATCAGAGGAAAAAGGGTCTCACTGTCTCATGGTCAATTTTACAGAGGAACTCCAATCACAATATAGCAATAGTGTGACAGATAACTTCTTTAGCCAACTAGCTAAACTTCAACAAACAGGATCAGTTAAGGATTATATTCAACAATGCCAAAATCTTTCCTTAAGAGTGGATACAATTACAGAGGAGAACTTGAATGATTTATTCTTGGGTGGTCTCAAGGATCACATTCAACATGAGCTACGCATGTTTTGTCCAAATTCTATCTCTGAAGCAATGATTATGGCGAGAAAAGTGGAGGAAAACATTTTGGCTAATAGAAGGGAAGAATTGCCTAGTAACAAAGTTGACAAGGCTCTTGCATCATCATTTACTCATCCTATTAGGTTGACACCTCAACAATTGGAGGACAAAAAAGGCCAAAGGGTTATGTTTCAACTGTGATGGAAAATATCATAAAGGACATAAATGTGATGAGAAGAAGTTGTTCTATATTGAGGCTACCTATGATGAAGATAAGGATGAAGAAGATCCAGTGGTGGTGGTAGAGGACTCTAAAGATGTCCAACCAACTATCTCTTGTCATGCACTATTAGGTATTAATAACCCACAAACACTTAAGGTAAGGGGTTTCCTTAAAAAATAAATAGTGACAGTATTGATTGACTTGGGGAGTACACATAACTTCATCAACAAGCAACTAGCAGCAAAGTTAAATTGTTTTGTCTACCCTACCCCTGAATTCTAGGTTATGATTGCAAATGGTGGTACAGTCAATTGTTCAAGGAAATACCATAGTATTAAACTCACCATGGGAGACTACATGATAGATAGCCCTATGTTTGCTATACCCATGGTTGGAGCAAACAATGTTTTGGGAGTTCAATGGCTTACTACCTTGGGCACAATTGAGATGAATTTCTAGGAACTATTCATGCGCTTCTACTCTGGGGATAAAAAATATGAGCTACGGGGTTTACATGCAAAGAGTCCACAATCGGTAAGTGCACACCAAATGTCACTAAAAAAATATGTGGATAAAGGTGTGGCTCAATTATTGTCAATGGAAGTACAAAAGCCAAAGATTCCTGCTTCACCTTTCAAGAAAGTAGTTACAGTTTCATATCACAAGAGGGAACCTGATTTGTATGGGCCTCATAAAGGTTCAACAAGGACTGACAACATCGACTTCAAATTGAGGTTACCTAAATCAAAAATCATACAACCTTTCTATGATATCTCTGTCTTGGAGAATGCTAGTAGACTCAAAAGTCCATCCACGACAATGTTACTGGAGCTTGATGAAGAAGGAAGAATCATATTGGAACCAGAGTGCATTCTTCAAACACGCACGAAGAAGCTGAGGAATAGAACCCTCACTGACTATCTCATCCAATGGAAGAATTTAATAGTTGAAGAGGCCACATGGGACGATGAGGAGTTCATTCAGAAGAATCCACACTTGATTATCATTGAGGACAATGCTTCTTTGAAGAGGGAGGGCATGATACGCCCTTAATATTGGTGTACATAGAATTATGAATAGTCGGCTTGTGGCTATCTCAACTCCTAATTAAGTCATGTTATCATTATTATATTATTATTTAGTTAGATAGGTCAGACTAGGTGTTATATAGGGGTGTGTCTATTCATCCTAAGCATAATTAGGTATATATAGGAGGATATGAGTCTTATTTCATCATATTGTGAAGTGTGTTCTCATTGGAGATATTTGGAGGTTGCCCCCTCGAAGTGGCCTGTTATTCTCAGTTATTATCAAGTATTTGCAGAATATTTCATATCATCTTCTTCCATTGTGCAAGTTATTTCATTAGCAACACATCATAGACCAACAACACTTGATACAACAAATCATTCGAGATGAAGAAAGGAGACAAAATCATCTCCAAATCATCAATGAACAAAACAACCTTTGTGCTAGGCTCAAGAGGCTCAGAACTAATGACCCTTCGAGTCATACAATTATCACTACAACAACTGCAATCAAATGTCTCCTTAGAAATAATTGTCAACACACACAACACACAACCTAACCGCCATCCATGACATTTTTTAACCTCAAGAAAGAGAGTAGAACAACCCCTCGGCCTTACCTCTACTTGACTAGCTCATGCCATGTGAGTGTGAGTGTGACTATGAGGCCACTCTTAGCAAGGAAGATAGTTCATGTGTCATGTTGGAATGTGAGTCACCCACAAATTATTTGGGTCACATTCTAAATGATATAGTCACAAGATTAAATATGATGAGGGGGTTTCAAACTAAGATACCTAATATTTGAGGTAAAATTTGCAAAAAAAATACCTCATCCATAGAGAAGTTCTCCAAACCAACTATCTAACACCTATAAAAACTCAAAATTTTGATATTGTGGTGAAAAGTTATGTGAGTTTGAAAAAATAGCTATGTTGTAGGCATGAGAGGGGGGATCTAAGTTAGAATGTCAAGTTTGGTGGTCAAGGCTAGAAACTAGAGATGGTGATTAAGCCTAGTAGTTAAGCAATGATTAATGTTGATAGTTTAGGTGGAAATTTATGTCAGTGGTCTTAGTTAACAGTTACGTTGGTAGTTTGAAGGTTTTGGTTCATCTATTTATAAGCCACTGACAGGATAAGCTTCTTGGCCAATCGAAAAGGCCACTAATGGGGTCAACAACATCTACACCTTGCCTGTACAATAGGATACTGATCCCTTAAATATATATATTTTGATTTGTTTTAAAAAATTTATTTTATAAATATTTTTTTATAATTTTTTTGAATGAATATTTTTTTTTAAAAAAAAATTTTAAAAAAAATTAAAAGAAAACATTTTTTACTTGCGCAACAATCCATACAGCCTTAAATTGCATGTCGAGGGCTAATTTTTTTGCCTCAGTTTGACCTGCACCAAATTTGATGAATTGACAGTCATGTTTTAATGCCTTCTGGACGTAATAGCAAGGTTCATTTTGCGCTAAAGTGCCCTATAATATAGGTGACTTGCAATTTTTTTAACCAAACCCTACAAGCAAACCTGCTAAATCAAGCTAAACAAACTTGCAAAACTAAGATTAGAGAAGGGTCAAGGTCCCACCAAGTGTGCTAAATGTATTCACCAAGTAATTTAAAACAATAAAATGAAATTACAAGAATAAAATGAAACTCAATTTTAAATTACTAGCAAACCTGTGATTAAGCTTGAAGTGGATTCACTCATGTTTGAAGTTGGGTTGTGGGTGCTTAATGAATGTGTAATCTTTTCCATAGCATAATGACGATTTGATGATTTCATAGATGAAAGAATTATCATTAATTTTGTTGCTACTAACTAGACCTCAAAGGTGCTCAAAGATATGGATTTATAGACTCGGAGAATGAAAATAAAAGGTCAAGATTAATTTCATTAATCTCGAGGACTAGAGATTTGATTTAGAGTTAACTCTAGTTTGATTGACTAGTTAACTCAATTGATTAATTAGTTATCTAGCTTGATTGATTAGTTGACTAAATTGACTAACCGGTCAACTAAATTAAACAATTAAATAATTTTGATTGAGAGTCAACTAAATTGATTAATTAGTTAACTAATTTTGATTGAGAGTCAATAAATTGATTATTTAATTAACTAATTTTGATTGAGAGTCAACTAAATTGATTAATTAGTTAACCAATTTCAATCGAGAGTCAACTAAATTAATTATTTAGTTAACTAATTTTGATTGATGAGTCAACTAAATTGTTTAGTTAGTTAACTAATTTGATTGACCAGTCAACTAAATTGATTAATTAGTTAACTGATTTTGATTGATGAGTGAAAAATGGAATTGGATAATGCATAATTATTTATTTATTCTAAATGTGCATGGATAAATTAGGAAACTAATTAATTAATTAGATATGGGATGATATTAGGGGGAAAAAAATAATATTAATTAAGATAATATAATTAATTAATTGAAAGAAAAATTAGCATGATGAAATTGACAAATTGATTGGGTAATTAATTGACGAGAGGATAATACAACATGAGAATGACTTGACAATAAATTAGTTGATGACATGAGACTAGGATGATGTTGAAATTGGTTAGCGACATGAAAATAGGATGACAACATTAGAATGGTGAAATCTAGGTGTCTACGACAGGTTAATGCATATAATTTATCAAATTTGATGACATTCTAATTATTCAATGATTATTTATATTAGTGGCTAAGACTGATGTGAATAGTCACCTTTAAAATTTGAAGTTAGAGAACCTAAATTATATATGCATGCAATTGATGGGTCCTTTAAATATGGTTCATTGCATTCCTTCTATTACTCTTCTCAAGTGCGTGTGTGTGAGATTGTGCTCTTAGGAAACATCACTATGCAAAGTTTGAGAAGAGCAAGGCATATCATGTGAATGGACATATAAAGTTGGTTCATTTTGAATCATACTAAATGAAGCATCTAACTAGTGTATGTCTCATATATATCTTGACACTCCTTAATGATTTATCTTAGAGGAATTGGGTTTACCTTATGCATAACAAATTATTTACTTTAGATAAGTTTGTCAAGTGGAAGACACTAGTCAAGAAATAGTCTAGGCATCTTGTTAAATGTTTGAGGTTTTGACCAAATGGGGGAGTATTTGAATAATGAATTAGAGGAATTTTATTATTATAGGGTATTATGTGGTAATGTCATTGTTGATGTTTAGCCAGAATCTCTGCAATGTTTACCAACATCAACGAGCCACAAAAGTCAAGAAACCACATGCTTAGCCTGTGATAGAAAATAAACAATGCAATGCAAAAGAGAATACACAAAAAATGAATACGCCAAACTTGGTTATGAATATTATGAACAAAGTTGTACATATAGGTGAAGTGATTGAGTCACTTTAGAAGTTGGATTCAACACTCAAATAGTGGTGGCGAGTTTGTTCCACCAAATTGAAAGAAAGTGGCACCACATACCTTGGGCGAGTTTGACACCTAAGATGGCTTAACACCATGTGTAGTTTTACATGCATAAGTACTTATTAAATAATATGTAATAACATTAATCTTGTACACTAACACTCCCCCTTAAGCATAGCTTAGGTGGGCACAAATAAGGATGGGTCTTGACAATAAAGATTTTTAGATCAAGGCACCCCTATGAAAGAAAAAGCTAAGTGTACATTTTGCAAGAAAACTGGACATAGTGAGCAGAAATTTTTGAAGAAAAAGATTAATCATATCACAAATATTCTTGAGAAGCATAATATAAGGGATCCTGAATCTAACCAAGAGTCCTCATCAACACTAGAAACATTTAAGGGCCATGCTCTTGTTGCACATCTGCAGTCTCTGAGTCTGGAACATGGATTCTTGATTTTGAAGACTGACATCACTTTTATCATAACTTGTTGCTACATCAAAGATTCAAGTTGCTTCACAGAAGGCTTCCAGAGATTCTTCACAGTAAGACTATCACCTTCAGGTGTTTTGTATAGTGTCTAGAACACTTTCTTATTTCTTCTCTCTTTTGGAGGAAAGTTTTTCCCATTGGGTTTTCTTTCTTTCTTTGCTTTATCAGAGATTATTTTTTACATGGGTATCTCATTAGGCCTAGTTGTCAGGACCCATCCTTATTTGTTCCCACCTAAGCTATGCTTAAGGAGGGTGTTAGTGTAGAATATATTATTGTTATTACTTATTATTTACCACCACTTATGGAAGTGATGGAATGCTAAAATTGGTAAATTACATTGTTTTTAACACCAACACATCTATTCTTTGTCTTCTCCAAGATGCTTTGAATCATTCCCAGTCCATATTTGACCTATGTACATGCTTCTTAATCTCTAAAACTAATGAAAACCCATCTTCATGTGAAGGCATATCCTAAAACACTTCTCTCTAACTAATGTTGTGAATAACTAATCACTTGATTATGAATTTGACCCACTTATAGGGATCCACTTAAAACATATCATCTTTCAAAGATCTACTTAAACAAAACAATAATGTCCACTACAAGACTCAAACTTGATATTTATCATCAAATCACCAATAAACATACCATTACACCACACACCCATACACAAAATACTAATTATAATTGTTATTATAATTATAATATATTAATTATATAATTATTAATTTATATATATTATTTTTATTTCATAACAATTAATTATTCTATTATATTAAATACTTATAATTAAATTATCAAAAGGATGAATATATCCTTATTATAAATTTTCTAAGTCCATCTAAATTAGAAGGATCAGTTACAGTAGAAGAACTAGCACAGATCGATGAGTAGGAGCAGCCACAAAGCGAACAACTTTTGTGTTTAAAGCTCCAAAGGATTCCATTATTTTTCATATGGAGAGTGAGAAAACTCAGATTTCTTCGCATTGGCGCAAAGCTCCAAAGGCTCAGTTAGAAGAGCAACAGGATGTATGAAATGGATTTCCACTTCAAACTTCTAAGAAATGGATTGCTGCTTTGAACTTTGGTTTGAAAGGAAAAATCAAACACAGTCATATCCAGGGTGAATGCGATCCCCTTGGAGAATCGTTCGAAGTAGCCAGCTGGTTAGAATAACTCTCCCAAATCTGGATTTGATCAAATATCGATAGATCTAAAGGATTTGGATTTCAAACCCAAAACCCTAGATTTAAAGGAGAAAGGCCTTAACAAAAATATTGTGAGCTTTTTGCCAGCGATTTCATCTGTAGAAAAATGGATTAGAAATCATTGGGGCAAAGGATTCTCAATTTGGGCCCTATCTAAAGGAAATTTAGTTGTAATTTGCTTGGATAAGGAGTCCAAATCCAAAATTTTGAAAGGATGTCCCTAGATCTGGGATGGCACCAGCACTTTCCTGTAGAATTGGAGGCTAAATTTTGATCCAACAAAGAGATCTATGGGTGACATTCCATTGTGATTCCACCTCTACAATTTTCTTGTATACCCTCAGCTTTCAAGGAGATTGGAGATATTTTTTGGATCTTATATTTGTGTGGATGAAAACATAGAAGGAGGTCGGTTGGGCACATATGCAAGAATCTGTGCTAGTGTGGATCTATCAAAAACTCCACCTGATTCAACTATCTTTTTCAGAAGAGGGATCCTAGCAGCAAAAGATAGAATTAGGAGGTCATGTTCCAATTTGCACAGTGTGTTAAAGAATAGGCCATCACTCTTTCTTTTGCAAATCTAATAATCAAATCAATAGAAGAGGTACCAAATGGGGAAGATGTAAATGAAAAGGAAAATGAGATTGAGGAAGATAAGCCTTCTTCCCTGCTTTGGAGGAGGAATCACATCCCTTTAAGAAGGTGAATTCCCCAAACAATTTATGATGGTTACCCCTCCCAAGGGAGTGAGGAGATCTCTATCAAAAGAATTAGAGCTCTCACTAGAAAATATGAAAGAATCATGGCTTAATAAAAGAACAAAACTCAACCTATGCTGGCCTCCCAAATTGTTGAGAATCAAATAGATTTAGATCCCTTGGGAGATTCACTTGGAATAAATTTAGAAGGGGAAAAGGGGAAAGTTAAGATGAAACAAATATACTAGCCATAGAAATCCTCACCATCTCTCAACCTAAGTGTGCCAAATCCAAACTCATTGTGGCTCAAAACAAAAGAGGGGAAGGAAGTCAAATCTTAAAAAAGCCCAAGAAGAAGCCATCTTGAGGAGAGAAACTTGAGATTTTAAAAAAAATTAGATGAAATCTAGAAGGGTGGAACTCCCCTCCAAAGAAACATATCCTCTTATCTTGGCATGTTAAGGGTCTCAATGCCCCTAACAAAAGATGCTTCAACAAACATCAACTTTAAGCTCAAAAAGTAGATATTATTTTGCTACAAGAGACTAAGCTAATAAAAGATGAGGAGGGCAAAATGATACATCTCTTTGGAAAAGCTAGAAAGGAGAATATTTTTTATGATAATGGATCTTCAGGTAGTTTGGGGGTTTTGTGGTCTCCTTTTACTGTGAAAGATTCTTTGGTCACAACATGCAATAATTGGCAATGTTGCAAAGTGAAAAGTTTAGTGGAAGGCCTTTCTTTCCTCTGTTCAATTTATATGGTACAATTGGTTTGGTGCTCAAGAGAAGATTATGGGATGATCTTTTTCCCTTGATTGATAATTTGAGGAATGATCTTGTGATCATTGGAGGGGATTTCAATGTAATAATGAATTCCTTTGATAAAAGAGGCATGGTTTCTAGACCTTCCCAACCTCAATTAGACTTTACCTCCTTTGTAGAAAATTTGAATTTGATTGATTTGACTCCCCAAAATGGTAGATTAACTTGAACAAATCATAGGGCCAATTTTAGTTACATTTGTAGAAAGATTGGATTGATTTTTTCTCTCTAATACATGGCTTGGCACGAGTTTCTATTAGGAAAGAAAATCCTCCCATTTGATAGTTCAAATCACTTCTCTATATCTCTTAGTATTTTTGGAGATTCCCCTCCTTTTAGATGTCCTTTCAAATTCATAATAGTGTCATTAAGGGACCAAAATTTAGAGGATAATTTCAAAAAATGGCAAGAGGACACTCCAAAATATTAAGGTTAAAAAATGTTCTCTCTCGCTTAGAAACGTAAACATATCAAAAATGTTCTAGGGATTGGAATCACTTGCATTTCAAAAATATTCTTCTTAGAAAAGGAAAGAGTAGAATTATAGCTTCAAATACTAGAGGAGCTAGTTCAATCTATTGGTATGGATCAAGAGACCTTCCTTAAAGAGAAAATTGTGTAGGACAAATTAAATTAAATTTCTAAGAGGGGGAAGATCTTTTGGTGCTAGAAATCATGGGAGGTATGGCTAAAATATGGTGACAAAAATACCAAATTCTTCCACAATTCCACAAAAGCTTGGAGAATGATCAACAAAATTTCTTCAGTCCATACCAAGGAGAGTAGATTATTAGAAAATTTTATGAAATTAAGTAGGAAGCTGAAATTAAATAGGAAGCTATAAGTTTTTTTGACAGTTCATTGTTCCCTTTAGAGGCCTTCCTTTTGGTTGCTCAAAATTCCCTAAACTAGAAAGGATCCTACCTTTAATCTCTAATGATCAAAATGATGCTCTCTTGTCTCCCTTTTTGAAAGATAAGGTCAATTTTTCCACTTTTCAAATACAAGACAACAAAGCCACGAGTACGGATGGATTCCTAGCAACCTTATTTCAACATTAATGCACATTGTGGGAAAGCATATTTGGGAAGTTGTTGAAGCATCTAGAAAATCTACAAAGATTTTAAAGGATTTAAACACTACCTTTTGGCTCTCATTCCTAAATCAACTTCTCCTAGTACTTTTTTAATTTTAGGCCCATCTCCCTCTACAATATGACATAAAATTATTTCAAAAGATATGGTTATTCACCTTATTCTTATTCTTACGCACATTATTTCTCAAGAAAAGGGAGGTTTTGTCCCTAATAGAGCCATTATAGAAGGCATCATCATTTCTTAGAAAGTAATTCATTTAGTAATGCACAATAAGTCCAAAAGAATGTTAATTAAATTGGACACAATCAAAGCCTATGTTAGGGAGGATTGGAGACTTTTAATCTTAATTTTAGAAAAAAAGGTTTTTGCTTTTATTAGAGAGAATGGGTTTTTAGTAGTATCTCAGAGCCCTAATATTCCATTATCCTCTATGGAAGTTTAATAGGGTTTTTTGAAGCTTCACATGGTCTTAGATAGGTGGGTCCCCTCTCTACCTTTATATTCATAATATTGGCAAAACATTATGACAATCATTTAATTTCACTCAAACAAGTGGCAGAATCAAAGGAATCAAAACTACTAAGGAGATTGAGGCCCTCGTGCATTAGTAATTCACAAAATATATAATTTTATTCAAGGAGGTGTTTATGTTAGAAGCTACATAAATAAAAAAAAATCCTTGAGCAATACATCTTGGCTTCAAGTTAGAGTATAAATCATAAAAATTGTAAAAAAAAAGTAATAATACTTCTCCTATGATGCAGGGAAGGATAACATAGTTTCTTGGTTTTAATTTGGGTTCTTTTCCTAGAAAATATTGAGTTCCTTTGTTTGTAGGGGCTAGAATAGATCTTCTTTGGAAAAAATTGGTTGAGAATTTTGATCAAAGACTCAGTTCATGGAAAGGAAAGTGGTTATTACTTGCTAGAATAGTCTAGTTAATCAAAAGAATTTTCCTAGCTCTACCCATCTATTTAATGTCAACTCTTAAGACTCTAGTAAGCATTTCTAGAAAACTAGAAAACATCATGAGAAAATTCTTATGGAAAATATTTGGAGAATAGAATAATTTTCCTTTGACCACCTGGGAGAAGGTGTTCTCTCCAAGAGGGGTTGGGGTGATGGTCTTAGAGTTTGGAAACTTAGAATTTAGTTTTAGGAGGTAAAATATTTTGTTAAATACTCTCATATATAGAGGCAAAATGGAGTCAACTTCTACAAAATAAATACTTTGATTCAAATGATCTTTCATGCATTCTCATAGTGACAAATCCTCTAAGGGGATCTCATATTTGGAATTTCATATTGTCTTGTTTCCCTCAAATAATAAATCAATTATCTTGGGAAATTAGAGATGGGGAGTTAGTAGATTTTTGGGAGGACTCTTGGAATGGTTTTCCAACTTTGGTTGTTTTGCTTCCCTTCAAGAAGCATCTTTTTAAAAGGGAATGGGGAAGCAAAGTCTATAAATATTGGTCATACAAACAAAGTATGGGACTTACCAATGTAGAATGGAAGGAATTCTCTAGACTTTAGATTTTGGAAGAATAGATATAATAATTTTCTAATAATTTAAAGGTTTAGAGAATTAATTAAAATTCTGAATGGGGCATGGTCCATTGGATTGGCTCCAAAAGTGGATCATACTCTACTAAGTTGGAATAAACCCTAGGTTGGGTTAAACCTAGTTTTCTTTTGTCGATTATTTTGACGGCAAGTTTCACCAATCTAAGTTGGATTGGCTCCAAAAGTGGATACATTCATACATTAAGTAAAAAGATAAACAATACAATGTTTGTATTTTCTTCTTTTCCTTTCTTCTATCATATACACTCAAATGCAAAAGAACTATTATTTACACATTTAGGAACTTAGACAAGGGAGAGGTGAACAATTATGAAAACACATAACTCTTTGACATTACAAGGGACATTTACAACCACATTAATAACCTTCACTTCCTTTCTCATAGGAATTCACAAAGACTTTCCAAGGTGTTCAAAACATCACAAAACCATTTTACATATTAGATTTCCTCTTGACAAAAATCTCAACTCCACAATAGGAGACTTTTCTCCTTTCTTCACTACTTGACAAAACTTGCAAAACAAGAAAACTCCAACCAAAACCAATGGAAGTGCTCACTTCCCAACCTTTGGCTTTCTTACAAACCACCCCCGAGCTAGGAGGCCATCTATGAAACCCAAGGAGCACATCACAACTAATGCACCATTTATTTCTAACAAAAATAACAACACATAACCCCAACCAAGGCTTACACAACACTAAGGATACCAAAAGGAATCCAACATAGGGGAAGTAGAGTAGAAAGCTCTACCTTGGGTAAAAATGGAACCAATGCACCAAAAATCAAATATATACATTGTCATAATTTTTTCAACTCTCACAAAACTTCCCATGCACCATTTCCACCACCAAATCCACACCTCCCAAAACACTAAATCGCACTCATGCCAATCACAATTGAGAATATGGCACTCATGTCAAACCTCTCTCTCAAAAGAGTAATTTTTTTCCCAAGGAGGGTCACACCTCCCTCAACCCCTCATATGGGTTTCTCTCAACCATTTGGGGATCCAACCCAAGACACAACACACCCAAACCCAATACCAAAATCAACAAATCCAACACAAAAGGAGAAAAGGGAAGAAGAGACAAAAAAAAGACATGAACTCATATCTCATTTACATTCTCATACATACACATAAATTAATCTACAAGGAAAAAGGAGCCTACCTCACAAAAGCTATCCCAAATGATGAAGAAAATCTTAGTGAAGTCCCTCCAAGAGCTCCTCTAGCTTTCTCTCCCACCTCCAAAATCTCCCTTTCTCTCAAACTCTCAAGAAAAATGAAAATGAAAATGTAAAGTCTCTTCTCAAGTTGCATGGAGGGTATATGTAATTGATGACATGTAGCACCTCCTCTCCAAATGAGGATGTGACACATGGAATCCATCTCATCCCTCTCATCCAATCCTCAAACCCCAAGGAGTGATTTGACTCCTCATGGTTCTCACACATGTGTGAGACTTAGGGGAGAGGAATGTACTTGTACATTTTTCTCCAAATATCTTCCTAGGATGTGCTCCCACATGTGTGAAGCCTTGGGATGAGGGGGTAGTTGGTCAAACCCTCATCCCAAAACCTAGGAGGATGGGAGGAGATGGTGACAAGTCCACCATCTCTCTTCCCAAAACCTACCCACGCCACTTTATTCCCAAGGAACTTGGGAGTGGTCAAAATCACCCAAAATTAAAAAATTCAAAGCCCAAACGACCCCCAACCCCAAGGTACATGACCTAGGGACTTAAAATCAGTAAAATATACATGAAAAAGACTTCTCAAGCCCCTCAAAAGTGACCCCAAATTTTAAATTTCCAATAAGACACACAAGAAAATAACTCATCACCCATGCCAACTCACATTTACACAATTTTAAAACCAAATTAATCATTGTAAATAAATCGCATTACACATTATACATTTACAAAAGACTATAGTCCCATATAGACTAAGGTTAGGCATCACAGGGAATTCACATGGGTTTCTAGTTGACCTCTGAATTTCCATTGGTCATGGAAGGTACCTACACATCTCAATTGTACATGTCAATATGTCCAATAACCATATATAGCCGAAGCAACTTGAATTCAATTCCAATCATGATCACATTCAATACAAACATCTATACTCGAAACAATAATCAAAATCCATATAGATATCAAATACATATGAATACAATTTCAATCTTCATTCCACAATATCTCCTAATGTCATCACATATGCATCACACTAATCTATTAAACACATATATTCAATTTCAATTCACATCAACTTGTTTAATAGCATAATCCATAACACATAATTAAACAACATATATGATCAATTAAAAAAAATACCTCCATCACATAAAATCAAACTATGATAAAGCTATCTCATAGTTAGGTCACCGTCACCATGTGCAAGTAATTAACTAATCTAATCAAAGTAATAATGTCTACTATAGTCTATCCAAATATCATAAATCTAAAATCAACAATCTAATGTCCAAGTATCCAAATAATAATAACTCCAATATCTAGGTATAACAACCATAACATATCCAATAGTGCAACTAAATATGCCACATATATATGGGCCTCACAGCTAGCACATGACTCATCTTAGCTACTTTTCATATTCTTTGTGAATCACCTAGGAATAGAGTATGTTAGTACATGTGATTCATGAAGGTATTATATACAAAGCATGCTAGACCTTGAACCATATCTTGCATGTTCCTGACAATAGAGCACATTGGGATTATGACTTTAAATTTTCTAGAAACAAAGTAGGCTAGAAAATTCTTTTTTTTTTCTTCTTCATATCTTCATGTGTGTTTCCTATTTTCTTTTCATGTGTGTGGTTTAAATTTCTTTTATATGTGTTGTACATGCATTAGATTATATGTGATTTATTGACACATTTATTTTCTAGCTTATGTTCTTCTAACACATTTGTTTTGCAAGTTTATGTTTTATAACATTGTTGTGTTGTAGGTTTTGTTGTTTAACATATTTGTTTCACAAATTTTTAGCTTGGGCATGGATTCCTCATCTGAAGACTATTGCACATCCTTTTATGTATCCTCCAAATATTGTTATTTTATGGATTTTCATTTATATACTTTAACATAGTTTTATCACCTAATGGCACAAGCCCACTAAAGTGGGGGTAAAATGTAAGGTCAAAAATTGAATACCCTACAATTTTGAAATTACAAGTTGACTTCATTTTAGCATCCATTCCTTGTATCATATTTTTGGGACTCATTTATCCTAGTCTTGGCCTTTACCCCATCCTTGGTGCTAGTCTGGTTATGTTTTTTGTGTGTCTAAGTCTTTTCTACATGTTTATACATGTTTCATGAGTCCTTGTGATGTCATGTTTCCATTTTGAAAATTGTTTGGCCATGTTTTACTTGGAAACCAACACTAGTGCATTTCCATCCTCTGGTAGTACAATTGTACAGTGGTCATTTTCTACAAAATTAGTAATCATCCAACTCCCAAAATTGCATGCATAACCATCACTCAAGCCATTTGGAAGAATCTAATATTCATCTTGGTCTTTTAACTCCCATCCCTCCAATATCTAATTCAATTCATGCATGCAAAATTTGAAGAGAAAACTTATAGCATCCTTTTGGCTTCCTTGGAAAAATCTTTTGAAAATTCTAAATCTTGGAAATAGAGTTCTACACCAGTACATTAGCTCCTTTTGGTTCTTGAGATCATTGGTATTGTGAGTTACATATCTTCCTTCCTCCATTTTCATAACAACTTATTTTCTTGTAGTTGGAAGTCCTTCTACTTCAAAGGTTAGTCTCAAAATAGCCACAAAAGTAGTATATTTCACTTGCAAGTGAGGCAACTTCTTCAAAGCCTCATGGAGAAAGATAACATTTGTGTTTGCATTTTTCTTTGAGAATCTTCTCATGGTTTTCATTCTGACACATTCATTCTAAAAGGGGTTCTAACATTCTGCAACTTCTTTTGATTCCACAATGGCATTCTGCTTTGTCTTGGTTCCCATTCTCTCTATTTCTTCTTGAGAAATATTGATAGATACTCATTTTTTTGTTACTTTTGATATTATTTCTTGTTGGAACCTTGAGGAACTTCATTTTCCATTTCCATTCCATATGCACATAAGGGTGCTAAATCTTTGTAGACATTAGGTTTTAACACTTATAGATCATTTCATTTTTGTTGTTCTTACTTTCTAAAAGAACTTGGGAGTAGGAACACACACAAATTTCATTTCCTTGCTCCATTTTACTACCTATGGAGGTTGGAAGAATAAAATAGGGGACTTGACCACCTTAACAAGCTTCGAAGTAGTCACAACCTTATTTTATATTTGAGACAAGTATTTTGTAGCTTCACAATCACATGAAGATATTTTTATTTTATACAATAATTATTTTTTTGTCATTATGTTAGGAAAACAACATGGAATCCAGATGATAGCACAACTCCTAGATGATAGTGCGAGCATGCTAGAGTCTACATGAAACTACCTCCAAATTCACTATCTAAGTTATATACGATTCCAAATTTACTTCTCTATCATTTATTTTTGTTTTCTACTTTTCTTTTTCTACCTTTTCCAATTTTACATTTTCCATCTCAATATCTTAGCTTAAATAAACATAGTTTAATTAGGTTGAAATATATTTTAAGTAGGATTGAATGCATTGTTGTATTCTAACACAAAATAGTAGTGTAGTCTAATCGTTAGTCTTATCTAGTGTGATTAGATTAATTGAAACCTTAAACACAAATCAAAACCCAAATTTTTAATTTTACACAAGGTATAATGGACAACCTACTTATTAGCACACTAATAATCGTTATGCCATGAAACTGTACCAGGAAAAACAACTCCTTTAGTCAAGGTTCAAGGGCAACAATCAAAACCTAAGATATAACATGTTATGCATAGGACAAAATACAAAAGTAATAACTTGTGTACATAACAAAATTATATAACAATTTCAAATCATATTTCTACATATTGTATATGGTGAAAGTTGGTTAGCATAGGAGATCTATCAAAACAATAGAGAATTGAGACCAAACTCAACCATAACCTCAAGGAATTATCAAAAGCATAATCATGATCAAATAAATGCATAAACAATCAAAAGATGTTACCAATTGACTTATATTCCTTGGTTGTATTTGTAATTTGGATTGCTCAAATACATAGCATAACCTTGTTGCAATGGATGGATGATAAGTGCTCAAGTGCTCAAAAATGGATGCGAAGTGCTCAACAAATGCTCAAAGCTCAATATGAAGATATGAATGCCAAAATCTCGAAGATCATGGAGGGTTTGTGAAATGGAGAATGAACGTATTTATAGCTTTCACAAGACTTTGATCGACGGTGGAGAAAAATAGAATGAATCAAAGGATGAGATAAATTGGGAGGACATGAAGAATGTGCACATGACATGTGTCCATGCAAAAAGCTTGTTTTAAAGAGTTAATTGCTTTCATGGATAATAAAATTGATTTGTTTTTCATAAATAGAATACTTTTTCTATTTATTGAATTGTTTGATAAAAATAAAGATTTGAAAGCCAAGTTAACTCAATTCATGATTTTCTTTTTGACATGCAATTGGAAAGAATTAAATAATAAATTACTTAATTCATGTGCATGAGTGCTTTTTGGAGAGAAAAGGATATAATTAGAAGATAAGAAGATTTTATTAGAATTAAATAAATAAAATATATTTAATTCATGTGCATGATAGACGCAAATAGAAATAAATAAAATGTTTGATTTTATTTATTTATGAGAAAGGAAAAGTCAACTAAATAAATTAAAATAATTTATTTAATTGTGGAGGAAAATATTAGCTAATTACGTAATTAAAATTATTTAATTATTGTGGATAAGAGGAATAAATTGATGAATTAATTAAATAATTTAGAATTATTTAATTAATGTGAAAATAGAAGAATAAATTTGGATGGAATGTTAGATTTAATTAAATAATTAAAAATTATTTAATTAATGTTGGAAGGGGGAAACAATGAAGAATTAAATTGATGAAATGATGGATTTAATTAAATAATTAGAAGTTGTTTAATTAATGTTGAATTAGAAGAAATAATGAGAAATAATGAAAATGGCAAGATGATAATGCATTAGTCATTTTTAGGTGTCTACACATATTATATAGAGTTATTCACATTTCTTTTTTATAGCTATATGATGCAACTTATTCTTTTACTAAAGATTATCTTGATATATATTTTAGAATGATCTAACAAAGAATGAAGGATTTTGTAATGATGTCATGCTATACCATGATGGTGATATTCAATACCTCCATTATGTTACACTTATGATATCATCCATACTAACATAGAAGAATATATAATCTCCTTATTAAAGTTCTCAAAGTCAAACAAATCTCAACCATTCAAGATAGATTATGTAATGTAGAAAAAGTGTTACCTTTAATTTCTATACTACATTAAATATGAACTGGAATAGAAAGTGCTAATTTATAGGAAACTCAAATACAGAATCATAAAAATAAATTTAGAATTATAAATAGCATAAATAAAGGAACCTGGCACCAAAAGATGGAGCTATCAGTCTCAAACACTAGCGTGGCACGTAGATGTCTATGCAAAGCACTATAGTCCAATCATGTGTTGTTGTCCCAATCTCCTGTTGTCATCTAGAAAAGTTACAAAACTCAAAGTTTTTACCAGACTTGAAACTATCCTACACAACAAAAAACAAGGACAACTAGAACAACAAACCAAGAAATACCAGATAATTAAGAAATGATAAAATAGAGCCAAATTAACTAAGTTAAATGAAATATTGAAATTAAAATAAAATGGGAGGAGACTTGCAAACGTCCATGCAGTTGAATGCCTTCCAAAATACCTGTAGCTGAAACAAGAAGAAATGTTGGGGTTGTCTGGGGGTTTGCCTTTAGGTCAAACCCCTATTTAAGTATTTCTAGCTCCATAGTAGTCAATGATAAAAATACTGAAAAATAGTATGTTCTCCTATCATGCGTACATCTAGGAATTAAGAGCAGTAGCAATAAAATAAATCTATAAGTATCAACCCTAGTCTACAGGGAAGAATACCCTAGTGTGCGTAGGAAAAATAGGGTGGTGGTCTACACCACAAGTTTGTCAATAGAGATTGAATGAAATGAAGAAGAAAAATACTATTAATGCTTGATTCAAACAAGAAGGAAACTCATCCAATTAATATTACCAGCATGATGTAGAAGGTAAAATAATACTTGTATTTGTCCAAGAAGATTTAGGTAGGATGCAACTTCAGCAATCAATTTTTTCAACCAAGCACAACCATGAGAGAGATTTTTCTAGGAAGGTAAGAATATGAGGGTTAGATTCAAAAATTAATTTTGCATATGGATTGTGAGGAAGTTGAAGGGTTAGATTTGGATGTTGAAGGAATTTTTGTGACAACTGAGCATTACAACAAGTGACAATAGGTGATTAAGCGAGAAATCAATATTTTAAATTTTTAGAATTCACGGGACGTTAGTGACATGGATGTCTGTGTGTCGCACTACTATCCTAGAGAAATTGCACAAAATTTAACATGTGTTCCTAGAACAACAAGAATAATTGGAATTTGATACAAAAATGTGGCAATTTGGTGAAGGAAAAGGCTAAGGCTAGGATAAAATGATCCCTACAACATGCTAAGGGATTGGATGCTAAAGAAATCCCAAAATATGGCATAAAATTGCAAGGGTATGCAATATTTTACGATACAGATTCTTATCACATAAAGTGGTCATACTACTATAGTCAAATTTGAAGAAATCATAATAGCAATAAGATCCAAAAATATTATGGTTTACGTGACCTAACTAGAGTTATCCTTTCATAATTACCTTGGAAAGTAGAGATAACAACATAAGATAATTATTGACATCAAATAATGATTAAATTAGCAATCCATGGGTGACAACACTCTTTCTTTTCCATACCATATAATGGATATCTTACATACATATCAACCTAAAAATTTTGATATGGCTTATTAATTGCATAAGAATAGGAAAATCCCTCTAATTTAAAATTAATGAAATTATATATTTCCAACCCAAGGGTGGTAAAAGATATATCTTACCATAATAACATTCATCCTCATTATCATAGATTTCAAAGTTTAGTACACATTAATATTCTCATATGCCTAAGGATTGATGCCTACTAGACTTTGATATTATTAACATCATAAAGGAATCATAACTCTCCAAGCATAGGAATCCATGGTTGCATGCATACCAACTCTAAGTATAATGATATCACCTTTTTTCAAAGATTAGAGACTTCTACTACACCATCTAAACTCAGGAAATCATAAAAAAACATATCATTATACATCATCACATGTGCTTCAATCAATTGTAAATCTTTCACATGCATCAATCTCAAACACACATAGATTCCTATGTACCAACCCTTCATACATGAAATAATCCATAGGTGTCCTTATGTTTTGCACAAAGACAACATTAATAATCCTCCCAGAAAGAACTATTCTTTTTTTATAGTTTTAAAACAAATTTTTTATTATTATATTTCTACATAGGGTGTCTAGTATAATGATAACTTTGGTAATGAGGATTTGAAGGGTTTAAAACTTCCATGGCCTCATAAGATTTTTCACAATATCATATCAATAACTTCTAGGGTTTGAGCATTGATAAGTATATACAAATAAGTTAAAATGGATAGTCCTATTTTCTCACCAGAGGTCTCGAAGACTGATTATATCATTTTCTCCAATGTATACCCTTTCTTATGGTTAACCATCAAAACACAAAATATATAAGAACTCTATCAAAAGTAGTAATTGCAACACCTTTGATACCCATGTATGTAAATGTTGAAGCATAGAGAAGACATGGGAATTGCTTGTCTAAATGAATTAAGAAAATATGAGGAATGCATAGGGTACATAAACTATTTAACAAAATGTTTGATTTCCTTATTAGTTTCACAATTCTAACTTAACAACATATTCGTTAACAAAGTCTTTGAAATTCCTAGACAAAGTCCTTTCTAGGTTTGGCTTCCAAGAGAAAACTCTCAACATGATGAGGAATTATTTTTCCACTCCCACTTTCTCGGTCCTGGTCAATGGTTCTCCACAAGGGCACTTCAAAGCTTTGAGGGGGCTAAGGCAAGGTGATCCCCTCTCTCCCTATCTATTCATCATAATGGCAGAGGTTTTAGGGAGAACTATTAAGGACTATATCCATAAAGGAAGATTGAATGGATTCAGCCTAGCCTCTACCCTTCATCCTTCCTCTCATCAACAATTTTTTGATGACACCATTCTCCTAGGGAAAGCTATGGTTAAGGAAGCTACTGAATGGAAAACTATCCTCAATAACCTTGCTTATGTGTCTGGTCAGCACATTAATATGGAAAAAGTGGCATCTTTTTCTTCAATACTCTTCCACGTTTACAGAAACTTATTGCCAATGTCCTCAACTGTAAAATAAGACAAATTCTGGAGACCTATTTGGGAATTCCTTTGGCACATGGTAAAATTCCCAAGACCTCTTGGAACGCTCTAATCGAAAAGATGAAAAAACTTACGGCCTGGAAGGGTATCCTCCTTAGCCACGCCAAAAAACTCCAACTCCTCAAAGCTTCTCTCTAGAGCACTCTAGTGTACCCACTATCTCTTTTCAAATTGCTTAAGAACATCGTTGACAAAATTGAACAAATCCAAAGACACTTCCTTTGGAGTGGAACAAAGGTTAAGCAAAGAATGTATCTGGTGGCTTGGGATGTTGTTTACACCCCCAAAAGCAAAGGAGGGACTGGAGACAGGAAAATCTCCACTTTGAATAAAGCTCTTTTGGCCAAAGTGGGATGGATACTCATGTCATATAGTAGTGAATGGACGGACATCATGAGAGCTAAATATTTGAACGGTAGTGAAGGCTTCTCTCTAATGCTAAACCAGCAGATGCCCTCTGGGTCCTACATCTAGAATAACATTGTTAAAACTAAATATACTCTCTCCCTAGTTCTTCAATGGTAGGTTGGTAAGGGGAAAGGTTAGATTCTAGGAAGACTCTTGGGTATCCTATCCACCTTTGGATTTTCACCCCATCTACTCAGATATTAAAGATGGGCTTCAGGGAAGGGTTGGTAATTATATCAACAATTACTAGAAAATGGAAGGTGGTCATATGGTCTGGAAGGTCTCTCAATCTTGGTTTTATTATCCATTAGATATTGTGGTTTCTACTTTGCTTAAGCACCTTCAAAATCACAGATTTCATAGAAAATTCATGGAGGACAAGATCATCTGGAAAGGAGATCATTCTCAAAATTACAAGGTCAAATCTGGATATAACATTATGGATAATTCCTACAAGGACTATTTTAACTGGAGGCACATTTGGGACAACAAGTCCATTCCTAGGATTAAATTCTTCTGGTGGAAGGTGAACCATTATAAAATCCTAACCATTGACAATCTCAAAAAGCATGGTTTCTAGTTCGCTAGCAGATGTCTATTGTGTGAGAAGGCTGAGGAGAGTATAGACCACTTGATGTTCCACTACAACTATGTGTGGAACACTAGATAGAAAATCATGAGCAATTTCCTCCTTCCTTAGGTTTGGCAAGGCAGGGAGAAGGAAACTATGGATAGCTACGCCTCTCTATTCAAACACCCTCTAATTACCAAGATTTGGTGGCAGGCGCTAATGTATGTCAATTGGGGGCTCTAGAGGGAAAGAAACAATAGGGTGTTTAGGGAGGAAAAGAAAAAGTGGAAGGTATTATCTGAGGCCATAAAATTTAGTCATTGAAAATGTTAAAGTGATCGACCTTAGAAATCCTAACCTTAACCCCACGGAATTAGAATCTAGGATAGCTCAAAATTGGGGGCTTCTTGATAGACTAAGGAAAGTTAATCATAACAAGAGAACTACTAGAAGGAACACTCGCTGGTCCCCCCCTGACATTGGATGGATTAAACATAACTTTGATGGGGCCTCCAAGGGCAACCCAGGTCACACAGGTGGGGATGGTCTCTTAAGGGATAGTAAAGGCCATGTTGTGGGTGCCTATGCTGAGAACTTAGGTTTTCATACTTGAAACTTTGTTGAAGCTAGTGTTGCTTTCCAAGGCATTAAAATGGCCATTGACAAATGGATTAAGAACATTGTCATTGAAGGAGACTCTAAGAACATACTTAATATGCTTGAGTCTAAGGCTAAGCCTAGTTGGTCCTACAAATACTTAATTGATATAAGTAGTAACCTTTTATCTAAATTTCAAAAGGTTGCTATTTGTCACATTTTTACAGAGGGAAATGGGTCGGCAAACGCCCTTGCCAACCTAGGTACCAATGTTGATAATATGGTCAGCTGGAAGGAAGGTAAAAAAAATTTGGGTCACACAAACTCCATTATAAAAAATGGACCTAAACCCACATTTGGTAATGAACACCTCTGTCATTGAGAGGAATTCTCACATGGGGGAGGGAATTCACTAGAGAGTTGTTAATTATGCTAAGTTACACTTCAGATTTCACATTAACCTTTCCTATTCTGAATGGTCATCGTTCTTCCTTACCGTAGTTAGGTTCTTTGTTGTGTCTGTGAATTCCGCCATGGGAGGGGACTTTTTGTAGACAGAGCCAAGTAGTTACGAGAACTTCAAAAATGACACTAAGCTCTAGGGGGGTTATGGAGAGGGGACTCTTCACCCCTTACATTAAGGCCATGAATGGGTTTGATACCCTTCTTTCTCGTGAATTTATCATCTCATGGAAAGATGGAGTCATTTATGTTAGGGGTATTTCTTTCAAGGTGACGGAAGAACTGATAATTGAAGTTACTAGGTTGAAGATGGAAGGCATCCGCCTTCCCACAAAATTCAAAGGCAACTACGAGGAGGATATGTAGAAATTTCTCTAGGAGGGAGAAAAGGTCGATAGATTATAGAATGGTTATTATCGTGATGATCTTCCAGGGGTGTGGAAAAGAGTAGCAGAGGTTTTGATGAGGTATGTAACTCTTGAAGGTCGCTTCAAATGCTTCCATGCTTATCTTTTCCTATTACTTAATCATTTCCGCCTTAATCCCTCTCTTAATTTCTTGTATTAGCTCTTCACCTCTTTGGAGGAGTCAATTCAGAAGGTTCTAGTTGGAGAGAAAACCCTCACGCTCCATCAAGGGCTAATATATGCTATTTACAAATTTGAACTAGCCCTCACTCCAATTCTAGCCTTCAAACCTAGGATTTATAATCCTTCCCTTATCAAGCACATCCATACCAACCTTCCCTCTAGTAAGAAACCCAAACTTCATAAACCCTCATCCTCGGCTGACTCTACCCTTGCTAAGGACTTTTTTCAAACTCCCACCCAGCCACCTGTTGGCAAGAAACAATAGAAGGTGACCTTTCGGGATCCCCTCAAGGATACCACTGATTAGGGTGATTTGACCCCTAATTCCAATGTTTCCATAGACAAAGGTAAATAAAAGGTCTAATTGGATTGCCCTGTTCAGGGTGCTAAAGACAAAGGTAAATGAAAGGTCTTGGAGGATTCCCCTGTCTAGAGTGATTTGTCCCCCACTCGTATTATGGCCAGAGACAGCTAAAATGAAAGTCATGGAGGTTCTAGACCAGTTGAGTCCCATTTCTTGAGATCATTCCATCCCTCCCATTAACAACCAAACTACTCCCACTCCCAGTAGCCCCCTACTGGGGAGAAAACCACCAACACTGAGAAAATCAATTTCAAGTCTTGTAATCAACTTGAGTATAAGGTGGCAACCCTATATCAGGCCTTAGATCTATAGAACCAAGTCTTGAAATGGCAGCTTGCCTAGATGCACCATGCTAAGAGGAAGATCTAGCACCTTGAGGTTGTCACTCAGCTGGAAACCTCAGATTAGCCCAAGGAGAAGGATGATGAGCTACGACAGGAGGTGGAAAATCTTGCCAATATGTTTGATAGGTGGGAGAACATGGAAACTAAGATGAATAGGATTAAGAAAAACTAGGACACCATAATGAAAAACATGGAAGAAATTGTAGCATTTAGCAAGGAAATGTTCAAGAACTCAACTACCACTATCTATGTGTTCTAGGTTGAAATGGAGAAGAGGAAAGATGCTAGAGAGGGTAATGTCACTATGGGGCCTGCCAATAGAACTAGGACCAAGAGCAAGAACAGAAAAGGGAAAGAGGTTTGCATGGACACCTTGGATGATTAGGTTAGCAATGTGCAGGAGAATTTCTTTGAGGACAAGCTAGAGTTCCTCAACAGGGAGTGGCAGGCCATCGACGGCCTCAAGTTTCTTTCCAATCAGTAGGGTTACTTCTGCTGGTCCATGGCTGGTCTTTTCTTTAGCTATTATTTCTATGTCTATTTATTTAGCTTTGTGTTTTGTCTTCTCTATGTAGTTTTTTACATCTTGTAAGACTCTAACTGCTTGCCTTTTGGGGTTTTTTGTATGGGTTTAGGCCCTTCTCGGTTATCTTAATCAAAACAACATATTCATTAAAGAAATCATGGTGCGATACTAGTCAAATCATAGTTGTAACTAAAAGAGGGTTAAATAAAGAGAAATTTTCACTATAAGTGATACTAAACTCCCCATGAATTCATGGTAAATAATTTATTCAATAGCTATCAATAAATAAGTATCCAAATCTAGAAAATCATAATGAAGTCGAAGAAGAGAGTAACTTACTTACCCAACCATTCTCACACTCTATTTGAGTACTTATGAACCATAGATTTAACACATACCAAAGCCATGAGTAATATATATATACCCAACCATTCCCACACTTTATTTGAGTACTTATGAGCCATAGATTTAACCCATACCAAAGCCATGAGTAATATATATAGACACACACACACACAAGTTTGGTAGAAATAATAGGGAAACCCCACCTAAATCATCATGATACACTATCCACAATTACCAATCGAGACCCATAGTCATGCCTTTCAAAATAGTACCCCAATCCACAACATGGGAAAAACCATAGAATGGACAATTGATTTATAGAGATTAATAACAACCCTAACAAAATATTTCCAAAAACTCTTCTATTGATCCCAAGGAAAGATCATATGGACTAGAATATACCTAGTAGGGTAAGAAATCATAGAGTTCCATAGAGAACTACAAACCCTATTCCAAAGCTCCTATTTTGGCATGAATATTTGTAAACCCATTTGTTAACATAGGTATTTATATAAGTTATACAAACCCTGCCATAAATTGCATGTTAAATAATTGCATGCCCAATTTTTTCTTGATCATGCAACTATAATTGCATTCTAAAATGCCATAAATTGCATGCATTATGCCTACCAATGAGTGGCATAAATCTCATTGTGCAACTAAAAGATAAAACCAATTAAATTTTTTAACTTAGGTCATGACTGCCACTCACCAAAGAAGTTTAATGCAAGTACCATGTCATTAATTTATGCAAGTAATTGCAATTAATTCATGCCTTCCCATTGGAAATGCTAATCCCACCAAAAGCTTTCCTTATATCATGCAAATTTAAATTTCATATATTATAATTTCAAACTTTTTAATGTAATACTAGAATATTAAGAGTTTAACTTTACATATTATGTCTCCAAACACCAGAGTTTAAAACTTAATCTCAAGACCGAGTGTTTTTATAACGTCAAATGGAAAAAGGGTCTAGAACCCTATACAAAATAGCCCAAAGGGCAAAGCAAAAGCCTCACACAGGAAAGAAATAATGCATTAATAGAAGACTAACATCATAACACAGAGTAACCTAAAAACCCAATAGAACTGACTTTAAGCAAAAACCAATAGCAAAAAACACAAAAGAAACAACTAAGTATTCCCTTCGATCCCATGCTTAGTGAGGAATTTGAACGTCTCCTCATAATCCCCTAGGTTGCCAACCCCAATGCCCTAGATCTTGTCATTGAACTCCTTCACAACAGAAAAGGCAGTAGCAACATGGTGCAAGACTTTGGTAGAAAACCTCGCCATCACTTTCCAATTCTTTTGTAGCTCCCCAACCTTAGACATGAGATCAACAACCTTGTCTGCAGTCTTTTCACACAGGGTGTATTTCCTCTTGATCTCCTCCTGATCATGGGTATCCTACTCATCCTTCGAGTAGGGGATGTTCATTTTAGGGAAGTGGCTAGTGCCCTCTCCTCCTGCATAGACTCCTCAAATGTACCCTTTTATCTTCTCCCAGAGTGTCTTCCACAAAATCTAATTCAACCAATAGCTCAATTCCTTGAGGGTTAGTTGAAGGAATACCCACAATATGGCTAGACCTTCTAACCCACTATGTAGTTTTACCAGCATTTCCCAACCTATCGCCACCTCCACCTTGCTTAGTAACAGCATCCAAATCCATAAATTTTGACACAACCACTTCATATTGAATATCGTCCTTCCCTTCCTTTAGTTTTTTAAGAGGATGGGACCTTCCTTCCTCTTCCATTTCCACCACTCTCTTAACAAAGGAGACCTCCCCCTTCTTGGCATTAGTAGCCTAAGATTTGGGACTCTTGCTTAGTTTCCTCGGGGTGGTTTTGCCTTTCGAGGTTCTAGAACCAAAATTAGGATTAGGAATTTCAGTTGATGGGGAGTCCTAGATTCCCTTAATTCTAGGCCAATCCCTGGGGACAACTGAAAGGGAAGCCATCTCTTTTTTAAACCCAACAAATTTCTTTCATTTACCCTTAGCACTAGGGCTAGCAGCAACTGTGTGCAGGGGGGAGTCATGGAGAACACTGACCTTAATGGTCTTGGGGGACACAAGGCTAAATGGAAATGGTAGAGATAGAAAATAAGGCCCTAGTGGAGGGGGATGATCGGGGTATTAGGATTCTTAGTATGGGCTTCCCTTGCCACCCTAATGGAGTTCTCTAGAGAAGATGAAAGGAAAAAAGGAAAGCTAATCCCAGCATTGTGACGAAAATGGTTAAGCAGGGCAAAGTGATAATGAAAGTAAATCTTATAATGCCCTTCAAGTGTAAAATACTTTATAATCATCAAACACACCTGGTCCCACGGTGGCGGAAGCTTCTCCCTCTCAAAACCCCCTACATCTTAGTCACTGATTCCCCTTCTCTAAAGAAGGTTGCCATACTTTCTGGGTCAGGAACCCTGCTCCGGTGGTAATGCTTTCTCCCTTTGGTAGACATCCTATTTCCTGGCCTATGAATTCTTCAGTCACCTCGAAGCCAATACCACCCAGTCAAACATGCATGTTGTCCCAAGAATCTGCAAACTAACAAAAGAGTTTCTCATCATGACCTTTTAGAATTTCAAGAAAGGAAGTCACCCCCTTCCTGGAGGATATACCAGATAGTAGGGTTGTTTTTAAATTCATCAGGGGAAGAGGGTTCTGATCTCATGATATCTCCTCCTATGGCAGCACCTTGATTAACTTACAGTAACATATACGTCATGGGAATTCTTTTGTCTTTTCTGCAAGAATTAAGCCAATCTAATTGATAAATGGAACGATGGATTCTCAATTCTTCTGTGCACCCGTATCACTCCAATGAATGTCGCACTAGATTTGATGGGAGCTATAATGATAGATAGGATGCAGGGAGCTCCTATCACCTTGTTACACCACTAGGGGAAGAGAGTACATCCGCCACCTTATGTCTAAATTAATGCAGAGGTGATCGAAGATGAAATCATGATGGCTGCTATAATGTCATCCATCCTCCAACCATTCCTATCAAGTGGGCCACCTTCCCCGCTAGCAATCTAGTCAGTAACTGGTTGCTGACTTGTGGATTTCCCATCCACATTAGCCTTCCCTCTTTTAAGGATTTGAATCCCAATGACTCCATTATTCATTTGAATTTTATCTCTAAGGACATTATATCCTCCTGTGGTCCTATCGACAACCCACCCTTTCAAGTTGTCCACATTTCTCCCAACACCGATACAAAGGAACATGGTTAGGGTAACCCAACTAGCATTCCCCTAGTTGTCAACCTTCCCTTCATAGGACTCAAGATAAAAAAAATATTATCAAGGCCTACTACCATCTTTGATAATAAGGACTTGAACTTTACTGGATAGATTAACAGCCTTTCTCAAGCATCTCCAAGAGGAGCTATTAATACCAACATTAGCCATAGCATCTGCAACAGCATTGCCTTCCCTATATATATGGGAGATCACAAATTCCTCAAAGTCACTTAGAAGCACTTTTATGTCCTCGACCACATCCATTAGCTGCCAACCAAGGTTAGCAATGCCAAGACCAACATTCACAAGAAGTTTAGAATCTTCTTCCACATAGAGTTTTTTGATACCCAAAGAATGAGCTAGTTTAACTCCCCATAGCATAGTGAGAGCCTCAACATCATTATTACTTCTGATCCCTAAAACTCCAGCATAAGCAACCAGATAGATACCCTTGTTAGATCTAATAATACCTCCTCAACTAGCCTATCCTAGGTTGCCTTTGGCAACCCCATCAAATTTCAACTTGTACCAATCCTTCTGAGGGGGTTTCCAAATGGTCTTAGCTCATGCAAGCTTCTTGGAGTTGTCCACTTGATAGAGATCCTTAGCAACAGCCCAAGAAATCAAAATATCCACTTCAGCCTGGCTAGTGGGGAACTCAACAACTTTAATATTGCAAGTGTTCAAATTCTTAGTTAGGATCCTGGAGAAAGCCTAGAAGACTTCAAGGGGAGTTCTGGAGGTGTCCCTAAAGATCATATTATTCCTCTCCTTCCATATATTCCGCCCAAGGTGAGGGGGCATTTTTCTCCATAGCTCCTTGGTCACCAGGAAGGAAAAGGGGACACCCATTCCCTGACAAACGCATACAAGTTTTCATTGAACACCCATTCCCTGACAAACGCATTCAAGATTTCATTGAACACCCACTCCACACCCATCCTTTGCAACATTATACCCCAAACATCCCTAGAAAATTCACAAGAAAACATCATATGTGGAATAGTCTCTTCATCCTTACGATAAAGAGCACACCTATTAGGGAATTGGAATCCACTTTTCTTTAGGTTATCCAAGGTGAGAATTTTGTTGTGATTAAGAGTCCACCAAAAGATATTTATTTTAGGGATGAGTCTAAAATTCCAAACTTTATGCCAAAATCTATCTTCCACAACATCTAATAGCACACTATATGTTGTTTTCACAGTAAAAAGACTTCTACTATCTTTCTCCCAGACAATTTGGTCCTCTCTCAGGAATAGAGAGAGTTTGTAGTTATCCAATTTCCTCTGGAGTTGTAAGGCAAGTTGTTTATCCTCATTCTAGTCAGGACATCAATCAAACAAACATTTCCAACTTCTAGAGTAACTATTGTGACCAATGTAAGCAGACACAGTTGAACCAAAGAAATAGTTGGCTCTGTCAGCTAACCTACCAAAACTTAGCTCCCTAAGAGGCTACTCCCCTAGCCATCTGTTCCCCCAAAAGTTGATAAACCCTCCATTATCCACCCTCCATTTGACACCTTTGCGCAAGATCCCTCTAGATTTTAGAGTACCATTCCAGATGACTGATCCCTTAGGGAGATTTTGTTCAATGAGGAAATTGATAGCCTGGCCCCCCTGAAGTATTTATCTCTCATTATGCCCCCCAATCTTTGTTACCATTGATTAAAAATCTATCCAATCTTAGCTAAAAGGGCTTTATTCATAAGGTGGATTTTTCTTATACGCAAGCCCCCCAGGGTTTTGAGAAAACAGACCTTGTCCCAACTGACCAAGGCTAACCTACTTTTTTCCTCCACCCCCGACCATAGGAATCTTTTCTGAATCTGTTCAAACTTTTTCACAGTGAGAGGGGGCCCAAGATAAGCAGATGGTAGAAGTGCATTAGAGCATCCCAGAATACCCTTAATTTTAAGCTATAGATCATCAAGGGTGTTAAGTATATTTGGCTCTTTTCAAATTTGATACTTTGACCAAAAACATTCTCATAGTTATTCAAAAGATGTTTCCATCTTCTGGCCTCAACAACAGAGGCAAGTCCAAACAAGATCGTGTCATCAACAAACTATTGTATAACTGAAGGTTGGGCTGTGGAAGCCAGTCTAACCCCTTGAAGGGAGCCATTCCTCAGCATGTTATAGATATTCCTTCCCAGGACTTCAGCCATAATGATAAAAAGATATGGAGACAATGGGTCCCCTTGTCTAATTCCCCTATAGGAAAGAAACCACGAGGGATTCCATTGATAAGAATAGAAAATCTAGCACTAGAAACACACTCTTTCACTAGGCTAATGACTCTATCTTGAAAACCAAATCTCTTGAGGACTTTGAACAAGAAATCCTAGCTGATCCTATCATAATCCTTAGAAATATCAAGTTTAAAAGCCATACCTGGAATATTACTCTTGGAAATGGAGTGGATAACTTTGTGGGTAGAGATAGTCGCATCAAGGATTTGTCTGCCCAGGACAAAACCTTTCTGATTAACATAAATAATCTTGTCTAACATGGGTTGCAATCTGAACACCATGATCTTTGTAAATATCTTATAGACTATGTTGCGGAGACTTATGGGTTTGAATTCAGTCATACAAGTAGGATCAGACTTTTTAGGAACTAGGGCTATGAAAGTGTTGTTCAATTGTCGAAGGAATTTCCCAATTCTAAAGAATTTTTTAGCAGTGTTAGTAACATCCTTTCCAACAATATCCTAGAACTCTTGGAAAAAAGTGGGGCAGGGGGGGGAACATCCATCCCAGGAGCCTTGAATGCCCCCATAGAGAAAACCACTACCCTAACTTCTTCCTTTTTTACTGTAAGCATAAAAATCATGCACGATCTCCACGAGGACCCCTATGATGATTTTAATCCTTGTCACATACATGTAAGCATGAAATAATGTCCTCTAAGAAGCAAAACTCTTGACGACATGTCTTCTTTCTTGTCTTGTGTTGTTTCCTCTTTGTTGATTTCTCTCTCTCCCCATTTTGCAATGCTTTTCGACACTTTTTGTGACACTTGTTGATTTGCATTTTCTGAGCTTTCGACCTTGCTACTAAGCCTTGTAAGCATCTTGTAGGTGAGTTTTCACCTCTCCCCTATGTTTTTCATCCTCTACACCCCCTAGAAACCTTCTAGAGGTCCCCCCTATCCATCTCCCGCTTTCAATTTTTAGTTCCACTCAACCAATCCAAATCTCCCCCTATTATTTCTGGATCTCCCCCGGGAGATCCTACAGGTGCAAGTGGAGATTTGGATTCTTGCACATGACTGACCTATTTTTGGAGGCAGAACCCCTCCCTTTCCTCTCTTCTTTCATTCCCCACCATGTAGTTCTTTAGAAAACCATGTCCTGCCTGGATCTTCCCCAGGCGACCCTACTGGCACAAGGGGTGACCATGTCGCATTTCCAACCACGGAAAAACTCATGTTTCTTACTCGTTTTAGCTTTGTTTTTGCTCATTTTTCTTCTAGTTCGCATGATTTTTGATGCCTAATATGGAGTTGACTATTTCATGCACCCACACATGCATAATTAACTCCATTTGATCTAAAATTAACAACTCAATCAATCTCATGAATCCTCTCAACTCCAATTCCTCTTCAGTGATAAGCTATTACTGATTTATCACTCCTTAGTTGAGTTCACTCCCTAATCAATCCTTGTTAACTCATCAATCAATTGAGTTAACTTCTCAATGAATTCCACCTCTCATCCCTTCTTCTAACCTATAAATACCCCTCACATCTTCATTATTTTCCAAGTTGAGCAAGTTGGAGAATACTCTTCTCATCTTCACAAGCTTTTTCAAGCTTCTTCACAGGCCTTTGAGCCTGTTTCTTCATTTCTTTCTTTAGTTTTCCAAAGCTTCAAAGCTTTCATTGTTGCATAGCTTCAAAGCTCTTCCACAGAGGTAAATTCATTGTGCACATAGCTCTTGCCAATTTTTGCTCTCCAAATTAGCATTCAAATGCTCTCATAGGACTAAGGTGTCTTTTTCTTTATTCATTGTTCAACCAAGCATTGTTATGCTGCTTCATTCAATGCCATTGTTCTCAACCAAAGATCTCACTGAGCTCTTTCAAGCTTCAACAAGCTTCTTTTTGCTTCGTCGTGTCATTTTATTGTCAAAAGGTCTTCCCGCTACTTCAAAAGGACTCGAGGTTGCCAATATCAAGAATTTCTGAGGGTAGTGGAGTCACACAAATCTTCATTTCTTTCAGGTTCCTTCATTGCTTTATTCAATTCATAGTAATTAGAAACCAAATTTTCTCTTGGGAACAGTAAATCTTTGCTTTTTCCTTGATAGTTAGATCTTGCATGTTAGAATAATTATTTTCATATTCCTAGATCTAGACTATTTGTAGAAGCAGTTTCCCTTTTTAGATTAATTACTTCAAAACAATCAAAAACCCAGAAACATAGATTCAGGATTGCATTAGGAAAAGTCATATTGGCTTCCATTCATATTTCCCTTTCATAGATTAAAGAACACTTTTATTTCCAAAATACTAAAAAAACATAAAAAAATGTTTGCATATCATTTAGCTTTGCATGCATATAGAAACCCTAGAAACGACAAACTTGCAAACCCTCGATACCATCACGTGGTAAACCGTGATTAATGATTCAATCAAACCCTTGATCACATCACAAGGTAAAACAAGTCAAAACATAGCCAAACCCTAGGTCAACTAAACCCTAGGTCAAAACCCTAAGTCTAGTTAAGGTTGGTCATCACATATTTACCTCTATCTTGGTTCACGAATGTGCCTAGGAGTGAGAGGAGAGTGGGTGAAAGCTATCCATAATGAGATCAAGGAAGTCAATCCATGACAACAACAAGAGACATTTACTTTAACACAACAAGACCCATTTGTCCTCTTATTGTTAGAAGAAACTAGACAACTCCAAATACAATGAAAACTCATTCAACGCATTGAGAGACAAGAGGACATAAATGAAAGAAACTGCTTACCCACACAAAGGTGGAATAGAAGAAACCCCAACAGGAGAAGAGAAAGTAGTGACCCTTCAGGTCATAGGGTTATCTCAACAACAACTACAATCAAACGAAACAATCAACTTAGCACACAACAACAAAGGCCATAGAACTTGCTGACCCCTCTCCATGAAGTCCAGCTCTCCAATGAGCCAAACCCCCACCATGTCTCACCTCCTCTCGATTGGCTACTTCCATGAGAGCGAAAGTGACGGGGTGGATCGCCCTGTGGCAAGGAGGGAAGGGTCCATGTGCATGTTGAAATCTGACCCGATAGCCCCAAGCAATCGGAGTCACGATTTTGAGCTTACATATTTTGGTGAACCCGACGTGAAGAACAAAAACTTTTGATAGAGTCACTTTGTATTTCTATTGCTTGAACAAATCCTTTTAAGATGAATTCTTTCACATTTTTATGCATTTCACAACGTTTCATTTAAAAATTCCAAGGGAATGTCCCCTTGAATAAAATTACAAATCCAAAAGGGATCCAACAAAATCCCCACAACTTTGACCAAATTAAAACACAATATTTGAACATTCAATCTAATATCCATCAAGATTATCAACCCATAACAAGCCATAGAAAAGTGGCCATCGAAATGGACAATGAAGTATGTTGTCAAGAGAAGAACTTACAAGAATATCAGGAGGTACAAAAATCACTCCACATAGTACATCAAGATAAAAAGTCCACAACATGTGAAATGCCATCAGAAAGAACAAATAGGGTCACTCAAACCCCAATGTATAGCAATCCATCTCAAGGTTGTAAAACTCAAAAAATGAAGGAAGCCTCACTCAGAGACCTTATAGAAAGTTTGGTCCAACGAATCGAGACCCTTGAGGCTAGGAGTGTTGAACAATCTCGCCAAAACAACATTATAGAAAAACCTAGGGCATAGGGAAATCATTTCATTGATGAAATCAAATCAAGCCAGGGGGCAACAAAAAATACCCATCATCTAAACTCCCATTTGTATGACACACATAACAAAGCATTCGGGCCTCCCTTGCCCTGACAATCCAACATGACAAGTCTTAATCAAATAGGTGGGATTCCTATGACAAAAGATCAACCACAAATAATCCCACCCAATCTTCAAAACATAAACATGATGCCTTCTAGTCATCCAAATTTTTTAGGATATCAACAATCTAGCATCCCCTTTCAATAAATCCAACAAGCTCCACTTGAAGGGCTAATGCTTGGAGGAACAAAATCCTCTACACATAACTCCCTCCTAGGAACATACCTCAAGTGTTTAAAGGAGCCTCTTGACTACAACATTCGTCAGGTTATACTACCACGACCTCTCCCCGAGCTTCCAAAATTTAAAGGAGAGTGTGATCCCAACTCTCATATCAAGGATTACATCATGGTAGTGTGAGAACTCCTTCCTTGGGATGGGGTGGTAGCCAAAAATTTTCCAAAGACTTTAGAGGGTATCGCTCTGGATTGGTATTATCGACTTCCAGAAGCATCAATCCACTCTTTTGGGCAACTCATCGATCAATTTGTGGCTACCTTCGACATAAACAAATTGGTCAAGACAGGAATATGAGAATTTTTAACAATCACACAAGAAACCAATGAGTCGGTTGGACATTTTATCACACGATGGAGGAAAGTTCTCTATTCCTCAACTAGTGCATCAAACATGGATCATATAGAACTTTTTGATCTCTTCTTACATGCTCTCAACAATGACATATGAGAACAAGTTCAAAAACTCCCTTACAAATTATATGAAGAAGCACTCGAAAGTTCCCTTAGAATTGACCAAGCCGCTATTGATAGTGGAAGAAGGGAGTACGATGCCAATGGAAGGTTGATAAACCATGATAGAAATAATGAATATTTGACAAACGATCAAGACATAGATGGGTCAACAAACACCTCACCATCAGAGAATGACAATTATGACCACAATAGTCATACAAATTTGGGAAATGAAAATACCAACAACTATCCCCTGAGAATCAACAAGAAGTCATAAAACAATTGTCATAAACCTCAAGGTCACAATCATTACAAATATGGCTCATTTCACAAGAGAAGGGGGCATGAGATCAAGTCATGTCAGGGGTACCATCGCTTCATATTAAACCTCCCAAAATGTCAACAAAAAGAATTCATGGACACATTCTCACAAAATGAAGAACCTAGTCCCAACACCTTTGATCAAAACACCTTAGGCCTTGTGGAATTGGATAAATATCAAGAAATTTGTGTCACCTAAGGACCAGAACAACCAGATGACACCAACAATTCAAATTTTTCTTACATGCTAGGGCATATCAAGAGTTCTCCTACACACAAGAATTCTCTCCTCAAAGCCTTAGATCTAGGCCATCTAGTTTGAAACACTCCAAGTGATAAGTGTTCTTCGATATTTGATTTTGAAAATTTACCCTCAGATAATGACATAGCTAAATAGGGTGATCTCTCCCTCCATCTGATAGTCCAAGTTCAAGACTGTTCCATTAAACGTGTAATGATTGATGATGGGTCTGCAATCAACGTAGTCTCCTTTTCACTTCTTCAAAGAATAGGTTATGATGAAACTCAAATCACAAAACAAACTTCCATCCTTAGAATTCATGATAACCCAAACATTCAAACCATGGGTAAGGTCAATCTTCAAATCACATTAGGTCCCAAAACCCTCCCAACTAAATTTTATGTCATCAATGAAGAAACCACTTACAACATGATCCTAGGAAGACCTTGGATCCATAGGCTGAGGGATATTCCCTCCACATTATTTCAAGAATTACACTTCTCATACATGGGACAAACCCACATCATCAAAGGAGATCCTGATCCTTTCAACCTTAATAGAGTTGAACAAGTCAAAAAGAAGGGAAAGTCCATGGAAACCACTAGTGACCCAAAAATCAACACTTTTGAAAAAGGAGAGACAAAACAAATTGCAAATGTAGCCAAGACCTTGAAATGTATAGGAAAGGGGCCAACAAGAGAATTCCCCTTCGATCCCCACTCAACAAAGTCTTATGCTCCATTCAACTTAGTAACCAATCTAATTGAACCAGACAAAAACATCCATATGATTGAAATCATGAATAAAGAAGAAGAACCAAAGCTCACACATAAACTAGGAGAGTTAACACCAACTCCTGTTGCCCCTCAAAATTTCAAAACAAACATGGGGACTCAACAAGAACAAAAAATGATAAAGCTAGGGAGCAAATCATCAAACAATTCAAAACATGTGAGTACACAAAATTCCTCATTGATTACCAAGACATTTTCACACCAAGTCTTTGAGTGTCCTTGCAAAGACTTCCAAGTAAAGTTTAGACCAAAATGGATAGGTCCACACCTTAGTTAAGGAAGACGTCAAAAATGACACTACATCTTGTGCATTATGGAAGGAGAAGATTTTAGCATCTCATAAAAATCAAAAAAATCATAAAACATAAAAATACAAAAAAAATTAAAAAAATCAAAATGTCATAAAACAATTTGTTTCTTGCATTTCAGTATCATTCTATTCATCTTGCATTACTATCAATGACTTGCTCTTGTACTATTTTATTTTCAGTAAGGAGTCTAATGTTGCCTAGATATACGTCATCCTTTCAGGACCTAGAGATTCCCCATTTTCACAATCGCCATTATCCCCTTTTCATTCCCAGTGATTCTAATCAAAGCCTAGCTCTTATCTTTACACTGATCCCAGTCTTAATGAGTCAAGATGTTAGGTCTAAACAAATTCAACATTCAAACCTACAGTGTTCAAAGGAAGCTTGCAAGTAGACCTTCCCAATTCTTCCCTAGTATTAGAGAAGTACGACCAGACTACAAAAACTTTAGGTGGCGCTCAGCCCCTTATCTTTCCTAGCCAAAAACGTCAGGAGGATCAAAACTCTGAAGGAAGCAATCTAAAATTTAAGTGACTAAAAAAATGAGTGATCAAAATAAGAGTGTGAGAGATCAAATTATTGCATATCAAAGTTCCAAAAACATTCATTTCTTGAAAAGTCAAAAAATCCAAAAAAAATGAGAAAAATCAAGTGAGGAAAATACAAAAAAAAAAGTGAAAAGAAAAAAAAAAGAGATACAAAAAAAGAGTGAAAGAGAGAAGATTGTTGAATGTTTGTACTCTTTTGTGGAGATCAGTCTAAGCTCGAAGCTTCAAGGGTGACATTCTAATAGAGAAAGAAAGGTACAAAGCACACACACGCACTGGCTGAGCAAAAACCAAGAGTCTAGTGGTCTCTAGGATCATCTTCTATCTAGGGACCCTTGTTCCTTCCTATTTATCCTTTACCCCAGGTCTACCTTGCTTGCCATCTATGATTTAAGTCTAGCGAACATCAATAAAATTTGTTACTTGCCTAAGTTGAAAGTTGTTCAGATTGTTTTATCTAGATAACGATCAGTGTTTAGCCTTTAGCAAAGCCCAAAATTAGAAGCACTCCATTTTCACTCCTGCTCCCCACTTGAGTCCTAAATCCTATCTCACAGCCTTGAGTAGGTCTCTTATATCAAGACAACTTGCAATCCCCTGGATTGAAAATCATACTTAAGAACAGTCATGTTGTGTGTTCCACAATGCATTCATATCAAAATTAGAAAAAGAGTTCGAAAGCAATAAAGTCAATGTCATAACTCATGGCATTCCATAGAAGTAAAAGTTTCATTTCAGCATCTTTGTGTTCTTGCACCTGCATATCGTCACTTACATTCATATATATGCTTTGAAAAAGACAAAAAAAAAAATTGCATCATCCATATGTGATCATCCTAGGTATGCATTCTCATAAGAAAAATAAAAGCTCTAGCCAGTCATATGCACAAGAGGGAAAGTGAAGTACAAGATGTCAACTAAATCTATGTATGGATCTCATCAAACAAGGTCTTGTAACAATAAAGTGTAAAACAATGCCTGAGCACAACTCACTCCTCCAAATGGAGTCAAAAGAGCAAACCTGTGTAATCAAGTACACAAGTCTCCCCATGCAAGGGGACAAGGGTAGAAATCTCTTCAATTTAGGTCTCTCAAAGACCTCAAGGAGTGTCAAATCAAACCTTTGCAAAATCTTCACAAAAACCATAAAAATCAGAAAAATTGAAAAAACCTAAAAAATTGTAAAACATTAAAAAAAACCTTAAAAATTAAATATGCTCTTCAAAATCTGCAATAAAAGGAAAATTTGTTCTCCTCTCTAGCTTAGCATGTCTTCTATGCATTCTTAGATTAGTTTTTTTCTTTTATTCATCTTTCATGCGTCATTTTGCGTGCTTTCATTCCTACAGGTCTAAACTGACAAAGGCAAACAACTAGTCGAACTCAAACAATCCATGGTAAGTTTGTCATTTCAGTTTTCATTATTCATCTTGATACATTTAAATGTTGGACTAACACTAGTTATTGCAGGTAAATTGTGGGAAAATTGACAACAGGTAAGGCCTCGTTCAGGAACGGTACCTACCTTTCATGTAGACCACCGTCCCCGAGGGGGCAAATATGTAAGCATAAAAATCACGCACAACCTCCACGAGGACCCTATGATAATTTTAATCCTTGTCACATACATGTAAGCGTGAAATAATTTCCTCTGAGAAGCAAACTTCTTGATGACATGTCTTCTTTCTTGTCTTGTGTTGTTTCCTCTTTGTCGATTTCTCTCTCCCCGTTTGCAATGTTTTTCGATACTTTTTGTGACACTTGTTGATTTGCATTTTCTAAGCTTTTAACCTTACTCCTAAGCCTTGTAAGCATCTTGTAGGTGAGTTTTCACCTCTCCCCTATGTTTTTCATCCTCTGCACACCCTAGAAGCCTTCTAGAGGTCCTCCCTATCCATCTCCCGCTTTTAGTTTTCGGTTCCACTCAACCAATCCAAATCTCCCACTATTATTTCTGGATCTCCCCTAGGAGATCCTACAGGTGCAAGTGGAGAATTGGATTCTTGCACATGACTGACCTATTTCTGGAAGCAGAACCCCTCCCTTTCCTCTCTTCTTTCATTCCCTACCATGCAGTTCTTTAGAAAACCCTGTCCTGCCTGGATCTTCCCCTAGCGACCTAGGGTCTCCTAGGGGTGACCCTGTCGCATTTCTAGCCTAGAAAAACTTGAGTTTCTCACTTGTTTTAGCTCCATTTTTGCCCCTCTTCCTTCCAGTTCACATGATTTTTGATATCTAATATGGAGTTGACTATTTCATGCACCTACACATGCATAACTAACTCCATTTGATCTAAAATTAACAAGTCAATCAATCTCATGCATCCTCTCAACTCCAATTCCTCTTCAGTGATAAGCTATTATTGATTTATCACTTCTTAGATAGCTGAGTTCACTAGGTAATCAACCTAGTTCACTCCCTAATCAATCCTTGTTAACTCATCAATCAATTGAGTTAACTTCTCAATCAATTCCACCTCTCATCCCTTCTTCTAACCTATAAATACCCCTCGCCTCTTCATTATTTTCCAAGTTGAGCAAGCTGGAGAATACTTTTCTCATCTTCACAAGCTTTTTCAAACTTCTTCACAGGCCTTTGAGCCTCTTTCTTTATTTCTTTCTTTAGTTTTCCAAAGCTTCAAAGCTTTCATTGTTGCATAGCTTCAAAGCTCTTCCACAGAGGCAAATTCATTGTGCACATAGCTCTTGCCAGTTTTTGCTCTCCAAATTAGCATTCAAATGCTCTCACAGGATGAAGGTGCCTTTTGCTTTACTCATTGTTCAACCAAGCATTGTTATGCTACTTCATTCAACACCATTGTACTCAACCAAAGCTCTCACTGAGCTCTTTCAAGCTTCAACAAGCTTCTTTTTGCTTCTTCGTGTCATTTTGTCATCAATAGATCTTCCTGCTACTTCAAAATGACTTGAGGTTGCTAATATCAAGGATTTCTGAGGGTAGTGGAGTCACATAAATCTTCATTTCTTTCAAGTTCCTTCATTGCTTTATCCAATTCATAGTAATTAGAAAACCAAATTTGCTCATGGGAACAGTAAATCTTTTCTTTTTCCTTGATAGTTAGATCTTACATGTTAGAATAATTGTTTTCATATTCCTAGATCTATACTATTTGTAGAAGCAATCTCCCTTTTTAGATTAGATTACTTAAAACAATTGAAAACCCAAAAACATAGATTATGGATTACATTAGGAAAAGTCATATTGGCTTGCATTCATATTTCCCTTTCATAGATTAAAGAGTACTTTTATTTCCAAAATACTTAAAAAGCACAAAAAAATGTTTGCATATCATTTAGCTTTGCATACATATAGAAACCCTAGAAAAGACAAACTTGCAAACCCTCAATACCATCACGAGGTAAACCATGATTAACAATTCAATCAAACCCTAGATCACATCACAAGGTAAGACAAGTCAAAACATAGCCAAACCCTAGGTCAACTAAACCCTAGGTCAAAACCCTAAGTCTAGTTAAGGTTGGTCATCACATATTTATCTCTATCTTCGCTCATGAATGTGCCTAGGAGTGAGAGGAAAGTGGGTGAAGGCTATCCATAATGAGATTGAGGAAGTCAATCCATGACACCAACAAGAGACATTTACTTTACCACAAGAAGACCCATTTGTTCTCTTATTGTTAGAAGAAACTAGATAACTCCAAATACAACGTGAACTCATTCAATGCATTGAGAGACAAGAGGACATAAACGAAAGAAACCGCTTACCCACACAAAGGTGGAACAGAAGAAGCCCCAATAGGAGAAGAGAAACTAGTGACCCTTCAGGTTAGAGGGTTATCTCAACAACAACTACAATCGAATGAAACATTCAACTTAGCACACAACAACAAAGGCCACAGAACTTGCTGACTCCTCTCCGTGAACTCCAGCTCTCTAATGAGCCAGACCCCCACCGTGTCTTGCCTCCTATCGACTGGCTACTTCCATGAGAGTGAGAGTGATGTGGCAGATCACCTCATGGAAAGGAGGGAAGGGTCTATGTGCATCCTGAAATTAGACCCGACAGCCCCAAACAACCAGAGTCACGATTTTGAGCGTACAGTGACCGGTTTGGTCAAAATATAGTTCTCCTCCTTAGACAGAAGAGTGGGGATAGGACTCAATAGCACTTCTTCTTCTAGGGGGTGAAGTTATCAGGTTGGGTAGAAAGTAGCGATTGAAAATACTTGGACTCTAACTCCCCGAGTTGATCATCTGAATTGGCTTCTATACCTTCCTCATCCAACAGCCTAGATATGGTATTTCTTTTCTTGTGCCTCAAAGTAGATGATGGAAGAAAGGAGTATTTCTATCTCCTTCCTTCAACCATTAGATATGGGATTTCTGCTTCTAGAAGCGTTCCTCCTTCCAAAGAACCAAAAACCAATACTTAGATAAGGATTTTTCCAGAGAAAATCCCCTCTGAGTTTTCACCATAATCCATTATAGCATTAATTTTAGATAGTCGACTGGCTAAAGCCTTCTTTTGCTCCAAAACATTCCCAAAGGAGAATAAATTCCAACCTTTCACCCAATTTTTCACATTGATGAGTTTTTGGGCCAATCTAAACATAGTTGGTCCTTGGATTGGAATTTTCCACCAATTGGATAAGTAGTACTTGAAGTTCAGGTGAAACCCCACATCATTTCAAACCTAAAAGGATAAGGTCCTCTAAGAATTTTGTCTTGCCAATTCAAACACAGAAGGTTGTGGTCCGAACCAATGCAAGGGAGGGCCTCTAGCTTGAGAAGGTTAACAATATCCCAGTTAGAAGAGATAAGGCCCTATCCATCTTAACTTGAATAAGATTGTTTCCTTGCCTTCTATTGGACCAAGTGAAGGATATACCAGAGAGTTCAATGTCCATTAGGCCAACATTATTCAAAAACTATGTGAAGTTAGCCATGCTATCAGAATAGTCCATGATACCTCCCAGTGTTTCTGAAGGAAAAAGAGGGGTATTGAAGTCTCCCGTAACCATCCAATGGAGCTTTTTGAAATGGTTAATTGAAGAAGACAAATAGTCCCAAACCTCCTTCCGACCCATTCTAGAGTTAGGGGCATAGACATTGACCACCGACCAATCATTATCCTAAAAGGAGAAAGAGACTTCCAAACAATGTCTAGTAAGGGTAACAGCTGAGCCCTTCACATTTTGCCCCCACATAGTAACAATGCCACCAAACGCCCCCTAAGCTTCACTGACTACGAAATTTAGCAACCAATTTAAAATAAACCTCAAATATCGTGACTTCTTGCAACAATAAAATATCAATCTTGTTATCACAAATATAGTTTTTAACCAAAAACCGTTTGTGAGTGTTGATGATAGGGCTTGGAATAGAAATCCCTAGTCTAAGTCATATTCCCCAACACTTGGGATTGTCATAAGCACAACATTTTGTATTAAGATGACTAATAATGATGATGCAATGTTCTAAATCAATAACCAATAAAGGCATTCCAAGTTACTATCATGATCACTTTGGAGATTCCAAACTTAATTCACAAGGGATTTTCAATTCCACCTATTTCTACAAAACTAAACAAGGAATTACTATTATCCATGTGAATCCAATAACCATAATCATAATTAGCATTAATTATATCCTCATAGGAAGGGACCAATACTATCGAGACGAGGAACATGACACTTTCATAGAATCATCGATGGACTTCTTCCTCATTTCTTCTAATAATAAGGTCACAACTTCCTCTTCCATATTTAACTTAGCTAGTGTGCTACTGATAGTGATGTAGGAGCATCCAAGCCTAAAATAAATCATGTATCAACCAAATATATGTTCTTTTATGTTTGTTTTATTTAACATGTGTTTTTCAAGTGTTATTATCATAGTTACATAATTCTTGATGTAGTTTTAGTTCAATACATTTAGGGTAGTCAATAATGGTATAGTTGAGTTCCACCACATTTGTAACCAATTAACATAGTGATTTGAACATATCATCTTATGATCATCATAAACATGTCCACATGTCTATTTTTTATTTAATGTCTTATTATATGTTTTTTCATGTTTCCCTTATAAAATGGGTTAACTATTTAATTATCAATCTTATGAGGGTTCATAAATGGAGCCACATAATGTTTTGAGATCCACCTCTCAATGTAAGTCAAAGGTGGTCATTTTATATGTTTCAAGGGTTGCACCCAATTCCAAGATAGAATTAGGGTTGAAATCATTTAATAAGGAACCATTGATCATTATCTCAGATGCCTAGGGTGATGTACTATGTTTTTTCTTGGCACCATATTACTACATCTTTCTTCTTATTAAAAGGTGGAAAAATTATTTGGAAAGGAGAGCTAGAGTTAGGTGGATAAGGGAGTAGGTGAGAGCTTATGGATCTTAGAAGATCTTAATTATAATTCTAAGGCCAATATGCTTGAATGTTTTTTAATCTTATGAAGCTTATGATGTACTATATTTTGAAGAAATAAAATTTTCTTCTATTGTGTGAATCTTTATCATCTACTGCGTGAAGGTGTTGTGTGTTATCATTTACTATGTAGTTAGATAGAATTTAATTAGAACCTCCAACTATGACTATGTCAAATGGTATAATAGCTCAAAATTGAGTCCTAAAGAAAGAGGAAAGAAGAGTCTTCTATCACTAGGTTGTTGGGTAAAAGATTCTTTAGAGAGTTATAATCTGATTGTAAACATATCATTGATTGTGAGGTATTTGTATCAAATATGAAGTCAATATGCCTTCATAAAGAGTGGATAGAGGTCAACAAGTGGTTAAAATTTCTAGAAGAATGGAAGATATCTCTAAGATAGAAGAAAATTATATATTCAATAAGATGTTGTTTAAGAAGAAGAAGAAAAGGGCATAACCCTAAAGAGAATCAAAGTGATGAAGAACAAGAAAGAGCTAACAAAAAAGCTATGGAACAAATCATAGAATAAGAAGATTAAGATTAAATGATGAAGGTAATTTATAATATTAGTAAGAGGTCTAGAATTGATGTTCCTAATTATTTTGGTAGTTTAAATCTTGATGAATTAATAAATTGGTTGAATGATAGAATAATATTGTAAATATGAGGAAATTTCAAATCCTAACTGTTGGGTTCCGGACCAATGGAAGTAAACCCTAAAGGTTTGCCACTTCTCATCAATAGGTCCACTGCATGATTTAGCCTCACACACCCTCCCCTTCACTTTTGGTTCTACCGCACCAAGGAGGGTCTCCCTTCTACAAAAGATTTGTCTTTGATGTTCTCAAACTTAAAGCTTTAGCTTTGCATACTAGGTAGAATGCTCTCTCTTATATACCAAGATTTGTGAGATGAGTCCTAATTTGGCAATGGTCTTGGATTATCCACGCTAGTTGAAACAGAGAGCACGCGGGGTCCTAATTCTACTCCTACTATCTAATGGATGGAGGTGATGAGATAGTGTGTGAGTTCGTCGAGACTTTTCTCTAAATTTGAATATAAGGTATTCACATCTTTGAAAGGCACATCTTGTTACAGTGTTGGTTCTTTATCTGGGTATAGGGTAGTCTCAAGATTGTGAATGATTATTTTTCTGTATGATAATGCTCTGTCTAGGTTGAATTAAATGAAAAACACTACATGTGTGTCTTGTTTATGATTGTCTCCTCTAGTATTGTCTTTCCTCTTGTGAGTAAGGGTATCAAGGGTATCTGAGTTCTCCAGTATGTGTTTGTTGTACTATGTGTCTGGTTTTCTGCTTCTGCTCAAGGAGTAGATTAAATAGGATTTAAATCAGATGTAGGAAGGGGCGTCATATTAAAGGATTCACGAAGCATGATCATGAGCATTACTCTTTTGTGGATATATTGTTGTAAGGCAGCACTATTTTCTTAGGTCCCTTGGATATGAATTTAGGTTATCAAAGGAGAACATTTACATTTCTAGGCTTGACTATGTTGCCCAAGTAAGACACTGGTCTGGGGATTTGTCTATTCAAAGGGTCTAGGGAAGTCCCACAGATCCACTCACCAACCATCTCATCACCTCCATCCATTAGATAGTAGGAGTAGAATTAGGACCCCGCGTGCTCTCTGTTTCAACCAATGTGGATAATCCAAGATCATTGCCAGCTTATGACTCATCTCACAAATATTGGTATATAAGAGAGAGCATTCTGCCTGGTATGCAAAGCTAAATCTTTAAGTCTGAGAACATCAAAGACAAATCTTTCGTAGAAGGGAGACCCCCCTTGGTGCGACAGAACCAAAAGTGAAGGGGAGGTAGTTCACATAGCCTCCCATCTTTGTTGGCCGAATCATGCAATGGACCTATTGATGAGAAGTGGCAAACCTTTAGGGTTTACTGCCGCTGGTCCGGAACCCAATAATTAGGATTTGAAATTTCCTCATATTCACAATATTATTGTATCGTTCAACCAATTTATTAATTCATCAAGATTTAAACTACCAAAATAATTAGGAACATCAATTCTAGACCTCTTACTAATATTATAAATTATCTTCATCATCATTTAATCTTGATCTTCTTCTTCTTCTTCTTCTATAATTTGTTCCATAGCTTTTATGTTAGCTTTTTCTTCTTCTTCATCACTTTGATCATCTCTAGGGTTATGTCCTTTTCTTCTTCTTCTTAAACAACATCTTATTGAATATATAATTTTCTTCTATCTTAGAGATATCTTCCATTCTTCAAGCAATTTTAACCACTTGACCTCTATCCACTCTTTATGCAGGCATATTGACTTCACATTTGATACAAATACCTCACAATCAATGATATGTTTACAATCAAATTATAACTCTCTAAAGAATCTTCTACCCAACAACCTAGTGATAGAAGACTCCTCTTTCCTCTTTCTTTAAGACTCAATTTTGAGCTATTATACCATTTGACATAGTCATAGTTGGAGGTTCTAATTAAATTCTATCTAACTACATAGTAAATGATAACACACAACAGTGTTCTGCATCTTTTGTCTGGTCTATCCCAGAGAAGTCTGGTTCTCACTGCAGCCTCGTGTCTGCACATCCCCAGTCGGATCCAATAGTGACCCCCCCTTAGGGTTAGGGTTTTAGGTTTAAAAATTTTCTAAGTGTTCTATCTTGAAAACCCTTTGTCCCTTTTCTTTAGGTCATGCACTTTATTGTTATATTCTTGTGTTGATTGTTTATAGCCGGTTGTCGATCCTTTAAGTCACGACCTTAAGTCTTGGAGCCCGTGAGTTGACCAGCCCCTCAGCGTAGCCGTTACATGTTGCCACTAGTAAAATCAATGTTTAAATGTCTAAAGTCTTGTAAAGGTTTATCGCAGCGTCGCAGCACGTCATCCATGACATCATCACACACCTACGTGGCCGCGATAAGGCGCCAGCTTGCCAAGTGTCTTCTTTTTCGTTTACAGTTCTGAGGTGCCACATAAATGCGCCACGTATCTTTGGCTATGTTTCTTTTTTGTATAATTTCCATCTGTTGCCGAAGCATGCCACGTGTCACCTCCACAGGGATTAGAGGAGAAACTTTTGAGAAAGGCATCGAGAAAGCGTGCCAGCGCACCACATGCCCCTTTTTACAAATATGCGAAGTCTGTCGCATGTCTCTTTCTTTTTGAGTAGCGCAGGAGTACAATGTGATGGGCCCAGAATATTGAAGTCAAGTTTCTAAGTGTCGCGGACACTGCCAAGTGTCGTGGGCACTGCCAAGTGTCTTGACCATGGGTGTTGAAGGAATAAGAGATAAAGGAGACTTTTGAAGACGCACCAAGCTGACACGTGGAGGTCTCTTGCTCATTTTCAGGGAATCAAAAAGAAAATGGCTCGCTCTCTATTGCTCGGTCCCAGAATGGTACCACATGTCTAGGTCAAATGAAAAGGAAGGAAAAGTTGGTGAAAGGAGAATGCCCTACTAGTACGACTTCATTGGAGAAGAACTTTTCAATGAAGATGACTAGGATTGTCAGATCTAGTCAGTGAAACGAAGCCGTAGATTTCAAGAAGAGAGGGAAAGATCAAGGGCCCTGTTTCAAACTTTTAAAAAGGGAGCATTTCCATGTGTCCGCAGCATGAACTAAGAGCGCAGCAGCATTTCAAGCAAAAGGAACTTCAGAACAAATGAACCAATGCAATTCCCAGCCTCTGTTAGCATCAAAAAACTAGTATGATAGGATTGCAGATGTGATTTCATTCCCTTGGCCAACTAAAAAGGACATACGGTGAGTGAAGGGATAGGTACGGGTCAAAGGATTGGCTGGCTAGCTACCATCTTAAAGAGGCAAATCTTCAAGAAGCTGCACACCTCCCAAGTTTAACCACTCCTTCCCTCTTCTATCTAGTGCATTCAATGTTGTCAATGCCTTTTTGGCATTTCTTTGTATCCAGTGAAAATTGAAATGACAATGTATTAAATGCAGAGGGTACAAGTTCCTAATATATATAGAACTGTGTCACTCATTTTATGGTGGTTAAAGACATGGAAATTTTGGAGAAGTAATAAAATACAGAGCTTTCTGGGTTGTTCTATCTCTTGTGTTGTAAGTTGATGAGTTGTATGTTGAGTGTCTTATGCATAAATCTTATTAGTTTCATGTTGTTTTAAATGATTAATGCTTCATTACATGTATTTTGCTATCTATCTCCAAGTTGTATGTGTTCTTCTTCTGAATCTAAATAGCTAAGGGTTGTTTAAGCTTCTGGGACATGGGTTTGCTATGTTGAATGCTTGATCTTTTACTTATGTTCAAGGAGCAAATTAAATGTTTACGGTTAAGTATTGGGAAGAATATATTGCAACGAGGATGTTTGTAAGCAGAGATAACTGAACACTTAGTCCTGGGTAGCATTTGTAAGGCAGGTGCTAATTAAAACCCCCTAAAACTTGATTATTGTTCTAAGTTTATGATAAACATTCACATATATATGTCTATTTGACTCTCTACCCTGAGATAGGCACCAGTCTGTTCTTGTGTTGATGTTATAATTCAAAATCCCTATCTTGCATCCAAATACAAAAAACAAAATCAAACACTATTCACAAACCTTTAGGATTTAGAAGTAGTTTCAGGACCCAAAATCCTCTGATTCACAGCTGAACATAAGGCTTGAAGCTAGCCCCCTTGCACTTATCTTATAGTTTTGGTCTTCATTAAAGAGGATTTGTTTGCCTTGTTTCAACATCTCGGTGAGTTTATAGATATATTTCATAGATGTTGAATAGGGAATACCCCCTAGGTTTTGCAGAACCTAAAGAAGGAGAGGAGATATTTATAGAGTCTATCTCTTGTACTGTTGGCCAGTGGCCCAAGAATCCTGTTGATGAGTGATGGCTACCTTGTAGGGATAATTGGGAAACATCCAGTTTGGGAAAGAACCCAACACTAACAAAATTAAGTTTGTCAAGACAAAGTTGAAAGGTCATGCTCCCAGATGGTGGAAAGAGTTACAATTTAGAAAGGAATATAAGAGGGAAAGTGAATATTGAAAGGTGGCATATAATGGTGTCTAAATTGAAATTTATGTTCATCTATGCAGATTACTAATTGGAATTATAGAAGAAATTGTAGAATCTAAAACAAAAGGATATGAATGTGAAGGATTATGTTGATGAATTCTATAAAATAGCAATTGTTGAAAGAACACCAATACACTAAGAGGGGGGTGAATCAGTGTATGTTAACTTTTAACAATATGAAACCAAGAGACAATATTCAAGAGCACACATAACACAAGATGTATGTGGAAACCCCTAAAAGTGAAAAAACCACAGTGAGAATGTTGCTTGAGTCTATTACTCAAATCCAAACTCACAATAAACAATGGTTACATGTGTTTTGCAGGCACCAACCCACAGGTACACCAACACCCAAGATAACATTTTGAGGCACTAACCTACAAGTACATCACACACCTTAATTAAGCTCCAACTCAATACAATGAGGCACCAACCCCAAAGAATGTTAATTGGCCCATCAAACTCAACCTTGATATCTTGTAGAGTTTGTTTCATCCATAGAACTTGAGTGCAACAAGATATAACAGTAATATATTCAGCTTTAGTTGTTGACAAAGAAATTGAATCTTGTTTCTTACTCAACCATGCTACCAATCTATCTCTTAGAAAGAATGCACCACCACTAGTGCTCTTTCTATCATCCACACAACCAGCCCAATCTACATCTGTGTATATAGTCAAAGTGAATTCATCACCAACAGGATACCATAGACCATAATCTAAAGTACTCTTCAAGTATTTGAATATCCTCTTCACAACTTTGACATGTGTCTCCTTAGGAGTAGCTTGAAATTTAGTGACCATACAGATAGCTTGCCTGATATCAAGCCTTGTTGTTGTAAGATATAAGAGACTTCCAATCATAGATCTGTACAAAGTTTGATCTGTTAAAATAGATTCATCATCTTTGCTAAGCTTACATCTAGTGACCATAGGTGTATTAACTGGCTTTCAATCTTTCATCTTGAATTTCTTCAGAATTTCCTTCACATACTTAATTTGAGAAATGAAAATCCCTGTCTCTAATTGATTGACCTATAAACCAAGAAAAAATGCTAATTTGGCTAGCATTGACATCTCAAAATATTTATGCATAGCATCAGCAACCTCTCTACACATTTTGTCACTATCTCTACCAAATATTATATCAACATAAACAATAACAATCAGCATATGATTACCTTTAGTTTTAAAATATAGACTGCTAGCAGCTATACCTTTCTTATAGCCTTGATGTTGAAGATATTTGTCCAGCCTGGAGTACCAAGCCCTAGGGGCCTGTTTTATAGCATACATTGTTTTTTCAGTCTGCACACATAGTCTTTGTTTTTAGTCACTTTGAATCCTTCAATTTGCTCTTTATAAACTTCCTCATCCAAATAACCATTGAGAAATGCAGATTTCACATCCATCTGATACACCTTGAAGTTTTTATAAACTGAATATGCAAGAAACATTCTAATGGCTTCAAGCCTAGCCACAGGTGCAAATGTCTCCTCAAAATCTATGTCTTCAACCTGAGCATAGCCCTTGCAAACTAATTCATCTTTGTTTCTAGTTATCTTCCCATCTTCATTCAGTTTATTTCTAAACACCCATTCTGTGCCTATGACATTCTTATTAGCATGCCTTGGAACAAGTTCTCAAGTCTAATTTTTCTCTATTTGATTGAGTTCTTCTTTCATGGCCTTAATCCAACTTTCATCCTTACTAGCTTCTTCATAAGATTTGAGTTCTATTTTAAACAATAAAGAATAGTTTACCTATTCTTGTTGTGCAAGCTTTCTCCTTGTCATGACACCATCAATTTTCTTTCCAAGAATTTGATTCTTAGAATGATCTCTTTTGACATACTTGGGTGGAGCCTTTGGAGTAGATTTTGGTTGTTCTTCTTCATCAGCATCATTCTCCTCTTGTGACTCTTCTTTTTTAACATCTTCTTCTTCTTCATAAGGAGGGACCTTTGAATACATGTCATTTTTATATGACAACTGAGAGTTGTCTTCTTCCACTCTAACATTCACACTTTCAACTATCTTCTGCAACCTTTTATTCTAGCACTTATAAGCTTTGCTTGTACTTGAATAACCAAGAAATATTCCTTCATCAGACCTTGTCTCAAATTTACTCAAGGTATCTTCATCCCTTTTTATAAAACATCTACTTCCAAATATTCTAAAATACTTCACAGATGCAGGTCTGCCTTTCCATAATTCATATGGAGTCTTATCATGGTTTACTCTTAACTGACCTCTATTAAGAATGTAAATAGTAGCATGAACTACTTCCTTCTAGTATCTATCAGGTAGTTTGGCTTCATTCAAAATTGTTCTATCCATTTCTTGAATAGTTATGTTATTTCTCTCAATAACTCTATTTTTTTGAGGTGTCCTAGCTATAGAGAAATGTCTTTTAATCCCATGCTTTTCACAGTACTGGTCAAATTCATTAGAAGTGAATTCTCCACCTCTGTCAGACTTTAAAATCATTTTATCCTTGAACCAATCTCATTCTCAACCATAGCCATAAAGATTTTAAATCTTTCTAAGGCTTGAGATTTATCTTTAAGATAAGTTACCCATGTCATTCTTGAATAATCATCTATCAACAACATGAAATACCTTTCTCCATTGATGCTTTTGGTTCTAGTTGGTCCACACAAGTCTGTATGTATCAACTCTAGGGGTTTTGAATTTGAATATTCATTTGTCTTGAAACTGACCCTTGTTTTCTTTCCTTCTTGGCATTCTTTACAGAAGGTACTTTCTGGCTTGCCAATACTAGGCATATGTCTGACTGCATTCTTCTTGCTGACCTTCACTAGATGATCAAAGTTGATGTGGCCCATTCTTTTGTGTCATAACCAACTTTCATCAATTTGTCCTAACAAATATCTTCCACTTTTCACCTCCTTCAGATGATATAGGTTGTTGTTTTCTCTATTTGCCTCAGCAACATGTCTACCAGAGCTAGCTTTTCTTATCTCACATCCACTAGCATGAAATAATACATTATATCCCTTGTCACACATCTGGTTGATACTAAGCAAGTTATGTTGTAATCCCTTTACATATAACACATCCTGAGCATTAGTTTTACCATCTATGCATAATGTGCCTTTTCTAGTTATCTTAGCAGTGGTGTTATCACTGAATTTGACATAACCACCATTCCATTTCTCCAAAATGGTGAACTTGCTCTTATCTCCAGTCATATGACTAGAACATCCATTGTCTATTACCCAAGGATTGCCTTGTCATTTGGCATGAAAAGTTGTTTAGACTATCATAGATTCTAGAAGGATGTATAAACACACTTCTACAATACTTGGCAATATGCCCATAGTTGTTACAATTATAGCAAATATCATTCATATCAACTAAAGGGGGAAAAGGATTTTTGCTTACAAAATCACGCCTATCCATTCTCCTAGGACTAATTTTGTAGTTTATTGCTTTATGTCCAAACTGATTACATGAAAAAAAGTAACCATAAAAAGCATAATTAAAATTGGTTTGTCTTGTAGGTTGGTCCTTGAATCTCCTCTTTGGATTGTGGACTTTGATGAATCCATCATCCATCTCTCTGAGATCTTCAGTCTTCTTATTCTTCCTAGACCCTTCAGGCTTCCTAGAAGCAACATCACTCTTTTTGGGCTCTTTTGTCTTCTTAGGCTTAGCAGAACTTGACTCACTTTTTTCTTCAACTACTTATTGAAAAATAGTAGAAGCTTTGATAGTCTTCTCATCAGCATTGTTCTTAGAGAAAACATCCTTGAAACTCTTGTCTTCCACAGATCCTAACCCAAGCATGTTGGAGAAGGACCTTTTGTTGATGGGTGTTTTAGCACACAACAACGCAAGTAAGATACTGTTGCAAGTATGGGCCTAATCGGTGTTGTCATTGATGTCAACATACTCCTGTTGCATTGATGAATAGGATTGGATGAGCTGAGTATTGAGAAAATTAGTCCTAATCAGGAACAGAGAAGAACAGTGAAGATAGTAAGGTAAAGATCCAAGATAAGATGACCATCAGAGGATGCGGTTCAAAGGGTTTGTAGATATGAGTCTTAAGAGGATCCAGTAAAGATTTTAGAGGTCTGCATGAAGATCTGAAGGAGTTGTGGCCGCTCAAGTAAAACTGGTTCTGGTAGGTGTTCAGAGGTGATAGAGTGACACAGATAGGTCCGGTGAGATCTGGAAATGCATTATCCTATTTTACAGATTTGAGGGAGTGTTGAGGAAGTCTTTGTGAAGTGTCAACTTGATTGGTTCGTGGTTTGAAGGTCCGCAAGCATCTATTCCTTTGTGGCAGTAATGACAGACTGTGTTCTTGAGGTTCTAGATGAAGGAGAGAAGGATTTCAGTAAGCAGATGAAGTGTGGATGTTCTTGATGATTTAGGCAATCTTGTGGAGGTCTTTAGATCGTGTCCAATTCATGTTGATGGTCTGCATTGGAGTTAGAGCTCACAATTGAAGAACAACTTCTAGATGATGGTGTTCTTCCTGACACTGGCCGACTGGATGAGTTACACATCTTGCGGATGTTCTTGTAGATGTTTGCCGGCTTAGATAATTATTCCTAAGTCAATGTCTTATATATATATAGAGTTGTAAAGTCATTTCAAAGTGGGTTGGATGTGATGAGAGTGTGGTAGTGAAGAGGAGAGTAGAGCAGAAGTATTGGGCTTAAATGGAACTGACTCAAGCATGGTAAAGATGCTATTCTCCAGTTCAAGTTTGTGATACTTATCATTTTGTAGACAGTGTGTCTCTTGTAGGCAGTGAGCCTCTTGTGAGTAGTGTGCTCGGGCAGTGAGCCCTAATTGGCATGTGCCATTTTGTTCTTTCTATTCTTCTAACAGAGAATACAATCTTGGGTTAATCACCCTGTGGTTTTTTCCTTAACTAGGTTTTCCACGTCAAAATATTGGTGTCTTATGTGTTAATATGTTTCTGCTCTTGGTTTGATGCATTATGTTTTCATGATTGATTTATTAATATACTGCTAAATCACAAAGAGGATTTAAGTGTTTAATTGGAAGAAAGTTTTAGACAACTGATTTACCTCCCCCCTCTCAGTTGTCTATCCTGAATCCAACAATTGGTATCAAAGCTAAGTTCCTCTAAAAAGAGCTTAACCACTTGAGGAGATCCAGGATGTCATCCTACAAGAAGGATAGTCCAAAGTTTGATGGAACAAATTTTAATCTCTGGAAAAGTCACATGAAATGTCACTTACAATGTATGGGAATGCAATACTAGACCATGGCTTCAACGAAGTATACTCCTCCACAGGGTGGCCAGAAAGCCCCAAATGAAATCACAAATGCTGAAAATAATTTGCGGACTATAAAAGCTCTTCTAAGCGCATTATCTGATTCAGAGCTTTCAAATGTTGTTGACCTACCAACTGCTTTTGAGATTTGGGAAAAACTAGAACTTCTGCATGAAGGAGACAAGTATGTTAAATGTTCAAGGCTACAGAGTCTGAAAGGAAAATTTGAAAATCTAAAGATGAGAGAAGATGAAAATATCACTACTTTTATGCCAAGAGTAAATGAGCTTGTTTGTGGAATTAGATGTGCTGGTAGAGTCTTGGATGAAGATGAAATTGTTGGCAAAATTCTCATATCCCTTCCTACTTCTTATAAAATCAAAGTTGCTGCCATTGAAGAATTCAAAGCCCATACAGTTGTCACAAGAGATCAATTGGCTAGTAAACTAGCTGCATTTAAGATGACTGAGTTCGGAGTTGCCCCTCCCAAGATTGAATCTGCATTCAAATCCAATGCCTCTATAAAAGGTAAACAAAGGTTTGATCCGGGAGAGAACTCTTCAAGGAAACTATCATGGTATGAAAAAGTAAGAAAAGACCTGGAAGAAGAAGCAGAAACTACTCAACTTGAAGCCATTATTGTTGCAAGTATGAGGTTATCCAGTGTTGTCATTGATGTCAACATACTCATATTGCATTGACAAGAAGGATTTGATGAGCTGTGTGCTGAGGATATTGAGAAAATTAGCCTCAGTCAGGAACAGTGAAGAACAGTGATGAGAAGAAGGTAAATGTACTGTATAGGATGAGAACCGGAGGATGCGGATTAAAGGGTTAGTAGATATGAGTCTTGAGATGCTACAGTTAAGATTTCAGAGGTCCGCATGAAGATCTGAAGGAGTTGTGGCTGCCGGTATAGAACCAAGTCCGGCAAGTATCCAGAGGTGACAGAGGATCACAAAAAGGTCCGGTGAGGTCTAGAATTGTATCATCCTAATCTGCGGATTGGACTGAGTGTTTGGGATGTCCTTGTGATGTGTCATCCTGATTTGTGTATGATTTGGAGGTCCGGAAGTACCTCTTGCATTATGACAGTGGCGACAAACTGTGTTCTTGAAGTTCCGGATGAGGAAGACAAGAGATCCCAGTAAGTAGAGGAAGTGCGGATGTATCCGGACATTAAGACAGGCTTGTGAAGGTTCTTGGATCATGTTTAGGTTGTGTTGTTGGTCCGCATTGATGATAGAGCCCAGAATTGAAGTTATTCTTCCGGATGAAGTTCTTGCTCTGTTTAGCCGACTGGATGAGTTGTTCATCCTACGAATGTTCTTGTGATGGCCGACCGGATGTGTTATTCATCTTGCGGATACTCCTATGGTTGTTTGCCGACTTAGATGTTTGTTCCTAAGTCGATGTCTTGTATAAATAACGGTTTGTGAGTTCATTTCAAGGTGTGGTGTAAGGATGAGCATGGTATAGCGAAGAAACGTGCGAAAGGCAGAGCAGAGATTGTTGGGCTTAATTGGAACTGATCCGGACATGATAGAGATGTCATTCTCCAGTTCAAGACTGTGATTTTTATCACTTTGTAGACAGTGTGTCTCCTTGTAGGCAGTGGGCCTCTTTGTGAGCAGTGTGCTCGGGCAGTGAGCCCTTATTGGCATGTGCCATTCAATTTTCTTTATTCTTCTAACAGAGAATAATTCTTGGGTTAATCACCCCGTGGTTTTTCCCTTAACCGGGTTTTCCACGTCAAAATCTTGGTGTTCAATGTGTTGATGCTTATCTGCTCTTGTGGTTATGTATTATGCTTCCTTGGATGATTATTTGATATGCTGCTAACTAACAACAGAGAATTAAGTGTTTGAATAAGAAGAAGTTCTATACAACTGATTCACCCCCCCCCTCTCAGTTGTATGCCCTAGATCCAACAATTGGTATCAGAGCCAAGTTCCTCTGATAGGAGCTTAACCGCTTGAGGAGATCTAGGATGTCGTCATACAAGAAGGATAGTCCGAAGTTCGATGGAACCAACTTTACTCTCTGGAAAGGTCGCATGAAGTGTCATTTGGAATGTATGGGAAAAGCATACTTGGCTATGATCTCTAAACCATATATACCCCCACAAGGTGGTCCGACAACTCTGAATGAAATCACAGAAGCTGAAAACAATCTGCGGACCAAGGAAGCTCTTCTAAGCGCATTGAATGACTCAGATCTCTCGAATGTCATTGACCTACCCACTGCATATGAGATCCTAACTAAACTGGAACTTCTGTATGAAGGAGATGAGTTTGTCAAAAGTGCAAGGCTGCAAAGTCTGAAAGGGAAATTTGAAAGATTGAAAATGAGAGATGATGAAAACATCACTACCTTTATGCCAAGAGTAAATGAGCTAGTATGTGGAATCAGAAATGCTGGTGGAACTTTAGATGAAAATGAGATTGTCTGCAAAATCCTAAGATCCCTTCCTGCTGCCTACAAAATCAAAGTTGCTGCCATTGATGAATTCAGAGCCCACACAACTGTCACAAGAGAACAACTGGCTGGCAAACTAGCTGCATTTGAAATGACCGAGTTTGGAGATGATCCACCCAAGACTGAATCTGCTTTCAAAGCCAGTGCCTATGTGAAAGGCAAACAGAGATTTGATCCGGGTGAAAACTCATCAAGGAAAATGTCATGGTATGATCAAGCAAGAAAAGACATGGAAGAAGAAGAAGCAGAAACAGCTCAACTTGAAGCCCTCATTGCAAAAAGACTGCCAAGAGGATCCGGTAAGTATGAAGGAAAACTACCCTTTAAGTGTTTCAACTGCAATAAGATTGGTCATTTTGCCTCAAGATGTCCGGAGAGATCTGCAAGATCTAATACTCACAGACAAAGGTTTCAAAAGAATTGCTATTATGTTCATGAAGAAGATGACAATGAAGGAGTAACAGATGATGAATCAGAACTAGGAAGCAAATCTGGAAATGAGTGGGTGTTTATAGCCATCAAGGAAGAAGACTCCATGCTCTCTGAATCTGTCAATCACAAAGTTGTTGAAAAAGCCTTGGCTGCTCAAGTGGAAGAAAAGGATGACTGGGTTATTGACAGTGGATGTTCTCACCATATGACTGGTGACAAGAATAAGTTCTTAGACTTGGAAAGATATGAAGGAGGAATGGTAAAGTTTGGTGACAATTCTGCTGGCAGAATCAGAGGTAGGGGAACTATTTCCTTTGATGGTAAGAGCAAAATAGGAAATGTACTGTATGTTGAAGGATTGAAGCACAATCTTCTCAGTGTTGGTCAGTTAGTGGACAAAGGCTATGATCTCCGGTTCAAGAATGGAAAATGCAGAATCTTTACAAGCTCCGGAACTGAAATTGCATCCGGTACTCAGACAAGAGGTAACATCTTTCATCTGGTTGGTTCAAATAAAAGTTGTTTGTTTGTTCAAATTGATCAGAGTTGGTTATGGCATAGAAGAATGTGTCATGTAAATTTTGATAACATCATCAAAATAAGCAATACTCAGGCTGTGAGAGATCTTCCAAAGTTGATGAAACCTACAAATAGTGTGTGTAAAGAATGTCAGTTAGGCAAACAAAGCAGAGTCTCTTTTAAAAGCAAAGATCAGTCTTCTACCGGATTGTTGGAATTAGTACATACTGATCTATGTGGTCCGACAAGAATCAAGAGTCTGCAAGGTGATAGATATTTCATGTTGTTAATTGATGATCATTCCCGGATGATGTGGGTTACCTTTCTAAAAGAAAAATCAGAAGCTTTTGAGAAGTTCAAAATCTTCAAAGCTATGGTGGAGAATCAAACCGGATTGAAACTAAAGTGTCTAAGGTCTGATAGAGGTGGTGAATTTACATCTGGTGAATTCATTGACTTTTGTGAGAAACAGGGTATAAGGAGACAGTTGTCTGCTCCTAAGACTCCACAGCAGAATGGAGTAGTTGAGAGAAAGAACCGGACCATCCAGGAAGCTGCTAGGACAATGATGTTGGAAGCAAATATTCCTCAAATGTTTTGGAAAGAAGCTATCAGCACTGCAGTCTACACTCTCAATCGAGTTCAAATCAGAAACAACACCGGTAAGACCCCCTATGAACTCTGGTTTGGCATCACTCCTACTGTGAAATATTTCAGAGTATTTGGTAGCAAGTGTTATATTAAAAGAGATGAAGATCTAGGAAAGTTTGATGCTAGAAGTGATGAAGGAATTTTCTTGGGCTACTCCACTCAAAGCAAAGCATACCGGTGTTACAATAAGAGATTGAGGAAGATGATAGAAAGCACCAATGTAAAGGTTGATGAAGGAATTGAGAAGCCTTCAAGATTTTATGAGTTTGATGAAGATGACCAAGACAGTGTTCAAGGACCTCAATCCTCTCCGGTGAGACAGAGTCAGCCTGATCCGGTAAATCAAGAAGAAGAGATAGGTTTGAATGAGCCTGATCAAGAAATAGCAGTGCTGGATACTCCCAAAATTCCAAGGTATGTAAGACTGAATCACTCTGAAGATCAGATCATAGGTGACAGAAGCAAAGGTGTACAAACTAGAAGGAATATTGCTCAAAATCAGAATGAATGTTGTCTGATTTCAAAGATTGAACCTAAAACAATAAATGAAGCCTGCAATGATGAAAACTGGACCAAAGCAATGGAAGATGAATTGATGCAAATTGAGAAAAATCATACTTGGGATCTTGTTCCCAGACCTAGAGACAGGAATGTAATTGGAACCAAGTGGGTCTTCCGGAACAAACTAAATGAAGCTGGTGAAGTAATCAGAAACAAAGCTAGATTGGTCTGTAAAGGCTACTCTCAAATAGAAGGAATTGACTTTGAAGAGACTTTTGCTCCGGTAGCAAGAATTGAAGCAGTCAGATTACTTCTTGCATTTGCTGCCTTCAAAGACTTCAAGGTATATCAGATGGATGTCAAGTCTGCCTTCCTAAATGGTGATCTGGAAGAAGAAGTCTACATTGAACAACCGGATGGATTTCAATTGTCTGATAATAATGATATGGTCTGCAAGTTGAAGAAAGCTTTGTATGGATTGAAGCAAGCCCCAAGAGCATGGTATGAAAGGTTGGATAAGCATCTTGTGCAGATTGGATTCAACAAAGGTACTGCTGACAGTAACTTATATTTCAAAATTGATCATGAAAACATTCTGATTGTTGAAGTGTTTGTGGATGATATCATTTTTGGAGGAAGAGATAGTATGTGCAAAACTTTTGCAAATCAGATGAAAAGTGAGTTTGAAATGTCTATGCTTGGTGAAATGAATTTCTTCTTGGGTCTGCAAATTACTCAAACAAAAGAAGGGATCTTCATTTCTCAGACCAAATATGTGAAAGAATTGTTAAAGAAATTTGGTATGGAAGACTCAAAGCCTATGAACACTCCTATGGCAACCGGATGTAAGTTAAGCAAAGATGATGATTCTCCAAAGGCAGATCAGACAAAGTATAGATCAATGATTGGTGGATTGTTGTATCTCACTCAAACTAGACCAGATATAATGCAGGCTGTTGGTCTTGTGGCAAGATTCCAGGCTGATCCTAGAGAATCTCATGTTATGGCAATCAAAAGAATTTTTAGATACTTGAAAGGAACAGTTGAGTATGGTCTATGGTATCCTAGAGATCCGGATTTCTCTCTTCATGCTTACACAGATGCAGATTGGGCAGGAGATGTGGATGACCGGAAGAGCACTAGTGGTGGAGCATTCTTTTTGGGGAAGAGATTGGTTTCTTGGCTAAGCAAGAAACAAGATGCAATATCTCTGTCTACAACTGAAGCAGAATACATTGCAGCAGCAGGTAGTTGCACTCAAATCTTATGGATGAAGCAGATGCTAAGAGACATCAAAGTTGAATATGAGGAGCCTATCACAATTTTCTGTGATAATTCAAGTGCAATTAATATTTCCAAGAATCCGGTATTGCATTCTAAGACTAAGCACATATCTATCAAATTTCACTTTTTAAGAGAACAAGTAAACAAGGAAGAAGTCAGATTGGAGTATGTTCCCTCCAAGGATCAGATTGCAGATATCTTTACAAAACCTCTTCCCAAAGACTCTTTTGAATATCTCCGGGAGAAGTTAGGGGTCATGGCCCCTCCGGTGATGAACTAAGATGCACTGATGTGCATCGGTCCGGTGGCTATCACAGTCATATCTTGTGATCCAGACTAATGGGGAGCTGCAACTAAGGGGGAGCAGCTGGTATGATTCTGATGTATGAGAATTGCAAGTATGAGCCCTTTGCCATTGATGTCAAAGGGGGAGAGAAGACATGTGAAAAACAAGTGGTTGATGATCAAAGGGGGAGCAGTAAAGGAAGAGAAGACATATGAAAAGTTGAAGTTCTTGTCTTAATGGTTTTTCACATCATATGTTGCCATCAATGACAAAGGGGGAGATTGTTGCAAGTATGAGGTTATCCAGTGTTGTCATTGATGTCAACATACTCATATTGCATTGACAAGAAGGATTTGATGAGCTGTGTGCTGAGGATATTGAGAAAATTAGCCTCAGTCAGGAACAGTGAAGAATAGTGATGAGAAGAAGGTAAATGTACTGTATAGGATGAGAACCGGAGGATGCGGATTAAAGGGTTAGTAGATATGAGTCTTGAGATGCTACAGTTAAGATTTCAGAGGTCCGCATGAAGATCTGAAGGAGTTGTGGCTGCCGGTATAGAACCGGGTCCGGCAAGTATCCAGAGGTGACAGAGGATCACAAAAAGGTCCGGTGAGGTCCGGAATTGTATCATCCTAATCTGCGGATTGGACTGAGTGTTTGGGATGTCCTTGTGATGTGTCATCCTGATTTGTGTATGATTTGGAGGTCCGAAAGTACCTCTTGCATTATGACAGTGGCGACAGACTGTGTTCTTGAAGTTCCGGATGAGGAAGACAAGAGATCCCAGTAAGTAGAGGAAGTGCGGATGTATCCGGACATTAAGACAGGCTTGTGAAGGTTCTTGGATCATGTTTAGGTTGTGTTGTTGGTCCGCATTGATGGTAGAGCCCGGAATTGAAGTTATTCTTCCGGATGAAGTTCTTGCTCTGTTTAGCCGACTGGATGAGTTGTTCATCCTGCGATTGTTCTTGTGATGGCCGACCGGATGTGTTATTCATCTTGCGGATACTCCTATGGTTGTTTGCCGACTTAGATGTTTGTTCCTAAGTCGATGTCTTGTATAAATAACGGTTTGTGAGTTCATTTCAAGGTGTGGTGTAAGGATGAGCATGGTATAGCGAAGAAACGTGCGAAAGGCAGAGCAGAGATTGTTGGGCTTAATTGGAACTGATCCGGACATGATAGAGATGTCATTCTCCAGTTCAAGACTGTGATTTTTATCACTTTGTAGACAGTGTGTCTCCTTGTAGGCAGTGGGCCTCTTTGTGAGCAGTGTGCTCGGGCAGTGAGCCCTTATTGGCATGTGCCATTCAATTTTCTTTATTCTTCTAACAGAGAATAATTCTTGGGTTAATCACCCCGTGGTTTTTCCCTTAACCGGGTTTTCCACGTCAAAATCTTGGTGTTCAATGTGTTGATGCTTATCTGCTCTTGTGGTTATGTATTATGCTTCCTTGGATGATTATTTGATATGCTGCTAACTAACAATAGAGAATTAAGTGTTTGAATAAGAAGAAGTTCTATACAACTGATTCACCCCCCCCCTCTCAGTTGTATGCCCTAGATCCAACAGTTATTGCAAGAAGACTGCCAAGAGGATCCGATAAGTATGAAGGAAAATTTCCTTTTAAGTGTTTTAACTGCAATAAGATTGGTCATTTTGCCTCAAAGTGTCCGGAAAGATTTTCAAGACCAAATTCCAACAGATCAAGGTTCCAAAAGAATTGTTACTATGTTCATGAAGAGGATGACAATGAAGGAGTAACCGATGATGAATCAGAGACAGAAAACAAATCCGGAAGTGATTGGGTGTTTATTGCCATCAAGGAAGAAGATCCAATGTCCTCTGAATCTGTCAATCATAAAGTTGTAGAAAGAGCTCTGGCTGCCCAAGTTGAAGAAAAGGATGATTGGGTCATTGACAGTGGATGCTCTCACCATATGACAGGTGACAAAAATAAATTCATAGATTTGGAAAGGTATGAAGGAGGAGTGGTAAAGTTTGGTGATAATTCTGCTGGCAGAATCAGAGGTAGAGGAACTATTTCTTTTGATGGAAGGAACAAAACCGGTAATGTACTGTATGTTGAAGGTTTGAAGCACAATCTTCTCAGTGTTGGACAGTTGGTGGACAAAGGCTATGATCTCTAATTCAAGAATGGAAAATACAAGATCTTTGAAAGTTCTAGAACAGAGATTGCATCAGGTACTTAAACAAAAGGTAATATCTTCCATTTAGTTGGTACTGGTAAAAGTTGTATGTTTGTGCAAATTGATCAGAGTTGGTTATGGCATAGGAGAATGTGTCATGTGAACTTTGATAATATCATCAAGATAAGCAATACTCGGGCAGTAAGAGATCTTCCAAAACTAGTTAAACCTACAAATAGTTTGTGCAAAGAATGTCAGTTGGGAAAACAAAGCAAAGTCTCATTTAAAAGAAAGGAACAATCTTCTACCGGATTATTAGACTTAGTTCATACTGATCTATGTGGTCCAGCAAGAATTAGGAGTGTGCAAGGTGATAGGTACTTCATGTTACTAATTGATGACTACTCTCGGATGATGTGGGTAACTTTTCTGAAAGAGAAATCAGAAGCTCTTGAGAAATTCAAAATATTCAAGGCTATGGTAGAGAATGAAATAGGATTAAATTTAAAGTGTCTGAGGTCTAATAGAGGTGGAGAATTCACATCCGGTGAGTTCATAGAATTCTGTGAGAAACATGGAATAAAGAGATAGTTGTCTACTCCTTGGACTCCACAGCAGAATGGAGTAGCAGAGAGAAAGAACCGGACCATCCAGGAAGCATCTAGCACAATAATGATGGAAGCAAATGTTCCTCAGATCTATTGGAGAGAAGCTAACAGTACTGTAGTCTAAACTCTCAATCGAGTACAAATCAGAAGTGATAATGGTAAGACTCCTTATGAACTATGGTTTGGCATCACTCCTACTGTAAAGTATTTTAGAGTCTTTGGTAGCAAATGTTACACCAAAAGAGATGAAGATCTAAGCAAGTTTGATGCTAGAAGTGATGAAGGAATATTCTTGGGTTACTCTACTCAAAGCAAAGCATACCGGTGTTATAACAAGAGACTGAGAAAGCTTATAGAAAGTATAAATTTGAAGGTTGATGAAGGAATTGAAAAACCCTCAAGGTTTTATGAATATGATGAAGATGATCAAAATGGTGTTATGATTCAAGGAGCCCAAGCCCCTTTTGAAATTCAGATTCAAACTGATCTGGTAAATCGGGAAGAAGAGATGAGTTTTAATGAGCCTGATCAAGAATTAGAAGTGCAAGAAACTCCCAAAGTTCCTAGGTATGTAAGACTAAACCACTCTAAAAATCAGATCATAGGTGATAAAAGCAAAGGTGTACAAACAAGAAGGAGAATTGCTCAAGATTCAGATGAGTATTGTCTGATTTCAAAGATTGAACCTAAGACAGTGAATGAAGCTTGCAATGATGAAAACTGGACTAAAGCAATGGAGGAAGATCTAATGCAAATTGAGAAAAATCACACTTGGGATCTTGTTCCCAGACCTAGAAACAAGAATGTGATTGGAACCAAATGGGTCTTCTGGAACAAACTGAATGAAGTTGGTGAAGTAATCAGAAATAAAGCCAGATTGGTCTGCAAGGGTTACTCTCAAATAGAAGGAGTTGATTTTGAAGAAACTTTTGCTCCGGTGGCAAGAATTGAAGCAGTCAGATTATTTCTTGCTTTTGCTTCCTTCAAGGATTTCAAAGTGTATCAGATGGATGTCAAGTCTGCCTTCCTGAATGGTGATTTTGAAGAAGAAGTATACATTGAGCAACCGAATGGATTTTAATTGTCTGATCATGGTGATATGGTCTGCAAGTTGAAGAAAGCACTGTATAGACTAAAGCAAGCCCCAAGAGCCTGATATGAAAGATTGGATAAGCATCTTTTGAAGATTGGTTTCAACAAAGGTACTACTGACAGTAATTTGTATTTCAAAATTGATCATGAAAACATCTTGATTGTTGAAGTGTTTGTTGATGATATCATTTTTGGAGGAAGAGATAGTATGTGTAAAACTTTTGCAAATCAAATGAAAAGTGAATTTGAGATGTCCATGCTTGTGGAAATGAATTTCTTCTTGGGTCTACAAATCACTCAAACAAAGAAAGGAATCTTCATTTCTCAGACCAAATATGTGAAAGAATTGTTGAAAAAATTTGGGATGGAAGACTCAAAACCAATGAATACTCCCATGGCAACCAGATGTAAATTGGGTAAAGATGATGACTCTCCTAAGGCTGATCAAAAAAAGTACAAGTCAATGATTGGAGGATTCTTGTATCTCACTCAAACTAGACCTGACATTATGAATGTTGTGGGTCTTGTTGCTAGATTTCAAGCTGATCCTAGAGAATCTCATGTCATGGCAATCAAGAGGATTTTTAGATATCTAAAAGGAACAGTTGAGTATGGATTGTGGTATCCCAGAGATCATGATTTCTCTCTTCATGCATATACAAATGCGGATTGGGCAGGAGATGTGGATGACCGAAAGAGTACCAGTGGTGGAGCATTCTTTTTAGGGAAGAGATTGGTTTCTTGGCTGAGCAAAAAAACAAGAGGCAATATCTCTGTCCATTGTAGAAGCGGAATATATTGCAGCAATAGGTAGTTGCACTCAAGTTTTGTGGATGAAGCAAATGCTAAGAGACATAAGAGTGGAGTATGAGGAGCCTATCACAATCTTCTGTGATAATTCAAGTGCAATAAATATATCTAAGAATCCGATGTTGCATTCAAAGACTAAACATATATCCATCAAGTTTCACTTTTTGAGAGAACAAGTGAACAAGAATGAAGTCAGATTGGAGTTTGTGCCTTCCAAGGATCAGATTGCAGATATCTTTACTAAACCTCTACCTAAGGACTCTTTTGAGTATCTCAGGGAGAAGTTAGGGGTTATTGCCCCTCCGGTGATGAACTGATGTGCATCAGTCCGGTGGATATCACAGTCATATCTTGTGATCCGAATTGATAATGGGGAGCTGCTACTCAGGGGGAGCAGCTGGTATGATTCTGAAATGGTGGAATTGCATGTATGTACCCTTTGCCATTGATGTCAAAGGGGGAGAGAAGACATGTGAAAAACAAGTGGTGGCTAATCAAAGGGGGAGCAGTAAAGAAAGAGAAGACAAGTGAATGGTTGTTGGTGATAGGGGGAGTCATGTCAGTAAAGAAAAATTCTTGTCTTGATGGTCAAAATAGTTTTTCACATCATATGTTGCCATCAATGACAAAGGGGGAGATTGTTGCAAGTATGGGCCTAACCGGTGTTGTCATTAATGTCAACATACTCCTGTTGCATTGATGAATAGGATTGGATGAGCTGAGTGCTGAGGATATTGAGAAAATTAGTCCTAATCAAGAATAGAGAAGAACAGTGAAGATAGTAAGATAAAGATCCAAGATAAGATGACTATCAGAGGATGCGGTTCAAAGGGTTTGTAGATATGAGTCTTAAGAGGATCCAGTAAAGATTTCAGAGGTCCGCATGAAGATCTGAAGGAGTTGTGGCTGCTCAAGTAAAACCAGTTCTAGGAGGTGTTCAGAGGTGACAGAGTGACACAGATAGGTCTGGTGAGATCCAGAAATGCATTATCCTATTCTGTGGATTTGAGGGAGTGTTGAGGAAGTCTTTGTTAAGTGTCAACTTGATTGGTTCATGGTTTGAAGGTCCACAAGCATCTATTCCTTTGTGATAGTAATGACAAACTATGTTATTGAGGTTCCAGATGAAGGAGAGAAGGATTTCAGTAAGTAGATGAAGTGTGGATGTTCTTGATGATTTAGGCAATCTTGTGGAGGTCTTTGGATTGTGTCTAATTCGTGTTGATGGTCCGCATTGGAGTTAGAGCTCGCAATTGAAGAATAACTTCCGAATGATGGTGTTCTTCTTGAGACTGGCCGACTGGATGAGTTACACATCTTGCGGATGTTCTTGTAGATGTTTGCCGACTTAGATGATTATTCCTAAGTTGATGTCTTGTATATATATAGAGTTGTAAAGTCATTTCAAAGTGGGTTGGATGTGATGAGAGTGTGGTAGCGAAGAGGAGAGCAGAGCAGAAGTATTGGGCTTAAATGGAACTGACTCAAGCATGGTAAAGATGCTATTCTCCAGTTCAAGTTTGTGATACTTATCATTTTGTAGACAGTGTGTCTCTTGTAGGCAGTGAGCCTCTTGTGAGTAGTGTGCTCGGGCAGTGAGCCCTAATTGGCATGTGCCATTTTGTTCTTTCTATTCTTCTAACAGAGAATACAATCTTGGGTTAATCACCCCGTGGTTTCTCCCTTAACTGAGTTTTCCACATCAAAATCTTGGTGTCTTATGTGTTGATATGTTTCTACTCTTGGTTTGATGCATTATGTTTTCATGATTGATTTATTAATATACTGCTAAATCAAAAAGAGGATTTAAGTGTTTAATTGGAAGAAAGTTTTAGACAACTGATTCACCCCCCCTCTCAGTTGTCTGTCCTGAATCGAATAGATATAGGATATCTCACCTCTCTTAAAAGGAATCTTATCCCAGGAAAACCCATAAAAAGACCGCCCCAAGGTTTATAATGTCAGGTCTTGACTTGCAGGATAACTTAGTGGATATGTATTTCACTATTCCAACCAAAGGGACTTACATGCAATGTAGACAAACCTTAATGCATTAGGGTTTGATTACACATAGATTCATCAGTTTTCTGATTTGACAATGCATAGACAAATTGATATATACTCATATTACTACAAAATATATGATTCCATCCTGCAATTAGCAATCTGTCAAATTGCACTCATCAGATATGGGCTCTGTAATAGCACTGTGCAAGTTTGTGAAACCTAATCCAACAGGATCTGATAAACAAAATACAAAAGGAAAAGGGGAGAGAAAAGGGATAAAGAGATCATATAGACAGCTGCAGGAATGATCAACAAACAGATAGACAAATTCCTGCAATAAACAAATCTCTACTTAACCAGGTAACCCACAACACTACAGAGAATGTGCAATCTTCTGAGGAAACATAAGGGTTTTCAAACTATGAAGAATTCATTCAACACCCAATTTCTGGTGCAGTTCAACAAACTCACACAATCGAACTCAGCTCATAAAAATATGCCCAGACTAACCATGCACAATGATATACAATCAACAAGCCATTAATGGTATGGACAAGAAATCCATCAAATATCTAATTAATTAACCACAAATGCAACTGAATAATTACTCGAAAAGGTGAAGAGGAACCATGAGAACCATATCCAATCAACAAAGTGAACTCAAATGGCAGCAGCAAATGAAATTCTATTTATATTGATTCAGAAAATGGCAGAGTTTCAACAATTCTTTTCTCTTCAGTCCTTTCTTACCCCTTTTACAATGAGAGAGGTTGCCTCTATATAAAGAGGCAGGCATAGTGAGTTTTTCAATAGACGGTGAGGATTAAACCAACACCAAGGGCTCATATTTGACATCATTTAATTTTGGATAGTGGGTAGTTACAATCTCAGATTTGGATTTGTCCTTTAGGAAAAAGATGAAATTACAACTTTTCAGCTCATGAGAATAGGACAAAATAGCAGCTTTTTGAGTTGTCTAATGAGACAAATCACTTTTACAATGAGTTGACTGGTCAAGAGGAGCATGTGGCATGTTTTTTTATGAAGGTGGATCCAACTAGATGCTTGTTGGATTTAGCATTTAATGATTGGATGGTTGGGATAGTTGTGAACAGGTCCTAGGGTAATGAATAGACTCTACAGGAACAATAATGATGTATGTCTGATCTCTTATGTCTTCCAACTCCTAGGTCTTATCTTCATCACCTTTGACATCATACTAGCCTTTTTTGTAATTACAGTAGTGATTTGGTTGATAAAATGAAGATTCTTCCTATCTGGGACAGCAGTGTTTCTCTAGGTTTTCATCCTTCATGGTGGCTCCAGCTAGTTCCTTCATGCTTCATCCTCTCAGACCTACAATATGCAATGCAATGCATCAATTTCATCATAAACAAATCATTTTCAGTCAAGATAAATCAAAATATATCCCTTTGTAGTCATGGATCAATCAGGGACAACTCAATATCAATCATATTTCCATTAAATTCATCATCTTCAACTACCCATTTTGCATTTATGGCAACCTGGGACATTTCTGCACCCATTTGGATTTAGTTGAAAACAATCATTTCATGTTTTTACACCCTTTTTAGCAAAGAGAAGGATTTTTGGGGGTCATTGGATGCTGGTCAGAAGGGGGTCACTGTACATATCTTACAAGAGGCGAAATTCCCACAATGTCTTGCATGAGGCAAAAATCCTGCAAGAGGAGGTCACAGGATGGACACAGGAAATAAGCATCATAGGATAAGTAGGTAAAATCGACCTCAAAAGATATATCCTGTGCCACTTGTAATTAGTGCAATATCCTGAGACATAGCAAAGACCCGCTTTTCCTGAGTTTGAAGTTGGCAGAACTTTTGGTGGACACCGGATATGTCCAATGACTAAGGTTTTTAGCGCTTGTCATGTGAAGTGAACTTTTAGCACTTTATCTAGTGAAGTGCAATTTTAGTGCAATTTTAGTGAAGAGGGTTTTTAGCACAATGTCCTGTGATGAGGGTTTTTAGTGCAATATCCTGTGAGAGGTGAAAATCCCGCCAGGTCTTGAAATTCCCTCATGATAGTATATTTTAAAATATACTTTTAGGATGTTTGAGATAGGTTTTGGATCCATATGAGTTAAATTGTTGATCCTAGAATTTGGAGGATCCATTAGATTTCATACTTAGCTAATTTTTTAAGGTTCAGGGTTTCAGACTTAGCCAAATTTAGGGGATCAACAACATACATCAGGGTAAAAGCATAGGGACCTCTTAGTAAAACACTACGGAATTTGACATGATTTTGCAATTTTGAGGCATGAAAAATAGGAGTCCCAACAAGACACATCCTGCAGCAACAATTTTTAGCGCTATATCCAATGATCCTCAATTTTAGCGCAAACATTACAAAGACCTATTTTTCATGCATAAAAATAATCAAAAGTCTTTGCAAATCAATCATGAAAAGCACCAAGCAGACCCAAATCATCACAAATACCCAAATTTGGAACAAATCTTGCATTCTAAGCACCATTTCACTTTTTCATCATTATAAGGAGGAAAGGTTGAGACTCCAAGCCAAAGAAAAAGAGGGGGTCTCCATTTGACAAAATGGGGCATGTGTGTAGGGCACAACATCTTTGACAACCAATTATTTCATCAAGAATTTTAGATCTCTTCACAAATTTAAGGCTTCTATTTAATTGTATGTTTACCTTTTCTAACTCCTTCCTTAGAGAGACAACTTCAACCTCTAGTTTTTGACATTCTTCTAGTTTGGTTTTCAAACTCAAACTAGGAACTTCCTCTATTCTCTTAGATTCTGCTAACTACAACATCAAACCTACTACAATTTTTTCATCTTCTTCAATCCTTAACTTCTATTTTTCATTTTGTTTTCTCTCATCTTTCAAGTCTTCTAAGGCAGAGACCAATTCACCTTCCAAATCAACTTCACCCTCTTCTTTCTCATCAGAGTCTTCACAGCAATCTTCTATAGGAGTGTTTTCATTTTCTTTGATTTCAACAGCCATAAATGAAGTTTCATAATTTTCACTTGCAGAAGAACAGTCATCTATAGAACTAATTTCTTTGTCTACATATAGACTCTTTTTCTTCTTATTAAAGTTTCTCTTTTTATACTTGGAAACTTTGTTATTCTAGAACTATCTCCCTTTTCATTTTCACCGCTAAGGGACATTTAGATGCAAAATGACCAATTTTTCCACAATTGAAACACTTAAAGGGTAGCTTACCTTTGTATTTTCCAGAGCCCTTCTTTAATTTTCTGACAAAATTTTCTTCTACTTCACTTGAACTGGTACTCAGTTCTAAATCTTCTTCAATTTGATTGACTTTGGAAGTCTTGAATGCTGCTTCTTTCTTTGTTGAACTAAAATTCTCACTTCTCATCTCATATTGTTAGTGACCCAAATAATTCATCCATAGAAATCTTATCTAGATCTTTTGCTTCCTCGATTACAGATACTTTAAAGTCATACCTCTATGGGAGAGACCTCAGAACCTTCTTTATAACCACCTTATCTTTTACATCCTCTCCAAGACCTCTAATTGCATTCACTACCTCATCTACCCTGAGCATGTATGCTACAATATTCTCATCATCTTTCATCTTTAGAGCCTCAAATTTGCCTCTATGAGTTTGTAGTTTCACTTGCTTAACTTTATCACCACCCTCATAGATGTTGTACAGCTTATCCCATACATCTTTGGTAGATTTACAATGCATTACTTTCACAAATTTTGTATTGGTTAGACCACACAGTATAGCATTCTTTGCTTTGGCATTGTTTTCACAATCTTTCTTATCAGCAGCAGGGGGAGTAGTTGGTGGTGGTGTGTAGCCATCTATAACAGATTTCCATACATGAATTCCAAGAGAGGTCAAGTAAGTCTCCATTCTGATTCTCCATAAATCACAATTGGATCCATCAAATAATGGTGCTTTATTTGAAGAACCCTCATGTCCTGCAATAGTGTTCTTGTGATCGGATCTTCCTTAAGTGGTTAAACTTTCAAGGAACCCTATGCTCTGATACCAATTATTGAAAGAACACCAATACACTGAGAGGGGGGTGAATTAGTGTATGTTAATTTTTAACAATAGTAAACCAAGAGACAATATTCAAGAGCACACATAAATCACATAACACCAGATGTACGTGGAAAACCCTAAAAGGGAAAAAACCACAGTGAGAATGTTTCTCGAGTCTACTGCTCAAATCCAACCTCACAATAAACAATGGTTACATGTGTTTTGCAGGAACCAACCCACAGGTACACCAACACCCAAGATAATGTTTAGAGGCACTAACCTACAGGTACATCACACACCTTAATTGAGCTCCAACTCAATATAATGAGGCACCAACCCCAATCTAGAATAAAGAGGCACTAACCCCTGAATTCTTACAAATCCTTGTATGAAGACAATGGTTCTTTTCTAACCTGAAATGCACCTTTTCAATTCATGTACTATGCTCTCCTTCTCTGCCTAGTGTTCTCGTGAACACAATCTTCTTCTCTCTCTCTCAACTCACCCTGCAATCTTAACACAGTCCCTTTTTACTCAATACACACAATCTTTGAACATTTGTATGTTTGTGCACAAACACTTCTCACTCTTCCTGTGAAAGAAAAAATTTTCAGTTGAGTAACATTCTATAATTGAATTCCTTGTGTATATATCCCCCATACATGTTTTAGAATACTATCTTCAGCAATGACCAATTGAATCGACAATTCCAAGATCGTAACTATTTCCATAGTTACAATTAACCCTAACTGCTCTCCATTCCATCAAAACTGTTACCTAAATGATCTTGAACCAGTTTGCAAAAAATACAGTCGAATCAGGTAATTACCCGTCAAATTTTAGCTCTAGAAATTAGTCGTTTGCTCTCTTTAAATATCGACCGTTGATCTTACCTTTCCCGCCATCTGGAGTGGACACATGTCATCATCTCGCACCATCGTGGTCGATGATTAAGAACCATGTATTGCTATGCATTGCTACGATCTCCTTATTCATAGCTCACCTGCCCTTTGAAAAGTCTTTGGCCAATGAGACGTTGCCACAACATTAACTTTGCATCCTCATGCCTGGTCAAACTTTGTTCTTACCACATGCAACTAGCGCTTGCCACTTGTCAACATTGCGTAGTCACGCGAAGTGGCCATCTGCGATCTCCATGCCCTTGCGAGCTTGCGAAAGCATATCACGTGGCGTGATGTCACACTCACACACCAACAAAGACCCTTCACACTTTTTTTCTTGCACGCATGCGCTAGCCATTCAATCTTGAAGGATCAACGCGCACCGCTGGATCAACATCAAGATGTATGCACTTTAGTCTCCTATGCAAGCCATGAGATGGAATACCACCCAAGCCAGGAAGCACTAGGAAATGGGGCTAGTCAAAGCATGACACAAAGGTACTTAAGTGACAACTTAAGTCACAGTAACTTCCAATACTAATTCACCTGCAAATTAGAATAAAAGTGCCCGTAGACTTCAACAATATTAAGGACTTAGGGATTAGGGTTTTAGAATGATGATTGGTAATTTTGCAGTGACAACATTAACAACATTTTTGCAACCCTGTCAAACACCATTTCGCTTAACATCAATGCATTTCATAGAGACATACACACACAGAGACATCAATCCTTGACATCAATGACTTTCACAGAGACACTCCCTTGACATCAATGACAATAATGCCAACAACAATAAGGGTTAGTTATCATTAATTTGATCAAGAGAAAATAGCAAGGTATATCAATGGTTTAATATGTTCTATTCAATGTTCCTAGTTATGTTGGTAGTTTAAATATTGAGGAATTGATAGATCAATTGAATGACAGAATAATATTTTAATATGAGAAAATTTTACATTATAACTTTAAGTCAAGTTTGTCAAGAAAAAGTTGAAAGGTCGTGATTTCATATGGTGGAAAGAGTTACAATTAAAAATTTATAGAAGAGGGGAAAAAATTATTGAAAGGTGGGATAGAATGGTATCTAAATTGAAAGTTATTTTCATCTATGAAGGTTACCAAATGGAATTATTGAATAAATTGTAGAATCTAAGAGAAAAGGACATTAATGTGAAGAATTATGGAACTCTATAAATTGAAAATAAGGGTTGGTCATCCTAAAGTTGATGAAGATAAAATAGCAAGGTATATCAATGGTTTGAGAGGATCTATTCAATAAGAGTTAAGTATGTTTAGACTACAATTTGTTAAAGAGGTATATCAAAAGATCAAAGACAAGTTGAAAAAGAAATTTTAGATTAAATAGAGTAAATAGAGAGGAAGAGGAGACTAATTTTAGAAGTGGTGGTATAAATCAAGGAAATGGGGACAAATGGCAAAGATTTGATAATCCAAAACCCAAGGATAATTAAAATTATTACCACAATGAAAGATCTAATGCTTATTAGTATGGCAAAAGAAGATATAGAAGAGAAGGTGGGATATTTCATGGAATCTATATCAAGTGTGGAATTTAAGGACACAAAGCATTAGAGTTCTCACAATCACAAGGAGGCCATGACAAAGGGTCTAAAAGAATTGCAACAGCTAAACATATTGATGAAGAATTTTCCTTCAATGGAGAACAAATATGTGGACTAGAAAAAAGGTGTCATTACTAATGATAATATTTTTGTTGAAACCTACAATAGATCAAAATGAACCAATTTAGAGAATAAATTTGTTCAAAGTCAAATGCAAGTTAGGAGATAAATGTTGTAATGTTATTATTGATAGTGGTAGTACTGATAATTTGGTCTCAAGTGAGATGGTAGAAAAGTTGAATCTAAAAAGGATGGAGCATCCTAATCCTTATAGAGTATCTTGGTTGCAAAAAGATTGTAAGGTTTTGGTTAGTGAATGGTGTCTTGTTGAGTTTAAGATTGGAGCTTATGTTGATGAAGTTTTGTATGATATCATGCATATGGATATTTTTTATATATTGTTGGGTAGACTGTAGTAGTTTGATAAGAAAGTGATGCATGATAGTAGAGAGAATACTTATAGGTTGACAAAATTTATCCATGACAGGATAATATAAAGAGGTCAATGGTATTGTAAGAGTGTTACTAGTAGATGGTAAGAAATTTTTGAAAGGAATTAAGCAAGAATGTGTTTGTTATGATGTTATTCGCAAGTGTATGTGTAAAATCAAAAAATTGCATACCCTACAATTTTAGCACTACAAATTAATCTCAATTTAGTATTTATAACCCCTAGCATGTTTTTAGGTTCATTTATCCCTACCCTATCCTTTATCCTACTCTCAATGCCAACATGAGCCTTATGTTTATGTACGTAAATGTCTTTTTTACCATTGTGAATATGTTTTTTGTGTAAATCCAATGCTTTTCTATCATTTTGACCTCTTTCTGGCCCTATTTCACTTGAATGCTAGTGTTATGCATAGACATTCACGTGGTTCACTAGCATCCACTAACTCTATAGGCATACAATGGTCATTATATTCAGATTTTACCACTTTTTTGTGTAAGGACATGCAAACATAACTTCCCAGAGATCTATTGGGTGAATCTAAGCATTCAATTTACATTCCATGAACATTCATATTCCCTCTCAACTCAAACTTTTGAATAAACCTAAGCATTCTACACTCTCCATCGAGCAATCTCTTGCATTCCAACAATTTTTGTGAAACATTCTAGTGTTCTTGGTAGATACCGTCTCCATTTTTGGGTTGCAGGTGATATTGTTTGAAGCTTTTGTCTTATTTTCATTTCTCCATTATTATACATCTTCTCTCTGTGTTGTAACTTCATTGTTGGCACTTAGAGGCTTTCAACTTCATTTTCATCCTCACACACATTAGGGCATTAATCCTTGTAGACCTAGGATTAAATACTAATAGATTATAATTTTTTTTGTTATTCTTAGTCTTAGACACACATAGGCTAAGTGCACACACACTCTCCATTTTTCTCTATATCATTGGTTGCTCGTGGAGGTCAAAAGACTAAAATAGGGTCCTGACCATTCTTGGCAACCTCCTAAGCAACCCCAACCTTCCCTCTTTGTCTCAAGTGCAAGTTTCTTAGAGGCATTCGTGCATGAAGGGTTTTGTTGTCGTTCAACCTTCACCTTGTTAATTTTTTTGTTCCTTTATTGAAGTCAAAATCATTGTCATAAATCTTTATATTAATTTTTTTTCATTTTTAGAAGTAGTTGGTATTTTTTGTTTTGTGATGTTGCATCTCTGTGTGCAAGAACCTTGGAAATCTATACCAAAAATTATGTTTTGCACTTGATTTGGATGATAGTGTGTCATGCTAATATCTTGGAAAGTGAGGTGCTTAGATTATTTTCTAGGTTCATCTCTATTTATCTTTTGCAATTTGAACTCTATTTTTTAGTTATGTATTTCAGTTTCTAGATATCCTAATTTCATTACCCATCTCTCTTTCCTTCTTGTTCAAACATAGTTTAATAAGAGGGAAAATTTATTGATAAGGCCAATTATTTTCTATTATTTTATATCCAAAATAGTAAACTAGAAAAAACATAAAAAACATTAAATCTTCTAGTCTTACCATGTAAAGTGGATTATTAGTAAAATAAGTTAACATAAACAAATCTAAAATCTACTTTTATTTCTTACAATATGCAGATTGGAGAAGCCACTAATCCAAGTGTGTTACTGCAACCTAAGGTAGTAGAGTTGTTGGTACAATACAATGATATTATATTAGATAATTTACCATAAGAGTTACCACCAGTAAGAACCATAATGCATCAAATGAATTGATCCCAGAAGCAAGTTTACCTAATAAGGCTACTCATAGGTTGACAGCAATTCAAAATTAGGAGTTAAAAAGGGATGTTAAAGAGTCATTGAGGAATAGGTTTATCCTAGAGATTTTGAGCCCTTGTGTGGTACATGTCATACTCACACCAAAGAAAGAAAGATAATGGAGGATTGTATAGAATATAGAGCTCTCAACAACATCAATATGAAGTAAAATTCCCATTGCTAAGGATGGATGACCATATGGATCAAGCTTGAATGGAGCGAAGTATTTTAGTACAATAGGTTTGAAAAGTGGATATTATTATATCATAATTAGATAAGGAGATGAGTGGAAGATTGCTTTTAATAAAAATTAAGGCTTGTATGAGTGGTCGGTTATGCCATTTAGAATAACTAATGCACCTATACTTTTATGAGATTCATGAATGAAGTTTTAATACCTTATCTTTGTAAGTTTGTTGTATATTTTGATGGTATTTTAATTTTTAGTAAGAGAAAATAAGAACACTTGGAGAACATTAGAGTGGTGTTGTAAATATCAAGAGAAAAAATTTTGTTGATGAATGTGAAGAAGTGTAGTTTCATAAAAGAACTAGTGTATTTGGGTTCCATTATTTCTGCAAGTGGACTAAAGATTCATCAAGTAAAGGTTAGAGGTATTGTAGAGTGGCCTACAATAGTGAGTATTTCAAAAGTTAGAAGTTTTCATGTTTTAGCAAGTTTATATATATTACAAGTTCATCAAAATTGCAATGGAAAATGTGCACCTATTATTGAGACAATGAGAGGTGATAAAAGATCATTTAAGTTGACTATTGTAGCTAAAAAAAGTTTTGAGTTGCTAAAGAAGGTGACAGAACAATTGGTTTTAGTTTTATTGGATTTTGGTAAGTTATTTCAGGTGCATTGTGATGCAAGTAGTATAACAATTGGAGTTGTTTTAAGTCAAGAAATATCAATTACTTTAGTGAGAAATTGAATGATGCTAAGAGAAAATGTTCTAATTTTGATTAGGAATTTATGCAATTATATAGCCTAAAGAAATGGAGATATTACTAATTGTCGAAAGAATTTGTTTCTATAAATTGGTTGTCAAGAGTTGTAGTATCCAAAGAATCAATGTAAGTTGAGTCAAAGACATGTCAAATGGGTTGAATTTATGTAGAGTTATTCATTTGTGTTGAAGTATAGAAGTGATGATTTTAATAGAGCATTTGATGTGTTAAGTAGAAGGAATAATTTGTTGGTGGAAATGAGAATTAAGATTGTTTTTAATGCGATGAAAATTTTGTATGAGAATGATGTTGACATTACTGAGGTATGGAAAACATGAAAAGTCCCAGTAAGTATGGATAGAGATAAATGGTTATATTATCTAATCCAAGGTAATTTTTTATTTGAGAGAAATCAATTGTGTATTCCTATAAGTTATATAAGAGAATATTTGATTAGAGAGAAGCACAATGGTGGATTAGCTGGTCACTTTGGTATTGATAAAATAGTGGCTTTGCTGAGTGAAAATTACTATTGGCCTAAGTTTATATGGATTTTAATAAATTTGTACAAAGTTGTAGAATTTATCAAGTATCAAAATGAAGTAGTCAAAATATGGGATTGTATCGGTCATTTTCCATTCTAGAGAGACCATGGAATGATATTAGTATAGATTTTGTGTTAGGATTATTGAGAACTCAAAGGGGAGTCAATTTAGTTTTTGTAGTGGTTGACATATTTTTTAAGAATGCACATTTCATTGCTTGTATGAAAACTAATGATGTTCTGCATGTAGCTAATTTATTTTTTAGAGAAATTGTGAGATTACATGGTTTACCTAAGAGGAGTGTGTCAGATAGAGATGTTGAATTTGTTGGTCATTTTTGTAGAACATTGTGGAAAAAGATGTATGGATTTGAAGTTTAGTTCAACATATCACCCATAGGTTGACAGATAGATTGAAGTGGTAAATAAAAGTTTGGGGAACTTGATTTAAGGTGTTTGTCAAGTGATAGAGAAGATAGTTAGGACTTGACATTACCACAAGATGATTTTTTGTACAATAAATAAATAAACAAGAGTACTATAAGAACACCATTTTAGATATGTGTATGGGTAAAGTCCAAGAAATGTTTCAAAGTTGATAAAATTGACTAGAGAGCATAAGTGAAGTGCAATAGTTGAGGATTATGCAAAACATATGAAGAAAGTACAAAGGAGGTGAGAACACGGTTGGAAAAGATGAATGGTAAGTATAAAGAGTGTGCAAATAACAAAAGAAGGCATAAGGAATATGAGATTAAAGATTTAGTCATTGCTTTTTTTATAAAATAATTTTTTTGCAAGGAACATATAATATGTTAGAGAAAAAAAAATTGGACCATGTAGGATAGTCAATAAATTTTCTAGTAATACTTATGAGATTGAATTGTCTAAGTTATTTGGGAAAAAATCATATTCAATATGTAGGATTTGTATTATTATCCATAAGGTATTGGAGTAGGAATAGAAGTTGATGGATGTAAGATATATCAGAACAAGTTGAGGAAATACTAGAAATTTTGGACAGGAGAATTGTATAGAGAACAAGGAATAAAAGTTATGAAAAATATTTAGTGAAGTGGAAACATTAACCAATTGAAGATTCTACATGGATGTCCACAACTAAGGTAGACATTATGGTTTTCCTTTAGTTGAAAGCCTTGAACGAACTTCACTTTTCAGTTACTTAGGGTGTATGATACAAGGGCATACCAAGCCTAAAAGGAATCCTAGATTAACTAAAAATATGTGTTTTCTATGTTTATTGTTTTTTGCAAGTGTTTTCCAAGTGTTGAGATTTTGTGTTACCAAAATTACATATTTCTTGCCACAATTTTTGTTTAGTACATTCAAGGCAGTTAGAAATGGTCTAATTGTGTGTTACCACATTTGTTATTCTAATTAGCATAGAAGTTTGAACATAGCATCTTATGATCATCATAAACATGTCCATGTGTCTAGTTTTGTATTTAATGCCTTATTGAAAATTTTGTCATGTTTCCATTGTAAAAGGTGTACCTTATTAGCCTTTATGCCAATAGATTTGAATCTCACGTCAATGTAAAAAATTGCCTATTTAATTATTGATCTTAGGAGGGTTCATGAATGGAGTCACATCATGTTTTGAGATCCACATCTTGGGGTACATCAAAGGTGGTCATTTTACATGGAAGGAGGTGCACCCAATCCAAGAAACAATCAAGGTTGAAATCATTCAATAGGGTCCAATGATCCTTATCTCACATGCCTAGGGTGATGTACTACATTTTTGCTTGGATCCATCTTACATCTTTCTTCTTATTAAAAGGTTGAAAAATCATTTGGAAAGGAGAGCAAGAGTTAGGCAAATCGAGGAGTAGTTGAGAGGTTAGAGATCTTAGAAGATCTATATTGCAATTATAATGCATATACCTAAATACTATTGATCATGAAGCTTATGATGTAACTATGTTTTGAAGTAGTAAAAAAATTTTCATTGTGTGAATATTTCTTATTTGTTGTGTGAAGGTGTTGTGTTTAATCATTTGCTACATGGTTAGACTTTAATAATACCCTTTAATGATGACTACTTCAAAAATTTGTCACTAGGTTATCTCATCAATTTGACAAAGAACATAGTAAGGTTATATATTTATCTTCCTTATCCATTTTCACTTCCATTAATTCCAACTAGCTCACAATAATCTTAAATGCATTCAAGTGTTCTATTACAAAATATACATGTCTCATTCTTACAGAGTAAAGTTTATTATGTAGAAAAAATATTGTTCACCAAGGAGTTGGTTTGATATAACAACCCAATCTTCTCCCACAACTTTTGAGCAGTGTTTTCTCCAGAAATGTTTAACAATAAATCTAAAAGATATAGATGGATAATGAATATAGCCTTTCTATCAAGTTCATCATAGTCTTCATCTACCATAGTCATGGGCTTCTGACTAGCCACAACAATCCATTGCTCCTAATCTACAAGGAGATCCTCCATATTGAGCTTCCAAATCTCATAGTTCTATCCATTAAGCTTCTCGATCTCCATCCTTGAAGTGATTGTCTTGTTTTATACCTACAAAACTAGATTCACCTATGTAGAGATCTCACTCAAATAAAGATTATTATAGGGCTAGAATTCCCTCCCTCTAACAAACCTAAAGAAAGCACTAATCTTTGATACTAAATGAAATAAATGTAGATAATTGTTAAAGGAAAATTGTTCTAAACAAGTAACATTATCTAAACATATTTCAATAGAAATACTAGATAATCGCACAATGAAGACAAGATTTACCCAATGAAACTTCATTAGGAGATAACCTAGAAAGAACATAACACTACTCAACATATTATCATAAGAAAGGATTACAATACAAAGAGAGTTTCAATCATGCTAAATGATGTTTTCAACCTTGTGTCTTGAGAAATTCTAGCAATATGTAATTGTCATGCAAAAACCATGTCTAAACACTAACCTAAGCACTTAATTTATAAGAAATGAGCATACTAGAAAACAAGTAGTGATTTCCACAACCATGGGCCCAAAACCATGACATCCAACCATGGTTCAAATTACTCCAATTAGAACCATGTGCTCCACCTCATGAATACACCCTCCATAATAGAATGTAACTCATCTGGAAGAGGATCTTGCTTCCTACAAACAAGGAGTCTAGTTGTTTAAACCAAGTGCTCTAACTTGGAGCATTTAATTGCTCCTACACAACTATTTTTAGTCAATGAAAGATGTTCCAACAAGTGTCTTTGTAACCCCCATTGTTAATGCTCCAATGTAACTCATATTGTCCCATTCCAAGACGGGTCTCAATTATAATAACACTATTTGCAAAGTGTACAACACACCTTTCCTAACATTAATCCCCTTGGGGATCAATTACCATACTAGCCATAAAATATAACTAGCAATTGATGGAAATTATCTATCTTCATAAATTAAAAACATATCAAATGAACCCTCAACTAGACAAATGGAGTTGCTTGTGAACTATTGCAATCCTTACAAAACAATGACTAGTTAATGAGTTCTCTTCCTCGTAAGGAGTGCACCCTTTTGATATGGGAGCTTGTCCTCATTTCCCTTCAAATCTTCAAAAGAAGAGTTACCCTCCCTTGCTTCCACCAATGGACCACTTCACTTGGAATTCACTCTAGGGATAATCCCTTATGTGAAACACCCTCCATAATAGAATGTAACTCATCTAGATGAGGATCTTGCTTCCTATAGACAAGGAATCTAGCTATTCAAACCAAGTGCTCTAACTTGGAGCATTTAATTTCTCTACTTCACTATTTTTAGTCAATCAAAGATGCTCCAACAAGTCTCTTTGTAACCACATTGTTAATGCTCCAATGTAACTCCTATTATCCCATTCCAAGATAGGTCACAATTACAATTTAACATATTTGCAAGGTGTACAACACACCTTTCCTAACATTAATCCCCTTGGGGATCAATTACCATACTAACTATAAAATATATCAACTAGCAATTGATGGAAATTATCTATCTTCATAAATTAAAACATATCAAATGAACCCTCAACTAGCCAATAATAGAGCTGCTTGTGAACTATTGCAATCCTTACAAAAAAAAACTAGTTAATGAGTTTCTCTTCCTCGTAAGGAGTGCACCCCTTTTGAAATGGGAGCTTATCCTCATTTCCCTTCAAATCTTCACAAGAAGAATTCCCCTCCATTGCTTCCACCAAAGGACCACTTCACTTGGAATTCACTCTAGGGATAATCCCTTATGTGACATCATTATAGTTTTGCTCAAGAACATGAATGAATACACCTTCATCTTTTGGTGTTCCTCATGTGTAGGTGAGTCATCCATGATCAAAGGTGAGATGCATGCATCATGACCCTTTATGGAACCATTCATACCTTTGTTAAAGTTTTCCTTGTTCAGAATGGAGACTATTGGAGATGCTTGCAAGATGTGCTCATTTAGAGCTAAGAATGCAAAAGCACTTGTAAATCACTAGATCTCCTTGGCTTTAGTTTTTGGGTTAGTGTCAACGAGTCTTTAACTCTGAATTTTTTCATATCCACCTCAATGTGAATATAAAGATCAATGTCCTATACACATGTATATGTGAATTCAACACTACTCTACTAGATGCTAATGTTTATAATAGGTACAACACTCAAATGATATGTTTTCAAAATCCAATACATGTTCCCATACCCATTTTCAGTTTGGAGGGTAAATTTTTTTTTTATCAAGGTCTTCTTGATGTACATCATGAGACAAACTCCAGTGTTAACCACGTGCACTAAGTCGATGTTGAAATAGTGACTACCCTACACATTTCCAATCTATTGAGCAATTTCCTTATAGACCTACTCGCATCATTATTCAAGCAATTTCCTTACATATTTTCTCAAATCCATGCATTAAAAAAACATATCCCCACAAAAATGAGAAGTATGGACCACCTTCAAAAATCTAGTGCATGTCTCTCAAATTGGTAAAGCAAACAATAAAGAGGCTTTAGGTGCTAACATAGCCTCATTAACTACTTGGTATTGCCATACCTTGGTAATTCATTTATACAAAATATGAAGTTTGGTTGCCATGTCATTAAATTACACAACAATGAATGAGCATTATAAGATGTCAAATTGTCCATGATTTGATTTTCAACAAGTAATCATTGGATGAGTGGAGGATTATGGCAAGTATCCTAGTGTATTAGGTTTGAAAAGAAAAAGAAATAAACAATCCAAAACTATGCCTTCTTGTCAATGATACTGATTTGCTCAACTTGGCTTTTCCCAAAATTGTGACCTAGTAAGAACTTAGATTCAAATACTGCTTACCATAATTCATAAACTTTCTAAGGTCAATTCTCAATTAAGGGCCTTAAATCCCGCCTTTTTACAACATCAAAACTAAGCAAATACAAATTTAACCAATATATAAATAAATTGTTTATGCTTACAGATGATAAAGAACTTAAACTCACCTTAAGGAAAAAAAATTATTTAACCATTGCACTTGCCTTTTCACAAAATCTCAAACTACAAATTTGAAGGATGTACTCAATACAACAATTATTTTTAATGTATCAAAAAAAAGCATTTTAAAAATTCAAAGGAAAAACCAATAGACTCGATAATAAAATAATATACACTTCATGATGCAAATTATAGGATCATCTCGTAATAAGAAAGCCCAAGCATCATAAAAGAGTTTTTTTCTTATTGCAAGGTCTAACATCTAATGAACTAATAATGAAAAGAAATAGGGGTGTCCTAAAAGTACGTATTATGTGTGTTTATGTACAATTGAAGAAAATGCCTTCAAATCAAAATCATTTTTTCTTCTCTTCAATATTCATTTGGTAGTGATCCCATAAGACTAATATAGCCAACTTCATTCAAGAGTGATCTCATGAAGTTAAAACATGTCTAAGTTGATTGAGCATGTAGGATAAACCCAAATTAATTCATAGTAACGTGTTCAAATTTCTAATGGCGATCTTCTTCCTCTTCTTGTGAGCTTGATGGGATATCTCTTCACAGTTCTTGTAGTAGGAAAGAAAATTAGCTTGTCCTCCTCTATGACCTCCCAACTACACAAACAAACATATAAAGTAAACACCCAATGCAAGATTAACAAATATTTCAATAGATTTACCTAAGAAGTTAAATGTGATGGAGAACGCCCTTTTTTTGCTCTAGGTTTATTTTAATTTTGGTGCTAAGAATGTAATCTGACAAGAGATAATGAAAAAATATAATAAAGCAAGTTGAACACAAAATCATACCCAAAAAGAGTGACCATGTGATGAAGAAAAACTGAGATCCCAACTCTTGCTAGTTCATAGCCCGGACACAATCTAGGCCCGCCTCCAAAAGGCGTGAATGTTCCAACATTGATTGATGGTTGCTTCCCCTACATTATTCAAACAATTCCTCGTAACTTTTATATTAATTATAGAAACACAAAAAAAGAAGTATACATAAAGTATGGTTACCTGCCATCTCCATGGATTAAACTTTCGAGCGTCTTTTGAATAATTATCTTCATCTAAATGGACTGCTCTAAAACAAGGAAAAACCAACCAGTCTTTGGGGATTGTGTACCCTGAGCACATAATTAAGAACATTATAAATTTACTAATCATAACATAATTTTTATTTGATGTCTAATTTTGAAACTATATTAGTGAAGGGAGATTCTTCCACACCTTTAATTTCTACATCACATGAACACTTTTTATAAATATTTAATGCCTAATTTTGAAACTATAATAATGAAGGAAGTTTCATCCACACCTTTAATTTCCACATCACATAACGCTTTTCTAAAAACACCAGAGATAATATTAGCAATTCTTAGAGTTTCACTAATAACCTGCAATTACATATCAAATCAAATTTTATTCTCATGTCCATGACTTACAAAGAACTAGAAAGCCATTTACAATTCACAAAAAAGGAATTCACTTACACACTGAGTAAATGTCATGGATTTGAAATCACTCCACTCCAACCTTTGAGCTCCCACTTTGTGTCTTCTAATTGTTTCATGTTCTTCCTACATAACAATTCATGTATTACATTCTTTGTTTTATAAATAAAAATTACTTATCAAAAATTTGTATAGCTAATTATATGAATCCACTGACAATCATGTTAGTGCGAACAATTAATGTAAGATAATTATACATTCAAACATTTTAAAACGTTCACAAACTCCCTTATAGTTAATATTAAAGATTATTGTAAAAATAAAAATTTGTGTGATTCACATAATATGATCTTAACCTTCTTACCTAGTACTAGTAAATAAAACTAGTTTATATATTATGGTCTCAACCCCCTTACCTATTAATGATGAGTCAAACTCTTCCAACCCCCTTATAAGATAGTGAAGAGTAACACTTTTCTCTCCCTATTTATCATAAATGGCATTAACATTTAAAGCTTTCCTTAGTTAATATTAATAAAATAAAATTTACCATTACTCCCATAAAATGGTATTATTAATTTAAATAATTTACACTTTAGAAATCATCATATAAAAAACAAAGTTATCTCCTCCTACATTCTAAGTTCTCTTCGACCATTTGGAAATATGTTTTCCGTAAATTGGAAGTGTGTTGGGTTGGTCCTAGGATCCTTTTCCCATCACATCTACAATTAGCCCAAGGGCACCATGCATTTGGGTCCTCTTTGGAAGATGACTTTAGCTGGTCACTATGGGTCATTTGGTTGGAACAAAATAACAATATTTTCAAAGATAAGGCTTCCTTCTAGAAAAGGTATTAAAAAAAATAGAAGTGGCCATTTTAGCTTATTATGTTAAATGCTCTGTCCATCAACGGTGTTGAGCTCACTGAATTGGAATCTCAAGCCTTGATGCATTGGAACCATCCCACTCCTTCCCACATTAGTGGGGTTATCAACAAATAACCAATTTGAAATAGTCAATCTTAGTTGAAACCCTCGATTGGGTTTCTCAAGCTCAAATTTGATGGAGCTTTGAGGGGCAACACTGGTCAGTAGAGGTTGGATTTGTTTTATGAGACTCTCACAGTAGAATGGTTAGGGATTTTCCTTCTTCCTTGGCCCCAAGACTGATAACAAAGTGGAATAAGCATTGATGGTTGACGAGCTTTCTATGGTGGTCTAATTTGGATGCAAGAAACCGATTGCCAAAGGCAGCTACTCTGTTTCTATCACATGCCTAAATAAAATATCATGCCCTAACTAGAAATGTAGAAGTCTTTTAAAGAAGGCTCTTCTGAAAGAGTTCCAATGATATTTTCTTTACCCATTGTTTTTGGGAATACAACAAAATTGTTAATCTTCTTGCCAGCGTTGGAAATTGACCCAACTCCCTTTTCTACCCTTGTTAGTGATCACCTTAACTCTTGGTATGCCTTCGACCCTCTTTTGATCTTGGATAGGGCCTCTTAAGTTGTGCATGTTGCTCTCCTTCCCAACTTTGTGTCTTTTATTATTGTCTCCCTTTTATTTAATCTTTCATACCAAAAGATTTATTATATTTAAAAAACAATAATAGAAATATAAGAAATTTTTGGTAAGTAACGATATCATTGGCTCATGTTGGGTTTTGGTTTCACGTCTCCCAAGTTAGGTATAATTGGGATGATTCATCATTCCCCCATGCATGTGAGAGGCTCATTCCCTTGTCTAATTAACAATTGGGTTCACATTTTCTTGTGCATTGTCTTGTTTGTTTAGTTATGTTCCTAGCTATTTTTCTTTGTGAAATGGTGTTTGGTTGTGATCTATAAACTAAGTGAGATAATCTCAAACAACTCATCAATAATGGATACTTAACTTGTTGCTTCTTACAAACACCTCCTAGATTGCATTTTTAGTTCAATCACTTAACATATATGATTTGCAAGTAAATTGACATCACTTAAGCATGAAAACATGACAACAAAAACAAGGGAATCACAAGACAATTAATATACACAAAAGTTTACCCTAGAGAAACCTTGGAAAGGGAAAAACTCCAAAAAGAGAGAGAGCTAATAACTCCTCATCTCCACTATGCAATCTCTCATATACAATTGTAGTAAGTCTTCTCAATGACCAACCAAGTGCCAACATCTTTTTGAAAGCTTGTACAATCTACAATGTCATTTGCAACTCTCAAAACCTATTGAATAGTGACATCCACTTGCAATTTTGGATTCTAAGAGGAAAACATGAGTGCCAATCTTTAAACCATGTTCAAAACTACATAATATAACCTCCCATACATTGCTTTGGCACCAAAACATGCAAACCAATGCATAGAAGTTAAATTGAATCGACAAAACTCTTCACATTCCAACCCTTGCTTGAATTATGACAAATTTGCCACTTCCACTAGGAGGCAGTTGTGCACTTGTCACTTTCACCAAGGCATATCATGCATTTGTCGTGGTATTTGGGTTATTGATCCCTGTGGAAAGCGGCAAATTCACCAAATATTGAAAAATATACATTTGAGGCCTACAAACTTGTTTGTCTTCTACCCCAAGATGCTTTGAATCATCCCAAGTCTTCAACTAATCTAAATACAAAATTTATGACCACTAAAATTGACAAAACCATGTCCATGTGAAGGTGACTCAAAGTACTTCTCCAACCAAGTGAACAAATTAACCACTGATCGTAACTTAGATCTATTTTTTAGATCATACCTCTCGAATTGAGAGGCTTTTGGTCTCCATTAAGTGTGGGAATTTCTTACCCACACCCTCTTTAGGATACCATTTTGCCTTTGATAAGAAGTTGACCCTTCAGGCCAACTGGCCATGTTTCATGAATCCCCCTATGTGTCCACCTCTCCTTATGAGAAACACACCGTGTTCCATCTATTTCAAAACAAATGGAGTGAGGTCATCAACTGATGGTCGAATTGTTTCTTCCTCATCCAACATGGAGGGCTCAAACAAATGGAGGTTCTCAACATTGACCACTAAGTAGATCTTCATATACAAAGGTGAATCAAGTCAAAAAGCATTCTTATGTAACTTCTACAAAATGACAAAAGGCCCATATCTTAGAGGTTTCAATTTGCGTGCTTGACCTTGAAGCCTATCCTTTCCCAAGTACAAAATAATTTGTCACCCACCTTAAACTTGTGCTCAATGCAATGTTGATCATGCCTTCATTTGTACTTGTCCCTAATCTCTTTCAACTTCTCTTGCCCTTGTATATGGTTCTTCTCTTGCCCTTGTATATGGTTTTGTCAGATATGCTCAATGAACTTTGCAACCTTTGAATCAACATTTTCTTCATTCTCTTTTGACTATCCCATAACAAAATCAAGAAAACTTGGAGGCAGGCAATCAAAACATGTCTCAAAAGGAGATAAATTTGTCGAAGAGTGAATGGCCTGGTTGTAGGAGTGTTGGATATATGCAAGACTTTCATCCCATGTCCCCAGATGCTTTTGATTATGCCCTCATAGCAATTGAACCAATGTTCTATTAACCACCTTACTATGCCCATATGTATACCTATGAAAAGCGATGGACCTTCTCAATTGGGTTTCCATTTTCTCCCATAAGGTGCACCTATACTTCCCAAGGAACCTTGAATCTTGGTTTGATATGATACTCTTAAGAAAACCAAAATGTGCCCACACATTTGAAAAGAACAAATCAACATCCTTACCCATAAGGGTTTTCTTGCATGGGATTAGCACACACATTTTGCTAAATCTTTTAACCACTACAAAGAGATAGGCATGCCCTTTCTTTTACATGGGAAAACCGCTTACAAAATCTATTGATATACTTTCCCGAGGGCAAGATGGAACTAATAATAGCTAGTACCACCATAGTTTTTTATTACTGAGTTTGCTTACACTACATAGCTTGCAACTTTGAACAAACTTTAAGACATCATAATACATATAAGGCCACTGAACATATCGTTGTAGATTGGAGATGGTGTTTGTGACCCCAAAGTGCCCAACCACCTTAGAGGCATAAGCCTTTCCCAAAAAGATCAATCTTCTCTCCTTTGGAACACACAATTTGCCTAGCTTGAAAAGCAGCCCATCTTTCATATGAAAAGCAATATTAGGAGCAAAATCACCATTCTTACCTTCTTTGACCTATTGATATAGCTCTCCAAAGTCTTTGCCATGCTCATAATCTGCCACATAAACTTCCCTTGTGAAGAGTTCAAGAAGAGAAAGTGTTCTTATTGTTGTCAACAAAGGTGGTCTAGACAACATATCTACAAGTTGTTAGTTACACCCCTCTTTTAATTTATGGTCAAGTGGAATTGTTGTAGAAACCCCATCCTCTTGAAGTGTCATGCTTGTTGAAGCTTGGATTGAGCTTGCAAATATTGTAATAGTTAGTGATTTGTGTGAATAATTGTTTCTTTACCTAAGAAGTAGTGTCTCCACTTTTTCATCACTTGCACTAATGCATATAGATTTCTTTGTCATAAGTGTAATACTCAAAAATATATCCCTGAAACAACTCTAAATGATAGCACACGAGCTTACCTCCTTACATTAGGACAACTTCCATAATGTAGTGAGTAGCATCCATTTCCACTTCAAACAGTTGTTGCAAATTCGAAAGAGCCAACACAAGTGCATTACTTGTCTTTGTCTTCAACTCCACAAAAGATTTTTGTTGCATACTATCCCTTCTCTATCCTTTCCATGACATGTTATAGCATGTAAAGGTGCTTCTATGGAAGAAAAACATTTAACAAATTTTCTCAAATGTTGAACTACTCCTACAAAGTTCCTTGTTTCAATGATACTTGTAGGTTTGGGCCAACTCATGGTGGCCTCCACTTTCGTTGGATCAATTTGAACCACACCACCGCAACTACATGACTAAGGTATACCAAAGATTGTTTTGCAAATTCATATTTCTTACTGTTCAAAAGAACCTTGTTCTCCTTCAAAATCTACAATACTTTTTTCTATGTGTTCCACATGCTCATCATATGTCCTAGTGAAAACCAATATGTCATCCAAGTAGGGAATCACACATTCATCTTTATGAGGGCATGGTACGCCATTCATGAGCCTCATAAAGTTTATTAGTGCATTACACAACTTGAAAGGAAGCACTAGCCACTAAAAAATTGTCATGTCTTGAATGTCATTTTCTATACATCAACTTCCTTCATGTGCACTTGGTGATGCCTAGACTTCAAATCCAACTTTGTAAAGTAACTTGCATGTTGCAATTAATCAATCAAATCACCTATGCAAGGTGATGGATATTGATTATTTTCTATTATCTTGTTTAGCACTCTATAGTGAATGCACATGCACCAAGTTCCATCCTTTTTTAGTACCACTATAGGAGAACTGCACAAAGAGGTGCTAGTTCTAAATAATCAACACTCCAATAAGTCTTTCATCTATTCCCTCACTTCATTGGCCTCCACAATACCTTAACGATAGAGACCTATGTTAGGAAGCAAACAATCAGTTAGCAAAGTGATTCCATGCTCAGCAAGCCTATGTGGGACAACCCTTTAGGCACCTTGAAGAGATCAATAAATTGATATGAGTTGGTTTATACCTTTATTTTCCCAAATGGTATGCAGCCCATGTGAGGTCTTAATGACTATCACTTGCTCTTGTTGCTTACCCCTCAACACCAATAATGCAAATTTATCGCTAGCACTAATAAAGCATCTTGGTTGGGTTGCACTTATCATGGAAACCTTGGATTTGTCATCATGGGATTTGATCATAACTTCTTCTCCATCCTTTCAACTGATATTTGTTTAGTATTCTATAGAAGATTGTATCCTTCTCATATAGGTAAGGGCTTCCAAATACTAACCCACAAACATTCAAAGGTATAACATTAATGATCACCTCATCTTGGAAATCTAAGGAGAAACCAAATTTGATAGCACATTGAGTTTTGACTTGATTTCTACCCCTTGCTTTAGCCAACCCAGAGAGTATAATTTTGGGTGTTTCCTTGTTTGCAAACCATGCTCTTCAACTAGACTTTGTGAAATCAAATTCGCTTAAGAAAAAGTATCAAATGGTGCATCTACCTTACGTCCTTTGCACTGCACTGTAACAAGAAAGAGTTTGGTGACCTCATCCTCATCTTGAGCACCATTGTTTACCACATTTGCTCATTTCCAAATGGTTGCACATGACAACCAATCATCCACATCCAAAGTGCACTCTATTTCCTTGATTTTCTTACAAGAATATACTTCTTGAATGTGTGCAACTCCATGTGTAGCTTCCAATATGCCTCCTCATTATGACTTTCCTTGTCACAATGCTTGCAACATCACTTTTCATTATTTTTTTCATTGGTTTTCATAGTGATGTTTGCACTTTTCATGCCCTTCCACTTATTTTTACGCTTGCTTGAGTCTCTGTCATGTTGTTTCTCTTTCGTGTACCCTATTGTTTTTACTAGAAAGAGTTGTTCCTTTTTCTTATCCATCTCTATGTAGTAGACTTGTGCACAAGCCTCATAAATATTTTTAGGTTTGGCCATCAAAATAATCCTCCTAGGATACACAAACAAGCCTCCAATGTACTTCATAAGAACATTTTTGTCCAACTGTTATGTCGTAAAATGTCCCCCTAGGACTTTTACCTCCTAAGTTTAGCTCCTAGGTCCCCTTAATTTAATCATGCATGTGTAAAACTTGTCCCAAAGCAAATTCCCCTGAAACCCATGACAAATGGGGCTTAAGGGTCCACTCTAAAGCTAAATCATGACTAAAAATAGGCCTCTGGACTTGGGCGCCGCACCCTAGTCCAAACCTATTTTGCTGGGACCTAAATTTAAAAGTGTCAGTTTATGACCGTTAAAAGGTTTCCCTTTGTCGGCCTTTTCAATTTGAATTACAGATGTTAGCAAGAATGCATATATAAACATGTTTAGGACTTCATTTTACACCTAGATGGATAATGCGAACTTGTGATATTGAGCTAAGGGATTCTAAAGCATTCATTACTTGCAGAGTAGATTTGTGTTGTTATTGTGTTTGTTGCAGATTTAGCTTCGTCAATCCATCTCCTCATGGCATGAAAGAGCTTCATTCTTCCGTGAGGGTTTCACCTCTGAGGTGACATCTATTTGCATTTTCAATCAATCTATCTTATCATTTGATTTTGCCTCTGTCCACCAAGGACACTCACTCTATCTAACAACGGTGTTGAAAGGCTTGAATGCCATTCCAGGGCTTGACCGAGGCAAGCTCCTAAACACCACAACCCCCAACCCCTCTCTTGTTGTTGCAGGTTACAGGGGCAGGATCTTGCAAAGAGGAGTTGCAGGAGATCATAGTAGAAGACAAAGATTCGGGATCTAAAGAAAAGAGCAGAGAATATTCCTTTCTGGACTAGGGTGCCCGCCCCTATGTCCTCCCAATTGTCGTTGTTGGAAACTCTAAAATAGGTTGCAGTCTTCATCATCCTACAGTTCCAGATCTACAGAATAATTGACTAGTTGGACTAGGGCACCCGCCCCAGTGTCCCCGAAGTTTCCGCTTTCCAGAATCAAAATCCTGGTATGTTTCTAATTTGCATTTAGTGCCTTCTTGTGTGATCATTTGTCGTATTTTGTCCGTTTGCATCCAGAATCATATAATCAGGGTTTAAGGCCTAATTGAACTAGGGTTTGACATATCTAGCAATCTAATCTATCTTTCCATATCTTTCCTAAGTGACGTCAGCTTGTAGCTGAGTCCTCTCCATCTGTAGTGACTCGGCTCGATTGTTGTCCTTGAATGTTATTGTGAAAAGATGGTTTGATTAAAACTACCTTAACCACACTTCAACCTCATTCCCTTTTTCCACTAAACATCAACATATCCCTACCAAGTTGCACCAACTTCTTTTAGAAGTCACTTGTGTATTCTTGAACGTTGGCCTTGTTCTTAGCAAAAGATGTGAATTCTTTATTCTTTTAGAATTCACTTGTGTATTCTTGAATGTTGACCTTGTTTTTAGCAAAAGATGTACCATTGGATTGCTCTCTCTTCCTCATAACATATCGGGTATAATTGTTTCTTCAATAGGTCCTTTAATCTTCACATCTAGAAATAGGTGGAACTCTTCTTATTTGCAACATGAGGTAGTATAAGCCTCATCCCACATGAGTGCGTAACTGGACAAATTCAAACGAACAAAAGAGATTTGTTGTTGTGGGTTTATTAATTTGTGCAAATTGAAGTAGACTTCTACTTGGGCCTAAGGGCTAGAATTCTATCTTTGCCTCCACCTTAAAGGGAATGTTGCTCATGTTAGAATCTTCTCCATGTTCATATGTGGTCTTGGGTTGTTCCTCACTTTCAAGCCCATTCTCTATGCCCAACTTTTGAGTGATTGCTTGTAGCACACATTCAAACATGTCAATCTTGCCCATATGTCTAGAAATATGGCAACATCTTCCAACTTGTAAAATCTCTCTTATCCCTCATCCATATCTTTGCCACCTTCGCATGCCATCCTTTTGTGTGCTCTATTCCACTCTCGAGTATTTATCTATAATGTCCCCTTTCTATTACATAGCTTTGTGTGAATAGACTAACAACATAGTAGTAGCAATTAGTTAGGATTGTAGTTGCTTTCAGATAGGATCAATATAATAAGGGAATAAGGCATATGAACACTTAGTTAATATTAGTTAAATAAGGGAATGAACCTATTAATTATCAGTCCCAGTTCAATTTGAGTTTGCCATCAATTTAGGGATGGATTTGTCAATTATATTGCCTATGATTGAGGGACACAAGGAGCATAGAGTATAGAAAGTGTTGGGAGGCAAAACAAAAGGCACTTCTGAAAATTACAACCAAAACTCAATTTCTTTCCCAAGAATGTGACGTTGCATTCAAACAACTTTGGCACTTGGAGATGAAAAGTTATAGGCAAGTCAACCTGATTCCTTGGGGACGGAAACCCTCAAGAAGTAGTTTGTCGTGCAAAGTGACAAGATTGTATAAAGTGAAATCATGATCATTACAGCGTTTAGATCTACATGCTACAAAGTGTCCAAGATCATCTAGGTGTCCATAATTGCATGTTAGATGCACCCAGTAAGTTGCATTAGTCTAGTGTATTTCAATATGAATGTATATGCTTGAAATGAAGATAAAATAAAATAGAATAAAATATCTATTATTAGAATATTTTTGGGTTTGTTTTCTATGTGCATTTAGTTGAGGTTTTTATAGTGGTATCAGAGCTAAAGACCTAGCCAGTCCGTGGGGGATATAAAAAAATCAAATATCAATACATGTCAATGACTAGTAGAGATATCAACTTAGGGAATAATGGAAACAAAAAATGTCACACAAAGATAAAGAGTAAGAATTGCTCAATGTGATGAGATCCTTGAAGGATGGGCAGAAACAACCCATCAATCTCTTTATGCAGAGTATACCAAGTAAGGGAACCAAGGAACTAAACCATGCCAAAATGCCTTTGGGTAATGGTGCTTCTTCATCTTCATTAGCAAACCAGAGCACCTTGGTGAAAACAATCATTCATTCTAGAGACTACTAAGAGTCACTTTCTTGAAGAAAGAAGCCATGTTGTAGGAAAAGAATATGGACAAATAGCAAGAGGTTGACTTGGATATTCTTCATGTTGAATACAAGGCAAAGAGCACTGTTGAGTTTCAAGTAGACATCCCCTTCATGACTTTCTGTAAATTGAAGTTAAAAACCAAAACTAGTCATGGAAATAAACCCAACTTGAATAGACCTCACAAAGATCTGCAAAGCAAATTTGGGAAGTTTGCCATCCCCTCATTTGATGGATCCAACAAAGCTTCAACTCAAACTTGGATACAAAAGCTAAATGCCTACTTCTCACTAAACCCTATGTACGAGGGGGGAGCAATTAAATTTGTGATCCTTCACCTAGAAGAAGTTGCACATGAATAGTGATATCACAACTTAGTCACTCAAGTGCATAGCCTTATCACCACCTATAAGGAGTTTTGTAGGAAGTTGACCGACAAATTCGAAAGGAAAGACCCCAAGGAGCACTTTAGGGAGTTGGCACAGTTATAACACCAAGGCTTAGTGGATGCATACATGGTTGTTTTCTAAAGGGTAGCTCTGATGGTACCTGATGTGTCAAAGAGGTGTCTAACTTTCCTCTTCATAGAAGGGTTGAAAGATCCCCTCAAAGGCTTAGTTAAAGCCCTTGAACCGGATCCATTACAGGCAACCATCAAAAGGGCCTTTACATTGCAACTATCTAATTGCCTTATCTTCCTTTCCTCTAATTCATTGACATTGGAGACAACTACACCCAGAAAATCCTTCCATGAGTCTACCACAAGAGGTGTGAATATAAGAGCACCACAGTAGTAGAAAAGGACTTCACTCAAAAAAACCCCACAAAGATTGGGGACTACACCCTCTCCACCAACAAATCACCAAGAGATGGGACACACCTTTAGGAGTCAACAATTAGGTGACATAACTCACAATGAGATGTGAAGGAAGCAATTATGTTGCAACTACAAAGAGCCTTGGGACCCAACACATAGGTGCTTGGGAAAGGGGCAAGTACATTTGATTAAGGTATACTCCAATGACAAGGGAGAACCGAGTCGTGCACAGAGACACTAAGTGTGGAGGGTGAGGTATCACCAATAGGTCTTTCATCAATAGATGAAGTCAGCTAACCTTTTATTTAGATCATCCAACTTTGTCTTTCTTGAGGGCAAGCAAATTCAAGGGAGGATTTGTAATGTCCCCTTTCTCATTTGTAGCTTTGTGTGAATAGACTGGTAGTGTAGGAGTAGTAGTTAGTTAGGATTGTAGTTACTTTTAGTTCTAGGGTCAGTTAAACAAGGGAATAAGGAAGATGAACACTTTCAATTAGGATCAATTAAATAAGGGAATAAACCTACTAGTTATTAGTGTTAGTTCAATTTAAGTTTACAATTCAAGTTTGCCAATTTAGTTTGAGTTTACAATTTGAGCTTGCCAATGATTTAGGGATGGATTTGTTAGTTATATTGCCTATGAATGAGGAACAAAGGGAGCATAGAGTGTAGAAAGTGTTGGGAGGAAAAATAAAAGGCACTTTGAAAATTACAACCAAAACTCAATTTATTTCCTAGGAATGTGATGCTACATACATCAGCTTTGGCACTTGGAGACAAACACCTACGCGCATGTCAACCTAATTTCTTGGGGGCCAAAACCCTTAAGAAGCAGTTTGTGGTTCAAAGTGACATCAAGATCATTAGGGCATTTAGATCTACATGTTGCAGAGTGTCTAGGATCGTCTAGGCATTCATAATTGCATGTTGGGTGCACCTAGTAAGTTGCATCAATCTAGTGTATTTCAATTTGCATATATATATATATATATATATATATATATATATATATATATATATATATATATATATATATATATATATATGCATTTAGTTAAGGTTTTTATACTATCTCAAGCTCAAAAGATCTAAAATCACCACTTCCACTACATTGTATAGTAGGCATAACCCTTATAACCCACCAAATGACTGAGGATATAATGTTTCAATGTGTCTCTAACCTACTCTAATACCAGTTTGATTTAAATTGAGTAAGATACTCTTAAATAACTCATTAACAATGAATGTACTTGTTGTGATGTTCACAACACGCCCCATTTTACTCCTTAGCAAAATGAGGACCCCTGCTGTCGCTGTTGCTTTTGCTTTTTGTGTGTGTTGTTTTGCTTGGTGGTAAAGGGAAAAGGGGATAGGATATACAAACCTTGTTGAAAATAGAGAAAAAATGCATTTTCAGTACTATTGCATGATATGGTTGGATTCCTTGTGAAAAATGAGCTAGGGTTGTTTTTTGAACCATCTTAAAATTCGCCATATTTTGCAAGTTATGATCATTTTGGTAAAATGTACATTCGGGTTTGTATATCGCTTTCATATACAAGGCCGTTTGTTTTTTCTTTTTCCTTGTATGCATTTGATGAAAGTTTTGATATATGCATACAAGTGGACCCGAAGTGGTTTTAGGTTAAAGAAAATTGTTGTTTTAAATCCACTTTGTATCTCACGTTTGTATGTCTGGCAAGTAAAATATACAGGGCACTTCATGCATGCGCAGACCCGAAAGTTTATTAAGTATAAGGAGGATCCTTGTATGTATCCTTGCTTGTATGTGAGGTTGGACACAAAGTGAAAAGTGCGTGGATCCCCCCCCCCCCATCGGCTTGACTTTTGATATCAGCCGGGGGGGGGGGGTTGTTTTGTCTTGGCGATATCCTGTGTTTCGCCGATAAGCGTTTAGTATCGGCCTAACTGTGGCTATCGGAGTTGGATGATAATTTCACGCTGAAGGGTTTGGTCCTGCCGATGGTGCGGGGAGTTGCTTATGTATTGCTATCGGTGTGACTTTTGGTATCGGTGAAGTTCTAAATTGCCTCGCCGATAGGCAATGTTACGCCGATAGAAGGAATTTAAGGGCATCGGCGGGAGGTATCTTATGTTACGCCGATAGAAAGTAGTAAAGGGGTATCGGCGGGAGTCATATCGGCCAGAGTAGGCGATCGGTATAAAGTTTTGAGCCCGTGCCGATAGGCAATGTTACGCCGATGGAAGGAAAGTAGTGAAAGGCATCGGCCAGAGTTGGCGATCGGTATAAAGTTTTGAGCCCGTGCCGATAGGCAATGTCACGCCAATGGATGAGGAAAGAGGGTACCGATAACGAGAGAAGGCATCGGCCAGAGTTGAGTGGTCGGTATGGAGTTTCTAGCCCGTGCCGATAGGCAATGTCACGCCGATGGATGGGGAACGATATACACAGAATTTGAACAGGGGCATCGGCGTAGGGTGGGCGATCGGTATAAAGTTTTGAGCCCGCACCGATGAACGTAAGTCACGCCGACGGAAGAAAAGACTTAGCCGAATATTGAAAGGGCCATATCAGCCAAACAAAAGCGATCGGTATGATAATTTTTGGACTCGCCGATGGGTGGATCTCACACCGATAGGCGGGGAAAGACATAGCAATAAGAATTTAAGGGCATTTTAGGGCCCGAATGCATGTTTTTGGTCAACAATGGTTGACCCGACCAGTTTAACGCTGTATTTACATTTTGGACTCAATTTTCACAGATTTGGGGCCCGATTGATGCGTTCACACTGTCACGACTAGATTTGACAAATTGTTTTCCTTCCTGCAGGTTTATTTAAAAAATTAATACTTATTGCTTATCTTTTTTGCAGGTTTGCAGGTGAAGAAGGCGCTGAAACTTGATGACGATGACATCACGAAGGAGGAAATCCGATCCCACAGCAGAGGAAGATAAGGATGAAGGGCGAGGAAGTCAAAGGTCTTCATTGATGAAGACAAAATGCAGTTGAAACATCATCACAACAGACAAACAGAAGTTACTATTGAGCTGCTGGGGTTTCAGAAGGGCATATTTCGCCCAGATTGGATGTATACTCAGAGATATTTTGAGAGATTGGTTCACCAGCATTTATTGTTGTAACCAGAGGTTTGAACCACGGTTTAAATTAGGGTTTTTTGGGCTGTATTGAGGACAATCAAAGTCTATATATTGTGCCTCTCTACTTTGTAAAACTTTACACAGGGGCTACACAGGGATTTTTAGAAAATAGCTAGCAGTTGTATTAAAGGGACCTTTTAGTTTAGAAGTAGAAGGAGGTCGCCTGTGTCTGCAATAAGGAATGCGTGGAACATCTAGCTTCCTTACTGTATCTGTAAAGCTTGTAAGTTTTTTGTAATTTGATCATTGAAGCTAAAAGTCATTCAGACATTGTAAATCTTATATGACTGTCTGTTTCTAATACAATTGAATTTGGGATTCTGCATCTATCTTCTGAGTGTTTTCTTGCTCTTCATTGTGTTTGAAACATTTTCTCTTAGATCTTGCAATCTTAAGTGTATGTTTGTGAAAATGCTCAGAACTTACATTTAAGGTTTTTGTCTGTGGATTTGATCAATTTGCTGCAATACTTATAAAGTGCATAACAGAACAATTAGATCCTTTGGTAGAATGAATGGAGTTTAGATTAGATCCTTCTAACTTTTCCCAACCCATCTAAAAATACTTAGCTTAAAACATAGAAATTTGAAGGAAATTTGTCTCATATTTGAAGAAGCATGAACAACAGAGTTTGAAAGTAGACAAGTTTTCATAAATATAAAAAAGAAGAAAGTTGCAATAATTCAAGAAGACCATTCAAAAGTTTTGCAGCATAGTAATATTTTATGCAAAAGGAATGAACAACTTGCTGATATTTATGATCTTTTTGCATAGTTTGAGTCCAGTTAATCATCAAAAAACCCTAAACTACGTAAGGCCCCTTGAACATTACAGCTTCACATTGACCAACTGAATTTGCCCAACAGGTCAAACCCTGACCATATTAAACTTAGGATTAAGTGAATCTTAACCGATTCCTTCATATCTTTCAAGTCAGTTTTGGTTCATTTTATGTGAATTTTAACTAATTGTTATGATTGCATCAAAACAATCACCAACAGTACTCAACTTGTTGCTTCTCACAAACACCTTTTATATTGTGTTTATAATGTGTTCTTTAGTTCAATCACTTAACATACATGACTTGTAAATAAATGAACATCACATAAGCATGTTCAGACGTGGCAACAAAAATACGAGAATTGCAAGACAATGACTAAACACAAAGTTACCCTGTAGAAACCTTGGAAAAGAAAAATCTCTAGCAAGAGAGAGCTAATAGTTCCTAATCTCCACTATGCAATTAGTCACAAAAAATGTAGTAAGTCTTCTCAATATCCAACCAAGCTCCAACCTCATTCTAGAAGCTTGTACAACCAACAATGTCATTTGCAGCTCTCAAAACCTATTAACAATGGCATCCACTTGCAATTTTGGATTCTAAGAGGAAAACATGCATGCCAACCTTTGCAACATGTTCAAAACTACATAATATAACCTCTCATATTTTCTTCTAATGCCAAAACACGCAAATCAATGCATAGAAGTTGAATTGAACTAACAAAACCCTTCACATTCCAACCCCTACTTGAATTATGACAAATTCACCACTACCACCAAAGAATGGTTGTGCATTCGTCGTGGTCGATCATGCATTTGCCACCTATGGAAAGTGGTGAATTTGCCAAATTTCAAAAATCAACTTTTGAGGCCTACAAGCTTGTCCACCTTCTTCCCCAGGATGTTCTAGATTATCCCAAGTCTTCAATACATCTCCATGTGAAGGTGACTCAAACAAGCTCTTCGACCAAGTGAACAAACCAGTTACTAGTCATAAGTTAGATCTTTTTTGAATCAAGATGATTCCAGTAATGGCATTACGGAGGTATGTAAGGCAAGTTCACATCTCATTCTGCAAGGGTGAGGTCTCAGTAAGGAGATTACATAGCATCTTCAATTACCCTAGTGCAAACACACTCAAACTACTTGAATTTGTTTTGGGTCCTCAGGGGTTAGAGATTACAACAATGTCTTTTTTATCTAAAGTATCCATTACATTTGATTTTATTTAGAAAATAGTGGTTATGGCACTTACCAAAACTAGTCAAAAATGCGGTGCTCCATGTCATGCTTCCCCATTTTGAATCTCTATCTCTCTTCCAAGTTTTAAGATGTTATCAACCACCAAGAGTGTAGTAGAATCCCATACAAGGCTCTATACGAAGATTTTTGCATTTTCAAGTAGATCTTGGTCATTTTCAAACAACGTGAGTAATTCAACATTTGCATTGACTTGACCGTGGTGGTTAAAAATCTTGCAGTCTCACATAAGCATGGGAAGTTTGAAATCAATGGACTATTTTCTTTTCCTTTGTTGGTTGAAGGTGTTCTTTGTCATGCCTCTAAATGAATTGAGATCATGTTGGGTGTACATTTTAGATACCTAGAAGACTACAAATTCATGCATGTCTATCTATGTAAGGAGATGATGTTGGTGGGTTTAAATGAATTGAGATCATGTTGGGTGTACATTTCAGATACCTAGAAGACTACAAATCCACATGTCTACGTACATAAGGAGATGACATTGGTGGGTTTGCAAACAAGGTTTGTGGTTCTTGTAAATTGGAAAATGCCTAGTTTGCAATCGCTACATTAAGTTTCTATACTCAATTTAGTGCTCATCTCCCTAGGAGTTTTCTAGGTTCATTTTCCTTAAGTGATAGCCTTATCCCAAGTATTGGGCTGATTTATAGTGACCTCCAAACTCCTTTTCACACCTAAAATCAACTCAAAATGTTTTGAGTCAAAATTCAATTTTTGAACAACTTACACCTAGAAACTAGGGCTTATATTTAATCTAACTAACTTGAAATTTCAAGTGTCAAAAACCCTAACCTAGTGTTGCCCTAATCTAGATTCAAATAGTCAAATAGAGTGAAGCATGACATAAAATGACTATCTCTTTCATTTTGAACATAAGAGCACTTCTAAAAACTAGGGTTTTCTCTATTGGTATATGTAGGGCATACTAAGTGTTTCTCCATTGATGGTGGCTAAGTGATTTGAAACTGAGTATAGATGCAAGAGTCCAAAACACTTTGTCCTTGATAGCATCCTTCATCCTCCATTGTTGATCTCTCATTGTTCTTCTCATTTCCCTTCATCTTTTCTATCCATCCTCCTAATTTCCCTTCCAATCAATCCCAAATTTCCCTAGTCCTTACTAATACATTTTCCATTATCCCTAATCATATTTGTCCATCCAAACCCTCCTTAATCAATCCAATCTCTCTATTACCCTTTGTCTATCCACACACATACATGCACCACTTTGCATAGAATAACCTCTTAGGGTTTTTTGTAATGCCCCTCATTTTTGGCTTGTGATAGTTGCTAGTTTCACATTACTCTTTGTCAGTTCTGAGACAGTTGTTAGTTCTTTTATTGCATTTAGACAGTCTGAGACATTTGAGTTATTAGGCTTATGGTCTATACTTATTTTGATCATGATGGACTATGTTCGACTGATATAGTTTTGGCATGTGTTATGAGTTTATAATGACATTATTATTATTCTAGTTATGATGAGATTGGCATGATTAGTAATGGGTTAATATTATCATGTTTTATTTGATTTGTGATGTCTGATTTTATATAAAAAAATGTTTATAGTCTTGTTTCAAAGCAGGGACGGTGTAATACGACTCGATTCGAGCACCCTACTACGTCATGATTCTCTGACTCTATGTGTGTTTGATATGTATGCAGTTGATCATATACAACCTATTGTTCTTACGCAGGTTGCAGGTATTGGGCCTCGACTCCACCTGACTTAGCAGGTTTGAGCGGGTCCTTACACCAATGGATAACATTGATGGAGATAACATGAGGTTTATTCCCCTAGGTCAGTCTCAGTCTTCAATTGTTGGTCATCATGTGTCATGTGGAGTATTGTCGTGTTTGTTTAAGTTGGGCCTATATGTATTTTGGTTATACCTTAATGAATTATTATAATAATAATAATGCTATTAATATGTTCAATTTGATAGTATGTTATTTAGGTAAATTTTAATATAGTTTAAAACTAATTATTTTAATGTTTGTGTTTTTTTTTAAAAGACTGAGTCATAAGTTTTAGTATGGTTAATTATTATCTTGTTATTTAAAGAATAGTATTAGGTAATAATTTAATGTTGTGAGTTGTTGAATGTAAATTTTCAAGATTAGGGAAAATCTCTATTATTAGTAAAATTTTAAATTTTCTCGGACGAGTGGGGATTCTGGGTAACGGATGCATGATTGTGGTAATTTATGAGATTAGCCATTTTTTTTTATGGAGAGGGAACAAAATTTGGGGAAAATTGTTACTGAAGCGAGAGAATTTTGCAGTGGAAGAATTTGGGAAGCTCCGGATCCAATTTCCGAGTATGTTCTGTATATTATTTTTGTTTGGATAAGTGTTATTTGTGTTTTGGGATGAATTATTTCCTCTCTTCTATGCTCTTGAATCAATTAGCCCAGGGTTGTTCTTGTCTCCCTGTCGTTAACTTCACTCTCATTCTCTGTAGTTGACCATTTTTGCAATTTTATAAGTCGAATCTTGGGGCCTTCATGGTTCCTTGTGTCGAATCAAATCACATTCATTTGTGTCTTATTGCCATTTCTTTCTCTGCAATTATCCATAGCGGTGAATGGTTGATTTGAAGTATCCTGGCAAGCCAATAGTTTTCTTTTAATCATTCGAACCATTTTAAGAACCCTTGTAATCATGGGGGCAAACTTCGCTTGAGGCGGCTCATTGGGAGCACTTTGGCATCGCCAAATCCCCAATAAACGATCTGTCAATCCGCTTAAACTGATAGTATCTTCTAAAAAGGTTTTAACACCCAATTCTTTGCCTATTCAACTCTCAAAAACCGCCACTTTCCCTTTTGCTCGCTATTGATGAGTCTATAAAGCTATATGTTATTTTTTTTAACCACGGCATACTAATGCTATCGTCTCTACTCCATGTGCCCTTATCACCTGTAAAAAAACTCAGTTAGGGAATTTCATGCGAATATCATTAATTTAATTCTTATCAACTTCTTGTTCATTGTAGACATTACCTTATCGTTGGAGCGCTATTGATGTAATTCATACTGTAATTTCTGAATGCATAGTTGCCTTCTTCTAGGCATCAAAGGACCTTATGGATCAGACCCTGAGTCTTACATAATAAACCCTTAAAATATGAAGGCCTACCCTCGTCCAAATCCCATTTGTTGTCTATGTTTGCCTCATCCAAACTCTCTCACCATTCGCACTCAGGTAGATACTCTTGGGTAACCAATTTAGATCAAACTTTCAATTTCGTTTTGGCCGACCCTTGGCTGCAGACCACCGGTAGACGTCCAACTTAAGATTGAATTCAATCTGTTACCAACATTTACTGCCGATTTTGTTGTTTGATCTTTCTTTATTCAGGCCATGTGTTGGGTGCAGGCCGCATTCTCATTTTGGCCTTAAACCTTTCTTTAAATCCTCTATAACCTACATCATTACCTTCTGCACACAGCATAAAATCTTTGGTCTAGCATTCGCCAACAAATCTTTGTTTTTGTTCAATCACAAATGATTCATTGATCAGGCTGAGCACTATTATTGCTCATGTAGCCGATCTCCACACAAAAATTAATTCTCTAAGTTTGATCCATTCTTCGATTACCAATTAATGGTTTTAGTGATGCTTGTTTTGCATGTAATTATTCCTTAGGAGAGAGTTTTAGAAATTTGGATGTATATTAGAAAGCTCCTTAAATTATATTTAGCTCTACTAGATCATATTGACCGAACTTCAGTTATGACTCAAGGAATTTAGTGTTTTCTTTCTTTCAATCCTTATATTTATTTGATCATGGTCGATATTGATAATGGAAAATAATAAACTTTTAAATAGAATAAATTACCTAAATTTCATGATTAGTTGTTAATAATTTAAAAGTAGAAAATTTAACATTATTTCTATTTCTTTTGCATTATATTATTATATTATTAAATCTATCTATTGGAGCATACTTGTTAGTATTTAGCGTTAGAAATTGATATTAAATCAACATTAGCCGAATTATACTATTATGATATTTTGGAAAAGACTCGTAGTATGCACGCTAGGATATTCTAATGTTTTAATTTAGACAATGATTATATTATCGTTGTATTGATCTTTTCATTGAAATATGTTATAGAATTAAAATCATAGTGTTGTAGTGAATTGTCAAAATTAATTGTAGTAGCGGTAAGTCGAGTATAGTGGTGTTGATAGTTTCATTGGATTACTTGAAATCATGTCTGGATATTACCTTTTTGTTTTCCTATAGTAATGATGAGTTGTTGTTATCAATCTTTTAGCTCCAGAGGCTTTTGGAGTTATGGGTTGCCTTAAGGTCGTATGTTTGCATGTGAGAAAAAATGTTGGAACTGGGTTTTGGAAATTGAATTTTGTAATGTTTCAGTATGCAAGAGGTCAAATGCCTTGCAGTGTCAAAATTTGTGGTTTCTGTTTGTTGGCTAGGGGTGCTAGTTGCAGGCATGAGAGTGGCTTTCGTGGTGGGGCCGGTGTCCAAAGTGGCTACCTGGATAACCCCATGGAAGTTGTAATCAAGTGACAACTTAATAATATATCTAGGTGGGTCGGGTAGTAATCCACATAACAAGATAAGCATGATGCCTCACCCATGCCTTGAGTGCTCTCATAGGCTAAGGATGGGATGAGAAGGCCTGGTTGGCAAGGTCGACCTCCTTGTCCCCATAAGAGGATGTGTCGGCTCCGCATGTGTCACCCTATGGGGCCGGTGCCAGAGAGGGGTCGCCAGGATAACCATAGATGGGGGTCGACTTCTAGTGAGAGATAGCCTGGATAACCCATGTTAGGACCATGCGATGACACTCTCCTCGCTGCAGCTTAGTTACTTCCCTCTTTAACGTTTATTGTTGACTCTAGAGTACTGCCTTGTCTTGTGCAGTCTTGTTAATCTGGTTGGTCTGTGTCGAGTTTGTATCTGTTTGGTTATATTTGTTGTTGTATCCCTTGTCTTAGTGGAATCCTCATTATTATCTCCTAGCTCGAAGGGGTGGACCTCAGGGTTCCACATGGTTGGGTGGCAGAGCTATCCATTGGTCTTCTTGGAGGTTTGGTTCGAGATCAGAGCAGAAGTATTCCAGTTCCAGTTTTGCTCTACACCTTAAAGTTGTTGTTTACATTCATAATTGTACTATTTGTAAACCGATGTAATCAGTCTTGTAATCTTGTATTGAAACTTGTAATTATTCATCTCTGCAAATGTTTAATGTATTATTCTTCTGTTGCATTGTGATGCATATCATTTGTATGGTTATAATTCTATCTGATGCAGTTATGTTCCCTAAAAGTGTTAGCTATTCATTTCATGTTGTTATAATTGTTATTATCTCTAATGTATAATGCATATCTTTGCTTCAAAAAAAAAAATTTGTTATATTGTCACTTGTTAGTCTAACACTCTAGGGTTGCATGACGGGGCATCACATTTTTTATCTTTGTCTAGCCAAATTTACACACACATCACTATTTTCACCTATTTTTTTATCATGTCTTTGTTGAGGTTGAAATATGCCAACAAGGGGACTAATCAAGGTAATGTCCTATACAACCAAACCCTTTCCCCTTGACCCCTAGTTCAAATCTTGCATATCTAAAGATGTAAACTGGTTACATCTAAACTACAAGTAAATCAACAAACCAAGGAGATCATTCACTAGAAGCTTCAAAGCCCCAGGAAACACAAGACTCGGGCATTAGACTACAATTTGGCTTAACAAATGTTAGATTGCACAAAAGTGTGATTCTAGCATCCACCTCCAATACTAGAGTCTTGTTGGGGAGTTTTTGAAGGACATTAGCGACATCATTTGATGCTAGAGTCCTATCAGAGCATCCCAAGAAGACCCTAGTGCCCATCTCCAACACTAGAGCCCTACTCCAATGCCTCAATGCAAATTTGTCTAACTCTAGTGCCTAGGTTTAGTGATTTTCTCCTACACTACTAATAGCTATATCAAATTTTGCAAGCTTGCTCCTCTAATCATCCTCTGTCAACTCAATTAGTCATCATGAACCTTAGTATTTCCAAGGACACAAAATCTTTCTCTTTATTTTGTCTCTTACACTTATTCATTTCCTAGCTCAATATCAATTTGATTTATTCAAGAATCTTAAAGTTATTATTATTCTATATTATATATCAATAATAGGTTTCAAATTTGTTAGATTAGACCAATATATTGAAAGAAAATAACCCGTTAGTATAAATACACATAAACCAAAATAAACACCTAGGACTTAATTTTTGTTCTTTTAGTTCTACACATGGGGGTGGAAAAGTTTCTACTTCCAATAGTGTCGGGTCAAATTGGGCTAGTAAAGCTCGTGTTTGCAGTTTAATACTTGTTTTTTGACCTTGTTGATCGGGTCAATATGTTATGTATTTCCATTTTTAAGTTATGCTTGACCTAGCTCAATTAACTATGGCTTCCTAGCTAAAGCAATTTATTTTGTGTTGGCTAGGTTCTAGCTGCGTTAGATCTTCTAATGTATCTTTCCATTTTTTCCTTATGGGAAAGGGCCCAATAGAACCCTCACTTACCTATCAAAAAAAATCACATAGTTATAGTAGTCATCTCAAGTGTAATGACAAGTCTCGAAAGTCAAATTTGGTATGGGTAAGCTTTTTGAAGGGGTGGATGAATTTGGCAATGCAAATATTTGTGAGCTTTAGTATCACAAACCTTTGTTATTTGTACTCCTCACTTCACTCTCACACCCTGCTTCACTCTCAACCCTCACTCTCTCCTCTCTTCTCAATTGACAATTGTTCACTACCTTAGTAGCTTCTTTTTTGCCTTTATTATGGCTCCTCTAATATCTTCATGTTATGTGGGGCTACATAGAGAAATTATGTTAACTGTAGCCTAAAGATAAGTTTTGTGATTGATCTTGGGGCTAAAGGGTGGAGAAAATTATACTCATTTGAAATGGAAGAATCAAATATGGACAATTTCTTCAAGTTGACACTTAAGGTGATGGATGTGACCTGTTTTGGATGGTGCATTTATTTTTATAGAAGGAATACCTTCTAGATGCTACTACGCTCAAGCTTTTATGGGAAATTTGTCATTGTGAACCAAGGCCAAGTCAAGGGGCATTGCAGATGATAGTTGCCTCTGGAGTTGGTACTAGTGTGGCGAGGGCAAATCGACTTCAATCTCTTGATGCTCCACCCTCCCCCCCCCCCCCCATTCTTTGCAATCTACTCTACTCTACCTAGGGTGTAGGTTTTGAACCCTTCACTCCTAGTACTTAGAATTTCTACAATTTAACGTTGGTTGTAAGAATATTGTTAGTGAAAATGGGGGTCATGCTCCACCTTCCCAGTCTTTGTGATCAAAGCTTCTCTACCTAGACTATAGGATTTGAACCTTGAACTCCAAGTGCTTGGAATTTCTCCAATTTGGCATTGGTCATAAGAATACTATTAGTGAAAGTGGGGGCTATTGCTTGATCAATGCACATCTCCTTGCCCTAAGTTCAAATGGCTTCCATTGACAATGGCCCCTAGGTTGGCAAATGTTATAAGCACAAAGTGCTCTTAGGATGCTCTGCACTCCCCACCTGCACTAGGAATCCAAGAGTGATGGGTATAAGTAACAAATTGCAATGAAACTTTTTAATGGGCTTGTGAATCCTTCACAAAAAAAATTGAGCTCATACTCGATGTTAGAATGACCTTGAAAGTACATTGTGTTATCACTTGTGTAGATTTGATTAAGTACAATAAGCATAAGGCAAACTTCTTAGCTATTGCTGCAAGAAAACAAAACTCCCTAGTGAAAATTTAAATCCTTGTTAGACATGGACGCAAGTGTGGTTAATGCATGGATGTCATGAGTAAGGTCATGTTGCTCCAATTAACAAGGACAATGAAGCTAATATGGAACAATGGTTGAGTGGCATGTCTAAAGAGCTAATGTCTAGTGTTGGGCATTCTAAGGAAATGGTGGAGCCATAATATATGGTGATTAGGGAAGATAAGTATGGATGTGTCTTTTATGTCATTTTTAGATAGCTTGTATACTTTCAATATATATATGTATTGTGAAACATAACTCTAAAAATTTCATACCTCTTTAGAATAAAACTATACCTTTTTTCTAATCTTTATAATTACTTTGACAAAGATACTAGTTTAACCCATTTAATTTTGAGGCATAGGTTTCAAATAAAACCCCTCATTTACCTTTAAGAAAATTATCACAATCATAACATTAACATGGTGAACTAAACTAACACTAGAGGGTAAAAAATGCTAAAACCTAGTGGTGAACTGCAAAAAATATCTATTTATAAATCTTCTCTACATGTTTATATATAACATTTAAATGGTCTAGAACTAATTTTTTTACATTATTAAATATTTATTGGACACTCTTTCATATTTCCTTTTAATTTACATTTTTTTAAATTTTTGTGTATTAAATTTGTCATGCTTAAAAGTCTATGCAATAGTTTAACTAATTTTTTTTAGTACAAGTTCAAATTTTTATTTTATTTCAAATAATTATCAAATTATGATTTTTTGTAGTGTATGGGGTGTGGTCAAGAAGCTAAGGCCACTTGGTTATCGTATTGGAGATTGAGATTCAAGAAGACATGCTATCTATGAATTGCTTGTATTCCATTGTGGTCAAAAACATTTACCCATGTTGAATAACAAAATTATGATTTTTTGTAATTATTAAATTTTGAAAGTAATTTTTTTTAAGAAAAAAAAAGAATGTAAAATAATTTTATTTGAGCTAAAACAGTAGCTACATAATCTCAAACCCCATCTGAAACTGAGCTTTCAAACCCTATTTAAAACCGAGCTTTCAAATCTTAAGCTACATAATCAGAAAAGATTCTAAATTATATATCATGCTTAAGAACTCATTTTCTTATAATATGAATGATAGAGGTAGCATCAACAGAAATGAGAAATGTCCAGGTAGTCCCAAACTATATGGGATGTTGACATATCCTGCCATATAGCTAATATAGGATGTTGACATATCATAGTTATCGAGCAGCTAGCTAAAATGTCTCTAAGTAATAAATTAGCAATCCCCGTAAAGAACAAAGTAGCAGGATAGCTGCTACTTTATTGGAAATTCCCCCGTGTCAGTGGCCTACCACAAACACGCGTGCCTGGTAATTTTGCAGCAGGCAGGACATAAAAAGTCTGCAGCACCGACAATGTGACCAACCCCTAAAAAGGTTCAATCCCCATCTATGGCTTAGTGGCCTACCATGAATGACTTTTGCTTTTTCATTTTAGCTCCTACATTCCCAAGCACACTAGACTCCAACTGTCCAAGCATTAAATGGGCATCTGTAATTTTCATGAATCATGGCTTTATTTCCATTGCCCAACTTTGCTTTGCCCACTCAGGTTTAACTTATGTCTCAGTTTGTTAGTCAAATCTGTCCATCCATCTACTGCTTGTTTAAGCTTCAGCCCATGCACGTATTGGGATTCCAAATGGTTTAAAACCATAAAAGAAAGAGAATAAAATACAAGTGGGCATCTGTAATTTTCATGAATCGTGGCATGTCCATTGCCCAACCTTGCTTTTGCCCACCCTGGTTTAACTTATGTCTCAGTTTGTTAATCAAATCTGTCCCTCCACCTACTGCTTATTTGGCTTTCAGCCCATGCACGTATTGGGATTCCAAATGGTTTTAAATCATAAAAGAAAGAGAATAAAAAGTAGATGCAGGCTTACTTTTAAGATGGGATTGTTGGGGTTAACAGTATGAAGCATTTAATATTCTTGGTGGGAACATTTCTTGTGATATATAAGAATCCTACTGAAAGATGTCATTTTATTAGATGATGTTGGCAAAGGGTGAAGTGGTGCAGGTCTGCCATTTTATTAGATAATGTTGGCAAAGGGTGAACTGGTGGAGGTCTATCTTACCTGGTACATGGTGGTGATGATTGTTGGAAAGGAAAGATTAGTTTTGCATGTTCTATTGGGGATTGGGTGTTAGGATCATTCAGGCTTTATGAAAGATGGCCTTAGGGAGATTTGGGTTTTTTTAATCAGTAACCACAAGTGATTGATTGTTGGAAACTGTTTGGAATATTGTCTATAAAACAATCTAATAAATATTATTACTTATAAAAAAATGAATTCGTGTGAGTCAGCACTCTTGATGGATTCGTGTGAATCAGCACTCTTGATGAATTCATGTGAATCAGCATTTTTGATTGATTAGTTCTTAACAATCTAATAAATATTATTACTTGTTAAAAAATGGATTCATGTGAATTATTACTTGTTAAAAAATGGATTCATGTGAATCAGCACTCTTGATTGATTAATTGTTAACAATCTAATAAATACTATTAGATATTAAAAAATGGATTCATGTCAATCACCACTCTTGATTGATTAGTTCTTAGACTCTATTAATGTTGAACTCAGACATGCTCTTGTAATTAACTAAAAAAAATTATCTAGGAGATGGGTTCTTCTAATCACTAAAAATTTCTTATATATCACTCATGTGGAAAGATGAATCATTGGAAGAATAACAGAGAACTATATGCTCTAACTAAATAACTAAAAAATATATATATATCTAGGAGATGGTTTCTTCTAATCACTAAAAATTTCTTATATATCACTAATGTGAAAAGATGAATCATTGGAAGAATAACAGATAACTATATGTTCTAACTAAATAATCCCAAAAAAACAGCATCTACTTAAGTTGAACTCCTGAAATTCCCCATATACATAAAATGGAAGCTTACCTTTAATTCAGCCAAGGCCTTTGGTGTCTCGGTAAGAAACTTAACAGCCAAAGTCATTATGGTTGATGTTGTCTCGTATCCAGCAACCAGCAAAGACAATAAGAGATCAATTATCTGATCATCCGAGAGACTCTCACCCTCACTTTTTTCATTTAGCAGAGCTGCTAACATGTCATAGTGATCACTGTTCTCAGACTCCTCTCTTCTCTTCTCTACAACTGCTCTCAGTTCTTCTGCAACCTTGGCTCTGGCCTGTTTTCATCACACAGGAATATCCACACACCCACCCTAATCTAATTTAGTATTAAATTATTGATAACAACTTACCCAAAAAAAAAAGTAACATAATAAAAATGTTGGAGCAGAACTCTTGAGCATTTCTCCCGTGTAAAGTGTAGAAAAAAGATTCGAAATGTCGGGAATTTAAAAGTTGAAAATCCTATACACACAACATGAAAAAACAATATATTTATTATGATAAAGCCCAAATTAAACTACCTTTAGTGCTTTGCCATAAGTTGTGAATGGCAGCCTCAGAGGCAATGAGAAGAATCCATCAATGAGTTGCAGATACTCTTTCCGCAGATTCTCAGACCACTGCCCAGGATCAAAGCTCAGGATCTGCTTCACTGTTAATTCAAATGTTATCTGCAAATAAAACCCCCACCAATGTTTATTGCACAATAATCCATAGTGCATTCTAGCTTACACTATAATATCACTACTGTTCAGAGACCCACAACAAATTATGAAATGGGTCCTGAAATAATTCAATCAATGAAGCCCAAAACATAATCGATAGATTATATATGCACCTTCTTGGTTTCATCCTGCAGGAGAACATGATCATTCCAGCCATCCAGAGTTAGGCAGACAAGCTTCTCAATGTCAAGCATTAGATGATCCTTGAGAGCAGAAGAGTTGGCAAAGCTCAGAGTGAGGGAATGCAATCTTTTATGCAAATTTCCAGTAATAAGGAGTAAAGAATGCTTTCCTAGAAGGTTTGTTATAGAGCTCGGATAGCTAGTCTTGAATAGCTTGCCTTCGTTTTGCAGTATGAATTTATTCACTTCTGGGTCTGTGGAGAAAATAGTAGGCTTCCCAAACAAGTGGGTTTTGAACAAGTTACCATACCTGCAAAACCCAATATACAAAACCTCTCATACAAGAAAAAAACTAATTAGAAAGCACAAGAAGACTGTCCTGTTGCATATTTGTTTGCTCAATCACAATCTGATGGACTCTATGCAAAAAGCTAAATACACACAATTATCATGTCAGTAAGCACAAAGCAAAATACATACCAGGCCCTTCTCTTGTCCACAAATGGTTCAGGATTGGTTGTTTTGTAGGCTGAAATGAGCTGCAGAGTCTCTCCCAACACAGGCCACCCCATACTTCCCGGTGGCACTGGCAATCCTCCTCTTCTTTTATGCCTGAAAACCCATTGAAGCACAAGCACCAGCACTAGGCCCAATCCTGCACTAGTAGCCACTAAACCTGAACCCCCAAACTTAAGCTCTGCCATTGCAAAATAGCCAGACAAGGCAAAGGCCATTGCATCAAAGCCTTCAAATGTGTATAGATCCAAACAGCTCAGCTTAGAGAGCCAGCTAGTTGTAATCAAAGCCGGTCTTGAAGCTCTTTGATAGAAACAATTCCAACAGGATTTTCGGCAAAGATATGATCAAAGCCTTGTGTTTTGGGTATGGATATCTTTATAAAAACAAGGATTTTTGTGGTTGTAATATGTTATGATCTCCAATAAATATGTGGATGTGGGTCTTCCGGACACCCAGGCTTTCAATGATGTACAGATGAAATGATGGGGCAAGAGTAGACCCTTAAGTTTTCTGGCTGTAACTCGATCGACATGCTTTAGCTAGTGATTTTTAGTCACAAATTTCTTGCTAAATCTTGAAGTACATGCATATTATTATCTTTTTGTACATCAGCAGACAGCCGACTAAATGTTTCCTTCCTCAATCATCTTCCATACCTAGAAGTTCCACCTCATACACTTAACGTCTTGGGTCCATTTGGATGTGGTCTAACCACAAAATTTATAGGATTTGTCAATTGTTAGCTCATGTTTCCTTTTCAAGGTCACCTTCCCTAGGTTGGGGAGAGCATGACTGAAAGGCAGAGGTTCACTCAACTCAGACCATTTAATATTTTAGTTTCTAGTCAATTTTTATTAATTTATATTTTTTTAATAGTTGTTTTAAACCAAAACAAAAAAAAAAAAATCACGATTATAAATGGTCTAAAGGTATTAAGGTGATACTCATGAGTCAAGTTCCTAAACTTTTAAGGAAGTCACCCATCTCATTACTATTTCATTCCTAATTACCATTGAAAAGAAATAAAAATCACTCTTCTTTTTCAAAATTAGGTTTAGTGAATATAACAAGTAATATAATTAAATTAACTTAGTTAAGAGTTTTGATAGATTAAATGATAAAATTTATAAACCTAGAAATTAAGAGGAGAGAAAGGACTTAACTAATTTTTGTGGTCGATAGATAGTTGTCCATTTTTTCATCATAGCTTTCTAACCATAGCTCATAATCGCTTAAATCTAGATGTGTTGGTAACATAACAACAAAATTTGAAATGGGTCAATCTTAGAATTTGTTAAGATCAATTGTACACCTATAGTTTTGATCTTTTGTGTGGTTTTAATTCACGTGGTGCGGCCTTGACCTTGTGGTCTACATTTCTCCAATAGTTGCAATAAAGACATGCATGTACCTACACTTGTAAAGAGAAGAGCCAATGATGTTGAAGAACATTGTTGGAACTTGCTATGTTAGGAGAGAAAGGTGACTAGAGTTCCCACCTTTCACCGTAGGTAAGCCTTGTTGATCAATTCAATGATTTTGATAAAGTTAGAAAATATACCAAGTAATAAATGCAACTAACAATGAGGTGGTTAAGCTAATGAGAGTTTTGAGACTTGAACAAAAGTGTAATGAGTGATAGAGTGACCTAGTTCAAGAACTAGGGTTGCAATCCTTATTAATAAAAGGGTTGATATAATCATAATGGTTGACGTAGAATAGAGTTATGACAAGGATATGAGCGATTATGAGTATCATGGACGTTGGCAGTGAGTGATTTTGATTGATGTAATATGATCCAAGATTATTATAATGAACTAGGGGTGATGTCCTTTATGCATATCATAGGCACACAATTTAAATCTTTGGGCATAGGAATTGACAAATAATGGCTAGTTAGAATTGAGTCGGCCTAGGGCCATAATTAATTTTGAGATGTAAAGAAGTGGTCCAAAACTACATGTGTGATTTTGACCTAGCTCAATCCCTCACATATAATTTTGACCCAAGGAGGGAAAGTACCAAAATGAGAAGTAACACTGATTTGAGTAGAGGTAAAATGGTAATTTTGAGTGTAAATTTGAGTTTGGGGTCAATGGGAGCACCAAACTAGTCAAAATCATATGTTAGGGTAATGCATTTAGGTCACCCATATAAAGTGGTGTAAAATGAAGGAAAAGTGCAAGGGATTCACTTTTCACCTTTACATTTTGCTCCTATTTTAGTGTGCATGTGAATATACATGAGCAAGCATAGTAAAGTAAAAATAAAAAGACAAGCATAACTAAAAGCAAAATAGCTAAAGCAAAGTCAACCTATGAGCTACATATAAACTTGAGAGTGAAATTAGTAATGATAATGCTCCCTTGATTTTGCATGTTCCACAAAATAGTACCCACAATTCAAGGGAGGGGAAGAAAATTTAAGATAAGAATGGAGCATGATAACATAATAATTTGTGTATAAAAAGCTAACATAAGCATTACAAATTGAGCATGAACAATTGAGTATAAACATGATAATCAGAGTATAAAATGGGTGAAATTTCATAACTATGTCACCTTTTTATAAACGAAATATCCAACACAAATCTAACTTTTTAACTTGAAGCACCTTGAAGTGACATATATGTTTTAAATTTTGAAATGATATAAACTGATAAAATATAGAATTTCCAATGTAGTTTATGTTTTTAATTTTTAATTTTTTAAAATTATTTTGATATATTTTTTACAAAATTGACATTATATTTTAATTGTTGAAAAAAATAGGAAATAAGGTTTACCAGACTCCACTTTTAATATTCTAAACTTTTTTGTTCCTTGATTTTTTTTTTCCATTTATTTAACTTGAATATTTAGCATGGGGGGAAAATATAATTTTGATAAATATATTTTTTAAATAAATCTTTAAACTTCAACATTTGAAAATGTAACAATTTTGACATGCCTCCATTTTGTCTTAATTATTTATCAGTAATAAAAACAAATTATACCCTTTTGACAAGAATTCTCTCCTCTAGTGCATGGTATTTTTTTATTTTTTTAAATAAATTTTAATATTTTTTTAGTTTCCAATCGGCCCTATGTTTGACTTTAATGACCTACTTGTAGTAAACATAAAAAATAAATTACCAATAAATATTTAAAATGTAAAACTATATATTTTCACGATCTACACTCTTGGATCTACCAAAGGGTATTTTTAGATTTTTAACAAAATGTATGTAATGCAAGAAAACTTAGCAAGAAGATAGGGTTTTAATTTTTTTTGAAAAACCATTGGAAAATTGGCAACACATTATTTAGGGTGAAATAGTTTTAGGCAAAACTAGTCTATATTATTTTTTGAAAACATGCCTCTATGTATGGCTTGAAGTTGAAGAGTTTCAATTGAAAGTGTTTCAGCTAAAACACTTTTAGTCAAAATTTTGGAATCCATGTAGGCACCATGACATTCATCATTGTTTTGGCCAAAAATGTTGGGCAATTGTTTTCCAAGTGACATAGGTTCACCCAAAACCCTAAAGTTGTCCTAAAGTGTGACATAGCTTTGAACTTTTACCCAAATCTAAATATGATAATCCAAGTATAAATATGTGATAAGGAAATCATAGGAAAATAGAGATGCATACTTGAGATATTTACATGCATGTGATCACTATGGATGTAGATGAAAGGTGAAAGATGCCCCCACATTTACCCCCAAAGGAGAACAAGCATGAATGCATGTAACCTTCAAAAAGAAAGTGTAACAACCTTGTCCCCAAGTGGCAAGATTGAGTGAAAAGCATGGAAGAACATAAAATAACACACGTAAAAATAAAAATAAACTTATACATGTCAAGAGAGACCACAAGATGTGCCACCTAGTAATTGTGGCTCCTAATAAGGGTATCCTCTTTTATATCATTATACACAAGTGAAGTATGATCTACTAATGTCTCTTTATGAACAAATATGTCATGTAGTAAGAGCACTTTTGATGTAGTTTTCAGACAATTCACCTTTTCTTTCTTTTGAGATGTATCTTGCATAATCTTTGCCTCCCAGTGATTCTCATTATGTGCCTTTATAATCATGCCGCCATATATTGCTCCATTGATGTGTACTTGTATGTATGCTTTATTTTGCTCTTCACTATATGTGTCATGTGATGTGTTTGATGTAGATGTCATGTTGTTCACAGAACCATTAGTTGTTTTTTCACTAGCCATGGAAGAATCATCCCTATCATGATGAGGTGTAAAATATATATGTCCATAACCATCAATGTCCTCAACTTGTATCACCTTCTTGTTGATAAGATCTTAAATTTTAAGCTTAAGTGAAGTACATCAACTCATAGTATGTCCATGTAATTGATGATAGTCAAAAAAGTAATTCAAGCATTAGAATTATTTGACACATGTATATATGTATCAATGTTTTTTTATGGGAGGCAACTTGATAAGTTTTTCTTGTATAATTTGTTTCAATGTCACATGTGAAGGATATCCCAATTTAGTGAACTTCCTTTGATTCATTGCATGTGTTTGAATGATGTGCTCATAATCAATAATATTAACATAACATGTAACCTCATGCTTATTTTTTTGCTCATGTTGGATGGCAGGAAAGTATATGGAATTGTATGATAGACACTTGATGCTCAAACATTAGTATCACCCTGTAAATAGTCATTAGGACTAAATGTGAAATGTTCCATGGAAACATATACAAGATGTTGGAGTAACCAAGATCAATTTGCAAGATCAAACAATTCCACAAAAGAATATGCAAGATAACAAAACTATCATACAAAAGTGTGTTAAAATTTACATAGAAGCCCTTGCATTTAAAAGCAAGGGTGAGGAGGAGAGAAGATATAACTAAAAGATTGACTACCCCTCCAAAAGTGTGACACATGTGGGCACACTTGGGACATGTGTGAGGACACAAGTAAAGTACACATGAGGTGAGACCAAAAAGAAAAAAGTCTATAAGTGAGCTTAAGATGTAGTGTGAATAGAACCAACTAGGTAGGATAATAACTAGTTAGGTAAAACCACTTTTCACACTAATGTTGGACACACCAAGATACTGAGAGGGGGGTGAATCAGTATCTAAACAACTTCAACGTATCCAGAGCAGATTAAAACTTAAGCATCACAGTATTAACATAAGCATGAAGGATTAACATAATGCACATGAACACATAACACCAGATATACATGGAAAACCCAAGAAGGGAAAAACTACGGTGAGGATTAACTCACAATATATGAAGCTCAAATAACATTAACTTTGTTTTAGGGCTACAACCCAAGGAAGCTACTACTCCCTGAAAACTTTGATTTAGGGTCACTCCAAAGGAAGCTACTACTCCCTGAAGACCTTTTTTTAGGGTCACTCCCAAGGAAGCTACTACTCCCTGAAATGAGAACACACTTACAAAAGATTACAGTATGACAATCCTTCTACTGTCTAAAAACTGACATTAAAACTCACACCTTTGATGATTGCAATTCTGCTTCTTCACACTTTCTTCTAATGATCAGATCAGTTAGGCATACTCTATACTTGATCACTATCATGAATATGTCTTCAAGATGAATCAGGACAACATCATCAACTTCTTCTCTTTCTCCTTCAGTCGCACATCAAAATGCCTTTATTCTACTCCTTATCTTGCATGTGAGCCCTATCAATCACTTTGAAATCACACCTCACCTAACTCAATTTGATTTACAATTTATACAAGATATTGCATTGATTACATTTCTTGTCAGCTAGATACATCATGAAAAATACATTTACAAGTCAGCCAAACATGAAATGTGTATAGGACAAGTCCTAAACAGGACTACACACTACACCAGCAAAAGATCCATGCCTTGCAGATATCAACACTTTCTTAATTAGGTCCAAAAATCTTTCAAAGCATCAAACACCAAGGAATTACATTCACACACTCCACTCATTTGGAAATAGGACAGCCTTAAGCAAAAACACATGAACCTTGAAGCATAATGACCACAACAACTTGTAAATCTTGTGCGGTACTTGAAACAAGAAAGATCTTCATGAAACTTTTCTAGATGAGTCTACAGGACTCATACAACATCTACAAACACTCCTTTACCTCTGCACATTAAATATTTTGCACTGCACATCTTCAATCATGAACTCTGAGAACAACTTGTCATCCAGAACACACTGCAACATAATGTCATTGAGAAATTGAGCTTGCGGACCACCAAGAACCTTGAAACTACAAGGAAGCATGTAATTCACATCCATAAACATGTCTACAAAACTGCAAAGGCAATCATTCACTTCCGGAGGAATGAGAGCATTCCAACAGGCCTTCAATACCAACTCACTTTGTTAGAACACATGCCAGTACTCTATCATGCATAACTTTCACAACGGAAGGACAAATGATCTAAAACTTTAGAATTATCACCTTCACTAAACCCTGAACACATTACTAGAATTGCATATTCATATCTGTAAATGCAGAGAAATGTGAAGCATTCTATTGCCATAGTAGTTGTCTTCAATATTGTCTTCAAACTGCAAAACATACTTTCAGAAATCCAATCATCATGAAACTTGGAACATACATGCTTCAGGCCATCAGTAACATCAACAACACATTTGATCATCTTAGTGCTTCTAATTCCCATATTAATATGTCTTTATACTTAACTCTGCACTGATTAAGGCATGACATCTAACCATGAACATCATCACACCACCATGATAGTGTTGACATCAATGACAACCCTAGGAACCATATGTGTAACAATCTCCCCCTTTGGCATTGATGACAACACATACCTGCACATTTTATCCCCCTTTGACATCAAGGACAAAGGGCAACCACTACTTGCTCATCAGTGACCACACACCTGCACATTATTGCTTATAATAGACTCCCCCTATCATCAACAACCACTACCTGCTCCCCCTAAGAGGTAGCCACCATCACTCCAGGAACAACATATAACATGAACTCCCCCTAGATAGATTCACCACTATGCATCTAGCAAGAAAAAGGAGGGGCAATTACCCCTAATCTCTGCCAGAGATCCTAGAAAGTATCCTTTGCAAGAGCCTTAGTGCAAATATCTACCATCTGATCCTTTGTTGGAACATATTCCAACTTCAGTTCCTTATCTGCAACCTTCTCTCTCAAAAAGTGATACCTGATTGCTATATGCTTGGTTCTCGAATGCATCACTAGATTTTTGGAAATATTGATAGCACTTGTACTGTCATACAAAATAGGAATAGGCTCATCATACAATACCTTGATATCCTTTAGGGTTTACTTCATCCACAACACTTATGTACAATAGGATGCTGCTGCAATATATTATGCCTCTGCAGTTGGTAAGGGCACTGAATCTTGCTTCTTACTCTGCCATGAAACCAATCTGCTTCTTAAAAAGAAAGCACTACCACTTGTACTTCTTCTATCATCAACACAACTAGCCCAATCAACATCAGTATAGGCACTCAAATCAAAGTCATTACCTCTTAGGTACCATAGTCCATAATCTGGAGTTCCTTTCAAGTATCTGAATATCCTTTTTACTACCTTCTCATGTGTTTGCTTGGGATTGGCTTGATATCTAGCAACCACACATACTGCATGCATAATATCAGGTCTAGAAGCACACTAGTACAGAAACAGCAATATATGATTAAAAAAACTACTAAAAACTACATATGAATGACTAAACATGGTCACGTGACCATTAGTAGTTTATTGCCAGTCATTTATAATGCAACCGAATTGATGACTAAACCATTTTTAGTCATTTATTGGTTGTTTTGATTGATCGATTTGGTAGTATATTTAGTCATTGATTGTTGTAAACTGGTCACTTATTTAGTCATTTTTTATTCACTAATATATTTAGATGTTAATTTAGTCATTGATTGTTGTTAACTGGTCACTTATTTAGTCATTTTTATTCACTGATTTCCGTCCATTGGTAGTGTATTTAGTCATTAATTTTAATCATCATTTTGATCAATTTGGTAGTTTATTTAATTGTTTTTGTTCACTAATTTCTGTCAACTGGTAGTATATTGATACATTGTTTATTAATTGCATAACCATTATATTTAGTCATATTTATTCATTGCTCTATCAATTGGAAATATATATTTAGTCAATTGGTAGTTTATTTAATTGGTTTTGTTTACTGATTTCTGCCTAAAAGTGTTGGAAATGAGACAATGTTTAACTTTTGAGGTTTAAACATAAAACACAAAAAAATATAATCAATCATGCATTTGCACATAATGAAACAACTATAATCAAGAAGGAAAAATATTGATATTTTATTGAGAAAAGGTGTTCTTACAGTAGATACAAGACTTAAATATGTGTCTTTGCTTTGAAAAATGTGTTACAAAGTGTGTTTCTCAATGCTGTAACTGAGAAAACTGAGTTACAATGCTCTAGTTTTTGCTTATACAACTCCAAAACATGAAAGAACTACTTGAAAAATGAAGCCTAAGGGTCCTATATCTCATCCCATACATGAAGACTAAGGGTCCTATGTACATCATGACTTCCTTCACTCACAAGATGCTCTAAAAACTGTGTCAACAATTAAAGCCGATTCCTGGAATAAACAAAGACAAAACAAGAACTGTTAGCTTAATATAAACCTTATGGAAATTGAAAAATAGCTTTGGAGATTTTATACATTACCTTTTTCTTCTTCAACAAGTGGTTCAATAGGAAGGAGAGAACGAATAGAAAGAATAAGACCTTTGATGAAGTCCTCGGGACAATCATCATCAAGCAACTGACCAACAACTAAAGGAGCATTATCAATTTAGTAAAAAAATCATCAATTTCAAAGATCATCAAACTTTATAATGTTAAGTTCTAAGAACATAATATGCTCATATTCTAAGTGCACCTTTAGCAGCATATCATAGCCATAACCAAGATTCTCTTGTTCCAGTAGTTTTCCCACTATAACAATACGCTTGACAGCAGCATTGGAAGCAATTATATGTACAGGAGACTTCAAAAAATAGAAAAAATGAATGATTAAACACTGAGATAAAGCCTATTTCTAGACATAAACAAAAGAAAGTCTAGGTTAGTAATTTATACCTTCAATGCATTCTGAATTATCTGAACTCCAATCTTCTGGTCAAAGTTGGTTGTAGGAACTGTATCAAGCTCTTTTGTTGCATAGAGAAGAGCAACACCACCACCTAGAATGTATCTTCCAATAAGCACAGAGCTATAACCTTCCTAACAAAAATATTACCATCTCTAATGCTTTAATGAAATTTACAAATTTGTTTACCTAGTAAAATACTCTTCTCTACTACTACCTTCATTGCATTCAATGCATCAGTGACTATCTTTTTTCTATCCAACTTAAACCTCATTGGCTCCTCCAATCTAAATTAAATAAAAAAGACCATCAAAAAAATCTAGATACAATGTATCATCCTAATTTGAAAATATTGAAAATTATCTTTAGATAACTGATCACAGTTTGATTATAAGTTAAACCTTGAGAACAAAAACTCCTCCTGATAGCTTTGCCAACCTCTCTTGGAGATTTTCTTTGTCATAATCAAATGTGCTTGCTTCAATATTAGTACAGATCTATGACCAAATATTTTGTCAGCCATGCCAAGCATACCAACACAAATCTCTTATCAACTCTATTGTTACCAAGCATTATAGTCTTGCGAAAATATTATCACGCTTCACTCTAATAAAACTCACCTACTCACATCTCTCTTCAGTTGCTTTTTTGTCACCACCTCCATCAAGAATTATAGTATCATCCTTAAAGATAGTCACCTAGAATAAAGAACAACTAATCTTATCATACAACAAAATGTTAAAATTACAAAAAGAATTTGAGTAACAACACAACAAAAACCTTGTCCATGGATGACAGCAACATTATACACCTATATACAAGGATACTACTATGTTTACCCACCTTCTTAGTTGTTCCAAGCATGCCAAATTCTACTTTGTCAAGCTTCATACCAAGATCCTCTGATATAACCTAAAGATAACTACCAACCATAAATACTTTTCCTTGAGAAGTGGAGAAAACAAAATGGCAAAATACATCCAAACTAACTCAATTGAGAAACAAATTTAGTTCAATAGGTGTCACATGAAGAAGCCAAACTTGCATAACAAACAAGAAACTCCAAAGCCAAAAAAGAGAGTAGATACATAGAAACATAAACCTAACATGTCCACCAGTAAGTGCAGCAAGATCCTACAAGTTATTTTTCCTATTTTCACCAAAACCAGGGGCCTTAATAGCACAAACCCGATTCAGACACAAATATATTTTTAAAATGCTAAGGATTTAGAATTTAAAGTTAAAAAATAATTTAAAAAGTAAACAAGATTTAAACAGAAAAATCCACCAACCTTCACCCTTGCACGAAGCTTATTCAAGATCAAAGTAGCCAATGCTTCACTCTCTACATCCTCTACTACAATCAGAAGAGGCTTTTGTTTCTATGATAAATGCAACAAGAAATTATGTCGTTTGTTCATAATCAAAACATTGACTAAACATAGATAGATATCATAAGAATCATAAATCAATCCAAGACACCACAAGACCTCTGTCACATGAATATTGACAAATTCACTCAACCTTCAAGTGTCAATGATCTCAGTTAGAGCATACTACTGTCCAAAGCAAAACACACTCCAAGAACACAGTAATACAATGGCATTATGTAGTACTGTGATTCAATTATCTTCTCTGTGCACAAGTAAATGCAACACAATGATCTTCACACTTATGATAATTACAGACCCTTGACATTACTAAACTCCATTCACATGAACATTTGCATAACTTGAGCATTGTTATAGGGATTTACACAATACATTCACACTCAAACAAACTTCTGTCACCTGAACATATTCAGTCCATTGCAAGGAAACCATGAATAATGCAAAAACAGAACCATTATATAACCTTCTCCTCTATCATTTGAATCTCTCTCTTAATGTATACACTTGGCAAGAGTATTAGAATATTGGTGATGCTAGATGAAACAATGTGAAAAATAGGATTGCACTATAATAATGCACACTACATCAGATATCTAGTAATAACAAAGGGACATCCATCAAAGCATAACAACAGGGATTTTTTTGTCATATGCTGTAGTTACAAGTGCCCTACTAGACATACATGAAAATGTGGAAGCATAGACAAGGCAAGCATCACTGCTAGCATGACTTGAAGAATTTGCGAGAGAGCAGGTGCCTTCCATGATATCACATTTACTTGAGGCATTTTTTGAAACAGTTCACTTGCCTTGTCTATGCTTCCACATTTTTTGAAACAGTTCGATTGCCTTGTCTATGATTCCATGATATCACATTTATTTGAGGCATTTTTTGAAACAGTTCACTTGCCTTGTCTATGCTTCCACATTTTCAAGTATGTCTATGCGTGCGAGTACTCTACGACCGAATTTATTTATTGTTGTTTATTATTGAGCCCTAAATAGTGATCTGGTTATGGTTCCAAAACACGAGTTGTAATTCATTGTCATTCATATTCTTTTCCAAACAATATATTCTTCAGTAAGAAAAGAAAAATTAGAGCATGCAACTTTCATTCAGTAAGAATTAGTTGTTATCTTCTAGGGAAAATGATCTACTGTGTGCATACAAACACTCACTTCATATTCCAGACAAAAGTAGAGCATTTTAAGTTGAATTTGCCTATTGAACTTGCAAGCTTAAGCCTAGGAATTGACGATGAATTCTATAGGGGATAATTGTCTTCACTAGGTGGATGAGGTTCTTTGACATCTTTTACTAAAATAGTAAAACTTCATCTAAATTTGAAAATTTTGTTCATTTTCTCATGATTATCATCAAATTAGTAGTTGACAGGATGTAGATTTGGACAGTGTAGAGATGGAAGGATATGGTCATTTATTTTATACTGCTAAGAATACTATGTCCTTTAGAGTGTTGCACTGTGCATTTCAAATTCCATTCAAGCAAGTTGCAAGATAACTCTGCTTATGAACAACTAGTTTAGGAGTTTCATAAAGGCATATAAGGCAGTGATGTTGAATGTTTAGGAAGGAAAAGCAACATAAAATCAAGTCCAAAAAACCCATAAGACTTAAATATGTGTCTTTGCTTTGAAAAATGTGTTACAAAGTGTGTTTCTCAGTGTTGTGACTAAGAAAACTGAGTTATAATGCCTTTTTTTGCTTATACAACTCTAAAACAAACAAAAAACACTAAGATCCTGGAACAACACATTCAAACTATTGCATAAAGCAGTGGGCCAAGCTACCTAACAGCTAGTACATGATAAACATCAACTATGTCATTTTTTTCAAATATTTTAGTGGTCACCGTGTGAAGGTTCCTTCTTTCTCTTTTAGACAAACAACTCCATCTATTTTGTCTTCATAAGAAAGGGGTATGTTACTTGTGACCTTTAAAATATTTACATTTGTATCTCCCATTCCTTTCAATTTGACTCCATGTACAATAGATAGTGAGTGAATCCGCCCAATTCCCACAACAACACCATCAAACGGATCCAACACCCCAACTTTATCCCCTTCTCAGAGTTTATCAATAAATGTCTGCAAAAACAAAAAAAATACACATTATATTAAGATATAAAACACACATTATATTATTTTTTGACAGCTATGTGTAATGTCTTATGTCTTGGAACAAATTAGTTTTGTATGTGCTTTTTTTATTTTGTTGAATAACAAAGAAGCAACTTTTTACTTTGAAAAAAAAAACTAACCCATTGAGAGGTACAAACAAATGGAGGGCAAGACTACAATAGTGCTAGATTGTACGAGTACTCCAGAAAGAGACATGGATTGGTAATGAAGTCCCCCCAACTGAGGACCATGACATCCCTGAACACAATGCACTAATGCATTGTCAAAATCTATGTATGCACTCTATTACAACTAAGCTCTAAGCTTCCATATGTAAGTTACATGTTCTCCCTTATTTCCATAATCTATGTATACTAGCTAATTACACTTCACTACTATTCTAACCGGCTTCTATCAACTAGGTAATGATTACCCTTATTTACATAATAAAACAACCATTACTTACTTGAATAGTACTTACTTGCATGTGGTTTCATAGCACTCACCTCAAGTTCAGCACGACTACTACTATGAATATCATGTGCATGCTCATCGAGTTCATCATCATAATTATCACTATCAACATTGACATGAAGTTGTACAGTTTTGCAGAGAGCTCTATCGACAAGGCCTTTTTATTTTCATTCTGTTTTCATATACTTGCTCTGCATGTGGTTTAATCATCATGCAAAAATTAATATAAGTCAAGTAAAGAACGCCAAAGCTATAAATTTTTGTCCAAAAGAACATTTTAAGCATGAAGAATGACAAAACACTGGGACATATTAACTTACAACTTAAAGAATGCAAAAGCTATAATTTTTTGTCCAAAAGAAGAATGAAAAAACATTGGGATAGATTAACTTACAACTTAAAGAATGCAAAATCTATAATTTTTTGTCCAAAAGAACATTTTAAGCATGAAAAATGACAAAACATTGGTACAGATAATTGGCAACTATTATATTACCTCAACTAATTTAGCACAACTATGATGACTGTGCTGCACATTCTTGTCCAGTTCATCATGATCACTATCAATATCGGTAGCTCTATTGACATCATGAAGGCATTTTCATTTTCCTACTGCTTTGATAAAATTGCTCTGCATGTGGTTTAACCATCATGTAAAAAAATATACAAAACATTCAATAGTCAAGTAAAGAATGCAAGCTATAAATTTGTCCAAAAGAATATTTTCTGGATCACTCCAACAATAAAGAAACTGGGTTAGATTCTCCTATGCTCAGATTTCAATAACCTACATATTAAGAGGCATTTGTATACAACATTTCCAAACAAGAAGAAATGAGATCAATAGAGCCTCTTACCTCATCTGAATCTGTGGATTTATGCTCATTCCATGCAGAAACTATAGGGTAACGGAGGTAACCAACTATGAAACTTGCTGAGTGAGACTAAATATGCAACTCATTACCTGTTGGTACCCTTCATTTGAGTTGACATGATCTAGAGAGGCTCCTACTAGGCATTTAACAGATGGTTGTGAAATGTCTGTTGATGAACTAGATTTCCACTTGATCCTACTCTTAGATTTACTAGATCGATCTAGTGCCGCCATATAATTGACAATATCTTCTACACCTGCTTCTCTATTACTATTTTCCACCTAAAATACAATGTCAATTTCAACATATAGTCAGTTCAATAAAAAATTGAAATAAATAACACAATGTAAATTAAACCAAAAAGACATACACTTACTACAAATTTGTCCATTTTGGCCTGTAACTTGCCTCGGCCAAATGTATATCCATCCCTCACATTATCTCTTACTCTCTTGCCTCTGTTACTCTTTGCCAAATATTCTTCAGAATGCATACTTTCTTTCAATGCCTCCCACTGTTTGGGAGATAGAGTGGAGTCTAACCTCTATTTTCCCTCCATGATTATTTTTCTGCAATTGTATCTAAAATTGTTCATCAAAATTCTCATCTTTTGCTTGTAATATTTTCTAGAGATTTGTCCACCAGTAGTCTCAAAAGCATTTTCCTTTTTTTGTATAACATTTTCCACAGTTCATGGATCTTGCTCTGCAAAACTTGATTTGCAAATATCCAAATGGGCCCTACATCTTACACCCAACTCAGAGGCCCTTGTAGCATTTGGCCCAATGGGCTCACCATCTCTCGATACCTCAACCAAGAATGGTTTCTTGCCTTCTAATTTTCTTTCTTTTGCATTCCTCTCTATAGATCTGTACAAATCTTGACTCAATCTTTGTCTTTTGACAAAAGCAGACACATCTTCTATTAAACCACTACCAGTATTACTAGCTGATCCACTAGTTCCATCAAAAGTTCTAGATGCAACAGGTGCACTCTGAGGCACAACAGATGCAAGCGATCTCTCTTCATGACTTTCATTAACCAGAACTTCATGCTCCTTGGCCACATCAGGTGTGGCATGAGTAGGTAGATTAGTACCGGTCTCCATAGATTTCACTTCAAACACATCCTTTAATGTTGAATAAATCATCTGCAGACCTGTTGTTCCTTTGCTCTGATGTTTTTCAATAATCTCTCTGAATTTGTGCTAAGAGATCATCACGACGTTGCACATCACCATGTGCTATATCAGGCTACACATCATCACAACTATTGTTTTCACCAATTGCATGTGTTGAATCACAATTGTGTTGGCTTCTACGAGATGGTAGCATTGTATCTTTTCTTTCCTTTTGTTTTTTCTCTGCATTTTCTTTGCACTCTTTTTCTTGCCTATAAAACAAAAAAAAAATCATATTATGTCTTATATACATAAAGCTCTTGCCTATAAAATTTTGTTAAACACTATTAAACAAATAATATACTACTTAGTGGATTTACAACTTGCATGTTTGTCAAACCAAGACACAATAAATATTCATTATTCTTGGCCACCTTTTCTCTACAAAAGCGCTCATAATCTATCACTAAAATTTTAGAATTATGATCACTATCATCTAATTTGTGCCTTACAGTGTTTTTCCTCATTTCCTAAAGTCCAAATAAACAATAATGTATAAATCAACAACTTGAATCAGTAAAACTTTATTAAGTTCATAAGTTGATAACTGTTGACTTTCTAATCCGCTAATAACTACAAATGGAAACTTAAAATAGAATTTAGTTTACAGATTAAAAAGAATTTGCAGTCAAAAACCAAGAAGATGTTTACAATTATAGGTATCAGACTATCAATATGACTATCCCTTGTTTCAATAGGATATTGACACTTAAGTAGATATGTTCTCCTGAATGCAGACCAAAATTGTATGATTGCTTCAAAGTGGCTAGCTTTGGAAATTGTTTCACTAGATGGCTTAGAAAACATGGAACTAAACCTTACTCCTAAAATTAACAAGTTGATTTGTTTTTATTTTTATGTATATGATTGTCTAATTGTGAGTAATTTGTGAAAATAAGCCCAACTCTGATCAGTGCCAATCCTAGGGTTTGGTATCAATTCCTTACAAACGCAGATTACTTCTCTTAAGCATCACAAATATGCAGATTCAGAGGATTTATTATGTTCCTGTCTTACAGAAAACAATCCAAGAATGGGTATTTCCAGCAACTTTTCTTATAGATATCCCTATTGCAAAACACACCTCCCCATATCTGATTTAGAGCATTTTAATCTATTCCTTAAATAGAAGTAGTGAATCAGACATGCAATATAGCAAATGTATATTCAAGAATTCAGAAACCCTTAGTATCCTCATTCAAAAGAGAAATGCAAACAACATAGGAGACAATTGATGGAAACACATGCTCAGAGGCATTTTTCATATATTGCAATCTGAAATTGATAAAATGCTTATTGAGAACATATATTCAACATGCAAGAAATTAAAACTTACAACTTAGAATTGAAATAGACAACAACTTAAACAAGACAACAACTTCAATTGAAATAGATGCAACTGACAAAGATTAAACTTACTGGTTTTACTTGCAGAAGCTTGGAATTTCAGTATTTCTTCGACCAAGTTAGACAACTGGTAACTTAGGCTAGGTAGTCAACGATGGATTATAACAAAAAGTAACAACATGACTACAAGACTTAGGGTTTTAAGGGGAAATAAAGAAGACAATTGATAAAAGCTGACTCAAAACCCTAAAACCTAGACAGGTACCACCACATATAACCAAAGTTTAGGTGAAAAGCTAACCTCTTAAGGTTACAGGCCAGTTAAGGTGACAAAACATCATCATAATTATCTGCATTGCCAGCAAGATCAAAATCATGATCACTCATGTCTGCATCTGCTTGATTTTCTTCCTCATCCTCATCTGTGATATGCAATACATTCTCTCTCCCAGTCTCTTCATTGGTAATCAAAATATCTTCTTCAAACACTCCATCATCGTCTTCATCCACTTCTTTGAATGTTTCTTGTAAATTAACATATTGCCCATCAGGCATTATATCAACAATTTCCATAAATTTTGTTTCAAACGAGACTCTGTTTGAATGACATATGACCATCATGGGCTTCTTACATCATCAACTAGAAATGATTGGTTAATTTGAAGAGGGGAAACATATGGCTCATCCGTCTCTGATAAAAATTATCGTGTATTTGCGCATACAAATCCATACTCATCAAATTGTACTGTGAATGGTCAAATCCACTTACATTTTTATAATATAGGACTATTTTCACCAAAATCCACTTGAATAATTTCTTGGATGAATCCAACATATAATTTCTTCTCAGTTTCGTGAAAAAATTCAGCACTAACAACACAATCACAATTTGTCTTTCCTTTGTCTTTTTCTTCCACTCTTAAATGACTACCATAGGCCCACATTCCACTAAAACGCATAGCCCATAAATGTGGAGATTGTGAAAGCTCACTTTCCTCCATTGTTATATCTTCACCTTCTTCTTTTGCATCACTGACTACATTAGCAATCCATTCTTCAAATTCTGGAAAAGAATCACCTCTAATCAAATCACAACGTCTGCGCTTTTGAGGTCGATGTTGCAACCAAGCTTGATTCTCTTCTTCATATTTTCTACATAGAATATTAACATACAAATAGTAAGATTAATAATATAAATGTGTAAATGCAATTGAGTAAATAAATTATTGTGTAATTTTTTTTACCTATGCCACTTATCGAACGAAGATGTGTTTTGAAGAATATAGGCATGTACCACACTTCTTTCTTGATGTGATAGCTTGAAGCGACATCCATTGCCTTCTAATACTTCACCTACAACTCTCTCATCTTCGTCATCATCCCATACACATCGATTGACATTTTTTAAATCCTTCATATATTCTGTGCAAAATCCCATGGCCTCTTGCATTAAATATCCCTCAGACATGCTGCCTTTCGATTTTGCCCTAGTATGAACAATTTTTTTCAAAACCTTCATATATCGTTCTATAGGATACATCCATCTCGTTCTTCCAGGCCACAATGCTCTAGTTCATATTCTAGATGTATCAAAAGATGCATAGAAATGTTAAAGATTGTTGGTGGAAATTCCCTTTCCAATAGACAAAGGACTTCAACAACCTCCTCCCCCAAACTATCAACGTTCGAAGGATCTAGTACATGTAAACTCATTCTCTTTAATATTAGGCCCAACCTTGTAATTGCCAATCTTGGCCTCTTTTCCCAACTTGATATATTTACCACAATAGGTAAAATATTCTTGATTATGACATGATAGTCATGGGTCTTGAGGCCTCTTAAGCCATTAATATCAGTTTGGCTTCTAATACTACTACTTACATATCCAGTGGGAAAGCAAGTCTGAGACATCAACGATAAGAATTGTGCACATTGTTCCTTTGTCCAGACATAAGGAGCACTAGGTTTTCTATATTTTTCATCATCACATTTTTCAACCCAAAGATTTTGATGAATCTTTAGTTGTCGAAAGTCTTCACATGATGAAATAGTATCAAAAGCACCAAAAAGAGTTCCTATAATAGCATAGGTTATATTTTTCTCAATATGCATAAAGTCAACAATATGCCTAATGGCTATATCCTTAAAGTATGGCAATTTATAGAATATGCATAACTATTTTACACCGCTTTTAGTACATGGATCATATCTACTACCAGTAATCCCATCATTTTCAATAAATGACATTCTTTTTTGTCCATTCTCAACAATGTAATCACCCGTTATTAGCAATGGTGCTTCACGATTCTCTTCTTGACCATTGAAACATGTTTTTTTGTTGACGATATGGATGATCCATTTTAAGGTAAGCACGATGTCCACAATAAATACACTTACGCAAACTTCTTGAGTGCCTCACAAAATCCTTAAAGTTGCAAGAAGGACATCCATGGTATCCATGAACACTGAGACCAGACAATGTGCCATATGCAGGAAGATCGTGAATCATAAACAATAAGGAAGCTCTTAAAGTAAATTTGATTGAATGACCATCCCTTAAAGATTGAGTTACTTCAATTCCTTTCTACAATTCCATTAGCTCATCATATAATGGCTCGAGATAAGCATCGATTGTATATGAAGTCACACTTTTCTTTCCTGGTATAATCAATGATAGCATTAAGAAAAATGGTTTAGTTGCTAACCATGGAGGCAAGATATAATTTATTAAAAACACTGGCCAAGTTGACCATTTAGTACTTTGATCTGAGAATGGGTTCACCCCATCTAGAGCCAAAACCAACCTTATATTACGAGGATCTTGAGAAAAATCAAGCCATCTGTTATCAAATTCCATCCACGTCTTAGAATCAGGCACATGTCGTTGTTTTCCATCAGTGCTCTTATTTTGGGCATGCCATTGCATAAGTTCAACAATGTCTTTGCACCTATACATTCAAAGTAATCATGGGATTATCAGAAGTGGCGAAGAACCTTTCTAGGAACCATAATTGATTTCAACCCTTGTCTATACCTCGCTTCATGACATTTCGGACATTCACTCTCACTTGCAAGATTATTGCGAAATAATACACAAACATTCACACATGTGTGGATGTTTTCATACCCTAAGCCTAGCTTGGTGATTTGATTTTTACATTGACTTCATTTTGTTGGCAATGTGGAGTCAGGTGGTAACAACAAACTTAATAATTCCAATAACGGATCTACACTCTCATTTGTCCAACCAAACACCACTTGCAAGTTAAGAATTTGAAGGATTGTTGTCAAATGACTTAACTTGCAATTATCATACACAGGCTTTAAAGCATCCTCCATCAACTTGGCCCAATCATCATTTAGACCCTCATTCAACATTCTATCAACTTCAAACCCTTCGTCTAACATTGTTGCCTCTTCATCTATATGTGGTGTGACTTCATCTATGTTTGTTGCCTCTTCATCTCTCACACTCTGCAATTCTATCATATCTTCATAATAATTGTAATCCCAAGGGCTTATACCATTGTGCCCATATCTTATCATATGTCGATAAATCAAATTTCTTTTTTTCACCTTTCCACCAAGACAGTCATTACATGGACATGGATATTTGTCCATGTCCCTGTGATCAGCTACTCTCTCATCAAACGCATGGTATTGATTTGTAGTCAACCTTCGACGTTGATCCATCTGTAATGTTCTACACATAGCAACAAAAATCTTTTGGGGAAAAAATCAGCAAACCAAAAGTTTAAGAGTTTTTGAAAAAATTGGGAAAAAATCATATTTACAAAAAAAATGTAAAAAATTGTAGACTAAGAGACAAAAACTATTTTTTTTAATTGAAAGGCATTTCCATAGCAATAGAGTTATAGAGAGCAAATAAAATAGAGAGCTAATAAATTGTAAAAAATAGATTTTTGTCGTGTATATTCAAATTGCTGATTACATTGCATTGCGCATCTTTCAAACTCAAAGCATTACTTCACATTGCATAACTAATAACTAGATGCTGATAGATGACAAAATTTTAATTACAATATAGTTTTTACAAAGTCAACCTAAGCAGTTATGCAATTACTTCACATTGCATAACTAATAACTAGGAGCAACTGCCAATTGCATTTGCTTGTCATGGCATTCCATGAGACCACATTTCTTTGAGGCATTTTTTCAAACAGTTCACTGCCTTGTCTATGCTACCACATTTTTCATACATGTCTACCAAAGCATTTTATCAAATATTTCACTGCCTTGTTGCTATGGCTAAAAGCCCAAAACAAGTGCTTTCAAACAAGCTATGGATGCTTGGAAAAAATCTATCAAAGCATAATAGTAAGCAATAGCATAGACAAGGCAATGAACTAGTTGAAAAAATGCCTCAAAGAAATGTGGTCTCATGGTGATGGAATGCCATGACAATCCATAACAATTCACTTGTCATGGCATTTGTCATGGCATTCCATCACCATGAGACCACATTTCTTTGAGGCATTTTTTCCAAAGTTCATTGCCTTGTCTATGCTACCACATTTTTCATACATGTCTACCAAAGTATTTTATCAAATAGTTCACTGCCTTGCTACTATAGCTAAAAGCCTAAAACAGGTGATTTTAAACAAGCTATGGATGCTTGGAAAAAATATATCAAAGCATAATAGTAAGCAACAAGCTATGGTGTCATGGTTTTTTTTTTGGTGTGAAAATTAGCGTGATTTTATTTGCATTTTTTTACAAGTTTTAAATGCTTTTTTTTGGAAATTTTATTGTTTGAAATGGGGAAAAATCTCTGTGATCAGTTTTATGTATTTTTTAATTGTAGGATTCTCACAGTTAGTGAAAAAGGTAGTGTTCATGAAGGAATGGAAAAGATGCATAGAGCCTTTGAATTATACCCATATTGTGTAATGGCATTGAATCATTTAGCAAACATTTTTTTCTTCATAGGGCAACATTTTCTTGTGGAACAGTTGACTGAGATAGCTCTTGTTTCAACTGACCACCCTCTCATGAAATCTCATTCATATTATAATCTTGCACAATCTTATCATAGTAAAGGTGATTATGACACCATTGGCTGGTACTACATGGCATCAGTCAAGGAAAGCCAGAGGCCACATGATTTTGTGAACTTTGGGTTGGGATAGGTTCAATTAAAGCTAGGAGATCTTAAGAGTTCTCTCTCAAATTTTGAAAAGGTTCTGGAGGTCCACCCTGAGAATTGTGAGAGCTTAAAAGCTATAGGCCATATATATGCTCATCAAGGGCAGACAGAGAAGGTGTTAGGACCATCCAAATTCACCTAGTCCCACTTGGTTTCATACACTTTTCTTTCCATAAAATTCATCCTAGGAGTCCATATTCCTTTTACAATTATTCTAGGAGTCATTCATAAGCATCCCATATCATGTCCATGTGAAAGACATTTGTATTTTGATCATTGATGTATTTTTTGTCTCTTACCGCAGCCCCGCATTACATTCAAATAGCTTTGGCGGGTGTACAGGAACCAAAGGAAGTGAAAAGACAGTTACCACTTCACCGCAGCATGCAAGAACTTCACTTGCGATGTTGCGGTATATAGAGACTGGTTACCGCAGCCTCGCAGAGGTCTCAAAAGTAATTGGTGGGTTGGCGGCAAGAGTTTGAGTAGCATATAATATTTCACTGCGACCCTGCAACAAACAAAATGTTGACCTACAGTGATGTGGTAAGAGCAAATAGTAAAGGTTCACCGCAGCCCCGTGGTGGACAAGAAGAAAACTGGTGGTATGGCGGTAAGGGCTAAGTTGATAGATAACACATACTGTAGCCCTGCGATAGTTCAGAGAAGGTCTTGCGAGCTAGCAGTAAGTGGTAAAAGTAATATAAAGTATGCCTCGTGCTCCCATCACAGTCAAATCAAATGCTTACAATGATGCGGTAAACAGTGAAGGGATGCCAAAGGATCCCGCGGTCCCGCAATGGTTAGATCAAAGGTTGGCGGTAATGCGGTATGAGGTAGAAGGGGTCACATGTATCCCTCCATCCCACGATGATGTGTATCAAGGCTTGCGGGGTGGTGGTAAGCAGTGAAAGATGCGGTATAACCGTCTAGAAGCTCCCGCAGTCTCGCGATAGATCTAAATAGGTCTTGCGGTGATGCGGTAAAGTATTAAATGCTGAAATGACTATATCATCACCCCGTAGTGGTTATCATTGATGCCTACGAGATTGCGGCTATCAATGAAAAGACTGCAAATATTAAAGTGCCCACCTAGCCATTGGATTGGACCAAATCAACAGTCTATGTTTGAAAGACTTGAATGCTAAGATTTGTCAATTTTGTGGCACGAACCAAAGTAATGGCGAAATGACAAGCTCCATAGCAGAATAAAATTTGGAATTTCTTTGTATTTCATCATTCAAGCAAATTCAGTGGTGATTGTAGATAACGAATTCAAGCTCTGTGTGCGCACTTTGGCCATCTTCCAACCGGGTAAGTCTACCTCATCACTCTCTTCATAAAAGTTGGTATTTAGTTTGTGCTTTGTTTTCAACTGGTTTGGTAGAGCAAGTGACTATCAAAACTCTAGTTCATAAAAACATCAAACTATGGCACCTAAGAAATCTGAGTCTGCAAGTAAGAGCACTAAACCCCCTGTTCCCAAGAAGCAGTCCCTTCAATAGTAACTGTTGGACATTTTGCCAAATTTAGTTGATAAAGGGTATAAGAAACTATTTAAGGATGTAGCAGAGGGGTGTCAGGATGCTAGAGTCCCTATCTCAGGATGGAACCTTTTTTGGTATTTTTGTGAAAAGCAAGATGGATAGGGACCGGTTGCAAACCCATGGAATTTCAATTTGGCTAAGCTTGTGGTGTCAAATGTATTCATTGATGTGGATTTGATCAAGATATTGGCACAACACTATCATCTAGCCACCAAAACTGTTAGGTTGCCAAATGGGTCACCATTAGTGGTTGTGGACAGAAATGCAATCATTGATTGCTTCATTCTCAACAAGCAAGCCCTCACAAAAGTTGACTTGAAGAAGAGTGAACAAGAATATACCAGTCTAAGAAATACACATAGGAGTGATGAGTTGCCCATGTACATGAGGAAAGGGGCCAACAATAGAAGGATTTCAATCCCAACCACTGCAGTTGAGCCTTTTCCAATTGATGACTTTGCTGTGTATTTCAAAAGGACATATTTTACTTTGTGTCAAGTGCTAGGAATTGATGCCCAAGATAGAATGCCTATTGGCATGATGATGGCAGCTATGAGAATACAGAACCTAGAGGTTAAAGTTGAGTATGATTTCGCATTGTTTATTGAGAAGAAATTGCATGACAAATTTTTACAAATAAGGGAGAACAAGACACCTATGGAGTTTAAATATTATTCTTTATTGTGTCATTTAATTTTGTATCAGAACAAAAGTAAGTGGCCCTATAGGATGGACTTGAGCATGATTGATAAAAAGAGACAAAGATTGCCTACATAGTGTTGGTGTTACAAATGGGACACTCATTGCTAGAACTGTAACTATGTTGTGTTCCATGATAATTTCTCAGTCAGAATAATGAATTCCCTTGGTAGCCTTTCTCCTAGATTGACCAAAGAGGTCAAAGAAATGTTGAGGCCTCTTACTCATAGGCCAGAACAGGGTCACAAACATAACTTTGCTGATTGGTATTTCTTGCCTGACCATACTATAATCAGAGTATATGGGTGTACTCAACCACCCCATGTGTTGCCAAAATTTGTGCCAAACTAAATTGCTTTCCTTCAATTCATGTGGCAGATGCTCTAGATGGAGAAAGATGTGATGAAAAAAAAAAAGAAGGGCACATTTCTTCCAGATTCTATTGTGTTTGGTGAATGGTCTATTGGTGCAGATACCATGGAGGAGTTGCAAGCCTATTTGAAGGCTAAATATTCTTTGAAATCAGGGACAGAAAGGGTTTGTGATCCAAAGGGTCACATGAACTTTGTTAGACAAGTCACCCTTACCAGGATGGGGATATCCCATCAAATCAATTTTGATGAGGATGTGATCAGAAATTGTCACTTTTGAAGAGGTATATAATAGGAAAAGAAAATGGGAAATTTTGAAGAAGATTGAGGATGACAAAAGAAAACAAAACCCTAATTCTTTAGGATTTTTTGTTGAAGAGAAGGACCCTTTGAAAAGAATAGATTTGATAATTGAGAATTTTAAAAGAATATATCGCAAGTCTGAGAAGCAGCCTATAAAGGCTACCAAGCTCCCTGTCAAAAAACCAACAAGAGTTGTGATTCAAGAACCTGCTCCAAATGCAATGTCAGTGCAAGATCTAACTGTTCCTGATTCACCACCTGCCAAAAGGCAAAAGACTGACTATGTTTCTCCACTGGTTCCATATGAAATGACTGAAGGAGTTGGTGACACTAAGGAGTTGGCCAGTATTTTGAGGAATATGGGAGAGGAAGAGGAAGTTGATCAACCCCTTGTTGGTCAAGAAATAGAAGCACACAAACCAAAAGCAAGAATGGATGAATAAGCACAAGGTGAGCCTGAACTATAAGAAGATGAAAGGGTTGTGGCTTCTATGAGGTTCATCGAGGATGATGATTTCATCAATACCCCAGAATTCAAAGATTTTTGGCTCAAAATGAAGATGAAAGAATTTGAAGAAAAGGTGGCAATAAATAAAATGGGTGTTGATGAATCTCAGCATGATCAAATTGTGACACAGAATTTCAAGGATTTGGAAATTGATGAAATAAATGTTAGCCCTGGTGAGGCTAGACAATTGGTTTTAAATATTAATATGCTAATCATCCCTAGCCTTGAATTGAAGAAAATGTTTTTATTGGACCAAGTGAGAAATAAAGATGACCCCATGATGGTTTCTAAGTTTGATTATGAGGATGGTGTTAGTGGTTGTGGGTTTAACCCAAAGACAGAGTCTAGCAATATGGGCCACACAAAAGAACACCAACAAGCCAAGATTGCTTGATGTAGTCCAGGAGTTAAGGGGAACAACTGTGGTGAAAACATTTCAGGATACATCAATACTTGAAGCTGCCACCCTTACTGTGCACTCTACAATGTTCACATAGGCTACTGTCAAGAAAATGGAACAAAGATTGCTCGACTATGAAAAAACTCAAATTGAGATGAATGATGAAGTGAATAGGTTGTATTTGGAAAATGTCAAACTAAAGCAGCAGTTGAAGGGTGTTGATTCTCAAAGCCAAGCAATTGTGCCATACCAAGCCCCTGTGCCACAAATAACCAGTGATAATACAATCCCAGTTGATCAGTTGAATGCATTGAAGTTGAAGTTGGAGAAAGAAATTGAAGATTTGAAAAAGCAAAATGAGAAGACAAAGGATGAGGCCAAATTGAAAATCCTTGAGGTGTTTGAGAAGCTTTTGGAATATAGAGTAAAATTGGTTGTTGACAAGTTGGGAGATGTGCATGAATGCTATTCTTCCTTGTCTCAGGGCATTGATCAGTTGAAGGTCAATCTTTCTGTTTTGGATCCAATATACAAGAAATGGTAACCTGCACACCATACATTGCTAAACTTGTGCAAAGTTATACAAAGAGATCCAGGTGCTCTGGCCTCACTGAAGACAACAGAGAAGATGGTGAAAATGATCTTGGATGAATTTCAGTATGTGAATAGTGAGAGCCAAAAAATGCAGGCAAAGATTGATTCTTTTGTTATCTTCAAACACCAGTTTATTCCTTCCATTTTGATAGAGAACAAAAAGATCAAAGATTTTGATGCATGGAAAAGTGAATATGGTCAAACAGTTTCTCAAGTCATTGATTTCTTGAAAAAAGATGAAAACATAAATATTCTCAGTTTCAATGTCATTTTGGATAGAGTAATTGCTCTGGATGCTGGATATGCAAAGTTCATCATTGATGTCAAAGTGTTGCTGGACAAAAGATGGAAAGATCACTAGGCCAACCTGCTCCAGATCCAAGAATATAAGTGGCCTAGTGATTTCAGAGTGTACCAATGGGAGCATCAGTATTTGACAATTGAAGAATAAGCAGGCCAAGTATGCAGAGGAGCAATAAGCATCAAGATGGCGTCAACATGGCACCAACAAATCTTGGATGTCCTCCTATTTTGTCTTTTTATTATTTTTATGCTTTCCAATATGTATTCAAAATATATTTGGCGGTCTTTTTAAGACTTGTCAAAAAGTATATGTTGTAATAGGTCATATTAAGGGGTGGGTATATGAAAAGTCATTTTTTGGAATGTGAAAGGTCCGAAGCTTGTAGCTTCCTTCACTCCTATAAGAAGGAAACCAAGATCTTGGGAAAGCTCTTTGGGAATTTGATTTTGGAAAAAGACATTGTAAGGCCTGCTCTTCAAAGATATATCAATAAAAGCAAACTGCATTTCTCTAGTGCCATATATCTAGTTCTTAATTGCTTGTTGAATATTCATGTTATACTTTATCTAGGTGTCTCCATTTTTGTTTCTCCTTGTTATTTGAATTAACATATCAAGTATATGTTTAGTTCTTCAAAACACATTTGTTGTTTTTGGGTGGTTTATCTAATTGGGTTTCCTCAAGTGGGGATTAAATTCCATTGAATAGATCACTGTAACTTGGAGGATTTAATTTGGATAATTAAGAAGAGCCAGGTAATAATAATCTTTCATGTCTATGCCAGTCATAGACAATCCCATGCCAAATTAATTTGAGTTGTAGCTAGATTGAAAGCATAAATCTTTCTGTGAACAGACTCCGTTACCCAATTGTTGAGAAAGGCACCAATCAATTCTTTTCCAGAATCATTTCCTTGTATCATATTTAAAAATTGCAATTTTAATTTTCTGTTGTGTAGGAGTAGGAGTAATAGTAGAATAGAAAAAAAATCTAATTCAAATCATATGCCAGTTTGGATTAGGGTGAACTGGATTATTCAATTGAAAAAATTACATAAATCCCTTAATCTACTCTGAAGTCACCAAAAAATTTGAGGAGTAATTAATCATTGGTGAATATAAGGTAACACCCACCTGGGCAAAGTAGAGCCTAAAGTGTAGAGAATCCTAACCACTTGGGTTGATTCTGTTAGTTGGCCAAATTGGTTGCATAACCTAATCATAAAGCTTGGCATCCTTTTAAGGTTTTGCATACTGCAAATTTGAGAACCAATAGAAGGCTTTGGAAATTTTAAGAAAGGCAACTCGCATAGATCCACGTAATGCCCATGCATTTATCAAGATGGGTGAGTTTATATTAATATCGTCAGACCCCAGTGCAGCCTTAGATTCTCTTAAGACGCCAAAGTCTCTTCTGAAGAAGAGCAGAGAAGAAGTACCCATTGAATTGTTAAACAAGACCGGGGTTCTTCATTTTGAGTGTGATGAAATTGAGTTGGCTCAACAAACTTTTATGGAGGCATTAGGAAATGATGTTCTACCTCTACATAAATCTCTGTGGCCAGTTTTGTGCATTTTTTACTTGTAGGATTCTCACAGTTAGTGAAAAAGGTAGTGTTCATGAAGGAATGGAAAAGATGCATAGAGCCTTTTAATTATACCCGTACTATGCAATGGCATTGAATCATTTAGGAAACTATTTTTTCTTTACAGGGCAACATTTTCTTGTGGAATAGTTGACTGAGATAGATCTTGTTTCAACTGACCACCCTCTCATGAAATCTCATTCATATTATAATCTTGCATGATCTTATCATAGTAAAGGTGATTATGACACCACTGGCTGCTACTACATGGCATCAGTCAAGGAAAGCCAGAGGCCACAGGATTTTGTGGACAGGTTCAATTGAAGCTGGGAGATGTTAAGAGTTCTCTCTCAAATTTTGAAAAGGTTCTGGAGGTCCACCCTAAGAACTGTGAGAGCTTAAAAGTTGTAGGCCATATATATGCTTAGCAAGGGTATGTAAAGAAGGCTTTGGAAATTTTAAGAAAGGTAACTCGCATAGATCCATGTGATGCCCATGCATTTATCAAGATGGGTGAGTTATTAATATCGTCAGACCCCAGTGCAGCCTTAGATTCTCTTAAGACAACAAAGTCTCTTCTGAAGAAGAGTAGAGAAGAAGTACCCATTGAATTGTTAAACAACATTGGGTTTCTTCATGTTGAGTGTGATGAACTAGAGTTGGCTCAACAAACTTTTATGGAGGCATTAGGAAATGGCATTTAGGTTGAATTCAAAAATAAAAGCCCCAATGTCAATTCTGCAGTTTTTTCTGTGCACTTTAAGGATATGGAATTCTTCCAACTAGTAGAAGAAGGTGGTGTTTCACTTGAGTTCCAAATTCAATTCCCATATGCTCCAAAATGCGTAGAGGAAACAAATGAAAAAATAGTCACCTAAACCCTAAACTGCCTGTATGGTTCTAGTACTCAATTGCCTATGTAACTACTGTAAGTTGCTAATCAGAAAGCTATAGATATTGTGTTTAATGTAATGAAGGTTTCAAATTACCTCTGAATTCACTGCAGAGGGCATCCCCAAATCTGACTTCACTGCAGAGGACCTCACCGACTTCAAATTCATTGCAGCAAACTCTGAATTCCTAACCCGCCTTTTCAGAAGTCTCCAAGTCCTCTCCAAACAAGCTTTATCACCCATACAAGTATTTGCTATAACCCAAAACACCTTAGTGCCAGGCTAACCAACTAATGAAACGAGGAATTCAATGAATAATAAATCACGCACAATACACTCCCACCAATAATTTCCCAAAATGTTTTTTTTAATTTTGTCTAATTTGTATTTGTGTGACTAACTATTTAGTCATTTTTATTTGTATGACTAAATAATTTTTTAGTCGATGACCAAATTAGTCATTTATTTACTCATTTATAGTTGAGTTGCAAAAAATTAGTATAATTTAGTCATTTTTAGTTGTTGTGACTAAAAGTTTTAGTCACATAGTCATTTATTTGCCAAATTCTACTAGTGGTAGTTAGGTACAACAATCCTCCAATCATAGATCTATAGACAGTCTGATCCACCTCCAGAGACTCATCATCCTTGCTCAAGTGACATCCAGTGACCATGGAGTACTTACTAGTTTTGAATCCTGCATACCAAACTTCTTCAACAACTCTTTGACATACTTAGCTTGTAAAATAAAGATACCACCTTCTAGCTAAGAAATTTGAAGTCGAAGGAAGAAAGACATCTCAAACTCTTTTTGCATCTCCTCAGCAAGCTTTTTACACATATCATCATCTCCACCAAAGATGATGTCATCAACATATACTGCAACTATAAAAATCATGTCTCCTTCTTTCTTGATATAAAGATTGCTATCTGTAGTACCTTTCTTGAAGCCCTACTGAAGTAAGTACTTGTCTAACCTAGCATACCAAGCCCCAGGTGCTTGCTTGAGACCATTCAAATCCTTTTTGAGTCTGTATACCATGTTCAAATCTTCTAATATCTATAAACCATTCGGTTGCTCAATATAAACCTCTTCCTCTAGGTCACCATTCAAAAATGTTGACTTAACATCCATCTGATATACCTTGAAGTTCTTATGAGCAGCAAGAGCAAGGAACATTCTGATTGCCTCCATCCTAGCTACCAAAGCAAAAGTCTCCTCAAAATTAATACATTCAACTTGTGTGTATCCTTTGCATACCAATCTTGCTTTGTTTCTTACAACTTCAACTTCTTCATTCAGTTTGTTTCGGAACACCCACTTTGTTCCTATAACATTCTTATTAGCTAGTTTGGGAACTAATTCCCATGTCTAATTCTTCTCAATCTGATCTAATTCTTCTTCCATTGCCTTTATCCATCCATCATCTTTGCTAGCATCAGCAAAGTTTTTAGGTTCTACCTTTGATAACAAACACAAGTTTACTTGCTCATGTGTCTTAGCAAGCCTTCTCCTTGTATGCACACCTTCATCCTTATCTCCAATGATTTGATCTGTTGAGTGGTTCTTCTAAACATACCTTACTAGGGTCTTAAGCATCTTCTCTGATTCTTGTTCCTTTTCTTCTTTCACTTCTTCTTATTCATCTTCAATGCATGGAAAGATATCAAATTTGGAGTCCTCTAATTCATGTGAGATCTGATATAGGTCTTCATTTACCTTGACATTTGTGCTTTCAATCATCTTTCCCAATCTATTATTGTAGCATCTATAAGCCTTGCTTATGGTTGAGTAACCAAGAAAGATCCCTCATCACTTCTTGAATCAAACTTTCCTAGGTCTTCTTCATCTCTTCTGACATAGCATTTGCTACCAAAGATCCTGAAGTATCTAACTATGGGAGGTCTTCCATACCATAGCTCATAAGGGGTCTTAGTGCTGTTGACCCTCAGTTGCACTCTATTAATTAGATAAATAGCAGTGTGAACTACTTCCTTCTAGTACATATCAGGCAGATCTACATCTTTCAACATTGCCCTAGACATCTCTTGCACAATCCTATTCTTCCTTTCCACTACTCCATTTTGCTAAGGAGCCCTAGGAGCTGATAGATGTCTCCTAATACTATGATCTTCACAAAAAATTTCAAACTCGTTTGAAGTAAACTCACCTCCTCTATTAGACCTCAAACATTTGATCTTGGCATCTACTTCATTCTCAACATAGCTTTGAACACCTTAAATTTATCAAGGGCATCTAATTTTTCTCTTAAGAAAGTAACCCAAGTCATTCTAGAATAATCATCAATGAGCAATATAAAATACCTCTCACCTTGTTGATTCTTCACTCTTGTAGGTCCACATAGATCAGTGTGAATCAGCTCCAATGGATTTGAAGAAGAGTACTCCTTTCTTTTGAAACTTGTCTTTGTTTGCTTTCCCATTTGACATTCCTTGCATACTGTATTTGTAGGCTTGATTATCTTAGGCATGTCTCTCACTACATGAGTAGAACTGATCTTAAACATATTATCAAAACTGTTGTGTGCCATTCGTTTGTACCATAGCCAACACTCACTAGATTGAGCCAACAAACATGTTCTTCTATTTACCTCCTTCAGATGATATATATCACCATATGTCTTGATACCTTCTGCAACTAGTTTTCCAGACCCTGCTTCCCTGATTTCACAACCCTTGGCATAAAAGGTGAGATTATAACCTTTACTGCACATCTGGCTAACACTAAGAAGATTGTATTTTAGTCCTTTGACATAGAGGACATCTTCAGTCCTATTCTTCCCATCAATAGTTATAGCACCTTTTCCACAGATTTGTGTTGACTTATCACCACCAAATTTGATAGCTCCATCATCCCACTTCTCAAGGCTAATAAACTTGTCCTTGTCACCAATCATATGATTTGAGCATCCACTGTCAATCACCCAAGCCTTGGCTTCTTCTCTTGTATGAAAGGCAGTCCATACAACCATTGATCTTTCATTGTTTTGATTAGTTTGCAAGGTATCAGTCTCTTCACATTTTCTAGCATCATCCTTTTTGTCACCAACACTCAGGGCCATGAAAAGTGCTTCATCATTTGAATCATCATGATCCTCATCTTCTAAAGAACAACTTCTCTCTATGAAATACAAACTTCTTTTGAACTTGTCTCTCTTGTTGCTACCCCTTGATTCTTTAAAAGGACATTTAGAAGCAAAGTGACGAACCTTTCCACAATTGAAACATTGGAAAGGTAACTTACCTTTGTATTTTCTAGTGCCTTTCTTCAGTCTTCTCACAAAATTTTCTTCAACTTCATCAGAGCTCTCATCTTCATCAGCAAATTCATCCTTTGTCTTCATACTAACTTTGAAAGCAACCTCTTTTTTTGGAGCATCATAGCCAAACTCTCTCATTTCAAAAGCAGTAAGTGTACCAAACAATTTGTCCATAGTGTATGTATCCAAGTTTGTAGTCTCCTCAATAGCAGATACCTTATGAATGATTTAGGAAGAGATCTCAGAACCCTCTTCACAATATCATCTTCTTTCACCTCTCCACCAAGACCTATGATGCCATTGACTACTTCATTCACCCGGAGCATATATCGAGCAATGTCTTCATCCTCTGTCATCTTTAGGGTCTGAAATTTGCATTTGAAGATTTGTATCTTTGCTTGTTTTACTTTCTTATCTCCTTCATAAATGGTTTCAAGTTTATTCCAAACTTCTTGAGCAAAACTACAACTCATTACCTTTGAAAGTTCTGAATCAGCTAATCCACTCATGATAGAAAACTTTTTCTTAGCATTGTTATCATATTTCTTAACTGAAATCTAAGTCTGTAGGAATGGTAGCAGGAATAGTGTAACTAGACTTGACAAATTATCAGACTCTACACCCTAGAGAATTGATATAGGCTTCCATCCTTAGCTTCCAAAAATCATAATTTGTTCCATCAAACCTAGGTATCTTGCTAGATCCATTGTGTGCCATCCTGGACCTTCCTCAAGAGATTAAGCTTCTTTCAGAGGAACTTGGATCTAATACCAATTGTTGGACACGCCAAGATACTGAGAGGGAGGGGTGAAATAGTATCTAAACAACTTCAACTTATCCGAAGCAGATTAAAACTTAAGCATCACAGTATTAACATAAGCATGAAGGATTAAAATAATGCACATCAACACATAACACCAAATATATGTGGAAAACCTAAGAATAGAAAAACCATGGTGATGATTAACTCACAATATATGAAGCTCAAATAGCAACTTTGTTTTAGGGCTACAACCCAAGGAAGCTACTACTTCCTGAAAACTTTGATTTAGGGTCACTCCCAAGGAAGCTACTACTCCCTAAAGACTTTGTTTTAGGGTCACTCCCAAGGAAGCTTATACTCCCTAAAATGAGAACACACTTACAAAAGATTATAGTATGATAGTTCTTCTACTGTCTGAAAACTAGCATTGAAACTCACACCTTTGATGATTGCAATTCTGCCTCTTCACACTTTCTTCTGATGATCAGATCAGTTAGGCATACTCTATACTTGATCACTATCACAAATATGTCTTCAAGATGAATCAGGACAACATCAACAACTTATGTTCTTTGTCCTTTAGTCGCACATCAAAATGCATTTATTATGCTCCTTATCTTGCATGTGAGCCCTATCAATCACTTTGAAATCACACCTCACCTAACTCAATTTAATTTACAATTTATACAAGATATTACATTGATTACATTGCTTTTCGGCTAGATACATCATGAAAAATACATTTACAAGTTAGCCAAACATGAAATGTGAGAGGACAAGTCCTAAATAGGACTACATGCTACACCAACAGAAGATCCATGCCTTGCGAACATCAATACTTTCTTAATTAGGTCCAAAACATATTTCAAAGCATCAAACACCAAGGAATTACATTCACACACTCCACTCATTTGGAAATAGGACAACCTTAAGCAAAAACACATGAACCTTGAAGCATAACAACCACAACTTGTAAACCTTGTGCGGTACTGGAAATTGAAAGGAAGCTAGGTGTGCGGAAAATGCTTCTTACACTAAGCTATTGAGGAGAGGGCTATGCAAATTCAACTTTATCTTAACTATTACAGTGATGTTAAACCATTAACATGAGATATTGCAGCAAAACACAAGAACTAGAAAGTAGACAAAAGAAGAGAGACAAAGATTTACGGTGGGGAAAACCCTTATCGGGTGAAAAACCCCACACTCAGAAACCTGCACAATGTATTAACAAATCTGAAAGAATGTTTACAAGACACTTGCAATGCAAGCTTCAATGGTCTTCGACACTTGTGTCTGGAGTCAATCCAGCAGCATAAGAGTACCTGTAAACCTGTGATACAAACTCCATCTCCAAGCACCTGTATATAAAGAAAATGCAAGGCAATATTGGACCTATCTTGGAATGGGTGTCCAATATGGCATCTTGGACCAAAACCCATGCCTAGGGACACTTGGTCAACATTGTAGAATGTGTCTGACACTTGTCCATAGCTCTCATCCCAAAGAGGTCACCTATTTCCAAAATGGGCTATGACAGATGCTCTTACGACACTTACGACTGTCATAGAATCTGTCATAGCGGTTACAACTTACAACTGTAAGAGAATCTGTCATACACATGCTATAAATAGCATATTCTCTTACAACACATCATATTCCACCTTAGGGCACCCAAATATGCCTCATTCAAAGATGCTACATGACACATGTCATTACCTATCTTACAACCTTTTATTCTCGACTCTTACATGTCATAGATTCGTCATAGGAATCCGTCATAACCGTTTCGGTCAAACATTCCTTACACAACATAGAAGATGCCAACACATGGCAGAATATTCCTACCACTAAGTGGGATGCCTATCTTCTCATGTGAGGACAAAATAACAAGTTGTCATAATCCATGTAGGATTGACACATCATCGTGCCACATCCCACAATATGACAGTGGAATTTCCAATTATTTACAACATAGGCAATTGAATAATAAATACAAACATTACAAATGTAGAGAATTACCAAGGTTGAGACACCTTAATTCCCAACATTCTCCCACTTGTTGAACACCTTGTAAGAGCCAATAGAAAAACATGATTTAACTGCTATAGGCCAAGAGGCCCATAGTCTCCGAACACCATCTAAACTTCTCTGTGCCCACTAGTTTCGTCAATGCATCTGCAACATTCTTCAAAGTATCTACCTTCTCCAAATTTACCTTTCCATCCTCAACCATGTCCCTCACGAAGTGAAACTGAACATCAATGTGCTTGGTTCTAGCATGGAAAGTTGGATTCTTTGCAAGGCAAATTGCACTCTGACTGTCACAACTAATCGTGATCTGACCTACATCAACACCAATATCAGAACACAATCTCTTAAGCCAAATGGCTTCCTTACAAGCATGAGTTGCTACCATGTACTCAGCTTCTGTTGTGGACAAAGCAACAACAGGTTGTCGCTTACTCATCCAACTAATAGCACTACCAAACAGTGTAAAAACATAAGCACTGGTGGATCTCCTGTTGTCAATGTCACCTACCCAATCTGAATCCACAAATCCATGAATATCAATAGAATGTGGAGGTCCTGAAACATTACCATGATAGCAAATGGAATACTCAGAATTACCCCTCAAATATCTGAACACTCGCTTAACTGCATCCCAATGAACCCGTCTAGGATTAGCCATAAATTGACTAAGGACTCCCACTGCTTGGGCAATGTCTGGTCTTGTGCAGACCATAGAATACATCAAACTGCCAACAGCACTAGCATAAGGTACTCTACTCATGTCCTCCACCTCACTAGGAGATTTTGGACAATCCTCAATAGACAACTTTGTCCCCAAAGAAACAGGAACACACAATGGTCTACAATCTGCCATGCTGAATTTGTCCAACACGGATTTCACATACTTACTCTAGCTTAACCAAAGTTTTCTGTTGATTCTGTCTCTTCTGATTTCCATTCCTAGAATGTACCTGGCTGCCCCTAAATCTTTCATTTCAAACTGTGCTGACAACTGAGATTTAAAATTAGAAATCATATTCTTACCCTTCCCAATGAGCAACATATCATCAACATACAATGCAACAATGAGAATACGATCACCATCAAATTTATAATACACACAGTGATCTAATTTCGATCTCACAAATCCAATTGACAACACAAAGGCATCAAACTTCAAGTACCATCTCCTAGGGGATTGTTTCAAACCATACAAAGACTTCTTAAGTTTGCAAACCAAATTTTCTTTACCTTTCACCTTGTAATGCTCTGGCTGTGACATGTAGATCTCTTCCTCCAAGTCACCATGAAGGAAAGTTGTCTTCACATCCATCTGTTCTACCTCCAAGTCATAAGCTGCTGCAAGTGACAACAAGAATTGAATGGATGTGGTGTAGGAGCACATTCTCTGTAGTGCAGGGTCATCTTTTCTTTTGTTGTCTCATATGGCTCTTAAGCCATTTCATTTTGTAATAAGGGTCAATTTGGTCCCATGGATGTAATTGTGCAAGGCACACATGTAGTTTTGCTTGTATGAAGGGTAAACCAACGGCTAACTGATTTGAAAATCAGTTTGCACAGTTGGAGGGGATAACTGCTGTCTCTACATCTTCTTTAGAGGCAGGTTGTATGACACACAGGGCTGAGAAGTGTGTGTATTACAACAAGTTCTTTTGATAAATGAATAAAGAGAGTTCTGGGTATGATCTATGTTGATTTTCTTGGGTGTTCTTAGTGGTTTGATATCTTTATCCTAATCTTGTATATTGAAGCCCTAACTGGATGCTATCTGTCAATCCATAGTGACCCTGTAGTGTGCAGACGGTGTAAAACCAACGGTTCCACAGAGGCTGGTTTGTAACCTAAGAGTAGGGTTTTTATTCATACATGGAAACCCTTTCCTCTATCCACTGAAGCCCTGTGTAGTATCAGTGTGATGGGGGAAAGACTTTTCACGTTTATTATGTTAAATTCTTACCCAGGAAGCCAGAGAACTCAGTCAAGTTCGACTAGACATCGTCATGTGGCTAGTCGGGAAATTAGGGTGAAATTGGATAGCCTTGATGTGGGATCAGATTGCTACAAGTGATCGAGGGTTTGATATATGAATCAGCCAAATTCCATTGTTCTGTCGAAGGGAATCTTAGTTCGGCGTCACAGAACAATTGGAAATCCATCGGCATAAGATCGAGTGTCGGAATAGTTTGTTTGAAGGACACCCGATAGACTATGTCTAACCGATGAATTTGACATCGGCGTGAAAGACTCTCCGTCTTGTCGAAGATTGGTATAGTGTCAGAGACACATACCATTGTTGTTTGCATCGGTGAGAGTAACGATATCGGGCTAAGGAAAATACACTCAGCCGACGGTAGATAGTTTCGCCGATCGGTGGGACATCCTCGGAGTATCGCCGATAAAGAGTATCGGTGTGAGGAACCTTGTCGGGGGAAGCCGAAGAAATCATGGCGACCATTAGAGTCCCGCCGATAGAAGCTCATCGGAAGGAGTTCAAGAAGTCTCAGTGACAAAAGACTCATTGGAATGAGATGAACCATCGGGGCCGCGAACCGGAGTCTTACCGAAGCGAAGGATCTGGCCGATGTGCCTGACAATATCGGTGAGAAACAAGGTGTCGGTGTAGGTGAAAGAAGCTTCGCCAAAGGAGGAAGTCTGGCTGACGAAGATTGGTCATCGGAGTACCGGAGTATATCGGCCTAAGATATTTCTCATTGTCTAATAGTTTGGGTGTTGCCAAAGGCAACCAATGTCAAACTTTTCATCGGCATGAGGGAAACTTCGGGGAGACTTCTGGTGGACCGACCGATGTATGAGGTGTTGCCGATAGGCAACTAACCGCTACGGGGATATCGGTGAGAACTTGGCCATCGGGATAAACCAATGAGGAACGGTCGATAGCTCATGTCTTCCCGATAGAGAAGTCATTCTTGACTTCGGTGAAACATTGGGAGACCTCTTGCTGACAGTGAAGATATAGACAAATTTCATTCGCTTCTGCTAGCACTCTACATCAAATTGGTATCAGAGCCAATATTCTGAATCACAGCCGTGTATGTCAGATGAAGAATTGGAGATAGAAATAGAGGCTAGCACAATGCCTCCCAAGACAATGAGCAAAGCAGCCATCCAGAAGATGGTGGAAGAAATTCTCGAAGAGAGACTGAAGGAAGAAAGATCCAAAGAGAAGGATGGAAGCACTTCTGAGTCAAAGGAGGATGAAGAAGGAGAAACTGGGGAGAATCCTCAAGGAGAAGGTATGTCTGCTGATCAAAAGGCATTCCTGAACGCACTCAAGGGTCATGGAGATAGTGGTGATCCGAAAATGGATGTTCCCACGTTCAATGGGAAACTGGATGGAGATACTCTTGTGGACTGGATTGAAGCCATAAGTAATTACTTTGACTTCAAAGAGTATAGTGACAGTAAGAAAGTGAAGTTTGCAAAGACCAGACTGAGAGGTTCTGCATTGGTTTGGTGGAACTACACTCAATGTGAAAGGGAGAAGGTTGGAAAGAGTCCAATCACCAAGTGGAGTAGAATGGTGGCCATGTTGAGATCCAAATTCTTACCATGTGATTATGATCTGCAGACCATCAGAAAGTTTAATCATCTTAGGCAGAAAGATATGGACGTGGCTACATACACTGAAGAATTCCACAGATTGAGCATGAGAGCCAATCATAGAGAAGAAGAAAAAGAGATGGTGGCCAGATACCTAGATGGTCTGAGGTACAATATACAGGACGAGTTCAGTATGGTGGTTCCCAAGACTGTGGATGAATGTTTTCAGTTAGCCTCTAGGGTAGAGGATAAACTAAAAAGGAGAGGTGATCAAAATAACAGAGGAAGAGGTGGTAGGAACAATAGAGGAAGAGGTAATTTTGGTAGAGGACAGCCAAACAAAGGTGAAAGTTCAAGTCAACAAGAATCACGTTCTGATACAGAACAGAAAGGTGGCGGTTTCAGAGGTTGGAGAAGACCTAATGGCAGAGGCAGAGGTGGTGGTGCAAGCAGAGGACGTGGAGTCTTCACTGGAAGATGCTACAACTGCAATCAAGTAGGCCATACTGCAAGTAAGTGCCCTGAGAAGGCATCTAGCTCTCATGATGGTGGGAGAAGGAACCAACTATTGCAGGAGGATGATTGTCAGAGTGTAAACTCACCAAGTGGTAGTGTTGCACCAGTACTTGAAGGAGAGAACATGATGATTAAGAGGACCCTCGTGAAGATGCCATTGAAGAAGGAGCCCCCACAAAGGAAGAATCTCTTCAGAACCCAAGGAATAGCATATAGTAAGCTCTGTAAAATCATTGTTGATTCAGGTTCTACTGAAAATGTAGTGTCTACTAAAATGGTAGAAAAGTGTAAACTGAAAAGATTACCCCATCTTAATCCTCACAAAATATCTTGATTGAATAAGAATCAGAACTATTTGGTGGAAGAACAAACTTGGGTAGAGTTTGAACTAGGTGATTATAGGGATAAGGTACTATGTGAAATTATTCCTATGGATGTTTGTCACCTTCTTCTTGGACGACCTTGGCAGTATGATGTGAAGGCACAGCATGATGGTGAGAAGAATACATATATGATCACCAAGAATGGTAAGAAGTTTCAGATGGATCCCTTACTAGAGCAGGTTGGAGAGAAGAGCAATGACAACAGTGTCATGTTAGTGAGTGGCAAAGAGTTCCTACAACTCATGAAGGAGGAGGATACCCAAGGGTATGCACTGATGATGAAGCCTATATCAAATCAGCAAAGCAAGCAGCAGAAGGAGATTCCATTGGAAGTGCGACAATTACTGGATAAGTACCAAGATCTTGTGGTAGAGGATACTCCTAACTCCTTACCACCTATGAGGGACATAAGTCATCAGATTGACTTGATTCCTGGAGCCACATTACCCAATAAAGCTGCCTACAAGTTGACACCACAGCAGAATGAAGAAGTAGGTAGACAGATTCAAGAACTTTTGGAGAAAGGTTTGATTAGGAAAAGTCTCAGTCCATGTGCAATCCCTAGTGTACTTGCTCCTAAGAAAGATGGAAAATGGAGATTATGCACAGATTCAAGGGCTATCAATAAGATCACCATAAGGTATAGATTTCCTATGCCAAGAATTGAGGATCTGTTGGACTATCTTGGTGGTTCATGTTACTATTCCAAGATTGATTTGAAATCTGGTTATCACCAGATCAGAATAAGGCAGGGAGATGAATGGAAGACTGCCTTCAAAACGAATGAAGGTCTCTATGAGTGGCTTGTCATGCCATTTGGTCTGAGTAATGCTCCAAGCACATTCATGCGGTTGATGAATGAGGTACTTGTAGAATTTATTGGAAAATTTGTTATTGTTTATCTTGATGACATATTGATTTTCAGCAGGACCAAAGAAGAGCATGTGAAGCATCTTGGACAGGTGTTAAAGAAATTGCATGAGAGTAAGTTGATGATCAACTTGGATAAATGTGATTTTATGAAAACTGAACTAGTGTATCTTGGCTTTGTGATTTCCAATGGCTGTTTGAAAATGGATCCTACAAAGGTTGAGGCTATTCTCAATTGGCCTACTCCTAAGACAGTGGGAGATGTAAGAAGTTTCCATGGTTTGGCAACTTTTTACAGGAAGTTCATTAAAGGGTTCAGTCACATGAGTGCTCCTATTCTCAATACCATCAAGGGTGGAGTGAAGTGTAAATTTCAATGGACAAAACAAGCAGATGATAGTTTTGAACTGTTGAAAAAGAAAGTGGCTAAGTTACCTACGTTGGTACTCCCTGATTTTGACAAAGTTTTTGTTGTGGAATGTGATGCAAGCCAATAGGCTATAGGTGCTGTTCTCAGTCAGGAAGGGCATCCAGTAGCATTCTTTTCAGAGAAGCTGAATGAGGCCAAACAGAGGTATTCTACCTATGACCTAGAGCTGTATGCAATGGTGCAAGCTCTGAAAAAATGGAGACATTATTTACTGCCAAAAGAGTTCATTGTTTTTACTGACAACCATGCTCTTAGCTTCCTAAATAGTCAAGAAAAGTTGAATCATAGGCATGTCAAGTGGATGGAACAATTGCAGGCCTATACCTTCACTATTAAGCATAAGAAAGGTGTTGCCAACAAAGTGGTAGATGCTTTGAGTAGAAGGATACTGGTCATACAAGAAGTACAAATGGAACATATGGGTCTAGAATGTCTGAAGGAGTTGTACAAGGATGATGCAGATTTCAAGGCTGCCTATGAAGTGTGTGCAAGTTTGGCTAACACTTTTCATGGTGAGTATTTTGATTTTGTGCTGCAAGAAGGGCTCCTATTTAAAGGCAGTTTGTTGTGTGTTCCTAAATGTTCAATGAGGGACAATATCATCAGGGAGAAGCACAATTGAGCCTTAGGAGGACATTTTGGGTTAGACAAGACTTTGGAACAAGTCACCAGGTTCTACTATTGGCCCAAGGTACAGACAGATGTGAGGAGATATGTTGCAAACTGTACCATATGTCAAAAGGCCAAAGGTATGTTTTCTAATGCTAGTTTGTACCAACCACTGCCCATTCCCACCAGACCTTGGGAAAGCATTAGTATGGACTTTGTGCTTGGTCTTCCTAGGACAGCAAGGGGTGTAGACAGTGTTTTTGTCATTGTGGATAGATTCAGTAAGATGGCTCATTTTGTGCCATGCAAATGCACAAATGATGCATCTCATATTGCTGGTCTCTTTTTCAGAGAAGTGGTCAGAATTCATGGTTTACCCCTTTCAATTGTTACTGATATAGACTCCAAATTTGTTGGTCATTTTTGGAGGACCCTATGGAGAAAATTGGGCACTCAGTTGTCTTTTTCATCAGCCTACCATCCCCAGACTGATGGTCAGACTGAGGTTGTTAATAGGTCCTTGGGAAACCTTTTGAGATGCCTTACCAAACAGCATGGATTGGCATGGGATTTAGTGATCAGTCAAGTTGAATATGCTTATAATGATTCAAGAAATCGAAGTACTGGGAAAAGCACCTTTGAAATAGTTTATGGTTTCCACCCAAGAGGACCACTTGAACTCAAAGACCTTCAAGGATGGGATAAAAGGATTGCTCTAGGAGAAGACTTTGCTGCTACCATGAAAACAGTACATGATTAGGTCAAGCTTCAGTTGGAGAAAACTGTCTCCAAGTACAAGACTCAGGCAGATTTGAAGCGAAGGGAGGTACAGTTCAAGGTAGGAGATTTGGTGATGGCCTACCTCAGAAAGGAAAGATTGCCTAAGGGTCAACCAACCAAATTTTTGATGAAGAAGATAGGACCATGTAAGGTAGTGCATAAATTTGGTCCAAATGCATACGAGATAGAATTACCATTTGGCCTTGGTATCTCACCCATTTTCAATGTTGCAGACCTGTTTCCTTTCAGACCTCCATTGCATGCTGAAGATGGCTCAGATGCTGTGATTGAAGATGAAGACTGGATCAGAGATTTACCTCCAAGTAAGCCTTTGCAGTTGCAATGCATTTTGGATTCCAAAATTGTCAAGAAGACAAGAAAGGGTGTATACAAAGACTACTTGGTCAAGTGGCAGGATCTTCCTGATTCTGAGGCAACCTAGATGAGTGAAGCCGATATTCTAAAGCATGGGATGACACTTCAGCAGTTAGCAACTCAAGGGACTTGAGTTTTTCCTGCAGGGGAGTATGGTGTAGGAGCACATTCTCTGTAGTGCAGGGTCATCTTTTCTTTTGTTGTCTCATAAGGCTCTTAAGCCATTTCATTTTGTAATAAGGGTCAATTTGGTCCCATGGATGTAATTGTGCAAGGCACACATGTAGTTTTGCTTGTATGAAGGGTAAACCAACGGCTAACTGATTTGAAAATCAGTTTGCACAGTTGGAGGGGATAACTGCTGTCTCTACATCTTCTTTAGAGGCAGGTTGTATGACACACGGGGCTGAGAAGTGTGTGTATTACAACAAGTTCTTTTGATAAATGAATAAAGAGAGTTCTGGGTATGATCTGTGTTGATTTTCTTGGGTGTTCTTAGTGGTTTGATATCTTTATCCTAATCTTGTATATTGAAGACCTAACTGGATGCTATCTATCAATCCATAGTGACCCTGTAGTGTGCAGATGGTGTAAAACCAACGGTTCCACAGAGGCTGGTTTGTAACCTAAGAGTAGGGTTTTTATTCATACATGGAGACCCTTTCCTCTGTCCACTGAAGCCCTGTGTAGTATCAGTGTGATGGGGGAAAGACTTTTCACATTTGTTGTTGTTAAATTCTTACCCAGGAAGCCAAAGAACTCAGTCAAGTTTGACTAGACATCGTCATGTGGCTAGTCGGGAAATCAGGGTGAAATTGGATAGCCTTGATGTGGGATCAGATTGCTACAAGTGATCGAGGGTTTGATATATGAATTGACCAAATTCCATTGTTCTATTGAAGGGAATCTTAGTTCAGCGTCACAGAACAGTTGGAAATCCATCGGCGTAAGATCGAGTGTCAGAATAGTTTGTTTGAAGGACACTCAATAGACTATGTCTAACCGATGAATCTGACATCGGTGTGAAAGACTCTCTGTCTTGTCAAAGATTGGTATAGTGTCAGAGACACATACCATTGTTGTTCGCATCGATGAGAGTAACGATATCGGGCTAAGGAAAATACACTCAGCCAACGGTAGATAGTTTCGCCGATCAGTGGGACATCCTCGGAGTATCGCCGATAAAGAGTATCGGTGTGAGGAACCTTGTTGGGGGAAGCCGAAGAAGTCACGGTGACCGTTAGAGTCCTGCCGATAGAAGCTCATCAGAAGGAGTTCAAGAAGTCTAAGCGACAAAAGACTCATCGGAATGAGATGAACCATCGGGGCCGCGAACCGGAGTCTTACCGAAGCGGAGGATCTGGCCGATGTGCTTGACAATATCGGTGAGAAACAAGGTGTCGGTGTAGGTGAAAGAAGCTTCACCAAAGGAGGAAGTCTGGCCGACGAAGATTGGTCATCAGAGTACCAGAGTATATTGGCCTAAGATATTTCTTGTTGTCTGATAGTCTGGGTGTTGCCGAAGGCAACCAATGTCAAACTTTTCATCGGCGTGAGGGAAACTTCTGGGAGACTTCTGGTGGACCGACCGATGTATGAGGTGTTGCCGATAGGCAACTAACCGCTATGGGGATATCGGTGAGAACTTGGCCATCAGGATAAACCAATGAGGAATGGCCGATAGCTCATGTCTTCCCAATAGAGAAGTCATTCTCGACTTCGGTGAAACATTGGGAGACCTCTTGCCGACAGTGAAGATATAGACAAATTTCATTCGCTTCTGCTGGTACTCTGCATCAGGATGTCAGCTTTGCAATGGGAGAGAAGATCTCACCATAATCTATACCCTCCACTTGTGAATACCCCTTCGCAACCAATCTGGCCTTATACTTCTCAATACTGCCATCTACACCAATCTTCTTCTTGAACACCCATTTGCATCCAACGGGTTTCCGTCCAGGAGGCAAAGGTACCAAGTCCCAAGTTTGATTCTTTTCCAAAGAAGCCATTTCTTCCTCCATGGCCTCCTTCCAGGAACCTGCATCCTTCATATCCAAAGCCTCTGATACAGTTCTAGGTTCATCACTATTAGTGATTAAAGCATAAGCACAACTAGAATCAAGCAATGCAAAACCAAACCTTTCAGGTTGCTTTCTTATCTGTGTAGACCTCCTCAAGAGCTGAGGTTGAGGTTCGACTTCTTCATCTGAGCTTTCAGAGTTGCTAGAGCTCTCCTCATCATTAGGTCCAACATTGTCTTTCTATTCAGTCTTCTCAGGGGTGAGAGGAAACTAAACAGCATCCTCTTTCTTTTCTTTTTCTTCTGGCTGCAAAATAGTGGAAGAAGGTGTAAGCTATTTGAAGATGACACTTCTTCTATACAACACTTTTTCAGCCACGGGGTCCCAAAGCTTGTATCCTTTCACACCAACACCATAGCCAATTAAGATACACTTAACAGCTTTGTTCTCCAACTTTGACCGCTTCTCCCTAGGCACATGTGCATATGCCTCACAACCAAAAACACGAAGATGCCTTATTGAAGGCTTTCTACCAGACCACACCTCCATGGATGTCTTTCTAACAAGAGCTGATGTAGGAGATCTGTTTACCAGATAGCAAGTAATGGAAACAGCTTTAGCCCAAAACTTTTGTTCTAGACCAGCTCTACTAAGCATACTCCTAGCCTTCTCCATCAGTGTCCTGTTCATCCTCTCTGCAACTCCATTTTGCTGCGGTGTGTATGGAGTTGTCTTATGTCTTTCAATCCCAAGTTCCTTGCAATACTTATCGAATTCTGTAGAACATAACTCACCACCGTTGTCAATTCTCAAACATTTAATCTTTTTACCAGTCTAATTTTCAGCAAAAGCTTTAAACTCCTTAAACTTGCTATAGACTTCAGATTTGCTTCTGAGAAAATAAATCCATGTCCTTCTACTGTAATCATCTATAAAAGATACAAAGTATATAGATTTTGATAATGAAGGAACATTAACAGGACCAAACACATTAGAATGAATAAGGTCCAACACACCAGAAGACTTATGAGAACTCAAGTAAAAGTGAACATGATTTTGTTTTCCATAAATGCAATGTTCACACAAGTCAAACTCAAGATTACAATCATCTAACCCCTCAACGAGGTTCTTATTTTTCAAGGTACGCAGACCCTTCTCACCAATGTGGCCAAATCTCTTATGCCATAACATTGTCTTTTCTATAGGAAGTTTAACTTCCAATGCACGATTACAACCATCAAGACTAGAAACAACATATTTCTTCACTGCTTGTTCAGATGGTGGGGATGAAGTGACTGCTGCCCTCTTCCTTGAGTTAGAAAACTATTGCATTGTGCAATGTGCTTCCAGCTGAAATAGAGTACCTCTCCGAGTACCCTTAGCAAGCACCATAGATCCTCTAGTCATCTTGCATCCTTCTTTCAAAAAAACAACCTGCACACCTGCATCATTCAAACTACTTACAGAAAGCAGGTTCCGTGCTAAGCCTGGGATGTGCATAACCCCAGAGATCCCCTTCACTTGACCATCAGGGAATCAGATAGAGACTCTTCCACGACCAACGATCTTCAGATGAGAGTCGTCACCCAGATACACCTTTCCACCATCGAACTCCTCATACTTAGTGAACCAGTCTCGATGCGAGGTCATGTGGAATGATGCACCAGAGTTGATTAGCCACACATCATCAGATGCATGGGTTGTGTTGGTACCCAACTAAGATTAGGATTTTTAATCTTGAACATTTGCAAGTCTTTTCATTCGAACCCTAAAAATTCTGAGTCATAAGGTCTTGCACTTTATCTTTTAATTTTGAGTTGACCTCCTATGATGGGTTCTCAGTTGTTCAGGTTGCAACCTTTGTCTTTTAACTCATTGGTTGACCGTCCCTTATGCATTTCTTTATTGCCTTTTCCTGTCGTGCTTGAGGAAAAGATGACAAGTCCAAGATTACTCTATGCCGCGGCAAAATTTGTCGCATGTTTGTGTTCTTGTATGTACAAGTGTGAATGTACATTAGCGGGTCCCAAAAATATTCAAATCGGCTTTCAAAAAAGTGAGAAAATGGTTGTATTCATCTTTGTATGCATACCGGGTTTGCATATACAATTAGGGAATCTTCCACAGGATTCTGGGAATATTCTGTATTTGTATGTCAGGTTCGCTTGTATATCGGATTTGTATGTTTAGACATACAATGGAAATATACATTGCAAAGGTGCAGGAAAAATATACAAGGGGGGGTGACATGCATGAGCTACAGTGAAAAGGTTCATCGCCATGACAATGAATGTCGGCAGCCAAGTCTAAAGTCTCCCCGACGACCGATGCATATGCAAAGAGGAATGTATGTTCAAAACATGCAAAGGGAAGTCACAGGGTTCAATGTATATTGAGTTGTATGTTTCAAATATACATTCGGCAATATACAAAGCAAGAGATACATTAGGTGGGGCCCATCGATTACATATTTTAGCAATTGTATGTTCGCACATACAATCAAATATGCATTCGCAAATATACAAGCCAGACCCGAAAAGTTATACATTCTAGTTGATAAAGGTTTTAGTTCTGGATTGTAAGTTTTGTTTTGTATATCCGCGTTGTATGTTTGCGATATACAAGGCATTGATACAAGGAAAAGGAGGTGCAACCCAGACACGAAGGAGAAATAAAATACAGTGAATAAAATTTAAGGTCCGTGGGTTGTATAAAATTCTTGTATATGCCGATATACAAGACGATATGCAATGAAAGGGATACAAGCTGGACCCGAATGAAATTTCAATTTGTTCTATATAATTTGGGGTTCACCTTGTATATAAGACGATTGTATATGCGTTTGCATATACAAAAGCGGTAAAGGTAAAACAAAAGAAGGAAAAGTCAGCGATGGCAAGGAAGCATCTACGTGGCACATTGTCATTGGCCAGCGACTTGCGTGTTTGACTTGAGCCTCAGATTTGGGAGATGCAGGGAAGGATTGACGGCTGTGTTCAAATGTTCGATGGCGAGGGTTTTCCCATGCATATGCAGTGGCATTCTTGGTAGGAAAATTGTTTATGCATCTACTGCTGCGTTTCCATGGTGGTTGCAAGTTGGTATGCTATTAATGGTGAAATCACAGAGGCATGGTTCGATGATTGATAGCAACCTACCAGATTTGTAAGGAAAATCTTCAAATGGCTGCACACGTCTCGAGTTCACCTGCTCTTCCCTCTTTGTCCCCACTACTACATTGATTGATTTGGGCGCCATTCTTGGTGCATTGTATTTTGGCAAGAATTTTGAAAATACCTTGTAATTATGGCTGAGTACACTGTCTTGCTATAAAAGTGCAAATTGTGTTACTCATTGTGGTTGTTGAAAACTGGACAAATTTTGGTGTTGTGATAAGATACAACTTCATTGGTGGCTCTGTTTTGGGTGTCTTGTGAGTTTATGAATCACATGTTATATGTTTTATGCATAAATTTTTGGGTTTCATGTTGTTTTATATGAGTAATGCTTCATTGCATGTATTTTGTTATTTGTCTCCAAACTGAATGTTTTCTTCTTCTGAATCTAAATAGCTAAGGGGTGTTTAAGATTCTAGGACATAGGTTTGCTATGTTGAATCAAGGAGTAGATTAAATGTTTTGAGTTAAGTGTTGGGAAGAATATATTGCAGTAGGGATGTTTGTAAGCAGAGATAACTGACTACTCAGTCTTGGGAAGTATCTGTAAGGTAGACACTATAAATCCCCTTGAAATCTAGTCACTAATATATGTTTATGGTAACCATTCACATGTGTATGTCTATTGACTCCAAGCCCTGAGATAGGCACTAGTCTGGTCTTGTATTGTGGTTACAACCCAAAGTCCCAGTCTTGCATCCAAATACAAAAAACAAACTCAAACTTCAAATACAAACCTTTAGGACATTTAGAAGTAGTTTTAGGACCAAAATCCTCTGATTCACAACTGAGCATAGGCCCAAAGCTAGCCCCTTTGCACTTATTTCACAATTTTGGTCTGTATAAAAGAGGATTTATCTACTTTGTGTCAATATCCCACTAAATTAATAAGCACATTTCATAGATGTTGAATAGGGAATACCCCCCTTGGTTTTGCAAAGCCTGAAGAAGAAGAGATATTTATAGAATCTATCTCCTATACTGTTGGCCCCTGGCCTGGATATCCTATTGATCAATGATGGCTACGTTGTAGGGATAACTGGGAAGCATCCAGTCGGATTGAGAAGCAACAGGTTGCCAGGGCTGCGATGAAAGCATCACCGTCATCTTGTGATTTGTCAGAATCTGAAGTAGGAGCTTTCTTCTTTTTCTTCTTCTCCTCTTTGCATTCCTTTCGAAAATGCCCAATCTTGCCACAGTTCTAACAAAGAGCCTTGGACTTTCCAGTAGATCTGGATCTCCCACGAGATTTGGATCTACCCTTCTCATCTTCCTTGTCCTTCTTTTTCCCTTTCTCCTTGGGTCTTCCACGAACTGCAAGGGCCTCTTTGGCTACCTCAGAAGACTTTCTCCACATCTCTTCAGACAACAGTGAAGAAACCACTTCTTCCATTTTGAATGTGGATGTGATGCTTCTGATTGCCATGACAAGATGATCCCATGAGTCCAGTAGAGAACAAAGCAGGGTCATACACCGATCCTCCTCCCTCTTTACACCAATAGATGTTAATTGTGCAACCAGCATATTAAAGGCATTCATATGCTCAGCCACAGATCCTCTATCCTCCATTCAAAGAGAATACAACTTCTTTCTTAGGAAAAGTTTATTGACTAGGGAGTTGGCTTGATACACATCCCCCAACTTCTTCCAAAGGAGTTTTGCAGTAGTCTCCTCATGGACATTTAACAATACAGAATCGACAAGACTAAGTCTTATGAGACCCTTAGCCTTCCGATCCTTGAGATCCCACTCATCTTGAGTCATTGTAGCTGGTTTAGTTCCATTCACACTTTCCCAAAGGTCTCGGTCAACTAACATGTCTTCCATTTTGAGCTTCCATAGCTTGAAATTACTGCCGTTGAACTTCTCTACTTCAAACCTTCCTGATGTGCCTGCCATCTCCTTGCTGTAACAAGATACAGAATGCTCTGAACAGACTCCCACTCAACCTAAGATTAGCTCAAAAAACCCCTACCCTACAACTAGGACCAAAGGTGATCAAGCTCTGATACTAACTGAAAGGAAGCTAGGTGTGCGGAAAACGCTTCCTACACTAATCTATTGAGGAGAGGGATATCCAAATTCAACTTTATCTTAACTATTATAGTGATGTTAAACCATTAACATGAGATATTGCAGCAAAACACAAGAACCAGAAAGTAGACAAAAGAAGAGAGACAAAGATTTACGGTGGGGAAAACCCTTATCGGGTGAAAAACCCCACACTCAGAACCCTGCACAATGTATTAACAAATCTAAAAGAATGTTTACAATACACTTGCAATGCAAGCTTCAATGGTCTTTGACACTCGTGTCTAGAGTCAATCCAGAAGCATAACAGTACCTGTAAACCTGTGATACAAACTCCATCTCCAAGCACCTGTATATAAAGAAAATACAAGGCAATATTGGACCTATCTTGGAATGGGAGTCCAATATGGCATCTTGGACCAAAACCCACACCTAGGGACACTTGGTCAACATTGTAGAATGTGTTTGACACTTGTCCACAACTCCCATCCCAAAGAGGTCACCTATTTCCAAAATGGGCTATGACAGATGCTCTTACGACACTTACGACCGTCATAGAATCTGTCATAGTGGTTACAACTTATAGCTGTAAGAGAATCTGTCATACACATGCTATAAATAGCATATTCTCTTACAACACATCATATTCCACCTTGGGGTGCCCAAATATGCCTCATTCAAAGATGCTACATGACACATGTCATTACCTGTCTTACAACCTTCTATTCTCGACTCTTACATGTCATAGATTTGTCATAGGAATCTGTCATAACCGTTTTGGTCAAACATTCCTTACACAACATAGAAGATGCCGACACATGGCAGAATATTCCTACCACTAAGTGGGACACCTATCTTCTCATGTGAGGACAAAATAACAAGTTGTCATAATCCATGTAGGATTGACACATCACCGTGCCACATCCCACAATATGACAAAGTGGAATTTCCAATTATTTACAACATAGGCAATTGAATAATAAATACAAGCATTACAAATGTAGAGAATTACCAAGGTTGAGACACCTTAATTCCCAACAGAAACAAGAAAGATCTTCATGAAACTTTTCTAGATGAGTCTACATGACTCATACAACATCTACAAACACTCCTTTACCTTCGCACATTAAATATCTTGCACTACACATCTTCAATCATGAATTCTGAGAACAACCTGTCATCTAGAAAACACTGCAACATATTGTCATTAAGAAATTGAGCGTGTGGACCACCAAAACCCTGAAACTGCAAGGAAGCATGTAATTCACATCCATAAACATGTCTACAAAACCGCAAAGGCAACCATTCACTTCTAGAGGAATGCAGAGTATTCCAACAGGCCTTCAATACCAGCTCACTCTGTCAGAACACATGCCATTACTCTTTCATGCATAACTTTCACAGTAGAAGGACAAATGATCTGAAACTTGTGAATTATCACCTTCACTGAACCTTGAACACATTACTAGAACTGCATAGTCATATCTACAAATGCAGAGAAATGCAGAGCATTCTATTGCTGTAGTAGTTGTCTTCAATACTGTCTTCAAACTGCAAAACATACTTCTAGAAATTCAATCATCATGAAACTTGGAACATACATGCTTCAGGCCATCAGTAACATCAGCAACACATCTAGTCATCTTAGTGCTTCTAATTCCTGTATTAATATGTCTTTATGCTTAACTCTACACTAATCAAGGCATGACATCCAACCATGAACATCATCACACCACCATGATAGTGTTGACATCAATGACAACCTTATGATAGTGTTGACATCAATGGCAACCCTAGGAACCATATGTGTAACAACTAGCACCCCCCTTAAGTGATACTTAGGGAGAAATCTAAACACTAAAAAATGCAAAGATGCAAAAAGGCCTAATGGGTTACCCATGTACAATAAAATTCTCACAAATGGAGAAAATAGAAAACCTCATGGGAAAAACTCCTCTCCAAAAGAGAGGATGAGAATGACAGATAAACCTCCTCAAGGATGTCACTGAAAGATGAGGAACATGAAGAAATTCTAAATCATGTAGAAGTTGGGAACTCTACCAAAGAACAACTAGTTTTTGTTGGAATCAAAGAACCCTCTAATGAATGTAGATTAAGATAAGAGAGACACAAAACACTACATGAGTGATCCCAACGACACTACTCAACCATATATGCACAAATGGCATCAAGGAAAAATAATCTATGTAGTCAAAAATATAGATGGTACTATGATCAAAGAGACACAAAAAATTGCACAAGTGATCCCATTGACACTACTATATGTGCATGTGGTGCTCTACAAAGGTGCCAAAGTCTCACAAATATTGATCAATTAAAAAAGGTAGAAGGTCACCTCCATAAATAGGAATGCAAGAGTGTCTATATAGTATCAGTTCCATCTCACCAAAATGCATGGGTAACCAAAGGGTGTGACACATGTTGGCACACTTGGGAAAAGTGTGAGGCCACATGTAGAGTACACATGAGGTGAGACCAAAAAGAAAAAAGTCTCTAAGTGAGCTTAAGATGTAGTGTGAATAGGAAAAACTAGGTAGGATAATAACTAGTTAGGTAAAACCACTTTTCACACTAACACCCCCTTAAGTGATACTTAGGGAGAAATCTAAACACTAAAAAAAGTAAAGATGTAAGGATGGGTCTTGGCAACAAGGCCTGATGAGGTACCCATGTAAATGAAATTCTCTCACAAATAGAGAAAAAGAGAAAACCCTGTGGAAAAAAACTCCTCTCCATAAGAGAGAATGAGAATGACAAATAAACCTCCTCAAGGATGTCCTTGATAGATGAGGAACATGAAGAACTCTTGAAGCACATAGAAGTTTTAAACTCTACCGAAGAACAAATAGTTTCTACTGGAATCAAAGAACCCTCTGATGAATGTATATCAAGATAAGAGACATAAAACACTACATAAGTGACCCCATCAATACTACTCAACCATATATGCATAAATGGTATCAAAGAAAAACAATCTATGTAGTAAAAAATACAGATGGTACTATGATTAGAGAGACACAAAATACTACATAAGTGACCCCATCAACACTACTATATGTGCATGTGATGCTCTACAAAGGTATCAGAGTCTCACAAATATTGATCAACTAAAAAAGGTAGGTCACCTCCATAAATAGGAATGCAAGAGTGTCTATATAGTATTAGTTCTATCTCACCAAAATGCATGGGTAACCAACTACTACCTTTGCCTAGTATATAGGAACAAAAAATAGATACATAACTTACTCCAAAGCAAAACCATGGAATCAAACATGAAATTTCCTATCATCACATAATGAAGGATCATTAAAATCAATAGTTTCACCATGAATCACAGAAATATCATGTGTGAGGAAGAAAACAAGTAATGCACACCATATAAGTAATCATCACATATCTCATCATTATTTAATGAAGGAAAAGTGCTTAAAGGTAAAACAACATTATGCATGCATGAAAATCATAATCGTGCTAGTTATAAGAGAAGTATAACCAGGATGAAGATCATAGACAAGTGAATTGAGTGCATCTAAGAGGGATGGGAAAGTAATAGCCAAATCCATGAAAGATGAAAAATCATACACAATGGAATAACACCTCCATAGAAAATGCATCACCTTCAATGTTGTAGAGGATCAAATGTAACAAAGTGTCGGAACACATCAAATGTTTTGAGGCATGCATGGATAGAGGCCAAAGGTAAGGGCCTATGGGAATCCATGCTAAATGATCTTGAAATAATACACAAAGTGAGAAAAGGTGGGAGGATAGATATCCAAGAGGTAACAAACAATGAAGGCCAAAACTAGATTTATTTTTTTAATTTAATAAAATTATAAAGTAATTTTATATCTAAAATAAAAGATAAAAGCAATTAGTCCATATCAAATCTAAAATAATAATCAGGTAACAAACAATAACACACAAAAAGTGAGAAAGGGTGGGAGGGTAAAGATAAAAGAGGTAATAAACAATGAAGGCCCAAACATCAAATAAAAAAAGACATGAAAGTATAAACTAATTTCATATCTAAAATAAAAGACAAAAGCAACCAAAATATTAGCTCTAAAATAGCAAAGTAGAAAGACAAAGAAAGAAATGGTGGGAGGGTAGAAATCCAAGAGGTAGTAAATAATGAAAGGCCAAACCCTAAATAAAAAAAATTAAAAGTGTAAACTAATTTCATATCTAAAATAAAAGATAAAAGTAATCAAAATATTAGATCTAAAATAGAAAAGTAGAAGGACAAACCCTTAGGCTAAACCCTAGGGGATGTAGGATCAAATAGGTTCACCAAAATGAAAAGAGATTAAAAACACTCTTAGTTTTAAAAATATGTTTAATGAATATAACAAGAAATACAATTCACTTAATCTAATTAAGAGTCATGATAGAATTTAGAAACCTAGAAATTAAGAGGAGTAAAAGGACTTAGCCTATTTTGATGGTCGATAGATAGTTGTCCACTATTTTGATCATAATTTTTTTTGCTAAGTAAATTGCAATCATGGTGATTACTCTTATTTTTATTAAAATTAAAAGATAAAAATATTACATTGCAACATTCTAGATTAATACAAAAGTCTAGACTATCAGCTATTAGAAGGCTCATAAATAAAATTTCCTCATTTACATGAGATTCTACATATAATCCTACCTATACAGTCTAATAGCTATAACATTATCAGTATATTAGTTATCCTCCTCCACTTAACTATTTATAAACAGAGATATCATCATTCAATGTTAGTCTCCTCACTTAATCCCACGACCTGCTTTATAAAGTCTACTACTTTTTTAGCATTTTGCCTCCTCCTATCCTCCATCGCAGGATTACAAGTAATGATGAATGGTTTCCATGCCATAGTAGTGGAGCCATTGGTCAAAAGATATTCATTACCAGTTGGAAAACCCAAGCCTGGAGCCACCATTTAAAATATATCATTTAAACTATCAAGAACATGTTTTTTTACCATCACATTAGCCATTAAGTGCACCATCACCTCCTCCTCACCGAAATCTGGAGAATGGCCACAAACATGGATGAAATATTAGAGTTCACTCTATACCTATGGTCTATGACCAATAAGTATTCACCTAAAAAACATTAAAAATATAATTTTGAGATAATACCCAATCGGCCATCGAGCATGAATCACTGGTAAGTCTAACACATATCCATTTTGCTACAACATCTAATGGTGGGTGGATATTTTTATAATCAAATTATTTTGAGATTATTTGTCGCACATCATTCCATCTCATAATAACAAGAGCTATAACATTTATCTTCAACGACCAATAAATGCATGCAGAAATCTTTTCCCATCTTTGCATCGCCAAGTCTGCCAAGGTATTATTGCATTATACTCCATATTCTCCAGTGAGCATTCCTTATGATGGATGGCATTTATATTATAGTTGAGGATTAATGTGGGAAGGTAATTCTTCCCAATCATTAACCAAGGTGCTAACTTTCTTGTCCTTGGCTATATCAATGGCATAGTTTTCTAAATAATCCTCAATTGTATTGGCTTCTCTGTAAGTATGCTAAGCCATAAGGAGTTGAGAGAGTTGATATATGAAAAGGCTTGTAATAAAATGTTATTGATTTTCCATTTTTTAGATTTTCATTTATGAATTGAGTTTATAATGATCATTGAATCACCTTCGATTTTGACATTCCTTAATCTAAATCGGTGACATATTTGAAGGCCTAACACCAGTGCATGTGCCTCAACTTCATTATTAATTACTTCTTTGATTTTCATATATGCAGTAGAGATTAAATTCCCTTCTAAATCTTTGATGATACCACCAACCCCAGATAGCCCTAGATTACCTCTAGAAGCTTTGCCAAAGTTTAGTTTGATCCAACCACATGGGGGTGATTACCATTTTGTTTCTTTTCTTAACTTGTTTGTGGAATTCACTTTGCCAACCCCGTGAATAGGAAGGCTCTTAACTTGAGACATTTGTGGGTTACCTCACAATCCCATGATGAAAAAACTTTACTTTTGGTTAATTGTATTGTAGTATATTGTTTGCTACTTCGACAATTTTTGGCAATATGGTTGTCATTGATGTCAACACTAATGAGCAATGCACATATGTTACCTAAGGTTGTCATTGATGTGGTTGTGCGATTATCTTTGATGTCAACACTATGCTTGGATGCTTATGATGATGATATACTATGTTGATGGTGTGCTAGCAATGGTTGCTAATGTTCATGGTTGGTTGTTGATGTTCATGGTTGGATGTAATTCCTTGATTTGTATTGAGCATGTTTGTGGTCAGCAAAGATGAATTCATGATGATATATTAAGATGGGAATTAGAAGCATTCAGATGATATATTAAGATGGGAATTAGAAGCTATGTTGAGGTTTAGAAGATGTTGTTGATGACCTGAAGCATGTTGTATGATCCTTCCTAATGATCCTAAGAAAGTATGAGTTGCTACAAGAAGCTTCTGACCTCTGGATGTTAGTGAAGGTTTATGTTGTAGAAAGTTGCCTTGAAGACTAGTTGGTAAAATGCTATGCATTTGAAGATATGGTCATGCGGTTCAAAATTTAAGTTCAGTATATTGTAAATATTCTAAATCCAAAGTTTTAGATCATTTGCTCCTCCGCAGTGAAAGTTATAAGTGACAAAGTTTCGGTCTATGCTCTGAAAAAGTAAAGTGATGATAAAGGCATATTAGAATGCTCCGCATTCCTTCGCAGTAATAGATATGGCTGTATGGTTTTGAGGATATGTTCAGAGAAGTGTATGAGTGTATCCATATGAGTTTCAGGTGTTTTGATGGTCCACAAGTTCAGTTTTCAAATGACAAAGGTGATACAGATGGTTCCAGAAGCCTAATTGTTCTCAGGATATATATTTGAGTACTTGCACCTGTAGATCAGGGAAAATCAGAGCACATGCATGAATCATCAATAGAAACCACAAAACTATCTAAATTCAAGCTACAAAGCCCTTGTGTATGAGGAAAATTGATATGTTTAGATGATAAAATCAAAAACTATGATAATAACCAAATCAATAACCCATAACATAAAGAGATCTATCTAAATAAAAAACCATAATCAATCAAGAAAACAAATTAAGTAAGAAAGCTTTTACCCAGATTGTGTTGTTGTCTATTGTCGAATGTGGATTGCTCAAATATGTTGCGAAACCATGTTTGCAACGCAAGTATAGGTGCTCAAAGTGCTCAAAGATCAATGTCAAAAGATCGTAAAGTGCTCAATGATGTGATATATGCTCCAAGTGTTGTAAAGGATGCCTGAGAATAAGTGATCGAAGAGGATTTGTGAAGGAGATGAGGGGGATTTATATAGGTTTCAAACATGATCAATCAACGATCTAGATAATTCAGAAGAATCAACATAGGAGATAAAACAAATAACCATGATGAATGTGCACACGACATGTGTCAGTCCATAAGGATATTTTTATTAAAATATGATGAAAACAAGATTGATTGAATAGATAACTCAATGTGTGATTTTGCATTTTTTAGAGTTCTAAAAATAAGACTGATTGTGCACATGAGTTAACAAGATATTTTAAGAGGAATTGGAAGATAACTGAAATTAAATAAATAAATTTATTTAATTAATTGTGCATGATAGAGGAATATGAAGATTATAAATAAAATATTTGATTTTATTTATTTTTAGAGGATTGAGACATTTAAATAAATTTGCATGATTTATTTAAATTTAGAAGAATAATTAATTTAATTAAATAATGTAAATTATTTAATTGTAGATAAGAGGGAATTTGTGATGAATTAATTAAATAATTGGATTTATCTAATTAATGGAGGCTTGAAATTTGAAAGAAGATAATGATTTAATTAAATAATTAAAATTATTTAATCGCGGAAGAATAAGGTTGATTTAATGAAAATTAATTAAATAAAGAAGATTTGTTTAATTAATGTTGAAAGTATGTGATTTAGAAGAAATAGATGAAATTAATTAAATAATTAGATTATTTAATTAACGCTGAATGCATGTGATTAGACAGATTAGACGAAATGCAAGTGGTGTGACGACATGGTCATTTTAGGGTGTCTACATTTTGCCCCTCTTTGATGCAATGTAGTTTACAGTGTTGCATCAAAGAAAATGATTGTTGAAGATATGATACAATTTTTTATGCCCCAGTGTAGCTAGTTGCCCTAGTATATGCCCCCTCGAGAGAAAAGACAAGGAAGCGACAGAAGAACTGGGTTGATGCTCGACTAGAAGATTATGTTGGAGATAGGCTAGGTTAGGTAGAAGAAAGTGGGAGAAAGACTGTTGATCGATCTTTGCTTGAAAAACTATATAAGGCCATGGAAAAATGGATGGTGTAAATGGATTGAGCTTGTTGCAACGGTTTCACAAATGCTTATAAAGAGCAATCCTTATTTTTGATATAGCACGTGGATAGTTTTCCACCAAGGTATAAAAGACCAAGGTGCTGTGATATCTGAGTGTGTGGATGTTGACTCTGCTAGGGCTTGTCCCTTGATTGCTTTACAATCCATATACTCAATGTTGAACTCACTAACTATCATGACCCATTTAGCTAGTCTACCTGTGAGAGCTGCTTTCGCTAGTAGATACTTCAATGGATCAATTTTGGCTATAAGATTTGTGTGTTGGTTTAGCATGTAATGCCACAACTTTTGGGAAGCGAACACTACTGCTAAACAAGCTCTTTCCATCAGTGAATAATTGAGTTCATATCCCACCAAGCTTCGACTGATATAATAAATTGCATGCTCTTTTCCTAACTCATCATGCTGTGCTAGAAGAGCCCCTAGGGCTGCAGTTGTGGTTGAGATGTACAAGATCAAAGGTCTATCGGCGACTGGTGGTACCAATATAGGAGGTGTAGCTAGATACTCTTTGAGCTAATCAAATGTTGCTTGAAACTTATCGTCCCATCAAAATGAGGCATCCTTTTGGAGCAAGTGTTGAAATGGTTGGCATTTATCCGCTAGCTATGAGATGAAACGCCTAATAGACTGTAACCTTCCTTGAAGGCTCCCTAATGCTTTGAGGTTCTTTGGTGGAGGCATCTCCACTATAGCCTTGATTTTTGTGGGGTCTACTTCGATACATCTGCGAGATACAATGTATCCCAACAACTTCCCTGATGTTACACCATAGACACACTTCTTTGGATTGAGGCGCACTTGGTATTTCTCGAGCCTATCAAAGATCTGTCCTAGAACTTGTATGTGATCTTCCCTAGAAGATTTAGCTAGTATGTCATCCACATAGTCCTCCATGATGTGATGAAAGAGATCATGGAATATCACTGTCATTGCTCTTTGATAAGTTGCCCTTGCATTCTTTAGACCAAACGGCATGACACACGAACAATAATTACCCCATGGACAAGTAAAAGTTGTTTTGTGTTGATCTTCCTCTACTATCTTTATCTGATTGTAGTCAGAGAATCCATCAACCCGCGGTCAAGTCTACTATGAGATCAATGTTCGATAATGGAAAGTCATCTTTGGGGCATGCTTTGTTAAGATCTCTAAAATCATTACACATGCGGATGCACCCATTCAGTTTAGACACAGGTCCAATGTTTGGGACCCATTCTGAATAATCAATAGGCTAGATGAACTTTGCATCTAGAAACTTCTATATTTCAACTTTTACCAAGAGAGCTATCCGTGGGTGCATCTTCCTTAGCTTTTGCTTGACTGGTTTAACTGTTGGATCAACTGTGAGATAGTGAACCACTAGCTTAGGGTCTAACCCTGGCATATCAGTATAGGTCCATGCAAATTTGATGGTTCTTTGTAGGAAGAAGTTTTTAAGATTCTTGTGCTCTGTTTCTGATAATGATGCTACAAGGAATGTGGTCTTCAACTTTTGCTCTGTGCCAAGGTTTATCTCTGTAGAATCTTCCACTAGGAGAGCTGACTTCTCTTGATACTTAGATGGTAGGGGAAGGTCAAATCCTCCATCCTCAGGTGCCACAGTTGGGTTTTCACCATTGGATACGTCATTTGTTTTTATTATTTTGTGATCAGGAGGTGCCATAGTGTGGTTTTCACCTAGAGATCTGTCTTTGTTTTTACTTTTGCGACTAGAGGATTTGGCATTCTCACCAAAATAAGCTATTGGCTCTAGTTCCATTACAAAACCCGCCTTATGGTCACCAAGAGGGATACCATCCTAGAGTCCCATGAACTCAGCTATAGCTTCGTCATTCTGAAATACATCTATAACAGGGACCCTTGTTGGTCCTAATCGATAAGTTCAGGGTAGACAAGTGTTATAGTATGGGTGTTTGTGGTGGATGTTAAGGATACAGATGATAGCATAAAGACGGAGGATTCAGTGAATAGGTCAGTCATATGTAGGGAAGAGTCATCGATGATATCCTCATTAGACGTCGAAGCTGTGAGAGAAGTTTCAACCACCTTGTCGAGAATACCCTCGATGTCCAAGGCATGTGGTACCTTCCTACCAAATCCTAACCCCTTCTTGTCTAGTTTCTTCGTCACAATAATGGGTTCCATTGTTCCTTGATTCTATTTTCCAAGGCCACCTTTGCCTTTATAGCCCATGTTTTTGACTATCGTTCAGCCATTACCGTATTGCTTGACTAGTATTGTGACTGGTTCTTTCTCCTTGTAGAGCCAAGAAGAGATGTCTTCAATAGTTTCCTCTGCCAATAATTTTCCCTATTGGAATTGGGTTAGAAATGCTGAGGGAGGAATAGCTGCTTTTTTAGTTACTTTGGCAATGGGTGGTTGGCCGTAAGATTTAGGGGATAAAGGCATCCGCCCTACACAACAAGATTTTGAGATATAATATGTTCCAAAGCCTATATCACAGATGTGAGCTTTGATTTCAGGAAGAGGATTAGGTTCACTTGACGCTTTTTTCAGATTTTTAGGATCGACATATAGTGGGGATGTAAGGGCTTTGTCATTTTTAGGCACCTGGTTGCAATTCTTATAGCTACCTTGCAAGACACGGCAGAATTCAAAAGGATTAGGGTCGCCTGGGATAGTTATCTCTGTACCATTGAATGGGAACTTTAGAGACTGATGGTACATTGAGGGAACAACTTTTATTGCATGGATCCATGGTCAGCCTAGGATAATGTTGTAAGGCAGCTCAATGTCAAGGACCTGACACCTAGTTTAAAGCATGATGGGGCCTAGTTGTATAGGCAAGTGGATAACACCTTCTGAGCGGCGTTCAACATCATCATATCCCTTGATTGTAATACTTTGATCAATTTTGAGATGATACTCAGAGTATCCCAATTGCTTAAGTAACTGTAGAGAACAAATGTTGAGACCAGCACCACCATCTATGAGTATGCATTTGATTTTGCATTTATGAATGAGAACCTCAATATGAAGGGCATCATTGTGACATAGATCATGGGATGGGAGGTCTTTCTCAGAGAAGACCACATTGTAGGGCAAAGCAATGTTACCTACTATAGATCAGAAATCTGTGACCGCTATGTTGTTAGGAACCGAAGACTCTTGGAGGGCTTTTTCTAACACCACTTTATGTGCGGGTGATGACTGTAGAAGGTCCAAGATAGAGATCTATGCTGTCATTTTCCCTAGATGTTCAACAAGATTATAATCGGATCGAGTTGGGAGACTGGGTGTAGGACCACGAATGGTGACACGACCACGATGAGTTGTAATAGCGCAATCCGTAGATTTGCCTTTGATTGTGAGGGTAGATACCCGACTCTCTTCAAAACAACCCACAATGGAGTCATATGAAGTGGAAGCATTATTGACACCTTTACATTTATCCAGAGGAGGATGCAGACCATGGTTCGAGAATGGTTCCTTGTACATGTTGAGGTCTTTATTCATGTGGTGAGCTGGTGGTTCATCCTCAAAAGAGATTTGGTTGCCCTCGATGAGATTTTGGATTAGGTGCTTTAGTTTCATACACGATGCGGTTCTATGCCCTTTATTCCTATGGAATTCACAATATTCATTTTCTCTGTACTGTGCAGTTTTGTAAATAGGTTTGCCATATTGGGGAGCATATGGTAAGGTGAGGAGCCCTTTCTGTAAAATCTTTTGTAGGACAGACTCTATGGGCTCTCCCAAGGGAGTGAACTGACGCCGCGGAGGGTAATCTTGTTGAGGCCGCTCTTTTTATCATTGTTGTTGGTTTTGATATGGTTGTCTTTGTTGTTGCTATTGTTGAGGAGAAGTTTGACTCAGTTTGGAAAGTTGAAGTAGTGTTTGCAATGTTTGGACATGTTTAGAATTGACCACTCCATCATTGACCACGTTTTTATTTTTGTTCCAAAACTTTGGTTTATCGTTTGTTTGTTATTGATGAGCATTGTCTTTAGTTTCTTTGAAGATTTTGACCACTCCTTTAGCAATGAGGGCCTTTTCAATGTTGATTCCCTGTTTGTAATTTCATCAAAGGTTGTAGCACTAAGAATTTGCAAATGAAAACCAATTCTTAGTTGAGATTCTGCCCAAATATGCTAACAAGCTGCTTTTCGGGTATCTTGAATGGGAACTTGCTAGCCATTTGTCTCCATCGTTGAAGGAAAGAAATGAAAGTTTCACCATTTTTCTATTTGTTGTTGCATAGATCGGTCATGGAGATCTCATGCTCCATGTTGTAGGAGAAAAGGGTGGAAAATTTCTCTGCTAACTCGTTAAAAGACTTGATACCTGTGGGGAGGTGTGAGAACCATTCTATAGCTTGACCTCCAAGACTGGGAGGAAAGAGACGCATAAGATATGTGTCGTTATGTGAGACCTCGATGCAAGCAAGATAGAATTTCCTCAGATGGTCTTTTGGGTCCCCTTTTCCTTTGTATTTATTGAACTTGGGAATAGTAAAATTGTGAGGAAAAGGGATCATGGGTAATGACTGAGCAAAAGGATAAGGACACACTTCTTCTAAAGAGAAGGTCTTCTTGGTGTGGCCAAATGTTAAATCGGCTAGCTGTTGTTGAACTTCCACTATTTTTAGCTCCATCGTTGTGGGAGGGGCTGGAAACATCTCCTGGTGTCCTAGAAGTGGTTGTTGATGCCCATACGGAAGATTATAGTGTAAGCCATGGGCATTGGTGTTATAAGGGTCGTACAATTGGTTGGGGTCATATGCCTTTTGATTTTGAGGAGGTGGGGGTGGTGCAAGATAAGAATGTAGGCTTTGTGATGGTTGTTGATAAGAGCTTGGTGGAGGAAAGCTAAAGTTTGATGGGTTTCGTTGCAGATTGAGATAGGTGTGGGTTAGGTTGAGAGTGGAAGATTGTTGTGGTGGATGAACATAGGTAGATGTGTTTTGCGATGGTTGGGGTTGTATGGGAAATGTGTTGAAAAAGGTAAGTGTAGATGATCGTTGTGGCAGAGGGACATAAGTAGATGTGTTTTGTGGTGGTAGTTGACAAGATCTTGGTGTAGAAGAATGTTGTGGAGGAGGGACATAGGAGGTGTTGACGTTTTGCGATGGTTGAGGTTGCATGACATTGTGTGGTTGAAGGATACGAAGGGTTGATGATGTTGGGGGTGGTGTTTGTTGAGACCCTTGTTGCATGGCTACATAAGTGTTTCCCAGATTGTAATTTGGGGGAAAACCTTCTCGTGATGGGGTAGCCAATGTTCCACTTGCGATTGGTGTGGGCAATTTAGGAGTGTTTTGTATGTTTGATTTTGCTAGAGTGGCTTGTCTTGCTAGTTCGGCTTGATGATGTAGAGTCTCTTGTTGGTGTTTGTAAATTTCCATAGGAGTCAAGAGCGGTGATATGGGTCTCTTTGCCATTGGATTTTGATAAAGGGGATTCTCATATTGTGCAATTATTCTCCCTTGTGAGCTTTGTTCAGGTATAGAAGTGGTCACAGTTGACATGGTTTGGACCGTCGTTATAGTGTCTTGGGTGTTGTTAGGCTCAGTAAGATTTGATAGATCAAAACCCTTGGGTAATTTGGCTCCTTGCTCTGTGAGCAAGCGAAAGAAATGATCTTGGTTCTTGCTAAGGATTTTGTCAAAGGCGGCCATGGCTCTAGGATCTTGTATGATTTCATCAAGGTCTTGTCTATCTTGTTGAGAGGATTGACCTATTTCAAAGTGTCGCTCTTCTTGAGATGGGACTTGAACCATGGTATAACTGGGTGTAGCAAAATCATGAGGCATGCTGGTAGTGAATTGAGTTACATCAAGCAAAGGGATATTACCTTCTTGAGGATTGTTTGGTTGGTTCTGTTGTGGCATGTTTTGAGAGTTGGTTGATTTTGCCATTGGTGTCTTTGGAGTAACGTCGGGAGTCATGTTGGATTGGCTTGGTTGAGGCGTACGAGGAGGCGATTTGCGCTTCCTTGGGGTGACTTGCTTAGCCTTCATGGTTTGCTGGAGTCTAGTGGTTACCATGGGAGACACTAGGACAATATGCTTGCGATGCTTGCTGGGATTTTGCTTGTGTTTTGGAAAAGACAAATTTTGATGCACAGTTTACTAGACAAAAGGTGCTGTTCTATTTGACCAAAGGTGCAGGTCTGTGCCACCAAAAGTGAGTTACTATAATACCAAAGGTGATGGACTGAGTTGCCAAAGGTGAGGTACTGCTATACCAAAGGTGAGCTACTATTAGACCAAAAGTGAGCTACTGTTATACTAAGGGCGCTGAAGTAGGTTTGCCAGAGGTGAGGTACTGTTATACCAAAGGTGAGCTACTATAATATCAAAGGTGAGCTGCTGTTATACCAGAGGTGCTAAAGTAGTGTCTGTGATGCTTTATAAGGCAAATTTTGATAGATTTGGTTTTGGTTATGATTGGATTTGCTTTGGCAAGAGAAAACACATCAAACAATGTTTGCAAAAAAGGACTGACACAACAAATACTGTATGTTCGAGGCTCACAAAAAGCCCAAGGTTTCCACCAGTATAAGACAATTGCAAACAATATTAAGAAATTTTTATCCCTAGAAACAAGGTTTCATTGCAGTAGATCAGCTCACAACTTAATACTCCGTCGAGCAATTGTCATTCCATAAAGGTGTCAGACATTTGTATCTTTGCGAGAGACGATAGGTAGGGATATCGCACCCTCCCCTCAGAAAGCTCAAGTAGGTCACAAGAGCTTTATGGCTGAGGGAATACTATCTCTTCTCAAGGGAGCCAATGGTGAGTATCTTGAGGGCTTAAATCGATTCCCCTTGCATTGATGATTACCGCAACGTTCGGAGGTAGATCGGGTAGTCACTATCTAGAATGGTTCTTAGTAACTTTGAGGGACCAATGCCTTACAAGCAATGTGACAAGCTACTAAAAGCTTTAACCAATCCTACTAAGAGTATCAAACACTTCGCTCGATGTGAAAATCATTTCCACAAAGAACTAGTACACCTCTTTTCAGTTTGGCACCACAAGGTAAGGCTGATGTCGGTTAGGACTTGGCTTTCAACTTATCCCTCTTATGCAGCGGTTCAAAGGAAAACTCTGCTTAGGGTTGTCCCTTTTGGATGAAGCGCAATCCAAAAGCAAGCCCTTCTAAAGGAATAACTGAAATGTAAGAGTAAGCACGACAATGAGGGCCTTTTCAATGTTGATTCCCTTGTATGTAATTTCGTCGAAGGTTGTAGCACTAAGAATTTGCAAATGAAAACCCAATTCTTGGTTGAGATTCTGCACAAATATGCCAAAACGCTACTTTTCAAGTATCTTGAATGGGAATTTGCTAGCCATTTGTCTCCATTGTTGAAGGAAAGAAATGAAAGTTTCACCATTTTTCTGTTTGTTGTTGCATAGATCGGTCATGGAGATCTCATGCTCCGTGTTGTAGGAGAAATGGGTGGCAAATTTCTCTGCTAACTTGTTAAAAGACTTGATACCCATGGGGATGTGTGAGAACCATTCTATAGCTTGACCTCCAAGACTGTGAGGAAAGAGACGCATAAGATATGTGTTGTTATGTGAGACCTCGAAGCAAGCAAGATAGATTTCCCTGAGATGGTCTTTTGGTTCCCCTTTTCCTTTCTATTTATCAAACTTGGGAATAGTGAAATTGTGAGCAAAAGGGATCATGGGTAATGACCGATCAAAAGGATAAGGACACACTTCTTCTAAAGATAAGGTCTTCTTGGTGTGGCCAAACGTAAGATCAGATAGTTGTTGTTGAACCTCCGCAAGTTTTAGCTCCATAGTCGTGGGAGGGGTTGGAAACATCTCCTGTTGTCCTAGAAGTGGTTGTTGATGCCCATACAGAAGATTGTAGTGTAAGCCATGGGCATTGGTGTTATAAGGGTTGTATGATTGGTTGGGGTCATATGTGTTGTATGTTGGGTTGGAATTGGGTGCTTTGATTTGGAGGAGGTGGGGGCAGCACTAGGTAAGAATGTAGGCTTTGTGATGGTTGAAGAAACGAGTTTGGTGGCGGAAAGCTAAAGTTTGTTGGGTTAGGTTGCGGTTGTGGAACATATCTTTGGGAAGTTTGGTTTTGGGAATGTTGAGGGTTGTTAGGAAATGTGTTGAAAAATTTTAGCGCTAATGATTGTTGTGGTGGGGGGACATAGGTAGATGTGTTTTGCGATGGTTGAGGTTGATTGAGGATGACTGTAGAAGAATTTTGTGGTTGGGGTTACATGACCTTGGTTGGTTGAGGGATACGAAGGTTTGATGATGTTGGGGGTGATGTTTGTTGAGACCCTTGTTGCATGGCTACGTAGTTGTTCCCCGGATTGTAATTTGGTGGGAAACCTTCTCGTGATGGGGTAGCCAATATTCCACTTACGATTGGTGTGGACATTTTAGGAGTGTTTTGCATGTTTGATTTTGCTAGAGCGGCTTGTCTTCCTAATTCTGCTTGATGATGTAGAGTCTCTTGTTGGTTTTTGTAGATCTCCATAGGCATTATTAGTGGTGATATGGGTCTCTCTGCCATTGGTTTTTGATAAAGGGGATTCTCATATTGTGCAATCGTTCTCCCTTGTGAGCCTTGTCCATGTAAGGTCGTGGTCATTGTTGACATGGTTTGGACCACCTTTATAGTGTCTTGGGTGTTTTTAGGCTCGCTAAGATTTGATAGATCAAAACCTTTGGGTAATTTGGCTCCTTGCTCTGCTAGCAAGTGAAAGAAATGATCTTGGTTCTCGCTAAGGATTTTGTCAAAGGTGGCTATGGCTCTAGGATCTTGTATGAATTCATCAAGATCTTGTCCATCTTCTTGAGAGGATTGACCTTTTTTGAAGTGTCGCTCTTCTTGAGATGGGCTTGACCTATGGTATAACTTTGTGGAACAAAATCTGAAGGCATGCCAGTTGTATAGTGAGGTGTACTTCTCAAAGGGACCTTACCTTCTTGAGATGGGCCTTGATCAATAGTATAACCTTGTGGAACAAAATCTAGAGGCATGTCGATGGTATAGTGAGGTGTACTTACCAAAGGGGCCTACGTTCTTGAGGATTGTTTGGTTGGTTAAGCTACGACATGTTTGGAGAGTTGGTTGATCTTTCCGCTAGTGTCTTGGGAGTAATGTTGGATCAGCCCGATTGAGGTGTGTGAGGAGGTAATTTGCGCTTCCTCAGGACAACTTGCTTGGTCTTCATAGTTTGCTGGAGTCTAGTGGTTACCATGGAATACACTAGGACAATACACTGGGATTCTGCTTGTGTTTTGGAAAAGACAAATTTTGATACACAGTTTACTGGACCAAAGGTGCTATACTGTTTGACCAAAGGCGTAGGACTGTGCCACAAAAAGTGAGCTACTGTAATACCAAAGGTGATGGACTGAGCTGCAAAAGGCAAGGTATTGCTATACCAAGGGTAAGCTACTATTAGACCAAAAGCAAGCTACTGTTATACCAAGGGCGCTGAAGTAGGGTTTGCCAGAGGCAAGGTACTGTTATACCAAAGGTGAGCTATTGTAATACCAAAGGTGAGCTGCTATTATACCAGAGGTGCTGAAGTAGTGTTAAGGCAAATTTTGATAGATTTGGTTTTGTTTCTAATTGGATTTGCATTGGCAAGAGAAAACACATCAAACAAGTTTGCAAAAAAGGACTGACACAACAGATAGTGTATGTTTGAGGCTCACAAAAAGCCCAATGTTTCCATAGGTATAAGACAATTGCAAACAATATCAAGCACTTTTTATCCCTAGAGACAAGGTTTCATTACAGTAGATCAGCTCACAACTTAATACTCCGTCGACCAAATGTCATTCCATAAAGGTGTCAAACATTTGTATCTTTGCGAGAGATGATAGGTAGGGATATCTCACCCTCCCCTCTGATAAATCAAGTAGGTCACAAGAGCTTTATGGACGAGGGAATACTATCTCTTCTCAAGGGAGCCAATGGTGAGTATCTTGAGGGCTTAAATCAATTCCCCTTGCACTAATGATTACCGCAACGTTTGGAGGTGGATCGGGTAGTCACTATCTAGAATGGTTCTTAGTAACTTTGAGGGACCAATGCCTTACAAGCAATGTGACAAGATACTAAAAGCTTTAACCAATCCTACTAAGAGTATCAAACACTTCACTCAATGTGAAAATCATTTCCACAAAGAGCTAGTACACCTCTTTTCAGTTTGGCACCACAAGGTAAGGCTGACATCGGTTAGGACTTGGCTTTCACCTTATCCCTCTTATATAGCAGTTCAAAGGAAAACTCTGCTTAGGGTCATCCCTTTTGGATAAAGCGCTTTGAACCTTTGTTTGCCGTGCTTGCTCTTACATTTCAGTTATTCCTTTAGAAGGGCCTGCTTTTGGATTGCACTTCATCCAAAAGGGACGACCCTAAGCGGAGTTTTCCTTTGAACCGCTATATAAGATGGATAAGGTGAAAGCCAAGTCCTAACTGACATCAGCCTTACCTTGTGGTGCCAAATTGAAAAGAGGTGTACTAGTTCTTTGTGGAAATGATTTTCACATCGAGCGAAGTGTTTGATACTCTTAGTAGGATTGGTTAAAGCTTTTAGTAGCTTGTCACATTGCTCGTAAGGCATTGGTCCCTCAAAGTTACTAAGAACCATTCTAGATAGTGACTATTTGATCTACCTCTGAACGTTGCAGTAATCATCAGTGCAAGGGGAATTGATTTAAGCCCTCAAGATACTCACCATTGGCTCCCTTGAGAAGAGATAGTATTCCCTTGGCCATAAATCTCTTGTGACCTACTTGAACTTTTCGAGGGGAGGGTGAGATATTCCTACCTATCGTCTCTCACAAAGATACAAATGTCCGACACCTTTATGGAATGACATTTGGTCGATGGAGTATTAAGTTGTGAGCTGATCTACTGCAATGAAACCTTGTTTCTAGGGATAAAAAGTGCTTGATATTGTTTGCAATTGTCTTATACTTGTGGAAACCTTGGGCTTTTTATGAGCCTCGAACATACACTATTTGTTGTGTCAGTCCTTTTTTCGCAACCATTGTTTGATGTGTTTTCTCTTGCCAAAGCAAATCCAATCAGAACCAAAACCAAATCTATCAAAATTTGCCTTATAAAGCATCACAAACACTACTTTAGCACCTCTGGTATAACAACAACTTGCCTTTGGTATTACAGTAGCTCGCCTTTGGTATAACAGTACCGTGCCTCTGGCAAACCTACTTCAGCGCCCTTGGTATAATAGTAGCTCGCTTTTGGTCTAACAGTAGCTCGCCTTTGGTATAGCAGTACCTCACCTTTGGCAGTTCAGTCCATCACCTTTGGTATTACAGTAGCTCACTTTTGGTGGCACAGTCCTGCGCCTTTGGTCAAATAGAACAGTGCCTTTTATCCAGTAAACTATGCATCAAAATTTGTCTTTTCCAAAACACAAGCAAAATCCTAGCAAGCATCGCAAGCATATTGTCCTAGTGTCTCCCATGGTAACCACTAGACTCCAGCAAACCATGAAGACTAAGTAAGTCACCCCAAGGAAGCGCAAATCGCCTCCTCGTACGCCTCAACCAAGCCAATCCAACATGACTCCCAAGGTTACTCCAAAGACACCAATGGAAAAATCAACCAACTCTCAAAACATGCCACGATAGGACCAACCAAACAATCCTCAAGAAGGTAATGTCCCTTTGATTGATGTAACTCAATTCACTACCGGCATGCCTCATAATTTTGCTACACCCGGTTATACCACGGTTCAAGTCCCATCTCAAGAAGAGCGACACTTTGAAATAGGTCAATCCTCTCAACAAGATAGACAAGACCTTGATGAAATCATATAAGATCCTAGAGCCATGGCCACCTTTGACAAAATCCTTAGCGAGAAACAAGACCATTTATTTCACTTGCTAGCAAAGCACGGAGCCAAATTACCCAAGGGTTTTGATCTATTAAATCTTACCGAGCCTAACAACACCCAAGACACTATAACGATGGTCTAAACCATGTCAACTGTGACCACTCCTATACCCGAACAAAGCTCACAAGGGAGAACAATTGCACAATATGAGAATCCCCTTTATCAAAATCCAATGGCAGAGAGACCCATATCACCGCACTTGATTCCTATGGTAATTTACAGACACCAACAAGAGACTCTACATCATCAAGCTGAACTAGCAAGACAAGCCGCTCTAGCAAAATCAAACATACAAAACACTCCTAAATTGCCCACACCAATCGCAAGTGGAACATTGGCTACCCCATCACGAGAAGGTTTTCCCCCAAATTACAATCTGGGAAACACTTATGTAGCCATGCAACAAGGGTATCAACAAACACCACCCCCAACATCATCAACCCTTCATATCCTTCAACCACACAATGTCATGCAACCTCAACCATTGCAAAATGTCAACACCTCCTATGTCCCTCCTCCACAACATTCTTCTACACCAAGCTCTTATCAACTACCACCACAAAACACATCTACTTATGTCCCTCCGTCACAACGATCATCTACACTTACCTTTTTCAACACATTTCCCATACAACCCCAACCATCGCAAAACACATCTACCTATGTTCCTCCACCACAACAATCTTCCACTCTCAACCTAACCCACACTTATCTCAATCCGTAACCAAACCCATCAAACTTTAGCTTTCCTCCACCAAGCTCTTATCAACAACCATCACAAAGCCTACATTATTATCTTGCACCACCCCCACCTCCTGAAAATCAAAACACATACTACCCCAACCAATCGTACGACCCTTATAACACCAATGCCCATGGGTTACACTATAATCTTCTGTATGGGCATCAACAACCACTTCTAGGACATCAGGAGATGTTTCCAACCCCTCCCACAATGATGGAGCTAAAAATCATGGAAGTTCAACAACAGTTAGCCGATTTAACATTTGGCCACACCAAGAAGACCTTTTTAGAAGAAGTGTGTCCTTATCCTTTTGATCGGTCATTACCCATGATCCGTTTTCCTCACACTTTCACTATTCCCAAGTTTGATAAATACAAAGGAAAAGGGGACCCAAAAGACCATTTGAGGGAATTCTATCTTGTTTGCTTCAAAGTCCCACATAACAACACATATCTTATGTGTCTCTTTCCTCGTAGTCTTAGAGGTCAAGCTATAGAATGGTTCTCACACCTCCCCATAGGTATCAAGTCTTTTAATGAGTTAGCGGAGAAATTTGTCACCCATTTCTCCTACAACACGGAGCATGAGATCTCCATGACCAATCTATGCAACAACAAATAGAAAAATGGTGAAACTTTCATTTCTTTGCTTCAACGATGGAGACAAATGGCTAGCAAATTCCTATTCAAGATATCCGAAAAGCAGCTTGTTAGCATATTTGTGCAGAATCTCAACCAAGAATTGGGTTTTCATTTGCAAATTCTTAGTGCTACAACCTTCAACGAAATTACATACAAGGGAATCAACATTGAAAAGGCCCTCATTGCTAAAGGAGTGGTCAAAATCTTTAAAGAAACTAAAGACAATGCTCCTCAACAACAAACAAATGATAAACCAAAGTTTTGGAACAAAAATAAAAACATGGTCAACAATGGAGTGGTCAATTCTAAACATGTCCAAACATTGCAAACACTGCTTCAGCTTTCCAAATCGAGTGAAACTCTGCCTCAATAGCAGCAACAACAAAGGCAACCATATCAAAACCAACATCAACATCAACAAGAGCGGCCTCAACAAGATTACCCTCTGTGGCGTCAATTCACTCCCTTTGGAGAGCCCATAGAGTCTGTCTACAAAAGCTTTTACACAAAGGGCTCCTCACCTTACCAGATGCTCCCCCGTATGGTGAACCTATTTACAAAACCGCATGGTAAAGAGAAAATGAATATTGTGAATTCCATAGGAGCAAAGGGCACAGAATCGCATCGTGTATGAAACTAAAGCACCTAATCCAAAATCTCATCGAGGGCAACCAAATCTCTTTTGAGGATGAACCACCAGCTCACCACATGAATAAAGACCTCAACATGTACAAGGAAGGATTCCCAAACCATGGTCCACATCCTCCTCTGGGTAAAGGTAAAGGTGTCAATAATGCTTCCACTTCTTATGACTCCATTTTGGGTTGTTTTGAAGAGAGTCAAGTGTCTACCCTCACAATCAAAGGTAAATCTATGGATTGCGCTATTACAACTCGTCGTGGTCATGTCACCATTTGTGGTCCTACACCCAGTCTCCCAACTCAATCTGATTATAATCTTGTCGAACATCTAGGGAAAACGACAGCATGGATCTCTATCTTGGACCTTCTACGGTCATCACCTGCACATAAAGTGGTGTTAGAAAAAGCCCCCCTCCAAGAGTCTTTGGTTCCTAACAACATAGCGGTCACAGATTTTCGAGCTATAGTAGGTAACATTGCTTCACCCTACAATGTGGTCTTCTCTGAGAAAGGCCTCCCATCCCATGATCCGTGTCACAATGATGCCCTTCATATTGATGTTCTCATTCACAAAAGCAAAATCAACGCATACTCATAGATGGTGGTGCTGGTCTCAACATCTGTTCTCTATTGTTTCTTAAGTAATTGGGATACTCTGAGGGTCATGTCAACATTGATCAAAGTATTACAATCAAGGGATATGATGATGCTGAATGCCGCTCAAAAGATGTTATCCACTTGCCTATACAACCGGGCCCCGTCATGCTTTAAACTAGGTGCCAGGTCCTTGACATTGAGCTACCTTACAACATTATCCTAGGTCGACCATGGATCCATGCAATGAAAGTTATTCCCTCAATGTACCATCAGCCTCTAAAGTTCCCATTCAATGGTACAGAGATCACTATCCCAGGTGACCCTAATCATTTTGAATTCTGCCGTGTCTTGCAAGGCAGCTATAAGAATTGCAACCAGGTGCCTAAAACTGACAAAGCCCTTACATCCCCACTATATGTCGATCCTAAAAATCTAACAAAAGCCTCTGCAAGTGAACCTAATCCTCTTCTTGAAATCAAAGCTCACATCCGTGATATAGGCTTTGGAACATATGATATCTCAAAATCTTGTTGTGTAGGGCGGATGCCTTTATCCCCTAAATCTTACGGCCAACCACCCATTGCCAAAGTAACTAAAAAAGTAGCTATTCCTCCCCCAGCATTTCTAACCCAATTCCAACAGTGAAAATTACTGGCAGAGGAAACTATTGAAGACATCTCTTCTTGGCTCTACAAGGAGAAAGAACCAGTCACAATACTAGTCAAGCAATATGGTAATGGCTTAAGGATAGTCAAAAACATGGGCTATAAAGGCAAAGGTGGCCTTGGAAAATAGAATCAAGGAACAATGGAACCCATTATTGTGACGAAGAAACTAGAGAAGAAGGGTTAGGATTTGGTAGGAAGGTACCATGCGCCTTGGACATCGAGGGTATTCTCGACAAGGTGGCTAAAACTTCTCTTGCAGCTTCGATGTCTAATGATGATATCATCGATGACTCTTCCCTACATATGACTAACCTATTCATTGAATCCTCTGTCTTTATGCTATCATCCGTATCCTTAAAGTCCACCACAAACACCCAGACTGTAACACTTGTCTACCCCAAACTTATTGATTGGGACCAACAAGGGTCCCCCATTATAGATGTATTTCAGAATGACGAAGCTATAGCTGAGTTCATGGGACTCCGGGATGGTATCCCTCTTGGTGATCATAAGGTAGGTTTTGTAATGGAACTAGAGCCAATAGCTTATTTTGGTGAGAATGCCAAATCCTCCAGTCGCAAAAGTAAAAACAAAGAAAGATCTCTAGGTGAAAACCACACTATGGCACCTCCCGATCACAAAATAGTAAAAATAAAGGATGTATCCAAAGGTGAAAACCCAACTGTGGCACCTGAGGATGGAAGATTTGACCTTCCCCTACCATCTAAGTATCAGGAGAAGTCAGCTCTCCCAGTGGACGATTATATAGAGATAAACCTTGGCACAGAGCAAAAGCCGAAGTCCACATTCCTTGCAGCATCATTATCAAAAATAGAGCACAAGAATCTTATCAACTTCTTCCTACAAAGAACTATCAACTTCTTCCTACAAAGAACCATCAACTTTGCATGGACTTATGCTGATATGCCAGGGTTAGACCCTACGCTAGTGGTTCACTATCTCACAGTTGATCCAACAGTTAAACCAGTCAAGCAAAAGCTAAGGAAGATGCACCCACATATAGCTCTCTTGGTAAAAGTTGAAATACAGAAGTTTCTAGATGCAAATTTCATCCGGCCTATTGATTATTCAGAATGGGTCTCAAACATTGTACTTGTTTCTAAACTGAATGGGCACATCCACATGTGTAATGATTTTAGAGATCTTACCAAAGCATGTCCCAGAGATGACTTTCCATTACCGAACATTGATCTCATAGTAGACTTGACCGCGGGTCATGAAATGCTTTCTCTCATGGATGGATTCTCCAGCTACAATCAGATAAAGATAGTAGAGGAAGATCAACATAAAACAACTTTTACTTGTCCGTGTGGTAATTATTGTTGGTGTGTCATGCCGTTTGGTCTAAAGAATGCAGGGGCAACTTATCAAAGAGCAATGATAGTGATATTCCATGATCTCTATAATCACATCATGGAGGACTATGTGGATGACATACTAGCTAAATCTTCTAGGGAAGATCACATACAAGTTCTAGGACAGATCTTTGACAGGGTCGAGAAATACCAAGTGCGCCTCAATCCAAAGAAGTGTGTCTTTGGTGTAACATCGGAGAAGCTGTTGGGATACATTGTATCTCGCAGAGGTATCGAAGTAGACCCCGCAAAATTCAAGGCTATAGTGGAGGTGCCTCCACCAAAGAATCTCAAAGCATTAAGGAGCCTTCAAGGAAGGTTGCAGTCCATTAGGCATTTCATCTCACAGCTAGCAGATAAATGCCAACCATTTCAACACTTGCTCTAAAAGGATGCCTCATTTTGATGGGACGATAAGTGTCAAGCAACATTTGATCAGCTTAAAGAGTATCTAGCCACACCTCCTGTCTTGGTTCCACCAGTTGCCGATAAACCTTTGATATTATATATCTCAACTACAACTTCGGCCCTCGGGGCTCTTCTAGTAGAACATGATGAGTTAGGAAAAGAGCATGCAGTTTATTATATTAGTCGAACCTTGGTGGGATATGACCTCAATTATTCACCAATGGAAAGAGCTTGTTTAGCAGTAGTGTTCACTTCCCAAAAGTTGTGGCATTACATGCTAAATCAACACACAAATCTTATAGCCAAAATTGATCCATTGAAGTATCTACTAGCGAAAGCAGCTCTCACAGTTAGACTAGCTAAATGGGTCATGATACTTAGTGAGTTTGACATTGAGTATATGGATCATAAAGCAATCAAGGGACAAGCCCTAGTAGATCAACTAGTAGAAGCACCCATGACAGATACACACCCTATGGTAGCAAACTTTCCAGACGAGAATCTCTTCACTCTTTCCAACTCAATAATGTGGAAGTTGTACTTTGATGGTTCCTACACACAGCATGGATCAGGGGTTGGCATCTTATTTATCACACCTGAAAATGACTATATCCCAAAGTCATATCGGCTTGCATTCCCTTGCACCAGCAACATTGCTGAGTATGAAGTACTCCTCATCGGTCTCAACACAGCAGTTCAATGGGACATCATAGAATTACAGGTATATGGAGACTCACAACTAGTCATTTGACAAGTCACATATGAGTACCAAACAAAAGATGAAAAGTTGGTCCCCTACAAGCAACTAGTGGATGCCTACAAACCACACTTTTCTAGCATCACATTTGAGAAAATTCCAAGAGAGCATAACAAGGTTATAGATTCTATGGCTTTTGTAGGGTCACTTATCAACATGCTTGCAAATACATAGAAATGTGAATTCTTGATCGAGCAGTTGCTGATACCAACCGTCGATGTTCTAGTTACTGAAATCATCTGCGAACTTGTTTGTCCCAATTCCCCATGGTACGAAGATATCTATGAATACCTTAAAAGCAATACTTTTCGTGTTGAACTCTCATCCACCCAACGCAAAACCTTTATCCGTTGATCCTCCTGTTACACCATTCTGGGTGATACACTATATCACCGGAGTCTCGATGGTATTCTCTTACGATGTCTTAACACGGAAGAAGCTGAAGCTACCTTATGAGACATACACGAAGGTGTCTGTGGCGTACATTCTACTGGTCCTAATCTCGCTAAGAAGATATCAGAACAGGGTATTACTAGCCTACAATAGAACAGGATGCTGCACAGTTCGCTAAGAAATGTCTACAATGCCAGCAACATGGAGATTTGATTCATGCCCCAATTCATGAACTACAGCCTGTGGCTACTCCATGGCCTTTTTTCAATGGGGTCTCGACCTCGTAGGACAAATCCATCCATCCTCATCCAATGGCCACAAATTTATCATTACCACCACTGAGTACTTCACGAAGTGGGTTGAAGCCATTCCCATGACCTATATCCCTGGTAAGCAAATAGCCAAGTTTATCCTTAACTATCTCATATGCCGGTATGGTATTCCCCAAGCCATTGTCACTGATAATGAGAGACCTTTCAAGAACCAAGATGTCCATGCCTTATGCACAGAATACAATATCCAACATCACTTTTCCACTCCCTATTATCTGCAGAGCAACGACCAAGTGAAGGCTTCCAATAAAACCATTCTCAATATCCTCAAGAAAATGATCAATGAAGCTGGTCGTGATTGGCACTTGCAACTCAATCCCGCCCTATGGGCCTACCGTACTAGTATCAGAACACCAATTGGTGCCACACCCTATGCCTTGGTCTATGGCTCTGAAGCCATCCTACCTATAGAGGTCGAGATCCCATCCCTCAGAGTATCCATGCAGACCCTGATTAGCGGAGAGGAGTATCGCACTTCTAGGTTAGCTAAGCTAGAACTACTAGATGAAAGGTGCCTTGCTGCACTTAATCATCTCCATGTCTATCAAAACCACCTCCGGCGTAATTACAACAAAAAGATCAAAGAAAGACGGTTTCAAGTTGGTGATCTTGTCTTAAAAGAAAATCAGAGAAATCAAGTAGATCGAGAAAAGAAGGGCAAGTTTGAGCCTAACTGGTTAGGACCCTTTATTATCATAGCAGCATATGGATCAGGAGCTTATACTTTAGCTACACCTGACGGCATTCCTCTAGATGAGCCACTTAACAGTGTTCATCTCAAGAAGTTCTATGCCTAATCCTTAGAGTATACAAAAAAAAAAGCAAAAAAAGTCCGTCCTATGGTGAAAACCTGGTAAACAAGCACCTTGGATAAGTACCATAGTGAAAACCTAGAAAACATGCGCTATCTGTAGAGTCAGCATCCATCACCTACCGAGTCTTGTTCATTCCATTTTTTCACAACACACTTCATCCATCTATAATAAAACCATTGACCTTGTTTGCATTTCCATCTCCCTATCTAGAATAGCTTGGAAATTTGTCAATGTCCATCGTCGTCATCCCATGTCTTGATTTGTGTCAACAGTTAGCACTGTCTTGTCCTAGGTCAAACTTTCTATGTCTTCTTTATCAGTCATCTATGCAATTTCCTCTACCAGAATGGGGGCAACTCTTTCCTTAACCTAGGTCTAGGAATGGACCCTTGTTTGTGGTTCACAAGCGCTTCAATTGTTCTCCTTTCAAACAAATAACACCCTTTAACAGACACATCGCTTCTATGATAAGGCTGTTATCTTCCCAACACTTTTTCTACATCATCACACCAACCAGAACTACATATTATCTCATCTCAATCTTAAGGTACCTTGATCCCATGGATATGGGTGTGTAGGCAGTCTGGAATACGAAGGAAGTTTCCAGTACTCAGGTGCTTAAGATCTCATCATTTCATCTACCCTCGCTCAAACACCTTGACCCATTTCATCACTCTACCCAGAACTACATATTTATCATTTTCATCTTTCCTCGTAATGTGCCTTGATCTCGTGGATACAGGGTATGTAGGCAGTCTGGAATATGAAGGATGTATCCAGCACTCAGGCACATACGATTCATCATTCTTCACCCATTTCAATCCATTGACATGTCATCTTTCTAATCTTTCATTTATCAAACTCCATTTACCTCAACTTGACTAAACTCAAGCAACAAAACAACAAGCAAATGCATCCTTTCAAAGAAAAAGTCCTTAACAAACCTGAAGCAAAGCAACTTACTTCTAGAGTCATCTACTGTCCTACTGTTCTGATTGCCAACATCAGCTAAATCCAGCTTAACCAAAGCACCAGATCAACAAGCTTGTCTTCTGCAGAGTGTTCCATTGTCGAGACCAACACACGCGTCTCATGCAACATGTGGCATTTCCTGTAGCAAGACATTGTCTTTTTAGGCATATAACACCCTTTAATAGACACATCGCTCCTACAATAAGGCTATTATCTATCCTATCCAATCTATCTTGAGCAACCTCTTTGGAAAGAGAATATGTTGGCTGTATGTTTACTTTTTAAGTCAATCAATTTACTTTATAGTTTATCTTTTGTTCCTTTTCCATTACCTATTCAAGGCTACCTTGATTTATCTATAATCTTGGTATGTTGCGATGCAGTATGGATTGGGGGCATAGTCATTGCTTTTGGGTGCCGTGTTTGAGGAATGATCTTTAGTATCTTTCTTAGCATTATATTTATCTTGTGTGTTACGACCTAGCATCTTACATATTAATATTCTTCTTCCATCTTACATGTATTGAAGTCTATTTTGTGTTCAAGACTATGGCTCAATCACATATCCGACAAGGTTATATTATGTCTAAGGGGTCTAAGTTCAAACCGCTTGCTTGCAGAGTCAACGTCCATGCACTCGGATATCACAACACCTTGGTCTTTTATACCTTGTTAGCAAACTATCCATGTGCTACATCAAAAATAAGGATTGCTCTTTATATACAATTGTGAAACCAATGCAACAAGCTCATCATTTACCCAGCCATTTACCTATGGCCTTATATCATTTTCAAAGTAATGATCGATCAATAGTCTCTCTCTTCCATCTCCGCTTTTCTTCTCTCTAGTGCATATCTGTAAAACCCACATGTTAGATATCACAAGTCATAGCATCTATATCATCATACATCTATAAGCATCATGTCATCATATGTCATACATCTATAAGCATCATATAAGAAATATACGTCATCACATAAGTCCATAATCATACATACATATCATCCAATCCATGTCATTAAGAAGTGCATACACAAAAGCATGAACATCAGTGAGTGTAATATGTCATCATATATATCATGTGAAGGTCATCAAAATACAAACTATATGTGTCTACATCAATAGTCCATATGTATACATCAATAAAGTACATCAAGGCTATTAAGAGCCCGCAAAATATACATCAAGATGCATGCAGGCATCAGTCACAATATACAAGTGTCCATAATGATACAAAAATGATACAATAAATACAAAGTACATGCTCTAGTGGGTAGAGCTGCCCTCCTGCTATGGTCCCTGTCCTCCGCTTGTACTCAGCGAAGGTCCCCCTACTGGTCCTCCTCCCCTTGGTGGTACAAAGGGTCCTCTGAGCGAGGATGCTGACTGCCCTGTATTGTGTGACCTAGATGCTCCAGACTTGCTCCTCTCTCTGTAACTAGGTGCTTGCTGAGCTGCTGGCACTGCACCAATGTAGAGTGCCTTGTAGTACTTGGCCTCTCTACTTGCCGACACTAGCTCTCCCTGCACACGGATGAGCTCACTGTATATTGTCCTCTAATTGGCACCCAATGCATGGCGTGCCTCATCTCTCTCCCCCCTCACTCTATGTAGCGTAGCCTCTGCTGTCAACCATAGCTATACTGCTGCATCAGTCTCCAATATCATCTAGACTAGCTACCCATCATCCCCTGCTGGTACGGGTGCAGCCTGTGCGTGTGTCAATGCTGCCTGGGTCGCTGTCAAGGCTGCCTGTATCGCTACTGCCGTCTGTGTCTGCACCTGTGCTAGGGTCTCAACCTGTCTCACCTCTGTCCTCACTGCATCCCTGTCTCTCCTCACCCTCACCATCTGGAGCTCTAGTCGTGTCCTCTGTGCCGTCTCCTCCAGGAACAACCACTCTGCTCGCTGTAAATCAGTCTCTATGACCGGATCCTCCTCCTTGGCCATCTCTACATCTGCCTGCTGGGCTTCAGCCTCTCCACCTACCCACTGTCTTGCCTCTCTGGCCTGTCATCTCATCCTAGCCTCCACACCTGGGGCTAGTACCTCCCCCACTGCTCTTGCCACACCTGGTGTAGTCAGTCTCACTGGCCTGTGTGTCTGCCATCACCTATCGTACTCATGTAAAGTACCTGGGTCTGCTAGCCCTGAATCCCAGTCCTATCTAACTAGGACAAGTCCTTGTACCTCTGCTAAGGCTGTGGCCACTAGAATCTTGGCATCCCAGTCCCCAATCTTCCTCCGTGTCCTTGCGTGGGTAGGCTCCCCAACTGGCAATCCCTGTGGTAGTCCAAATTGTCTGAGTACCTGCTCTGGCAATTATCTCTCAATCGTATCTGTGTGTCTCCCAAATAAGTATCAAGCCTGTTTATAATACATCAGTTACTCAAGCACACACATAGTATTGGATGCATAGTATTGGTTACCCAAGCATAGTATTGGATGCATAGTATTGGTTACCCAAGCATAGTATTGGATGCATAGTATTGGTTACACACATGGCATCACATAGTAACCACGGCCTCCAAATGAATAAATCCATCTCATCGATCTATCGCCTCCAGTGGCTAACAGATCTAAGCTGCTTGTGTGTAATAATTCCCTCATACAGAAATGCATAAGGCTCCCCCCTCTCATGGCGGCGCTGTGTAATAGGTCTGATCACTAGGATGTGCTCCCACGTCCACACCTGTAGTAGAGTCACCCCTGCTGAGAGACTCTGGCCTCTCCTGTATACACAGTCGTGCATATCTCGATACAGCTACCCAAGCACACACGGGCCCCATGCATATTGGATGCCATGTGTAAACATCCCAGACAGTATCGTGCCCCATCCTATAGATAATCCTCTCGATCGCCTGTCTGGGCATAGGAAGCCGCCAATCAGTGAAGATACTATCCATCTGATCATGTCGCAGAGTCTCGGAATGTCTGCCCACCGAATCTCACCGTCATCAATCCTTAGATCATCTGTGCAAAACACCTCTGTCAGGCCCGCTTTGCCCCACACTAGGTCGAAATCAACTCGCTCCCCATCAATCTGGATCCTAAGGATGCGATACACATCCTCAAGTGTCACTGTAGCCTCCCCTGTTGGAAAGTGAAATGAACATCTCTCACTATGGTATCTCTCCATGATCACTGTCACTAGGGTGAGATTCACCCTAATGTGTGTGAGGTGTGCCACATGCCACAATCCCATGTACTCTAGGAACGCATCCTCCTCCCATGTCATTTGTACCACCTTGTCTTCTATAATGTGGTGTCGCTCTCTCAACATCAGTAGCGGCATCATCCTCTGCATCCACAAAACCACTTGTCAAACCTTTTACACATTTCTCCAAATCCCTACCAACATCTACCCTCTGACGCAAACCCTAGAACCAACTCTACTTTTCTCTAGCCCAGGTGGTTAAACCCTCAGTCAACCCTAACTATTTCACTCTTCTAACTTAACCAAAAGTGCCTTGTTCTAGCCTAGTGCGCTGTACTATCTTACCTAAAGTGCCTTACTGTTGCTACAACAATGCTTTCCTATCATCTACCAAAAGTGACTTGTTTTCAACAAGTGCGCTACACTGCGCATCTAGCCGCACCTTGCTGTACTCGCAAAGGTGACTCATTTTTCATTATCCCCTAACAACTGCGCCTAACTACCTGACCAGCTGCGCTATACTGCTCTACCAAAAGTGCTGCGGGTCTCTACCAACCGCGCTGCGGTGCGGTGCACAAAAGCCAATAGCGCTTTGTTGTGACCAACAACGCTGTGCTAGCCTACCAAAAGCGCTTTCCCGTGCCAAAAGCGCCTAGACCGACTACCAGATGTGCCCTAACATCTTGCAGCGCTTTTGGCTGACCTAATGACCTACCTAGACCAAACACTAAAAACTGACCTATAATGTTAAATACGAGGAGGTTTTTGGACACTTACCGCTGCCAGAGCTCCTGCTGGTCTCCCGTACATTTGCACCAGCTCCGCCCGATGCCTGTGCGTTGGGATCGGCATCTCTTGTCGTTGCAAGCTCCTTCTCCACTTAGCTCTCACACACTAAGATTGGAGGCTCTAAGCTCTATTTTTAGCAACCCTTAGTGTGCAAATGAGGAGTGTGGTCCCCTTAGGACTTATCTATAGTGTCCCTCCCACTTTGTTTTCTTCCCACCCCATTCTTTTTTTCTGCTACCTTGTCGCACAATCTTCTAGTTGAGTGTCAACCCAGTTCTTCTGTCGCTTCCCTATCTTTTTGCTAGAGGGGGCATACACTGGGGCAACTAGCTACATTGGGGCATCAAAAATTGTATCATGTCTTCAACAATCATTTTCTTTGATGCAACACTGTAAACTGCATTGCATCAAAGAGGGGCAAAATGTAGACACCCTAAAATGACCATGTCGTTGCACCACTTGCATTTCATCAAATCTGTCTAATCACCTGCATTCAACGTTAATTAAATAATCTAATTATTTAATTAATTTCATTAAATTCTTCCAAACCTTCTAAAAATTGACATTAATTGAATAAATTCTCTTTATTTAATTAATTAAATTAAATTCAACTTTATTATTCCAAAATTAAATAATTTTAATTATTTAATGAAATCATTATCCTCTTTCAAATTTCAAATCTACATTAATTAAATAAATCCAATTATTTAATTAATTCATCACAATTCTATCTTATCTACAATTAAATAATTCCACATTATTTAATTAAATCATTTATTCTTCTAAATTTAAATAAATCATGCAAATTTATTTAAATTGTCTCAATACTCTAAAAATAAATAAAATCAAATATTTTATTTATAATCTTCGGTTCCTCAATCATGCACAATTAAATAAATAAATTTATTTATTTAATTTCAAATATCTTCCAATTCCTCTTAAAATATCTTGTTAACTCATGTGCACAATTAGTCTTATTTTTAGAACTCTAAAAAAGGCAAATTTACAAGTTGAGTTATCTATTCAATCAATCTTGTTTTTATCATATCTTAATAAAAATATCCTTATGGATTGACACATGTCATGTGCACATTCATCATGGTTATTTGTTTTATCTCCTCCATTGATTCTTCTGAATTATCTGGACCATTGATCGATCATGTTGGAAACCTATATAAACCCCCTCATCTCCTTCACAAACCCTCTTCGATCACTTATTCTCAGGCATCCTTTACATCACTTTGAACATACATTGCATCGTTGAGCACTTTACGATCTTTTGACATTGATCTTCTTGAGCACTTTGAGCACCTATACTTGCTTGTTGCAAACATGGTTTCGCAGCATTATTGAGCAATCCACATTCAAACAAAGAGAACAACACAATATGGGTAAAAGCTTTCTTATTTCATTTGATTTATTGATAATGGCTTTTATTTAGATATATCTCTTTATGTTATGGGTTTTTGATTTAGTCATTTAAACATAATCGATTTTCCTCATACACAATAACCATGATGAATGTGCACACACGTGTCAATCCATAAGGATATTTTTATTAAAATATGATGAAAACAAGATTGATTGAATAGATAACTCAACGTGTGATTTTGACTTTTTTAGAGTTCTAAAAATAAGACTGATTGTGCACATGAGTTAACAAGATATTTTAAGAGGAATTGGAAGATAACTGAAATTAAATAAATAAATTGATTTAATTAATTGTGCATGATAGAGGAATATAAAGATTATAAATAAAATATTTGATTTTATTTATTTTTAGAGGATTGAGACAAATTTAAATAAATTTGCATGATTTATTTAAATTTAGAAGAATAATTAATTTAATTAAATAATGTAAATTATTTAATTGTAGATAAGAGGGAATTTGTGATGAATTAATTAAATAATTGGATTTATTTAATTAATGGAGACTTGAAATTTGAAAGAGGATAATGATTTAATTAAATAATTAAAATTATTTAATCGTGGAAGAATAAGGTTGATTTAATGAAAATTAATTAAATAAAGAAGATTTGTTTAATTAATGTTGAAAGTATGTGATTTAGAAGAAATAGATGAAATTAATTAAATAATTGATTATTTAATTAACACTGAATGCATGTGATTAGATAGATTAGACGAAATGCAAGTGGTGCGATGATATGGTCATTTTAGGGTGTCTACAGCCCTAATCCAACAATGAAGCACAAGATGAACATAGAAATCAAATGATAAAAACAAAAATATCTAAATTCCTATGCCAAAGTTGATTCTCCTCCATTGCTCTTCTCCATTTTGCTTTGATTGCTCTCAGATTTGCGACGAGCAAGAGATATGATAAGATCAATGTGAATGATAGCAAAATCTTGAAGATTCTAATTGTGGTTGTGGTTGTGGTTTTTTTGATGAATGTTTGATTGGCTGAAATATTGATTGCTCAAATCTGTAGCATAACAATAGTGTGAAGACAATGGATGAGAAGACCTAGAGTGATTTGGACAACATAATGATACTTGAAATGTCCCTTCCCCAAATGGCTTGGGTGAGGCTTGATTTATAGCAGATGAGTGATAGAAATGGACATCTAGGATTAAATTAGGAATGGATGGCTAGGATTAAATAATACAAGGAGTTGTAGTCATTTGACAAGTGTCTCATGAAGGTTAAATGAGAGGAATTAAAGTCAAATGGTCTTCCACTTTACAAGAATTAGAAGCTTCTAGCCATGTGGAGATAGTGATGAATGTGAAATTAAATAATAAAATTATTTAATTTTGGAAAGGAATGATGTGGAATACATTAATTAAATAAATTTTTAATTTATTTAATTAATTTGGATGATGGAAAAGTGGAAATTAATTAAATAAATATAATTTATTTAATTAATTGGCTAAAGAGATTAAAATGGGATTAGGATGGGATTGGTTAAATAAATATGATTTATTTAACTAATTGGGTGATGGAAAGGTTACTAGGGCAAAACCTCTCATCATATGTCTCAAATAATGTATCAACAAGGTGATGTTGTAAGACATAGACAATTTTAGGTGTCTACATTTTCCCCCTCTTTGAGATGATGTTGTGACTAAGAGAAGTAACATCATTTGAAAGAAGAAAAGGTGTGGATAGAGGAAAAGGATGCCCCAACCACTTGAAAGAGTGACAAGGAGGAATGGATGTGGGATATGATGATGATATAAGGACAGGATGATGCCCCCTTGAGACAATAGGCAGGTTGGAAGAACACAAGAATGCTCTCAAAATGACATGAAATGATAAAGGATGGATAAGAAAATGGAGGATGCAAGATAAGAGATGGATGGAGGAAATGAATGATTTGTTATGCTTCCATGAAGTGAGTAATCATATAGTTTGATATAGCACTAGACATTATGCACCAAGGTATAAGGACCAGGGTGACGATGTGTCTTGTGCACCCAACATAATACAATCTTGTCTAGACGTATGAGGAAGAAAACTTAGAGCATTAAAGTCCTAATGCACAAAAGGTATGATATGACCTTATATGCAAAGGATAGTGCAAAAAGATATTCCAACATACACAAGATATGAATATTAGCTGGAAAGATACAGATTTGATACAAATGCCAAAAAAAATGATAACACACACAAGCAAGCAAGCAAGCATGCACAAATGATACAAAAAAAAACAACGTATTTCCCTTGTCAAGATGTTAACCAATGATTAATTGATTAATTGATTGATGATGATAGTGTTGTCATTGTGGGGAATGATATATCCCTAGATCAACACAAGGATGTGGGAAAGACATATCCCATTGATGATGATAATTAATGATACTAGTGTTGTTGGCCATGTGAATCAACACCAAGATTTGATTAATTGATTGATTAGGTTTACACCAAGACTAGGATTAAGACCAAGGATGTGATTGGATTATTTGACAAGATTGATTGAAAAGATTGGTATGGATTAAGGATGATTTGCATTTGGATCATTGCTTGGATTGATTTGATTGATTTTGATGAATTTGATTGATTGATTTGATTTTTATTTGATTTAATTTTTTTGTATTTTAAAAATGTTTTTTAATTTTTTTGTATAATTTGGGAATATTTGATTTTTTTTTTGTGTTTTTTAAATGTTTTGATTATTTTAGGATGGCATTGGATGAAAATTTGGATAGCCTTTGTGCTAGATACCAATGAAAATGTGAAACCAAGTCTAGGGGCAATGATGGAGGTAGGATGGATGAATAAAAGGATGGGAAATAGTAAATAGGATGGAAGGCTCATGATAGATGGATGGATAAAAGGATAGGTCATAGTGGATGGAATGGATGTATGCATCATAGGGGAGCTAGGATGTGATCTCTGAAGACTATGTTGCATAAGAATAACATGCCCCATTCTTGGTGTAATACTTAGGATTTTACATGACAAAGCTTATGACAATATGATTGATTAGATTGGTTGGAAAGGATATAGGTATACCAAGAGATGTCCAAAGCATTTGACAACATTTTGCCCCCATATCTTTATCAAAATCAAAAGGAGGAAGGGATGATGGATGGATTCAATAGGATAGGTATATAGGTATAATGGATAAGGATGGTAGGATCGGAATGGTATGATAGGATATATAGTTTGGATGAGACAACGTGCCCCCAGTGTAAGTGACATAGAAGATCAACCCACACATGATGCCTGTTTGCCAGGTTTTCATCATGGTACTTATCCAAGGCACCACCAAGGGTGGTTTTCACCATTGGACGAAGGGATTTCTCTTTACTATTTTGATTTTTTTTTCTTTTTTTCTTTTGGATGGGATAGGCGGATATGGACAAGATGGACTTAAGCATCTAGTTCCATTAAGGGTGATAGTCCCATTAGAGATGGATGTCATTGCACATGGACCATGTCAAGCCATTATGCTTATAGATGTTGGTAGAGGATTGCATGAGAGGGAGATGGATTAAGTGGATTATGAAATGTTTAGGCAAGGATGGATGAAAGGCTTATGCAAAAGCATGGACCATAGGGAAGTGATAGGGGATATATGTAGGATAATGGATAAAGGATGGGGAGATAGAGGTATGTGGAAATGTTGTGGAATGGAAAGGAACCAAGACCAACAGTTGCACACACCGTGATAAACATTGAAGCTTTTGATTTGGAGGTGTAGGATGCAATGGACATGTTTGCTTAGGGGATGGTTGAAGTAGGAATTTAGGTACCCACATAGACAGGATTTTTATGATTTTTGTTTTTCTTGTGAGATGAAGGAATTTGAAACTTTTGAATGGAATGAGATTTTTGGATGGAAGAGGATTGTTGGGATTTTTGAGATGTGGATGCATCATTTGACTTGACTTCTTTTTTCTTAGGGACCTAAACCATTTTAGTTTTGGCCTTTTCTTTTGGAGGTATGGGCTTGGATAGCCTTTTGGATGGATTTTGCTTTATTTCTTTGCATTGATGTCCTAAGGCATGAGGACCTTTATGATATGTTGCTTTATGGAAGGAGGCATCCAAATTTTATTTTTGAGTCTGATGGGTTTGGTGGAAGCTTCATGATTAGACAATGTGTGCATTGATTGGTCATGATTAGAATTTTTAGGAGACTTATGGATGGAGGGATTAAAAATAGATTTATGGATAAATGGATGAGGGGATTTAAGGATAGGGCTATTAAGCGTTGGGAGAAGTGAAGGTAAATTAGATGGTGGGATATTAGGAGTTGGAAGTAGTGGAGGTAAAGTGGATGGTGGAAGGTGTATGGTCACATGCTTTTGGCACTTGTAGGATGATGGAGGAGGAATGGAAACATATGTCATGGAAGTATGATAGGATTAATGGGATTTGAGATGAAAAGGAGTGGATTTAGGAGGCATGGAGATAGTACCAACATCTTGAGATTGTTTTCCTTGGGGTGTATATCCAAGGCCATATGATCGTGTAGGGACTTTGTCATGGATGGGCTCCAAAATACCTTGTTCATGAAGGCCTAAGCCTTTACCTTGATAGTTCATTTTTTGGAGTATGCAATGAACAATGGGACTATGTGTGTTTTGAACATTAGATGCAAGCTTATTATTTGATGGAGAGGGTGAGGTGATAGATAGCAGTTGTTGCTTTCCTAAGGAAGAACACTCATGGATGAAGGTGGTAAGACCAAGGGGATATGATGGTAGATTTGCAACATGGTCGATATTGGATGAAAAAGGATCATTAGGATCTTGATTATCATTATGCTCACTAAGATCCAAGCTATTGGTTTGATCATATATGGGTGCTTGGGAGGCAAGTGTATCATCAAGGGAAGTTGATGTTGTTGGATGATGCACAGGACTAGTTGGAGGATGGATAGGAGTGGAAGTTTGGATATCTTTCTCGTGGATGGTTATGGGATTATGGATAGGTGGAATGATTATCTCTTGATCATGGAATGCATAAAATTGGCTAAGAGGATCATCATGGATTTCTTGATCATAGATAGGATCTTGATCTTAGATGGGAGCTTAATCATAAATAGGATTAACTGTGCTATGGATGGGATCAATTTTCTCATGTATAGGCTCTTCATAATAGATAATATCTTGATCATAGAAAAGATATAGGTTAGGGATGGGTTGAATGGAAGGGCTTTGATCCTAATTTGGATGGGGGGTTAATGTTTCCACATGCTTAGGATTAGACTCTTGACATAACTCTTGATTTTATTTAATGAGAGTGGAAGACTCTTGGAGAGGCTTTCTAAGCTCTTGACAATCACTAACATGAGGGTATAATGGATCTTGACTTGGACTCATGGGGGAGACTATTCAATAGGCTCAATGGGTTGTGGACTATATGCTGGATTTGGAAGACTAGGCATGGTATTTGAAGACTCTTTGATAGGCTCAAGGATAGGTGTTTGGTGACATAGTTGATTCCTTGCTAATAGCCATTGGATCACATCCTTCATAAGTGTATGTGCATGGATGGACAATATAATAGATGGACAATAATGGTGGATGGTGTTGTAGGCTTAGGATTAGGATTAGGTGGAGGGATAATAGGGGTGTTGGATATATTAGTATTAGGAGTGGATAGATCCCATGGTGGAGGGATAAAAGGGGTGGAAGATGTTGTAGGCTTAGTATTTTGATTTTGATTGGATGGAGGGTCAAATGGATTAGATGGATTGGTATTGGGATTGCTTATGCTAGATGGGATTGACATCGGATGGGTGGATTTGGATGACCCCATAATGTTTTATTTTGTATGATTTGAATTTAGGGCATGGAGTTGATGGAGGATTAGATGGTGGGGAAGATGATGAAGGGATTGATGGATTAGAAGTTGGAGGGACCAATGAATTAGGATTGGGAGTACATGGTGGTGTTGGTATATGACTAGTAGGCTTTGGGATAGGCATTCGATTGGATGATGATGGAGGATACCCATAGGATACATAAGCTAGAGTGGTGTTCCCCTTGTTGAAGATAGCATGAGGATTTAATGACACTTGATGTTATTGCAAGGGGTGATTTGAATCTTCTTGTGAATGGATTTAGGGTTGAGGTGGAATGTTGGAATAAGTAGGTGGAAGATCTTGGGGTATGGATTGATATGGATGTCTTTGGGATGTGAATTGAAATGGATATTGGTTGACATTGAAAGAAGTGGGATAGGTTTATGTAGAATTGACATGATATTGTAACATCGAAAAATGTCCCCTTGGGGGCTTTTCCCTCATAAGGTTTAGCTCTTGGGTCTTTAGCATGCATTTAGGACATTTTAATTCATATTTTAGCATCCCGATGGAATGAGACCTAAGTCCCAAGGCAAATAGGACCTAGGTGGACCCCTTGAGCTGTACCCTACCTAAAATAGAGGGGGAGGACGTGGGTGCTCGCACCCTAGTCTTGCTCTATTTTAGGGTAGCCTTAATTTCTGGGTGTCGGTTAGTGACCGTTATTGGGTCCCTTTGCTGACACGGTAAGTTTGAATTTCAAATATCTTGGCGGGAGTGCTTGTAGATACATATATAAACATATGTAGGAATTCATTTGTAAACTAGATTGTTATTGTGAACTCTAGGCATTCTCAAGGTGATTCAAGGCTTTCTATTGTGTTGCAGGAGCAGACTTGTGTGTTTTGTGTGTTGATATTTGCAAATTTGAGCATCAATTCCTTCATGGCATGAAGAGCATCTTCCTCCATTAAAGCTTCACTACAAGGTGACATATCATTGTGTTTGTATCATTGATTCCTTTGGTTTTTAGCTGCTGTCTCACAAGGGCACGCCCTCTTTGGCTGACAATGGTGTTCAAAGTCTTAAGTGTCCTCCGAGGTTTGACTAAGGCAAACTTCTAAACACCACAACCCCCAAACCAAGTCTTGTGATTGCAGGTTACAGGTGTCGCATTTGGGAAAACTAGAGTTGTAGGAAGGATGGAAAGACATCAGGGATTTAGGATCTGAAGAAAAGATGGACAAAAGAGCACTTCCAGGACTAGGGTGCTCACTCCAGTGTCCTCTGCAGACTAATTCCATAAAAAAGAAGTTACAGGGCTGATCACTGTCCGAAGGAGGTCCAGATTCCTCAAAAAAGTAGGTACCTTGGACTTGGGAACCTGCTCCAGTGTCCCTGACTGTTCCGCTTTGGAACGCCAAAAATAGGTATTTTGTAATTTGGCATTTTACTCCCGTCTGCAAGAGCTTTTTCCGTAATTCGTTAATTTGTTGTCATATTTGCTTAATTAGGGTTTTAATGGTCAATTGAGCATAGGAGAAGGAAAAATTGATAATTAATTCCCTAATCCAAATTTCCCTACATCTTAAAGTGACTCTAGGGTATCATAATGCTTGCCATTCGACCCTAGATCCTTCAATGTATAGTGGAGAGGCGGATTTAAACATCTAACCCATAAAAGATTAAAGAATCCATTTTTCCACTAAACATTTTGGTGAACCCGTGTATTTGAACTTAAGTTGCAACTTGATGAGTGTTTTTCTACAGATTTGGTGTGATTTCATTCATTCATTTGGTTATTTACCTTATTGCATTGAGAAAATTTCAAAAAAAACTGAAAAATTGGAAAAATACAAAAAAATTGCATTGTTGGGCTTACTAAATTGTGTCAATTCTTCCTAAATTTTCCTAATTCATAATTTTTACATCATATCTGATATAAATTACATAAAAATACAAAAATTCAAGATCTTGCATTGCATTTTCATCATTTAATTGCTAGGGTTTTGTGGAAATTTTGATAATTTTTAGATAACCTAGTAATTCCAAAATCTACGGTTTGTAGGAAAAATATTTTATCATATTTTTCTACTGATTTAAGAGGCTCATTAAAATTTACATTTTTCTTTAGTCTTGCATTTTAGTGTGAATTTTCATTTAAATTTAATTTATTTGCATTTTTGCATTGAAAATTTCAACAAAAACTAGCAATTTTGGTGCAATTTCATTAAATTTGCATGGGAATTTTGCATGATTAAGCTTGAAAATAATTTTAAGATCTGATAATATTTAATTTCCATCATAAATCAGACTTCAAACCATTCGCATAGCATTTTATTCCAAAATCTCAAACCTAGGGCTTTGAAAACAACAATTTTCGCTAAAATTGACCTTATCGACTCTCTAAATTTGCATCATAGTTGTGTTGTGAAAGATATTTTTGAATTAATTTGATTTTATCAGGGTAATAATTTGATTCCCCTCATAAAAATCTTCACAACACACTTTTAACGGGGTCTTGTAGTGAAAAATCGGTGAAAAACTACACATTTTGGCTATTTTGGCCCTAGGGTTTGACCTAGTTTGCACTCCAAGTGTGTTGTGATAAATTTTATGGATTGAGGTGACTGATATTATTGATATTCTCCACTTTACCTCCTAAAATTTCTTACAACACTTCTTTTTCTAGGTCTTGGAGTAGAAAAACTATGAAAAATTGCATATTTTGCTATATTTTCACTAGGGTTTTGCCTTAAGTGGCGTTAAATTCATGTTGTGTTGGGTATTTTGGCACCAAGTGGCTGTTATTTCTGATATTATTTTCTTTCCATCATCATTTTCCTCACAACACCCTTTGTTATGCCCTCTTGCATTGAATTTTGGTGAAAAAAGTGCATGTTTTGACATATTTTCACTATAATTGACTTGGCATTATCTTAAATTTGCATCAAGAGTGTGTTGAGAGGGATTATATTTCTGTTTTGAACTGATATCAGACATATAAATTTCTTCCCTTGACTTAAATCCTCATAGCACCCTTTAATTTTTTCATTTGCACTTGAAAAGCATAAAAAAATCAAGCATTCTGGGTTGTTTTTGCTCCGGTCGTTTGCACCGATCCTAAAAAGCTTTCAAAATTCTGATTTTACATTCATTTGGAGACATATATCATGGCTACTTCTTTGGAAGAATTGTTCACATACATCTTAGACATGGATCATTTCTCTAAATTCATTGATAAATATCCTCAAACTCTGGAACAAATAGCACACATTCATGATGTTGATCTCTCTATGTGCTCCACATATAAAATTCTTTTCCATATAGGTGACTTTGGTAGCTTCACAACTCTCATGGGAATATACTCTTCAATATTGGATGATCTCAGTAAATTCAGGATCAATAATACATATACTAGTGACGATCTTAAAATGTTAGATGAAGCTTGGATGATTTTATGGGAAATTCTACTTTGGCACCTATTGATAAAACATGTGATGATAACTCTAGTTTACCTTATGATCCCTCTCTAAAGGTTATTACCCCTCATGAGGACACTTTGATGAAAGGGGATCATTTCATTGACGCATCTATTAACATCACACCATCAAGTCTCCATTCTAATGCTCACTCTAGCCAAGATGAAGTGTTAGCAAATGAAGAGTCATCACTAGTTTGCCAGTCCAATGCTCTCCTTGGCCACTAGTGAATGAAGAAATCCCTTCAACAAAGAGCATTCCATGGATAGACGAGGAGATTTCAACTAACATCAATCAAAATTTTATGCATGGAACCTCTATGGGCCATCCTAAAAACCTTATTCCTTTAGTTGATTGTTCACACACCTTGGATATCACTAAAGAGGAGAAGACCATTAGTCTCCTTCCTTTGATTGAAAATTTAGGTTACTTGGAACTTACTAAGGATCTAAAAATGATAATTACCCCTTGGGACATCACTAGAGACAATAGTATTGATAATTGTCCTCACGGCACCTTACCTTCCTCACATTCTGATGTTCTTTTCTCAAAAGGTCTAAGGTCTTCTACATTAAAGCTCTCTTGGATAAAGGCTAAAATCACTCCAACCAAATTCATTCTTCCATCTCTCAAGAGAATATTGCATACAATTCAACAACAAAATACTCCACCTAATATTGAGTCAAATCAAGAAGAATTTAAGAGTGAACAAAAGAATAATGACAAAAATATGGCAATGCTACCTTACACACCTTTTCTCTCTAACATTTGTGATTGGAAAGAAGATGATTTGATTATTGATGACTTCTAATACGAAGACCCTACAAGTAAGTATCTATAAATTTTTATTTCTATCGTAATGTTCTTCCCCCGTGATGTGTTATATGTTGTTTAGGCCTCCTGGATGACCTCGGATTCTCCCGTAAGGTTCGGGATACCAGGAGATTGCCTCTGTTGTGTCCTTCTTCTATTTGTATCATCATTCTTCTAAATTTATCTCTCTTTGATTTCATTGTTGTGTGTTGTGCCTTATGGACATAGTGTCATGGTTGGTGACTTGGGGGCACCCTCCTACGTGACTATCCCTAAGACACTTGGTTTTCTCCTCTCTTATTTATTGTTTTCCTTCCTCTAGTGTTTCCACCTAGTGGGCGGATGACGACAAACATTTATAATGATGTGGACCTAGTGTCCCTTTTGAGAGCAATAAGAAATTGGACTTAGTTCCTAATATGATGATGGGGTTGTATATCTTATCCAACTCTTGGCTAGTGGAAGCACTCGTGCTTTCCGCATAGTGAATATTAATGATGTTACTATCGCATTTACAAACCTTAACAATACTGCTGCTCTGTGCACCTTGTTTGCCTTTGAATCTAGCCTTGGCGGTACTTGATTCAGAGAACTTCATGATATAGCCCCTGGTTATCCTCAAACTCTGAATTCATTGTATAACCTTGGCTCTTTGTGTGGTTAATCATATGCATTGATGTTGTTGTTTATCATCATGTTGTAGACACTAACATGTTTCTTGTAGGGATGTGTTTGTGGGAACATTTGGTGATCATGAAGTACATGTCGCCTCCGGGGGGCATGAGCTTTGTGAAATTCGGTGTTCCCTTGTGTGTTTTCTTCCTACCTTAACGTGCTTGATATCGATAATTGATATCAAGCACCTTAAGGTGGGGGCATATAAGGTAAGCTATCTGTTATAGATGTTAGCAATGTGTTTGACCTCAGATGCATAGACCTGCGCCAGAGTAGTGCATCGTGCATCCTGAGCTTGTTTGCAATCAATCAATCAATCATATAAGCCCTCTGCAGAGGTAGGCTATCGAGCATATCCTTTTTCTTAAGCCCTCTGCGGAGGCAGGGATGGTGTATTTCTCGTAGCAGATTGCATCATCCTGTCATTTTCAAAAGTCCTCTACGGAGGCAGGGAGTGGTTCTGTGACTAACTCAACCCTTAAGTGTGTCTTCAGCGATTGTTGTGGCGAAGCGCAATCATCGATGTGTGCCTGTAATGTACCTGAGATGGTGATGAGCCTAGAAATAGGGAACACACCATCGCTTTTCTACCATGTTTTCTCTGTGTCTTCAAGTGTGTGTGTTTTGGCATGCTTGTTTTGTATGGCGTGTTTGTTTCCCCATATGCATAGACCAGTGCCTTGAGTAGTGCTTCATGCATTTTGGGAGGTTTTGCATGTATTGCGTGTGTGTTGCTCCATATGCAGAGACCAGCGCCGTTGAGTAGTGCTTCTTGCATTTTGGGAGGTTTATTTACTTTCTAGTACTTGCATTTGCATTTCATATATATTAGAAAAAGAAAAGAAAAGATATCATTTATGTCTTCCATGCATTAATGTGTCTTCCATGCATTAATTGTCTGCTCTGTGTTCTGCGTGACTATAACTGTCTTCTCCATGTTTTGTGTGCTTGTTACTGTTTTCCATGTGATTGGCGTGTCTTCTCCGTGCTTGGTGTGTTTGCTGTGTTTGTGACCTTACTTTAATGCATGTATGGGCCTCATGTTCATACATACATTAAAGTGGGGGCTAAATGTAACATCAAAAAATGTCCCCTTGGGGGCTTTTACCTCATAAGGTTTAGCTCTCGGGTCCTTAGCATGCATTTAGGACATTTTAGTTCATATTTTAGCATCCTGATGAAATGAGACCTAAGTCCCATGGCAAATAGGACTTAGGTGGACCCCTTGAGCTGTACCCTACCTAAAATAGGGGGAGGACTTGGGCGCCCGCACCCTAGTCTTGCCCTATTTTAGGGCAGCCTCAATTTTTGGGTGTTGGTTAGTGACCGTTATTGGGCCCCTTTACCAACATGGTAAGTTTGAATTTCAAACATCTTGGCGGGAGTGCTTGTAGATGCAAATATAAACATATGTAGGCATTCATTTGTAAACTAGATTGTTATTACGAACTCTAGGCATTCTCAAGGTGATTCAAGGCTTTCTATTGTGTTGTAAGAGCAGACTTGTGTGTTTTGTGTGCTGATATTTGCAGATTTGAGCATCAATTCCTTCATGGCATGAATAGCATCTTCCTCCATGAAAGCTTCACTACAAGGTGACATATCATTGTGTTTGTATCATTTATTCCTTTGGTTTTTAGCCTCTGCCTCACAAGGGCATGCCCTCTTTGGCTGACAATGGCATTCGGAGACTTAAGTGTCTTCCAGGGTTTGACTGAGGCAAACCTCTAAACACCACAACCCCCAAACCAAGTCTTGTGATTGCAAGTTACAGGTGTCACATCCAGGAAAAGTGGAGTTGTAGGAAGGCTAGAAAGACATTAGGGATTTAGGATCTGAGGAAAAGATGGACAAAAGAGCAGTTCTGGGACTAGAGTGCTCGCTCTAGTGTCCTTCGCAAATTGATTCTAGAAAACAGAAGTTACAGGGCTGATTACTGTCTAAAGGAGGTCCAGATTCCCCCAAAAAATATGAACCTTGGACTTGGGCGCCCGCTCCAGTGTCCCCGACTATTCCACTTCAGAACCCCAAAAATAGGTATTCTGTAATTTGGCATTTTACTCCCGTCTGCAAGAGCTTTTTCCATGATTCATTAATTTGTTGTTGTATTTGCTTAATTAGGGTTTTAATGGTTAATTGAGCATAGGAGAAGGAAAAATTGATAATTAATTCCCTAATCCAAATTTCCCTACATCTGAAAGTGACTCTAGGGTATGATAATGCTTGTCATTCGACCCTAGATCCTTTAATGTATAGTGGAGAGGCATATTTAAACATCTAACCCAAAAAAGATTAAAGAATCCATTTTTCCACTAAACATATATGTAGATGGACTAGGTTGGTATGATGATGAAGGTGACACATAAGATTTATTTATATGTTTAAGTCTTTGTATTTCGGCTTGTTCCTCCAGATATGCATCATAATCTACAAGATTCTCATCATCATTGGAGCTAGGAGGAGGGCCTCCTTGGAGTATGAGTTTGGGTCTTGGATTTTTCTCATCATTGGAGCTATAAGGAGGGCCTCCTCAGAGCATGAGTTTGGGTCTTGGATTTTTCTAATCATTGGAGCTAGAAGGAGGGCCTCCTCGGAGTATGAGTTTGGGTTTTGGATATTTCTCATCATTGGAGCTAGAAGGAAGGCCTCCTTGAAGTATGAGTTTGGGTCTTGGATTTTTCTCATCATTGGAGCTAGAAGGAGGGCCTCCTCAGAGTATGAGCTTGGGTCTTGGATTTTTCACATCATTCAAGCTAGAAGGAGTGCCTCCTCGGAGTATGATTTTGGGTCTTGGATTTGACCTAGGTTTTTAATGATCACAACCATTTTGACAAGTGATGGATTAGATGGTGCTCAAGAATGGGGTATAATGAAGATTATGTGGATAAAGCTGGATTATGATTAGGATGATGAGATGGATGAAATTGATTGGCTTGTGGATGAAAACTAGGATGATGGTGATTGGATGATACCGAATTATGCCCCCTTGAGAGGATAGGCGGGGGAGAAAGACATGGGTAGACTCTCGAAATGGATGGAGGTTGATAATGATTATGGTGATGTGGATATGACAAGTAGGATGATTAGGATTTGGATTTCGATGAGGATGACTTGGCTTAGGATGGATGCGATGACAAGGATACTTAGAATGATGTGGAATGTGTTTGTGTTGATAGATTGACTTTGGTAATTTTTCAAACACAATATTTCACATGTACATGCATGAATCAGACACACAAGACACAATAGTAAGTTTGACTTTAAAGATTGATTGTTGTGATTATGAAGACACATCAACAAGCCTAATATTAGTCAAATGGGTGTGGCCAATAGGTCTTAATCTAGTATACACAAGTTATCTAAGGATGTCACCAATATACACAAGGTATGAGGGGCCCAATTCCGTGAAATGAAAGTGAAATAATGCCACACAGCTAGGAGAAAGGGGTAATCCACCCTTCACCTTCACTTTCCCAAGGTATAAAGTTCTTGGGGGCTTAGCCTGAATGACAAGATTCCAACTCCCAAGAGGGGTGTCTTTCGATTCACTCCTCGCTTTTTATACTCCACCGGAATGCTAGAGTTGAGGTCATCCCTTGTAGTGGTGTGTCTCCAAGTAGGCCTCCTAGGAAGGGTGACAAAAGTAAATTGAGTGGGTGCTTTTGATCTCTAAGATCACCTTGCGGTGCGAGGAGAGAGCACACACACACACTAGATTCACACTCGCAATGTATATTTCCCCTTAGAAATTTAAATGTGTGTTGTGAAAGTGAATGGATGAAAGGATGTTTTTGATTCTCAAGATCATACGAAGTGCATGAGAGGAGCATACACACCCTCAATTGCACTCAAATACACCAAACAATGTAAGAACAAGTTCATTTTAAACCCAAAGCCAAATGTGATAATGAAGACACAAGTTCATTTACCCAATTGCAAAGTGCGATTGCAAACACTAGTTCGTTTTAAAGCCCAAATTGAAGTGTGAGTGCAAATAAGTTTTTGATGAAATTAAAGACAATAGTTGGATTGAGTGCACCTAGAAATTTGCTATCAAATTTGATGATGAGGCACATGCCGCAAGCTACAATCAAGTCCTCAAGACAAAGCCAAACACAAGGTTTCAAATGGTATATCTTTATCAAGAAAAACCAATATTTTATGTCAATCTTCACCTGTGAGGCCTCTCGGGCACGATGGTGAGGTCACATCTAGGCTAGGAAGCAACCTATAAAAGTTGATCACTAATTCTTGACAAAAAAACATGTTAGATCTACAAATTTAAGTGCATATTCAAGTCGGGTTCACCAAATGTAGATTAGGGAAAATCAGAGCACATGCATGAATCATCAATAACAACCACAAAACTATCTAAATTCAGGATATAAAGCCCTAATACAACAATGAAGCACACGATGAACATAGAAATCAAATGATAAAAACAAAAATATCTAAATTCCTATGCCAAAGTTGATTCTCCTCCATTGCTGTTCTGCATTTTGCTTTGATTGCTTTCAGATTTGCAACATGCAAGAGATATGATAAGCTCAATGTGAATGATAGAAAAATCTTGAAGATTATGATTGTGGTTGTAGTTGTGGTTTCTTTGATGAATGTTTGATTGGATGGAATGTTGATTGCTCAAATCTATAACATAACAATAGTGTGAAGACAATGGATGAGAAGACCTAGAGTGATTTAGATAGCATAATGATACTTGAAATGTCCCTTCCCCAAATGGCTTGGGTGAGGCTTGATTTATAGGAGATGAGTGATAGCAATGGATGGCTAGGATTAAATAATACAAGGAGTTGTAGTCATTTGACAAGTGTCTCATTAAGGTTAAATGAGAGGACTTAAAGTCAAATGGTCGTCTACTTTACAAGGATTAAAAGGTTCTAGCTATGTGGAGATAGAGATGAATGTGAAATTAAATAATAAAATTATTTAATTTTGGAAAGGAATGATGTGGAATACATTAATTAAATAAATCTTTAACTTATTTAATTAATTTGGATGAGGAAAAAGTGGAAATTAATTAAATAAATATAATTTATTTAATTAATTGGCTAAAAGGATTAAAATGGGATTAGGATGGGATTGGTTAAATAAATATGATTTATTTTAATTGGGTGATGGAAAGGTTAATAGGGAAAAACGTCTCATCAAGTGTCTCAAATAATGTTTCGAGAAGGTGATGTTGTAAGACATAGACAATTTTAGGTGTCTACAACGCCAGTTGGAGATTGTACAAATTAGTTATATGAGTTTATGTAGACATTCTACATGTCTCAGAGTGTTTTAGGTTTGAAGGGCACGAAGATCTTTCATATTTCTATTACCACACAAAGTTTTCAAGTTAGATTGTGAAGAGTTGTTGAAGTCATCTTGAGTGTGTTGATGATGTGCGCCAAAAAGTTCTTGTGCAGATTTCAAGGAATGTTTGGAGATAGTGTATAGGTCCTACTGACTCATCTCGGAGAAGTGCAAGCAATGTTTAATCTTTCATGAGTACTGCCAAGATTGTAATGACCGATGTGCTACAAGATTCATGTGTTGTTTCTTAAGGGTGACCTATTTCAAATGAGAGTGACGTGCGTGTTACACATATGTTCTTAAGGTTTTCATTGATGTCAACACTATCACTAGGTTGTCATTAATGTCAACACTATCATGGTCGTGTGATGGTGTTCATGGTTGGATGTCATATCTCATCCAAAAAGAGAGGAAGATATAGTTCATGGTTGGATGTCATCTCCCATCTAATAAGAGGGGAAGATACAGTTCATGGTTGGATGTCATGTCCCATCCAACAAGATAGGAAGACATAGTTCATGGTTGGATGTCATGTCCCATCCATCAAAAGAAGGGAGAAGATATAATTCATATTAATATGGGAATTAGAAGCATGGAGATGATCAAATGCATTATTGATGCTACTGATAGCCTAAAGTATGTATGTTCCAAGTTCCATGATGATTGCATTACCGGAAGAGTGTTTTGTTGTTGACTGATTGAAGACAGTGTTGTCTCTATGAAGATGTTCTATGTAGGACAGTGGAATTCTCTACATTCCTTCGCATTTGCAAATATGGCCATACAGTTCTAGAATTGTGTTTAAGATGTTGTGAAGGTGATGATTCCAAGTTTTCAGATCATTTGTCCTTCCGCTATGAAAGTTATGCATGATAGAGTATCGACATGTGTTTTGACAAAATAAGCTAGTGTTGAAGAACTGTTGGAATGCTCCGCATTCCTCCAGAAATGAATGATTGCCCTTGCATTTTTGAGGACATGTTTATTGATGTGTATTACATGCTTCCTGGCATTTTCAATGTTCTTGGTGGTCCGCAACTCAGTTTTTTAAATGACAACATGCTGCAGTGTGTTTCAGATGACAGATTGTTCTCAGAGTTAATGATTGAATCTGTGTGGCATAATTCTTTGATGTGCGGTGGTAAAGGAGTGTTTGGGGATGTTGTATGAGTCATATGGACTCATCTAGAAAATTTTCACGAAGATCTTTCTTGTTTCCAGTACCGCACAAGGTTTTCAAGTTGATGTGGCCATTATACTTCAAGTCTTCATGTGTTTTTCTTAAAGTTGTCCTATTTCCAAATGAGCAGAGTGTGTGGATGTAATTCCTTGGTGTTTGAAGATGTGAAGGTTGTTTTGGATCTAGTTAAGCAAGTGTTGGGGTCCATAAGGCTTGGATCTTCTGCTGGTGTAATGTGTGCTTTCACTTACGACCTATCTTCTACACGTTTCATATTGTGTGTTGTCTAGTTGACTTGTAAATGTATTTTTCATGTTGTATCTAGTCGACAAGCAATGTAATCAATATAATATCATGTATAAATAGTGAATCAAATTGAGTGAGGTGAGGTGTGATTGCAAGTTGATTGAAAAGTTTGCAAGCAGGCAAAAAGGAGAATAAATGCATTGTTGATGTGCAACTGAAGGAGAAAGAGTAGAAGTTGTTGATGCTATCCAGATTCATCTTGAAGAAATATTTGTGATAGTGATCAACTATAGAGTGTGCCTAATTAATCAGATCATAAGAAGAAAGTGTGAAGAGGCAGAAGTGCAATCATCAAAAGTGTGAGTTTCAATGTTAGGTTTCAAACAGTAGAAAGACTGTCATACTGTAATCTTTTGTAAGTGTGTTCTCATTTCAGGGAGTAGTAGCTTCCTTGGGAGTGACCCTAAAACAAAGTCTTCAGGGAGTAGAATCTTACTTGGGAGTGGCCATAAAACAAAGTCTTCAGGTAGTAGAAGCTTCCTTGGGAGTGACCTGTTGATGTGGTTGTTAGTCTCATTAACACAAATAAAAGTTTACACAACAAACCTTTATTGTCTTGAAAGATACGATAAAATCAGAATGAATTTATGATCCCAAGTCTCCGTGGACTAGGTCTTGGTTTTCTAACATTACTCAGAGGTTGATGTGTGTTGTTGTTAATCAATTTGGGGCCTTACGTACTTTAGTAATTCCTACAAATTTCTTCAATATTCCTTCAAATATCCTATCATCTATACCTTCTCTGCACAAATATGCAATAATTTTGTCACATCTTACTCTATTAAGTCAGGATTTAAACAAATAGACATTAATTTGATCCTAACATGGAGTAATTTATTGGAATTTGTCTCTAATTTAGACTAATTCTAAATATATTTCTAGATTCAATTAGTTCTTTTGATATTATCCTTATTTGAACTAATATTTGCTTTTGCACCTCAAATCTGCTCAAAGATTGTGCCTATAAGCATATATTTCACTATCATTTTCCATTCCTTGCATGATATTCACTAAGATTATGTTACTTTGCTCAAATATGCTAAGATATATAATTATCTACGTCAGTTCTTCATATTTGCTCTATTTTTTCTTATCATTTGTCAATATTTGCAGTTCAGAATGATTATTTATGAAATTTAAAATGAAATAAAATAAAATTAAATTGAAATCATAAATTTACTTGAAATGAGTGAATTTAGACCACTAATCCACATGCAACTTAGACACTTTCATGAAAAGGAGATGAAATCAAACCATGTTTCACCAGGATAGTCCACAACTACACATGGCAGATGCTAATCTTCAAACGAAAGGAATAATGACAACATCCACCAGTTGAAATGCACCTCTACAGAGCGCAACACTTCACAGTGACATATGCAGACATCATTCATAAGATTACTCAAGATTTATGATGAGGTAGTAATCCAGATGTCCATTATCATTTAGTATTCAGAAGTATGCACATATATAGATGGTCTTGAGAGAGAACCATGGGGAGTCACTAAGTTACATAATTGTATACTTAGTGCTCACAATTTCAACAATCCAATCCTGATTCAACTCTAGATAGTTCACAAATGGCATTCAATATTCTTATATAGAACATGGATAGGAAATGGCTACATTGATCCAATGGTTAGGATCCAATCATGATGATCCAATGGTTAGGAATGGTGGCATGTGATTGCTAGTTGACAATCTAGCTAGAAACAACTTGTTGGCAAGAGACACTGCTCCGGTATGGATCTATATGTTATCATTGATGGAAACAAGGCTTAGAGATCCTATCACCATGACAGGAAGAGATATCTCCGGAAGAACATATTATATTCCAGGTCCGGTTGGCTGAAAATGGCTAAGTATGGAAAGTATGCAGAGTAGAGGACAGTAAGCTGGATAGTGTGCCTTCATAGATAATGATTCGGTAATGTGGTTCATGTATGATGTCAGTTGGTGTTTGATAGTGTTATGCCTCAGAGATTAAGTCCCGATCCTCTCTAGAAGTTATCTTGAAGAAATGTCTAAGTCTGGGAAAACAAAGGTCTAGTAGGAACAGTGAACAGGGTCTAGTGCAGTGGTCCGCATTCCTCCGTAGACAAGTATTTCATTATGTAGTTTTGAGGTGTTGTAAACACTTATATGAAGTGTCTTATTCTAGAATTAGGAGATCTGAAGATCACCAGAAGGATAGCTACAAGCAGCTAAGTATCGGCATCATGTTTGACAGAGTTTGACAAAGACAGAGTTTGAGTTCTGATGGTCTGCATTTCTCCACAAGATGATATGATGCCTTGCAGTTCTGAGGGAAAGATTGGGAATGTATAAAGAGTCCTTGATATGATTTTGGAAGTTTTTTGTGATAAGCAGTAGAAGTTGTAAGTCAACAGATGAACCTGTTAAGCATGCTCTTGAGGAACAAGCCGACTGGTGAGATAAATCATGATGTAGAGAAAGGTTAGTGTGTGAAAGATCTATGTAAGTAATTGAATGATTAGAACTGACATATATGAACACATTTGGGAGAAGATTTGGGTCCGCGCGTCACATAGTGCATTGGATTAAGTGATAAGGTACATCTTTCTATGCACATGTTTCACTTCTTGGATGCTGACCTGATTATGGAGTAAATCATGATGTGGATATATAAAGGTGATGGAATTTGGCTGAGTGGTGTGTGTGTGTGGAAGTATATGTGTGTGATGTGAAGATGCGAATAGTGGAACAGAGTTAAAGGATCAACAACGATGAAGACTTGGGATTCATAATACAATTGTTAAATGACTGCACCCTAGCATAGCGGCAGATGCTTAAGCAATATCCAGTTATCATGTGTGATCTGATTGGAAGCAAGTTTTTGTCATCAAGGTAGTAAGCTGGAAGTGAGCCTTCAATAGGGTTTAACAACCCTCATTGTAATCTTTCTAGTTTTAGGGTTGAGGCAGTGAGCCTGCTAAACTTAGTTGAATACCATGGCTGTGAGCCATCATGTTCTAGGCCCGTGGAGTGACCAAGCTAGAACATCATTTTTGTAAAGATTGCAATATATATTTGAGAGCTAATCCTCTTTGTGGTTTTTCCCTTTTTGGGTTTTCCATGTAAAATCTTGGTGTTATGTGTCATGCTTTTGTGGATGTTGTTCAGTTGTATATTTTGCTTCTGTTTGATTATTCTTTTGAAATGGTTAAAAGTAAAAGTTCAAGAAAAGATTTATACAACACTAATTCACCCCCCCTCTTAGTGTTCCTAACAATCAACAATTGGTATCAGAGCAAGGTTCATTGGAAGAAGTTTAACAGCTTAAAGAAGATCTGGGATAGTGTGATCATGGTAGCAAGAAGGTATGGAAATTATGAGAGATACAACCAACTGGAAGCAGCCCTTATGGATCTTGAAAATTGTAAAGTAGAGGTCAGAGATCTAAAGGAAAATCTAAAACAAGCTGATGAATGCATCTTAAAGCTGAAGGAGCAAGTCAAGAAATTCAGAGACAAATACAAAAAAGCTAGTGACCAATTGTTATCAGCAAATGAAGCCCTATATGATTTGGAAGCAGAAGTTACAGAAAGAACAAAACTAGAAGATGATCTAAATTTGATTGTGAAGAATAGATCAAAAGATTATGCCAAACTTGAAAAAGAAATTATAAGTTTAAAAACAAATCTAGAAAAAACTAGAAGTTTTGAAGAAAAATTCAAGTTAAGTACTCCAAAGCTTGATGAAATGATTGCTAGCCAAAGGAATACTGATGACAAACATGGTTTAGGATTTGAGAAAGGAGAAAGCTCTAACTCTGGGCAAATGATCACCGAGCCAAGGAAAAACAAAGGCTACCAATTCATAAATCAAAGAAGAAGACCTAGAAGATCTCCGGTCAGACAACCAAATGCTCAAAGGTACCCATCTTTCAATGGTTATTGTAATTCATGCAATAATTTTGGTCATAAGGCTACTCAGTGTAGAAGTAGAATAAATCAAAAGACTCCATTATTCTTTGGTTAGTGTTTCAATTGCAAGAAATTTGGTCATAGAGCAAATGAATGTAGAAATTAGATCAAGAAAGGTTTCAACAATGGAAGGAATGAATAGTCATTCAAAGGTAAATGATTCACTTGCAATAGGATTGGTCATAGATCAAGTGTATGCAGAAGCTCGGTAAGAACTAATTTTCAAAATATTAGAAACAGTCAATCATTCAATGGAAAGTGTTTTGCATGCAATAGATTTGGACATATGGCTGATCAATGCAGATCAAATTCAATCAATGAAAGAATCAAGGTCAAGAAAATGTGGTGTGCTTCAATTGCAACAAATTTGGACATGTTGCAAGGTTTTACAGAAGCAAGAATGGGAAGAGAAATTGCTACTTTGAAGAAAGGAAAATAGAGCAGAGAAATGACAAGGGAAAAGAGAAAATTGATTTGGTTGAAACCAAGAAATAAATAAACAAGGTATGGATCAAGAAAGGAGTAATTGAAGTCAGAGATCAATCTGCACCAGTATCCAGTGCAGACACCTCCTCCAGGAAGTAAATTGAGAACTTTGGCTCAGGGGGAGCAGTGTAGAAAATTCAAATCCCCCAACCAGAAATTGGGTACCAGAATCCAGCACGATGATGTATGATGAAATATGATGTGACACAACTTTTAGACGAAAAATTGGAAGAAAGAAGGTCAATGCGGCATATTGCAGAGCAATCGTAATTGACTGTGTTCTATAGTGAAAGATTTTGGCAACTTTTTGAAATAAGCATTTATGATGACTAGGTCAAGCCGTGTGGAGGATAAAAAGGAACTTGTTTAATCCCAAAAATACTTTTCACATGAAGCTATCAAGTATTCAGAAAGATTAGAATAGGATTTGAGTAACAAACAACCAAGAATTGAAGGGCCTGGAGATTTTCAGATCAAGGAAACCCTACTCCGGTGAAAGAGGTATTTGCAACTTGAAACCCTACTGTGAAAATTAAATTGCTTTGGAAAAATGTTTACTCCTCATGTAATCGAGATAGGAAAATTGTCTCACCCCAAGTTTAAGAAACAATTCTTCAAATTATCAAAAAATGATTCGTTAGGGGCATTCTCAATTACTCCACATGGGGTCTTGCATATGGAAGATATCATGGCATACATTCATACCAGATTAGAAGAATATGACCATATGAAGTTAGGCAAACTATATTTGGATGAACTGACTACTATGGACATTGTGCTGAAAGATGATTACAAAGTTCTAGGAGAAAATAAATTTGACACCTAGTTGGACTTTCTCGCAATTCTGATTGATGCATGGGTCAAGCTTGTTCTAAGCAGAATTCATGATGAATATTTATGGCTTGATGAACCCTATTTGATAACTAAAGAATCCATTAAAGTAGTAACCGGTATGAGCTCCTCCGGAAGGGTTCCAGGCATAAATAAAATGAAGAACAATGTGGTAATGCAGCTAACAGGAGCCAAATTTGAGAAAAATGGCCTCACAGTGAATGATATCAGGGATCCGACTGTCAGATTTGCATCGATGATTATAGGATACAAAATATACTTCTCCAACAAGGAAAATTATGTGTCTGCATCAGCCATATACATAGCATATGATATGATTAAAAAAATACTGATTATGATCTTTGTGAATTGCTTCTAAATGAACTTATGGAGAACTTGAAAAGGGCAAAAGAAACTAGTTATCCTTTCAAATATGGAACACTGATTACATGTTTACTCTTTTACTTCCTAAAAGAGCTACCTGGTCTAGGAAATGTTATCTATCTTGATCACATTCCTGTAGCTACTCAAATAAGAAATCATTTACAAAGTTTGGGCAATGCAGATATGCAAAATGAAATCATGTGGAAATATTTAAGAGATTTTCAACAAAAAATGGTAAGAAGGTTCTGGATACCTGAAAAAGTAGTGATAAAGTATGAAAAGGACATTGTATTCATGGTGGATAAAGATAAATGCTTTATGGAAGCTGTGGAACCAAGAACTATATGGGTCCCTGCACTAGGTTATGAAGTTGCAGAAGATGTCTTGACTGAATTAGCTGATACACTACTAAGTAAACCTACTGATCCCAAAGAAGATAGATTCAATACTTTCTCAGAATTATCTTCCAGAGTGTTGATGGAACCTGAAACTTCACAAAGAACATTAGATGAACAATTAGGTAAGATAGAAACCAAATCAGGAGGATCTGAGTTCACAAGCACTCCAAAAAGGAAAGACAAGAGATCTAAAGAGGAGAAACCAGCATCTAGTCCCAAAAAAAGAATTAGGATCTCATCCATTACAAAAGCCACAATTGAAGGAGAAAAGAAAAAAAAAGTCTCACTTTGTGAAGTTAAGGTGACAAGAGACACTGCTGCTTCAACAAAAGAAGTGCTCAAAAAGGAGAAACAAGATTGTGATGAATTGGAATTATTATAGGACCAAATAAATCTAGACGCAATGTCTTCATGATAGAAACTTAAGTGGGCTTCAATTGTTCAAGCAAAGGCTCAAGAAGAGTTGTTGAAATCACTTACTGAGGATAATAAGCTGATTGATGAAGCATCTGGGATTTTGGAGAAGCTACTACCTACCCACGAGAGGGATTCATCCATGCCTCCAGCAAGCCATTTGAAGGGATTAATAAATGCAGTAAGAAATCAGTTTGAATCTCTTGAGAAATTTGCAAAAACAAAAGTAAGGCAGGAATTTGAAGGAAAAAGACTGGAAGAATTAAAGACAATGATAGCCAAGGATAAGATTTCATTAGATAATTCAATATCGAACATTCAAAGAGCTGTGAGAGAAGCTAGAGATGTGTACAAAATTTGCCTATCCTAGCCAAAAGCTACTCGGGAGATTGAAGAAAAGATCAAAGAGTTGGAACAGAGAATGATGGACATCTCTAACAAATTTGATCTGGCAACAGAATTAGTTAGAAATAAGGAAGCAGAAGTCATCCACAATGATCTGATTGAGTTATTAAATTGAAAATATCAAATAAAAAGCAGAATGGGACAACTAAGGAGAGTAGTCCGACCTAAACTGGACTCAATGATAAATCTTACTGTAGAGGCTAGAGTAGCTGTACAAATAGGCACGCCTTCTGATCTCAATAAGGTAGAAGTTTTAGCCTTTCTCTACAGTGGACACATTCAAATTTTGGATAATGCCCAGATTAGTTGGAAAAATGAGTTGGCACAAATCAAGAACTTATTCAATGACATTCTCAAATACATGTAATACAAAGAGGTAGATTGCACTTGTAAATATGTAGTTGAGTACATAAAATTTTGAAATTTTGATAAATTTTTGAAGTCTGAATCACACCCTTTTCCATTGATGTCAAAGGGGGAGAAGTAGATTAGTGAAAAATGGATAATCGTCTTAGGGGGAGTAACAAAGTACAGTGTATATAGTAAGGGGGAGCAGTTAGGCATTTTTCACTAAGTGTTGTCATCAATGCCAAAGGGGGAGATTGTTGGAAAGAGACACTACTCTAGTATGGATCTGTATGTTGTCATTGATGGCAACAAGGCTCAGAGATCCTATCATCATGACAGGAAGAGATATCTCCACAAGAACATATTAGATTCCAAGTCTAGTTGATTGAAATTATTGAAGTATGGAAAGTATGTAGAGTAGAGGACAATAGGTTGGACAGTATGCCTCCGTAGATAATGATCTGGTAATGCAATTTAGGTATGATGTTAGTTGGTGTTTGATAGTGTTATGCCTCAGAGATTAAGTCCTGATCCTCTCCAGAAGTCATCTTGAAGAAATGTCTAAGTCTGGGCAAGCAAAGGTCTAGCAGGAATAGTGAACAAGGTCTAGTGCAGTGGTCCACATTCCTCCGCAGACAAGTATTTTGTTATGCGGTTTTGAGGTGTTGTAAACACTTATATGAAGTGTCTTATTCTAGAGTTAGGAGATCTGAAGTCCACTAGAAGGATAGCTACAAGCTGCTAAGTATCGGCATACTGTTTGACAGAGTTTGATAGAGACAGAGTCTAAGTTCTGATGGTCCGCATTTCTCCGCAAGATGATATGATGCCTTGCAGTTCTAAGGGAAAGATTGGGAATGTATAAAGAGTCCTTGATATGATTTTGGAAGTGTTTTGTGATTAGTAATAGAAGTTGTAAGTCAGCAGATGAACTTGTTAAGCATGCTCTTGAGGAATAGGCTGACTGGTGAGATAAATCATGATGCAGAGAAAGGTTAGCGTGTGAAAAATCTATGTAAGTAATTGAATGATTAGAGCTGACATATATAAACACATTTGGGAGATGATTTGGGTCTGTGCGTCACATAGTGCATTGGATTAAGCGATAAGGTACATCTTTCTATGTACACGTTTCACTTCTTGGATGCCGACCTGATTATGGAGTAAATCATGATGCAGGTATATAAAGGCAATTGAATTTGGCTAAGTGGTGTGTGTGTGTGGAAGTATATGTGTGTGATGCGAAGATGCGAATAATGGAGCAGAGTTAGAGGATCAGCAACGATGAAGACTTGGGATTCAGAATATAGTTGTTAAATGACTGTACCCTGGCATAGTGACAGATGCTTAAGCAATATCCAGTTATCATGTGTGATCTAATTAGAAGCAAGTTTTTGTCATCAAGGCAGTAAGCTGGCAGTGAGCCTTCAATAGCGTTTAATAGCCCTCAGGGTTTAACAACCCTCATTGTAATCTTGCTATGTTTAGGGTTGAGGCAGTGAGCCTGCTAAACTTAGTTGAACACCATGGCTATGAGCCAGCATGTTCTAGGCCTGTGGAGTGACCAAGCTAGAACATCATTTTTGTAAAGATTGCAATATATATTTGAGAGCTAATCCTCTTCGAGGTTTTTACCTTTTTGGGTTTTCCACGTAAAATATTGGTGTTATGTATGCTTTTGTGGATGTTGTTTAGTTGTATATTTTGCTTTTGTTTGATTATTCTTTTGAAATGGTTAAAAGTAAAAGTTTAAGAAAAGATTTATAGAACACTGATTCACCCCCCCTCTCAATGTTCCTAACAATCAACACAGCTGGCACAGGAGAATATTCCCCGCATCTTTGACTTGGTCCTAAGGATCTCCTCTAGTTAGTGGACAACATATTTGGTGATATCTTCTTCAGTTCTAGTTCAAGTCATCTTTGTTTGTCATCCAACTTTCTCTACATTTGCACACTCTGCACAACATCTTCCAAGCTCCAAATAGCTCCAATATCCTACAACAAACATACTGATTTTAATCATTTACCTTTGATTCATTAAATAGGAAATTATCCATAACATTAGTGTGAGAAAAGGTTCGGATATGAATATTAGCATGCAAGGATATGTGAAATGTCCATATGGATATCCATGTGGATATGTCCATATGATGTCAGCATGAAGTTCAGGTCAACCCTTGTTGATCAAAAATATGTTATCGGGCACCAAATCCATTCAGAACAGGTTGGGATATCCATGCGAACATGTGGCATAATACCATTGGTTAGACCAAAGATATGGATATTTGGAAGGTCTGGACATTAAGAGTGTGAAATATCCATATGGTTGAAATGTCCAGATGACGTCACTAGGAGGAAACTCCTTGGTGGTAACGAGATGGGGTGATGTCATCAAGATCAGGATATTAAAATAAGGTCAGGACAATAGGAATGCAAAATATCCTGATGACATCAGCAAGATAAGTCTTTTGTGTTAAGTCGGGGCAAGGTGTTTCCATGCGGATAGGGATATTAAAAATAAGATGCGAATCTTTAGAAACTGAATATCCATATGAACAAATGTCCATATGACACAAGATGACTAATGATTTCCTTATGAGGTCAAGATGACGTGACGTCATCAGGATATTGATATCCATCGCATATCTCTCTTTATCATATTTACATTTCAAATAACTTGTGATGCGAAGACATACTGCGACGGACCGTAGAGCAGACACTTGTCCAAAAAGTTTCATCGCATATGGCATTTCCTCATGGATCATCAAAAAAAATGTGATGCGAAGGGCTAATGTGATGACCTGGGATGGAGACACATGGAAAAGATCCAAACCCAATGCACATTGTGCTTTTTCTTCCCCTTCATAAATATAATCTGCGATGCATTGACCCCACGCAATAAACCATGGAGCCAACACATGACAAAAGGGATTCATCGCATATCACATTTCTTCATACTTTGTTAAAAAACTAAATGCAATACGAAGGAACAGTGTGATGGGGACATAGATATTAGGTCAAGGCATGGATATTTGACCAAGTAAAAATCCATATGAACAAATGCCCATATGATGGGGTAAAATTTGACGTGCGCACATTTGCAAATATCAGGATATTGACTTTACTTAGCATTTTTTGGTTGGGACATTTGGAAAGATGAGGATATAAAGGTATGTCTGGACATTAACGAATGTTCAGATATTAAGATAATGTGAACATTCCTATGACTAGTTGACCAAACTTTGACCAGCATAACTTCTTTGTTTTAGGGAATTTCAACATGCTTCAAAAGGAAAACCTACTTAGATTTTCATTCTCTTTCATTTGGCAGGCTTTCTAAGGGAAGATTTACACTTTGGAAATTTGACTTCATATTTTGAGATCCAGATATGCCTAGAACAAGACATAGCCATGCATACTGATAGATGCTGCTTTTACCATACCGCCCAAAACAAAAGGGAAAGAAAAACAAGCCAAGCTAAGCAAAAAGAGTTGGGTCCCTATTTTTCTAGGGCAAAATGGGGTGTGTTGTGTAACCACATAACATGACCCTAAATCAAAGTATTCAGGGAGTAGAAGCTTCCCTAGGTTGTTGCCCTAAAACAAAGTTGTTATTTGAGCTTCATATATTGTGAGTTAATCCTCACCATGGTTTTTCCCTTCTAAGGTTTTCCACGTATATCTGGTGTTATGTGTTAATGTGCATTGTGTTAATCTTTCATGTTCATGTTAATGGTGTGATGCTTAAGTTTTCAATCTGCTCTAGATAAGTTGAAGTTGTTAAAGTTGAGGATTGGTTAGATACTGATTCACCCCCCCCTTAGTATCTTGGTGTGTTCAATAGTGCGGATGTTATTCTTTGAAGGATGAAGTTGTGAAAAATGTTTAGGACCAGGTTAAGCATGTGTTGGGGTCCACAAGGCGTGTCTCTCTCTGGAGTTGCATGTAGTTCATATTAGGGCTTGCCCTTTACATGTTTCATGATGGTTGATCTCTGACCAACTTGTAAATTGTAATATTCTTGTTGTATTTTCCAACTTGTGATGTAATCAATGTAATATCATGTATATATTGTAAACCTAGTTGATCTAGATGAGGGATGTGTTAAATGCACAAGACAACTAAGAGGGGGGGTGAATCAGTTGTATCAAAAATCTCAAACCCTTACAAACATTCAGATCCGCATTAGCTTAATTAACCCTTAAAATTGTTATGATGATTAAGCATGAAAAGCAAATAACAGAAGATGAATCATAACAACACCAAACAAAAGACAACACCATATTTTATGTCAAAAACCCAAGTAGGGAAAACCACGGCAAGGATTAGCTCACAATATAAAGTAGTAGCAATACCGAATTACAAAGGGCTCACTTCCAGAGGGCTCACTACTCAAAAGAGAGAATTCCCACTGCAGGTGGACTCACTGTCCAAGTGGACTCACTGCCCATTGAGAAATATAGAGAGAAAGAAGAGAAGGCTCACTACCAGGGATGAACTGATATAATTGCATCTAACTTATGAATGGAGTTCAGTTTCAATGAAGCTCAATATTCACCACAACACAAACAACACCTTCGCAACAATACTAAAAAATAGTAGACACCTTCTGCTCACTGCATCTAGTAGCCTAACACATGAAAGCTCTCACTACACTAATCAAATTTGCATCACAAACATCAAATCCCTTGTGTATCCTTGTAGTCACGAATCCTTAACATTTATTTATACCACCGTCAACCTTGAAATCAATCTCCAAGGTTGGAAACACAACCTAACCCATAAAATTCAAATTAGGTCTGGACCTAAACATTCTCGTGGAGGAAGGGAATAAATACAGACCATGCCACATCTTAGCATGGACCTAAATCCACTCTTACACATTATTCCATGCTTCCACAATCAACTAAGCACAACCAAAATTAGTGTAAACAACCAAGTTGGTCAAACTTGTGGAAACACTATGAACTATTAAGCACACGCTTCTTCAAAAGTAAACACACCTCGGGGATCTTACAGAAATATTTAACACAATCTAGAAATATCCATGAACATCTTGAAGTCACCTAAAAACCAACAAATTCAACCACAACAACTTTCACCTAAAGAAAGTTCACAATCTACTTACAAACAACACTGTTGAAGTCTGCTACACAAGAAATCACTTTTCGAAGCATCAAATCACAAACCTTTCAGATTAAAGATAGATAAGGATCTTATAAGTACACATCCAGAACCGTAACACCTGAAACCACTCTGTGGAGAAATGTGGACCAAAACACTTTCTCCCAAACACACTACAAACACTGTTAAACACTGTTCTCAAACTGGTGAACATAACTTTCACTACATAATGATTTGGAGCACCAAATTCTAGATTTAGTATCTTAAAACACTTCTAAACCATATATCCAAACTGCACACTTAGATCTCCGTCAAGAAATAAATGCGGAGCAAAAACTTGAACACTCTAGAACCCAGAAGACTTCTTCAAGACACTATTTCAAATATTAATCAAATTTTCTTGAAAGCACTTGGAAACCCAGCAACAAAAGCATATTCTCAACATCTTTATCACTTCTACAAAGCAACCAAATCACCTTTAGCAATAGCTCATATCCATATCTCCGCACAATACAAACTACTCATACTCTTGACACAGTTGACACCAATGACAACACAAGCTTGTTGACATCAATGACAACACTGATTAGCACATACTTGCAACAGGATGATTGTGAATATGAGAGTGTGAAGAGAAGAATATGAATATGATATGCATTATGATGTGTGACTAAAGGAGAAAGGGTAGAAGCAATAAGGTTTGTCCTGATTCATCTTGAAGGCATTTTGTAGACAGAAGGGAGTGAAGAGTGTGCCTAATTGATCCAATCATCAAAAGAGAAGTGAAGAGGTAGAATTGCAATCATCAAAGGTGTGAGCTTCATTGTCAACTTTAGGCAGTAGAAGGACTATCATATTGTAATCATTTATGAGTTTGTTCTCAGATCAAGGAGTAGTTGCTTCCTTGGTTTGTAGCCCTAAAACAAAGTCTGTAGGGAGTTGTAGCTTCCTTGGGAGCTACCCTAAAACAAAGTTAGTAGGGAGTTGTAGCTTCATTGGGAGTGACCCTAAAACAAAGTCAGTAGGGAGTAGTAGCTTCCTTGGATTGTAGCCCTAAAACAAAGTCAACAGCCCGAGTAGTAGCTTCCTTAGGTTGTAGCCCTAAAACAAAGTTGTAATCTTTTTGAGCTTCATATATTGTCAGTTAATCCTCACCGTGGTTTTTCCCCTTTTGGGGTTTTCCATGTATATCTGGTGTTATGTGTTGTTATGCATTATGTTGATATTTCATGTTTATGTTAATGTTGTAATGCTTATGTTTTAATCTGCTCTAGAGGATTTAAAGTTTGTTTGGATATTGATTCACCCCCTTCTCAGTATCCTAGTGCGTTGAACAATTGGTATCAGAGCCAAGTTACTCAGAAGAAGCTTAATTGCTTGAGGAAGGTCTGGGATGGTTCATAATGGATTTCACAAGGTACCTATGTTTGATGGACCAAATTATTCCTTTTGGAAGCTAAGGATGGAAAAATATCTATCTTCTCTAGGGTATGGTATTTGGCAATCTGTCAAGAAGAGTTGCACTTCTCTTGCTAATGATCCTACAGATGCAAATGAGATTAAGTTGTATGAGAACAATGCCAAGGCAAAGAGTGCTATCATGAGTGGGCTAGCTGATTCAGAACTTGTGAAGGTAATGCATTGCAAATCTTCTTAGGATGTCTAGAATAAACTTTGCAGCATTTATGAAGGAGATAGTAAAGTGAAGTAGGCCAAGATGCAAATCTTCAAGAGCAAATTTGAGACCTTAAGGATGTTAGAAGAAGAAGACATTTCTAGTTATATGCTCCAGGTAGATGAAATAGTTAATGGCATCAGAGGACTTGGTGGAGAAGTGAAAGAAGATGAGATTGTGAAGAAGGTTCTAAGATCTCTCCCTAAATCCTACTGTCATAAGGTTTCTGCTATAGAAGAAACTCAGGATTTGGATAAATATATAGTGGATCAATTGTTTGACTCTCTCATAGCTTTTGAAATGAGAGAATTTGACAAAGGTGCTCCAAAGAAGGAAGCAACATTGAAAGAAAGTAAGAAGATAGAAGATGAAGAAGCTGACCAAGACGATGACCTTGATGAAGTAGAGGCAAACTTTGTAAGAAGACTAAAGAAGGGCACAAACAAATATAAAGGTAAGTTACCTTTCAAATGTTTCAATTGTGGGAAAATTGGTCGTTTTGCTTCTAAATGTCCTTTTAAAGAATCAAAAGGTAGTAACAAAAGAGAGAAGCCCAAAATAAGTCTGTATTCCATGGAGAGTAGTTGTTCCTCAGAAGGTGAGGATCATAATGATTCAAATGATGAAACACTTTTCATGGCCTTGAATGTTGGTGACAAAAATGATGCTATTGGAAAATGTGAAAAGTTTGATATCTTGCAAGCCGACTAAGATGATGAAAAATCAATGGTAGTATGGATTGCCTTTCATGCAAAAGAAGAAGCCAAGGCTTGGGTAATTGACAGTGGTTGCTCCAACCACATGATTGGTGACAAGGAGAAGTTTATTGTCCTTAAGAAGTGGAATGGTGGATTTGTTAAGTTTGGTGGTGATGAGTTAGCACAAATATGTGGAAAAGGTTCTATAACTATTGATAGGAAGAACAGGACTGAGGATGTTCTCTATGTCAAAGGGCTAAAACACAATATTCTTAGTGTTAGTCAGATGTATAGTAAAGGATACAATTTTACCTTTCACGCCAAAGGTTGTGAAATCAGGGAGGCAAGGTTCTAAAATTAGTTGCAGAAGGTATCAAGGAATATGGAGATATCTATTCTAAAATTAGTTGCCGAAGGTATCAAGGAATATGGAGATATCTATCATTTGAAGGAGGTAAATGGAAGGACATGCTTATTGGATCAATCTAGTGAGTGTTGGATGTGGCACAAATGAATGGGACACATCAACTTTGACAATATGGTAAAGGTCAACTCTACTCATACGGTGAGAGATATGCATAAGATAACCAAGCCTACAAACACATTATGCAAGGAATGTCAAATGGTAAAGCAAATAAAGACAAATTTCAAGAGTAAGGAGTATTCTTCTATAATACCTTTGGAGCTGATTCATATTGACCTATGTGGCCCTACAAGAACAAAGAGTCAACAAGGTGAAAGGTATTTCATGTTGCTTATTGATGATTACTCTAGAATGACTTGGGTTACTTTCTTAAGAGAAAAATTAGAAGCCCTTGATAAGTTTAAGGTTTTCAAAGCAATAGTTGAAAATGAAATGGATGATAAGATCAAATGCTTAAGGTATGATACAGGAGGTGAATTTACTTCTTTGAGAATGAATTTGAAAAGTTTTGTGAAGATCATGGTATTAGGAGATATCTGTCTACTCCTAGGACCCGTCAGTAGAATGGGGTAGTGGAGAGAAAGAATAGGACTATGCAAGAGATGGCTAGGGAAATGATGAAAGATGCAGATCTTCCTGATATCTATTGGAAGGAAGCAGTTCACACTATTTTCTATCTAATTAACAGAGTACAATTGAGGGTCAATAGCACTAAGACCCCCTATGAGCTATGTTATTGAAGACCTCCCACTGTCAGATATTTCAGGATCTTTGGTAGAAAATGTTATATTAGAAGAGATGAAGAAGACCTAAGAAAGTATGATTCAAGAAGTGATGAAGGGATCTTTCTTGGTTACTCAACTAGAAACAAGGCCTATAGATGTTACAACAAGAGATTGGGATTTAGATGATTGAAAGCAAAAATTTCAAGGTAGATGAAGACTTATATCAAATCTCACAAGAACTAGAGGATTGCAGATCTGATATACCTCACTGCATTGAAGAAGAAGAAGAGAAGGAAGAAAAGGAACAAGAATCAGAGTAGATCCCTAAGACTTCAGCAAAGTATGTTCAAAGGAACCATTCAACAGATCAAATCATTAGAGATAAGAATGAAGGTGTACAGACTAGGAGAAAGTTTGCAAAGGAAAGTGAGCAAGTGAATTTGTGTTTATTATCAAAGGTAGAGCCCAAAACCTTTGATGATGCTAGCAAAGATGATGGATGGTTGAAGGTAATGGAAGAAGAATTGAATTAGATAGAGAAGAATCAGACATGGGAATTGGTTCCTAGACCAATCAATAAGAATGTTATAGGAACAAAGTGGGTATTCTGGAACAAACTAGATGAAGATGGTGAAGTTGTGAGGAACAAAGCAAGATTGGTGTGTAAGGGTTACTCACAAGTTGATAGAATTGATTTTGAGGAGACTTATGCTCTAGTAGCCAGGATGGAGACAATCAAGATGTTTCTTGCCTTGCTACTCACAAGAACTTCAATGTTTATCAGATGGATGTCAAGTCAACATTTTGGAATGGTGATCTAGAGGAAGAGGTCTACATTGAGCAACCAGATGGGTTTCAGTTGTCAGAAGATTCAGACATGGTGTGCAAACTCAAAAAATCTTTGTATGGACTCAAGAAAGCTCCTAGATCTTGGTATGCTAGGTTGGATAAATACTTACTTCAACAAGGCTTCAAGAAAGGTACCATAGATAATAATCTTTACATTAAGGAAGAGGGAGACATGATTTTGATAGTTACAGTATATGTTGATGACATAATCTTTGGTGGAGATGATAGTATGTGTAAGTGGTTTGTAGAAGAGATGTAGAAAGAGTTTGAGATGTCTATGATTGGTGAGATGTCTTTCTTCCTTGGGCTTCAAATTGCTCAGCTAGATGATGGTATCTTTATTTCTGGGATAAGTATGTTAGAGAGATGTTGAAGAAGTTTGGTATGGAGGACTCCAAACTAGTAAGTACTCCTATGGTTATTGGTTGTCACTTGAGCAAGAATGATGAGTCTTCAGAGGTTTATCAAACTCTTTATAGATCTATGATTGTAGGATTATTGTACTTGACTGCTTCTAGACATGATATTATGCATGCAATTTGTGTGGTTGCCAGATATCAAGCTAATCCTAAGAAAAATCATGAGAAGGCAGTGAAAAGAATATTCAGATACTTGAAGGGAACTCTGAATTATGGCTTTATGGTATCCAATGACTTTGATCTAAGTGCTTACACTAATGCTGATTGGGTTGGTTGTGTTGATGATAGAAGAAGTACAAGTGGTGGTGCTTTCTTTTTAGGAAGTAGGTTGGTTTCATGGCAGAGCAAGAAACAAGATTTAATATCATTATCAACTGTAGAGGCAGAGTATATTGCAACAATATCTTGTTGCACACAAGTGTTGTGGATGAAGCAAACTTTGAAGGATATCAAGGTACTGTATGATGAACCTATTCCTATATTGTGTGACAATACTAGTGCTATCAATATTTCCAAGAATTTAGTGATGCATTCTAGAACCAAGCATATATCAATCAAGTATCACTTTTTGAGAGAGAAGGTTGCAGAGGAAGAAGTGAAGTTGGAATATGTTTCAACAAAGGATCATATTGCAAACATTTTCATAAAGGCTCTTGCAAAGGACACTTTTGAGTATCTTCGAGATAAGTTAGGGGTAATTGCCCCTCCCTCTTCTTGCTAGATGCATAGTTGGTGCATCTATCCAGGGGGAGTTCATGCTATATGTTTTTCCTGGACTGATGGTGGCTACCTCTTAGGGGGAGCAGGTAATGGTTGTTGCTGATAGGGGGAGAAGGTTGAAAAGGAAAGTTTGTAACCTAAGGAGGAGAAGAAATTTCTCTTTGTCCTTGATGTCAAAGGGGGTGAATGAGTAGGTGTGTGTTGCCATCAATGCCAAAGGGGGAGATTGTTGGCAATATGGTTTTCATTTATTTCAACACTAATGAGCATTGCACATATGTTACCTAAGGTTGTCACTGATGTGGTTGTGTGGTTGTCTTTGATTTCAACACTATGCTTGGATGCTTATGATGATGATATATTATGTTGATGGTGTGCTAGAAGTGGTTGTTGATGTACATGGTTGGTTGTTGATGTTCATGGTTGGATGTCATGCCTTGATTTATATTGAGCATGTTTGTGGTCAGCATAGATGAATTCATGATGATATATTAATATGGAAATTAGAAGCATTCAGATGAATGATGATATATTAATATGGGAATTAGAAGCTATGTTGAGGTTTAGAAGATGTTGTTGATGACCTAAAGCATGTTGTATGATCCTTCTTGATGATCCTAAGAAAGTATGAGTTTCTACAAGAAGGTTCTTACCTCCAGATGTTAGTGAAGGTTTCTGCTGCAAAAAGCTGCCTTGAAGACTAGTTGGTAAAATGCTCCACATTCCTCTGCATTTGAAGATATGGTCATGTAGTTCAAAATTTAAGTTTAGTATGTTGTAAAGATGCCAAATCCAAAGTTTCAGATCATTTTCTCCTCCTCAGTGAAAGTTATAAGTGGCAAAGTTTCGGTCTATGCTTTGGCAAAGTAAAGTGATGATGAAGGCATGTTGGAATGCTCCACATTACTCCGCAGTAATAGATATGGCTATGTGGTCTTGAGGATATGTTCAAAGTAGTGTATGAGTGCATCCATATGAGTTTCAAGTGTTTTTATGCTCCGCAAGTTCAATTTTCAAATGACAAAGGTGATACAGATGGTTCCAGAAGCCTAATTGTTCTCAGGATATATATTTGAGTACTTGCACTAGTTGGAAATTACACAGATCAGTTGTATGAGTTTGCATAGACATTTTGCATGTTTCAAAGTGTTTCAAGTTTGAATGGCATGAAGATCTTCCATATTTCCAGTACCGCACAAAGTTTTCAAGTCATATTGTGAAGAGTTGTTGCTGTTGAAGTCATCTTGAGTGTGTTGATGATGTGCGCCACAAAGTTCTTGTTGTGTGGAGTTCAAGGAATGTTTGGAGATAGTGTATAGATCCTACCGACTCATCTAGGAGAAGTGCAAGCAATGTTCAATCTTTCATGAGTACCACCAAGATTGTAATGATCGATGTGCTACAAGCTTCATGTATTCTTGCTTAAGGGCGACCTATTTCAAATGAGCGTGATGTGAGGATGTTATTCTTTGAAGGATGATGTTATGAACAGTGTTTAGGACTGGGTTAATCATGTGTTGGGGTCCACAAGGCATGTGTCTCTCTCTAGAGTTGCATGTAGTTCATGTTAAGGCTTGCCCTCTAATTGTTTCATGATGGTTGATCTCTGGCCGACTTGTATATTATAATATTCTTGTTGTATTGGCCAACTTGTGATGTAATCAATGTAATATCTTGTATCTATTGTAAACCTAGTTGATCTAGGTGAGGGATGATTGCAAATATGAGAGTGTGAAGATCAAAATATGAATATGATATGCATTATGATGTGCGACTAAAGGAGAGAGAGCAGACGCAATAAGGTTTGTCTTGATTCATCTTGAAGACATTTTGTAGATAGAAGGGAAGTGAAGAGTGTGCCTAGTTGATCCAATCATCAAAAGAGAAGTGAAGAGGTAGAATTGCAATCATCAAAGGTGTGAGCTTCATTGTCAGTTTCATGCAGTAGGATTGTCATACTGTAATCATTTCTGAGTTTTTCTCAAATGAGGGACTAGTTGCTTCCTTGGGTTGTAGCCCTAAAACAAAGTCTATAGGGAGTTGTAGCTTCCTTGGAAGTGACCCTAAAACAAACTCAGTAGGGAGTTGTAGCTTCCTTGGGAGTGACCCTAAAACAAAGTCAACAGGGAGTTGTAGCTTCCTTAGGAGTGACCCTAAAACAAAGTCAACAGGGAGTAGTAGCTTCCTTGGGTTGTACCCCTAAAACAAAAGTTTTAATCTTTTTGAGCTTCATATATTGTGAGTTAATCCTCACCATGGTTTTTCCCCTTTTGGGGTTTTCCACGTATATCTGGTGTTATGTGTTATTATGCATTGTGTTGATATTTCATATTTATGTTAATGTTGTAATGCTTAAGTTTTAATCTACTCTGAAGGATTTGAAGTTTGTTTGGATACTGATTCACCCCCCTCTCAGTATCTTGGTGTGTTCAAAAACAATGAAAATTTCTAGTTTGTTGAGGAAGGATTCTAATGACATTATCGAGGCTTGGAAATTCCATCAGTTTCTCTCCTTCTAGATCTCCCATATCATTAAAGATGGACATAAAAACCAAAGGCATGCAAATGTTGACTGTTTCTGCATGATTGGCCATGACAAGAAAAGTTCCTTAATATCATTTGGAAGTGTCAAGATCCATCCTATCCTAGCACATAATCATTGCTAGAATTTGTATGTGAGGGGGAATTTGAGTAGTAAATGGTTTACAAATTTTATTCCTTCTACTCACACATAACACACTTAGATGGACCAAGATACCCCATTTTTCTGAATCTATCCTCCATTAATATCTTTTTTGTATAGCAGGCCAAGCAAAGGTGCCAACCTTCGGAAGATGGTATTTGTGTTAGAATAAGTGACTCAACTATTCTTTATTTTCTATGTATTAATCCTCCACCAAATATCCCAAATTGACAGTAATTTCCCTAGTTTTGGCACTGTATGAGTAAAAATGTGGATGATCAATAATGCATCTAAATAACGAAATATAGAGATAAATCAACTACAAATCTGATGTACCAATAGAGCAAGATGAAATAATAATCATGCAACAATGAAAAACATGAACAATCAGACTAGACAGTAGCTCTATTGTTAATATAATGATATTCGTGATGAATATGGCCCTTAGATTTGCATAACAAGATTGCTTTGGATGAGTGGATGATCGAGTGTTTTTGATGAATGATCAAGTGATTGAATACTTCAAGAGTTCAGAAATCAAAATGACAGAGTAACTTTGCAAATTGATGTCTTCTCCAATGGCTTAGGATACATGTTCTTATATAGTTTTCTTGGAAGATAATGAATGGCTTAGATTGAAAAGGACCGAAATTACGATCAATGGTTCAAAATTGACGAGACAACAAGCCAAGAGAAAAATCAAGGAGTTGCATGCATAAATCAAGGGATTGAGATGAGATGACTAAGAAAATCAAGGGAATTGATTTGTTAACTCAAAGTTACTTTTTTTTTGGAGGTGGAGATTTGAATAAGATAAAAAACCACATATTTAGGATTTTTGATTTTTTATCATTCAAATATGTGAGGAAAATAAATAAGATAAGATTTGGAGGAAATAAAAAAGATTAAAAAAAAGATTTGGAGGAAATAAAAGAAAAGATTTCAAAAGGCAACGTGAGATTAGAATTAAATAAATTTGAGTTAAGCTATTTAATTTAAAAAGATGTGTTAAATAAATTTGATTTATTTATTTAACTTGAGAGGATGAGAGTTAGATAATTAAATAATTTTTGATATTATTTAATCATGAGAGGAAATAATTGAGAGAATAATTAAATATTATTTATTTAATTATTAGGAGAGCGAGATAAATAATTAAACTGAATTTAATTATTCTTTTCAAAGAAATTTTTAGATAATTAAATAATTAATATTATTTAATTATTTTTGAGAAAGAGAAATAATTGAACTAGAAGAATAATTAGATTTAATTAAATAATTAATATTATTTAATTAATTTTAGAAGAAATGATGAATAATTAGATTTAACTAAATAATTAATATTATTTAATTACTTAATTAAATAAGGGAAATTAGATGAAATACATAGAAGTATGATCGACAAGGAAAAATAAGAGTTTATGTTATTTTTGGGTGTCTACAGGCACAATTCCATTTTATTATGTCTTCCTCATCTGAAATGGAGATCTTTTGTTGCTATATTATTTCTAGTAGAAATTGTTGTAGTCTCTTAGAGATCCCAAGGGTCTTGGAATCCTTCCAACACCATTCTTGGATTCCACCATTCTTTTTTGTGTAAAGGAAATCGATAACCTTGGATCCCCAAATGTCATTTGTTCACTATTACAATTCAAGCAACTCTAGATTAGTTCCTAGAGCTAGAAAATCATTCCATGTTCATCTTCCAAAAAGTTGGTTGATTTCCCATTCCAAATCTCCCATGTTATGTGTTTGGTTATGATTTCTCTTCTTGTCAAAATGAAATTCCACATGCTTGAGCCACACGATGGGTTTGAGATTGTTAATATTATTGTTGGATTTGTGGAATCCAAGTATATGTGGCTTTTTGTAAAGGTTACAGCTTATCTTAGCACCCAAAGACCTATTTTGGATGAAAAGGCACCTAATCCTAGTCCAACAACATCCTTAGCTTTGCAAACCTTATCCTAAGAAACTAATATTTTGAAGGTCCTTGCCATAAGAAAATTTTCATTCATTGCTCTAGTTTGCTAATGGTCTTAGAAGGAATTTTCAAGCAAGACATAAGATAAATTGGGATAGCAAAAATGATGGCTTTCAACATTAACATTCTCCTAGCCAATGACAACCATTTTCCTTTCCAAGTTTCCATCTTGTTCAAGCATGATTCCAACAATGGATCCCAAATTGGAGATCTTCCATAGCCTTTGAAAAGTAGGATACCTTAAATATCTTCTTGGAAATATTCCTACTTTAAATCCCAATTTTTTTGCTACTTTTGCCTATTTTTGTAGGCTACTGTGAAAGAAAAATATTTCTAATTTAGTGGTATTAACTTCCTAACCTGAGGTAAAGGTATAACTATTTAATGTTTCCTTTATAATACTTTCTTCATTATCGAGGGATTTTCCAAATAGCATCGTATCATCTAAAAATTGGAATGAGTGATGTGATCATTATTGTTAGTCATCTTTATTCCTTTCCATAATCCAAAGTCTCTCATAGATCAGATTGTTCTTCCAAGTTCATCATATATAATTATAAAAAGAAAAGGGGAGATTGGATCTCCTTGTCTTAGCCTGAGAGATGGAGAAGAAACCTTGTGGACTCCCATTAACCAAGACTAAAAAATAGAGGCTAAATATGCAACTAAATGTCCAATTCAACCAATCCTTGCAAAAACTAAATCTTTCCATTATTGTGAGTAAGAATCTCCATTCAACCTTGTAATAAGCCTTCTTGATGTCTAATTTGATCAAAATATAGCTTGTTTTAGTTTTAGTTATTATATGAATGACCTCATATGACATAATTATTCCATCCATGATTGATCTACCAGGCATGAATCCACTTTTCTCTTCTGAAAGAATCTCAGGTGAGATTATTTTAACTTAGTTTGCCATAGCTTTGGAGATAATCTTGCATAAGGTATTGCATACGTCTAATATCCTCAAATGTTTCTATATTACTCTTATTGGGGATGAGGGAAATGACTATGTTATTGATATCTTTCAACATGGTACATTTTCTTCTAGAATCTTCAACCACCTCCCAAGCATCCTTCCCAACAATATGCCAACATTTGTGAAAGAGGCTTGCAAGAAACCCTTCTGGGCCAGGAGCTTTATCATGATACATTTTGCAAACAACCATTTTGACTTTAGCCTATGCGAATGGATCCATTAGCATGAAATTTTTCTCATCCATTAAAACTCTAAGAATTCTACTCAACAGATGTTTCTATAGGTAGAGATCAAATCCTTCCCAATTGTTTAACAGATTTAGAAATAATCCACTACTTCATTGTCTATCTTTGTGTTGTTGCTAATACAGGTTCCATCCATCTTCTTGATGTTTAAAATTCTATTATCAGATCTTCTAGTTTTCATGGAATAATGGAAAAAATTAGTGTTTTTATCTCCCTCTTGAATCCATTTTTCTTTGGACTTTTCCACCAGAATTTTCTTCTTTTTCTAGAAGCCCTACATGCTCCTTCATTTGTCCTTTTTATTCATGATACACTTCTTGGTCCGTTCCATTTCGTAAGATCTTTTCATGCAACTATGTCATTTCTATTTCCACTCTTTCTTTCTCTTGAAAGATGTTTTTAAATTGCACCCTATTCCATTGTTTCATATGGTTCTTGATGTAGCCAAGATTTTTAAAGATATTGAACATCTTAGTTCCATTTTATGTAGGCCCCTCTTTCCACCAAGTTTCAATAGAGGAAATAAATTTTTGATCTTAGAACCACATGTTTTCAAATTTGAACAAACATTAAGGAGAGGGACTATGACCAAAATGTGAAAGTTGGAGGGGGTAATGGTCTAATCTAGAAATAAGAAGAATTTGGAACTCATATTAAAAAGGGAATTAAGACCAACCACCCATGCAGAGGAATTTGTCCAATCTCTTAGTAATGTAAGAAAACTTCAGTCTTCTATTTGTTCAGGTGTATGAGCCATTTTTAGGTTTTATATATTGAAGATTATTTTTATCTACAAACTCACAGAAGTTTGATTATGACTTATTAACTGAACATTTCCCCTTGTCTTTGTCTGAGTTGGAGAGAATTTCATTAAAGTCCCTCTAATGATTACAACATCTAGATTTAAAGATTCAAAAGTTGAGGATATTTGTTCCTAGACATTTTGTTTTTGAATACATCCTACAAGACCATAAACATTTATGAGAAAGAAAATTTGATCTAAAGAGTAGATCAAAATCTTACACACCTACCAACGTGTGCTAGTAGCAATCAACTCAACCTAAATTTTTGTCAAGTTCCAAAGTATTCCAAGTCCAATAGAAGTGCCAACAACAATAAATTCACCTTACCAATATCCCCATTTTTGCATGAGTTTGTGTAACTCAGCTTTATCTAATTTTATTTTTTGAAAAAGGAATATATCAACTTTTGACATATCCATATGATGCTTAATAAAACAACATTTTCTAGGGGAATTTAAGCCCCTAATATTCCATGTTATGATATTCATTAGTTATTAGGAAGGGGCACTCCCTTTCTAGATCTTTGCATCATATTATTTATCTTCATCTAATCATCTGTAGACCCTTCTTTCTCTCTTAGTTCCTTATTTGTCTTTCATCCCTTTGACTTTTGAAAGTTGAAATTGGGCTTTCCTTTTTTTATGTCTAACTTATCAAACATTCTTCAAGGGAGTTAGACTCCATATCATTTTCTAAAAATTCCTTCTCTAAATCAAGGTCTAGGATCTCTATGAGGTTTGTGCCCATACCTTGGAATATAGATGTATCCCTCACATTCTTTGTGACTCTAAATATCTCTAGGGATTCTTCAAAGGTTTTCATCTTTATGATATCCATTGGAGTGTTCACAACCTCAGGCTCAAGGACCATGGTTGGATCTAGCTTGTCCACCACCACATTTTGTTTAGATGTGATAGATAGAACCATGGTGATATTTTGGTTCTTTTCTTTGTCTGACACCTTCTGTGAAATGGAGGGGTTCTGTATTTCCTCATTTTGTAACCCTTAGGTCTATGGGACCATATGTTGTGCATGCTCCATTAGGCTAAGGGCCCTTCCATTTCAACATTTTGTTGCAAAATTCCAGCCTCAGACTTGATGTTAATAGAAGATGGAATAGGGCATGCCAAATCTATGTATAGACAAATTCTTATATGCATACCAACCTATTTATTTAGAGTTGGTGTATCTGCTCTAATGAAGATGCCTAAGAAATTTCCAATGTCCACGAGGGTTGGATCATTTTAGTACTCTGTTGGAAAATTATAAAGGCAGATCCACATAGTAGTGTGGGAAATCACATGTTTCAAAGGATAAAAATTTGGAACCTCGACCTTCATGTAGAACCCAACATTGTCCATCATCTAGGGTCCATAATTCAAGATGTTTTTCTTTTTCTCTAATTCACATTAAACCAAGAATAATCATTTTGGTAGTTGTCTTATCATAATATTTAGGCCCCATTGTACCTCCACCCATTTTTGGAGTCTTTCCATAGTAGGCCATGCATTTTCCCATTTTAGACAAAGGTCATTTCTTGTAGATTCCTTCTAGAATTCTCTAGTTCTTCTCTTTGAATGGTCAATGCCCATTTTTTCATAATCATTTTAGGCTTTCCAACTAACATTACATTTATTCTAATCACCATGGGTCTCCATTCCAATTTTTTCTTTTCCTTCTAGCCACACACAAAATCCCATTTTCTTTTTCCATCCAGCACATTGTAGGACTATGTTTGTCTAATGTTATTAGTGTGATGCATTTGATAATCTTCATCATTCTCTCATTATAGTTTTTCCCATTCACACAACAATTCATCAACCTCCTTTTTTTACTACTTTGCTTCCACACTTTATCCCCAATCTACACTATTGTGCCTGCTTTCCATCCTAAACACATTTTGATCATAAATTTTTAACCATAGCTTAGAATCACATAAACTTGGATGTTTTGGAAGAAAGATGAATAAACGTAAATGTAATGTAGGAAAAGAGCGTTCACGGGATTGATGGATGGTTTAGCTAGATCCTCCTTTTACCACTTACATTCAAGCACATTTAATTGAGTTGAATCACAACTTATGCAAGAAGGCTCAACTACATGTTGGTTGTCACTTGGAATGATAGGGAAATTTGGAATTGATTGATTAATGTATTGATTTTAGTCTAATTTAGCTTAAAACCCTAATTATGCAAAATCGTAAACAAACAGATGAAACCTGATAAATCCTTCTATAAAAATAGACTAAATATGGATCAGATACATACTAGATTTCAAGTTCTGGAATACATAAAAGTTGGGGGCTAAAGAGTGGGCGCCCAAGCCCAAGCTGCTACTTTTCTGAGGGCTTCAGGATCTTTTCCGTCACTGACTGCAACCACTTCAGAGATTCTCTGTGACATGAAACTAAGGGGAAAAAGAGCGGGTGCCTAAGCCCTTCTTGAGCTATTTCCTACCTTTTTCTTCAGATCCTGATTCCTAATGCTCTATAACAGTCCTCTGCAACTCCACTCCACAAGATCCAACACCTGCCACCTGCAATTACAAGGAGAGGGGTTGGGGGTTTTGGTGTTTAGGAGCTTGCCTCAATCAAGCCCTGGAATGGCATTAAAGCCTTCCAACATCATTGTTAGATAGAGAGTTCGTGTCCTTGCAAGATAGAGGAAAAAACAATTTGATAAATAATTAATTGAAGCACAAATAGATATCACCTCAGAGGTGTAGCTCTCAAGTAGATGAAGATCTTTCACAACATGAGAAGATGATGACAAATGTGCAATAACAAACACAACAACACAATTCTGCTCTTCAACACAATGAATGCCTTGAATGCTCTAAAATCATAAGTTCACCAAAATCTCATAATCATCTTCTAGTTTTCAAATGAAGTCCTAAACATGCTTATAGATGCATTCCCTCTTTAATTTCATAATTCAAACTGAAGATGTCGTCAACGGACACCTTTTTAATGGTCTCCAACTAACTTTCAAATTTGTGATCTCGCCAAAATAGGGTAGGGCACGGGTGTGGGCGCCCTTGTCTTGGGACCTATTTTGGGTTAGGGTTAAGCTTTGCAATGTCCCCTATGTCCCATTCATCATGCGTTTTAGGGCATTTTGTCTTGGGATTCATTTCTAACATGCATAATGAAAATTAAGGGACCCAGGACCTAAACTTAGGAGGTAAAAGTCCTAGGGGGACATTTTACGACATAACATTTAGCCCCCACTTTAATGTATGTATGATCTTATGACCCATACATGCATTAAAGTATGGTCAAAACACAACAAACACACCAAGAACTTGAAGCTAATGCATACACAAAGATTGAGGGACTATTTCTAGCCCCCATTCTTAGGTAAGCATTAGAAAAACACATCACAGACACACAAAACACAGAGAAGATAGTAACAGACACGCAAGACACGAAGAAGACAGTATTGAAGACACATAAAACACAATGAAGACAAGAGAGCAGTCACACAAAACACAATGCATATACTTGATATAACATTTTAATTTTCATATATATAAATGCATGGAAATAAAAATTGCAACACGCAAAACCCCAAGAATGTAGGGGAGACTCATCGCCACACCCTTTACACTACACCAAGGGGAGAAAACATGCAATACAAAACCCAAGCGTAGGGGAGACTCATCACCATGCCCTTTACACTACGCGAGGGAGAAAACATGCCATACAAAACCCAAGGTGTAGGGAGGGACTCATCACCACATAGCTTTAGACTACACCAGGGGGAAAACACACGGAAGACACGAGCTTTGTATACCATGCCAGAGACATACTATACGTCTTAAACATGACAAACAAGGCAATGTAAGGAGCTTATTGCTAAGTTCCCACTATCTCAAACACGCTACAGACACACCTGATGGTTGGGCTTATGCCACAACAACTGCCAAAGACACGCTTAAGGGAGGATAGTCTCAGATCCAACCCTGCCTCCGCAAAGGACTTTTGAAATAAAAGGGCGTGCACTAGCTCAAGAGATACACCATCCCACCTCCACAGAGGGATTTTGAAAATGCAACCCCACCTGCATCATGGAGATGCTTTACAGTGAAAAGGAAGCATGTGTCAAAAGTATACAACCCCACCCGCATCATGGAGATGCCTTACAGTGAAAAAGAGGTGATCAATGTATGCAAACATGCTTTGTTAGTACCAAAATCATTAGATAGATTACCTTATATATGCCCCCACCTTAAGTTGGTTGATGTCATGTACCGATATCAATCACATTAAGGTAGAGAGAAAACACACAAGGGAACAAGAGCTTTCACAAAGCCCATGCCCCTAAAGCTGACATTTGGTCATGATTGCCGAATGTTCCTACAAACACATTTTAATCTAAGAAAAACATGAAAGCTATGCATGAAAACAAAGAGTCCAGGGCTACACATACGGGTTTGAATCCACATATAGCCATTGGGCTTATACTATAGGCATCTCAGAACCGAGTGTAACAACAAGGCAATATACAAAACAATCAAAGTGCACGGAGCAGATGTATTGTTATGATTTGTTAGAAAGATAAGACAACTTCAGATATCACATGGAGTGATTCTACTAGACAAGTGTCGGATATATAAATCAACCCCATCTTCATGTATGGACTAGGTCTATTTTTGCTTTCTTGTTGAAGGGACACACAGTCCGTATCAGTTAGTTGTTTGTTTTTTGTCATCCGCTGACTAGATAGAATCACTAGAAGAAGGCAAACAATAAAATGAGAGAGGAGAATGAGTACCTTAGGAACAATCACTTAGGAGGATGCCCCTAGGTCATCAACTGAAATACTATGCCCCTAAGGCACGACACATAACAATAAAATAGAGGGGAAGCAAGATAGAAGAATGGTGAAACAAATAGAAGAATGATCACAATAGGGGTGGACTCCCAGTATCCTTGACCTTACAAGGGTATCAAGGGTCATCTAAGGAGGCCTAAACAACACATAACACATCACGGGGGAACACAACATGATGCTAACAACTTATATATGTAGGAGGAGGCCACCCTTGAGAGCAATTAGAATAGATGCTATAACGAGTGTGGCTTAAGGAGGGAGAAATACTTACTTGATTTAATGGGATATTTCCTAGTAGATGATCCTTGTCTTTCAGTTCAAGATATCTCACATGTAGTTTTGGTCTTGTTCATATTGTTGCAAGTATGTGCTAATCAGTGTTGTCATTGATGTCAACATTTTTGAGTTGTCATTGGTGTCAACTGTGTCTTCTAATGTTAATATTTTTGTTTGATTGAGTTACTATGTTAAAGTGATTTGAATTCCTTGTAGAAGTGCTAATGATGTTAGCATATTTTTCCTATTTCTAAGATTCCAAGTGCTTTTGAGAAAATTTGATTAATATTGGAAACAATGGGTTGAAGGAGTCTTTGGCTTACAGAATACTGTTTGATTTTTTTCTCCGCATTTCTTCCCTATTGAAGATATGAGTGTGCAGTTTGGATATGTTGGTTAAAGGTGTTTGAATATGCCAAATCTAGGGTTTGGTGCTCTGAATTGTTGTATAATGAAAGTTGTGTTCACCAGTTTGAGAATAGTGCCTGACAGTGTTTGCAGTATGTCTAGGAGAAAGTATTTTGCTCCGCATTTCTCTGTAGAATGGGTTTAGGTGTTGTGGTTCTAATTTGTGTTTGTGAGGTCTCTACCTATCTTCAGTCTAGAGGATTTGTGATTTGGTGCTCTGAAATGTGATCTTTTATGTAGCAGAGTTTGATAGTGTTGAGTATAAGCAGATTATGAAGTGTCTTCAGGTGAAAGTTGTTGTGGTTGAATTTTTTGGATTTTATGTGAAGCCAAGATATTCGTGGATGTTTCTAGATTACGTTAAATCTTTGTGCAAGATCCACATGGGATTTTTAGATCTTGAGGAAGCATGTGATTAAAAGGTTCATAGTGTTTACACAAGTCTTGGCCGACTTGGTTATTTACGCTAATTGCAATTGTGCCTTGTGGATTGTGGAAGCATGGAGTAGCTTGCTTGATGGATTTAGGTCCATGCCAAGGTGTGATGTGGTCTAATTTTTTTCCCTTCCTCCACGGGAATGTTTAGGTCCAGACCTAATTCAATTCTCATGGGTTAAGTTATGTTGCTGACCTTGGAGAATGTTTTCAAGGATGACGATGGTATAAATAAGTTTCAAGAATTCGTGTATGTGTGTGGGTAGAAGGAATGTGATGTGTATGTTGTGGTGTTGATCAAAGCAACAAATGTTTCATGTATAGGCTACTGGATGCAGTGAACAGAAGGTGTCTGTCATGTTTCAGTGTGGTTGCGAAGGAGGTATTTGTGTTCATTGGAACTGAACTTCATTCATAGGTTAGATGCAATTATATCAGTTCATGGAAGTGATCCACTCCTCTCTTCTTTCTTTCTTTCTTAGTGGATAGTGAGTCCACCGGTAGTGAGTCCTTCTTTCTTTTGGGTAGTGAGCCCTTTGGCAGTGAGCCTTTGTAATTCAATATTGCTATTACATTATATTGTGAGCTAATCCTCACCGTGGTTTTTCCCTTTTAAGGTTTTCCATGTAAAAATATGGTGTTCTCTTGTGGTGTGTTTATGTTTCTATTATTTGCCTCTTATGTTTAATCATCATAACAGATTAAGGGTTTAAGTAAATTGATATGAATTTGAATGTGTTCATAAGGGTTTGAAATTTTAGATACAACTGATTCACCCCTCCCTCTTAGTTGTCTTGTGCATTCAACAATTGGTATCAGAGCAAGGTTCCTTTGAAGAAAGTTTAATAGCTTGAGGTAGATCCGGATGGTGCACAAGAAACAAATTCCCTTGTTTGATGGATCTGATTATGCACTCTGGAAGGTAAGGATGGAAGCCTTTCTAATTGCTTTGGGTTATGACGTCTAAAAATCTGTTAAGTCTAAATACACTATACGTAAGGGTGGTATAAGTACTGAAGATGACATTAAAGCTGATGAAATAGATGGTAAGGCAAAACATGCTCTCTTAAGTGGTCTTACTAGTTCTAAATTGGTAAAGGTTGTGGAATTGAAAACTACTAATGAGATTTGGAAGAAGTTGGAGAGTGTCTATGAAGGAGATGAAAATGCCAAACAAGCTAAAATGCAGAATCTAAAGCTCATGTTTGAGACCATGAAGATGTCTGAAAATGAAAATGTTACAAGCTACCTACATAAGATTGATGAAGTTGTCAATGGAATCAAAGGACTTGGTGGAAAGTTGGATGATCGAGAAGTGATATTGAATGCACTTAGATCTCTTCCTAAAGCTTACAATCATAAAGTCTGTGCTATTGAAGAACTACAAAATTTAAATAAGTTTACTAGAGATCAACTACTTGGTACTTTGACTACTTTTGAAATAAGAGAGTTTGGCACAAATGATGGACTGCCAAAGGTTGAGACTGCTTTTAAGGTTGGAAAATTAGGGACAACTGAGGAATTAGATCTAGAAGATCTTGATGAAGTGGAAGCCAATTTTATGAGAAGGATAAAAAAGGGTACTGAAAAGTTCAGTGGTAAGTTGGCTTTTAAATGTTTCAGTTGTGGTAAAATTGGTCATTATGCCTCAAGATGCCCAGACAAAGTGCAGAGAATTCAGAACAGGGAAAACAAAGGTAAGATGGTTAAGAAAATTTACTATGAACATAAAGATGCGAGTATATCTGATGATGAATCTGATTGTGAATATAATAATGATGATGAATGATTATTCATAGCTCTAAGAGATGAAACTATTTCTGCAAACTCTGGAAGTTGTGTGAAGGAAAAGGGTTCGGGAGCAAGTACTAACCCTAAAGACACTGTAATGTATGCCTTTCATGCTAAAAGATGACTGGCTCATTGATAGTGGATTCTCAAATAATATGACAGGTGATAAGAGTAAGTTTGTTAAACTTGAAAAATATGAAGGTGGAGTAGTTAGATTTGGTGATGATGCAGCTGCTAAGATTCGTGGTAAAGGTTCAATTAGTTTTGATGGAAAACATAACACTAATGATGTTATTTATGTTAAAGGCTTCAAGGATAATCTCTTAAGTGTTGGACAAATGTGTATAAAAGGCTACAATCTTATGTTTCAGGATGATGGATGTGAAATCAGAAAAAGCTCTAGAAAAGTAATTGTTGTTGGAAAGAGGACAAATGGAAATGTGTATCAGTTCAAAGGTGCTGATGGATGTTACTTCATGACTCAAATCCATGAAAGTTGGCTATGGCATAAAAGGTTATGTCACATTAATTTTGATAGTCTAGTGAAGATAAGTTCAGTTCATGCTATGAGAGATCTACCAAAGATTATCAAGCCTACTAATGTTGTATGTAAGGGATGTCAAGTTGGAAAGCAAGTGAGGAGTAGTTTCAAAGCCAAAGAACAATCTTCTACCAGAATGTTGGAATTGGTGCATACAAAGCTTTGTGGTCCTACCAAGGTCAAGAGTCTTCAAGGTGATAGGTATTTCATGTTGCTAATTGATGATTATTCTAGGATGACATGGGTTACTTTTCTAAAAGAGAAATCAGAAGTACTAAATAGGTTTAAGACATTCAAAGCTATGGTTGAGAATGAAATAGATGTGAAAATCAAATGTTTGAGATCTGATAGAGGTGGGGAATTTAATTCAAATGAGTGTAATACTTTTTGTGAAGAACATGGGATAAAGAGGCACCTATCTACCTCTAGGATTCCTCAACAGAATGGAGTGGTCGAAAGGAAGAACAAGACTGTTCAGGAAGCTATAGGGAAAATGATAAAAGAAGCAAACCTACCAGAGGTCTATTGGAGAGAAACTATTCATACTATTGTCTACATACAAAATAGAGTACAGGTAAGAGCAAATGACACAAGGACTCCCTATGAACTATGGTATGGAAGAACTCCCACTACTAAATTTTTCAAAGTTTTTGGAAACAAATGTTATATCAAAAGAGATGAAGATCTAGGAAAGTTTGATGCAAGGTGTGATGAAGGCATCTTCCTTGGGTATTCTACTAGAAGCAAATCTTACTGGTGCTATAACAAGAGGTTAAGAAAGATTTTTAAAAGTGTGAATGTGAAGGTGGATGAAGACATACAGAAGAATTTAGAGGTTAATAATTATGAATCGGATGAGTCTTCTTCCAGTGAAGAAGAAGAAGAAGCCAAAGGAAAAGAAGTGCAAATTGAAGAAGAAGAAGCTTCAGTAAAGTCTCCTAAAACTCTGAAGTATGTGCAGAAGGATCATTCTAAAGACTAGATCATTGGTGATAAAAGAAAAGGTGTATTGACAAGAAGAAGAGCTTCTAAAGAATAAGTGAATCTATGTTTACTTTCTAAAATTGAACCCAAAATAGTGGTTGAGGCATGCAAGATGAGAATTGGATTAAGGCTATGGAAGAAGAACTAATGCAGATTGAGAAGAATCAGACTTGGGAACTTGTCCCAAGACCAAAGAACAAAAATCTAATTGGAACTAAGTGGGTGTTTTGAAACAAACTGAATGAGAATGGAGAAGTGGTAAGGAACAAGGCAAGACTTGTATGCAAAGGCTACTCACAAGTGGAAGGAATAGATTATGAAGAAACTTTTGCTCTGGTGGAAAGAATGGAGGCCATTAGATTGTTTCTAGCCTTTGAAGCACATAAGGATTTCAAGGTATATCAGATGGATGTGAAGTCTACTTTTTTGAATGGTAAGTTGGAGAAGGAAGTATACATAGAACAACCAGATGGATTTCTGTTATCAGACAAACCCGACATGGTCTGCAAGTTGAAGAAGGCATTATATGGATTGAAGCAAGCTCCTAAAGCTTGGTATGCAAGGTTAGACATATATTTGTTATAGCAAGGCTTCATCAAAGGGCCCGCAAATAGCAATTTGTACATCAAAGCAAGTGCAGATCAAATCCTGATTGTGGAAGTATATGTAGATGACATAATATTTGGAGGTAATGAATGCATGTGTAATAGTTTTGCAAATGAAATGAAGAAAGAATTTGAAATTTCTATGTGTGGTGAAATGAACTTCTTTCTTGCATTATAGATCAATCAGACAAGTAAGGGTATTTTCATTTCTTAGTCAAAATATGTGAAAGAGTTGTTGAAGTTTGGAATGAAAGACTCTAAACCAGTTTGTACTCCCATGACTATTAGTTGTAAGTTGAGCAAGAATGATGAATCTCCTAAGATGGATTAGAGAAAGTATAGATCAATGATTGGAGGACTATTATATCTGATGGCTACCTGTTGTTAGGGAAAAATTAGGTTTAATGTCAAAAAAAGAAAACTAACTAAACCCTAACTGCAATGAAGTCCAAGCAAGCCTAGAAATCAATCAAACAAACAAAAAATAAACTACAATCTAAGATACAACTTGGCTAATCTTCATTGTTCTTCTCCATCTTCCATTATTGTTCTCAGATTTGTAAATTTTGCACAATCTTGAGAAGCTCAAGTTGATGAAAGTGGCAAGATATTGGAAAGAAAGATTTAAGAGATCATGAGCTAAGAGAGAAGACCTGAAAAATGAACTAAGAGAGATCAGCCCAGAGATTGAAAAATGAACTTAAGGGATCAAAATGAAGCTGGATGAGTGATTTTATAGAAGACCAGATTTGAGTGGATGGCCAGGATTTGATGTTGACTTCTGGATGAAATGAAGGGTTGAGATTAATTAGTGTTTTCTCACCACTAAAGGACAAAAGTGAATTTGAAATTTACAAATATGATGAGGTGGAGGATGTGATTTTTAAATTAAATAAATTGTGTCCATTTATTTAATTTATTTGAGGAAGGGGATAATGTGAGATGATTAAATTAAATAGGTGAAACCTATTCAATTATGATAAGGCCTTTTAATTTAAATAAATGTTTATTTATTTAAATTAAAGAGGGCAAGGGGATATTGAATAATTAAATAATTAATCAATTAGAATTAATTATTTAATCATAGAGGAAAATTAGGGAAAAATAGGAGAATGTGGTAGAAATTAGGGTTTTGCAACCTGAGGACACTTTTAGGTGTCTACATTTTTCCCCTCTTTGAGATGATGTTCGAGATGATGAGATTTATGTTGAGTAACATCACTTCAAAGAAGCTATGGAAATGGATAGAGAAAAAGGATGATGATGCCCCCTCGAGAGGATAGGTGGGTTGGACAAACACGAGTAGGCTCTCGAAATGAAAGGGATTGGTTAAGGAAGAAAGATAGGGGAATGGATAGAAGAAATGAATGATACATTAAGCTATGATGAAGGTGGAGGAATGAAGATGCAAGAGAGAGAGATGGTGGAGGAATGAAAGATTAGCTAGAAGAATGGGAATGAGATCTTTATTTGATAGACTTTTGAGCTTCTCACTTGCAATTTTTTCTGCTTATCATCATAGAACTTATTATGTCTAGGGATGACAATCACAATGGCGTGACAAAGGCCAAAGTGCAAAAATGTGATCCCTTGCAAAACAGGCACATGACAGACAAGGAATGCTTGACTCAGAGTAGTAACTGTGGTATTGGTGCAGGGGCACGTGGCATTTTTTTAAATTTTTGCTCTCAATAAGAGCCTCGGTGGAAAGGATTCTTCACCATTTATGTAATAAATTCTATTTAAGACATTTAGAGGTAGTGAAGGTCACCTAGGGTGAGAGTCTTAAGTATTTGCATAAATTTTAGTTAGTCTATTTTTAGTTTTGTTAGTGGGAAGGCAATTTTTAGCCTCTTTTTTGGCTTGTAAAAACCCATAGGTGTTATGAATCAAATATATTTCAGTGTATGCATGGGGACACATCAAGGAAGGATGAATAGAAGTTTTGAGTGAAGAATTAATATAGATTTTTTAGTTTTCTACATTTTAGAATGTATTTTCTACTTTTCCAACGTTGGTATAGGTCCGTACTGTACTGTCATGGCTCCAAATGATTGAAATATTGAATTAAGTAGAGATATATTTCATTTAAACCTAATTAGATAGATTTTCATTATGTTTAAATAATTTGGTGGTCGTTTTCCTAAAACTAGGTCTAAAACCCTAATTTTGAGGGTTTTGGGCAATTTGATGGGTTTTTGACCCATTCCACCTGGGTCATAGCTCAAAAATGGGTGGAATGGGTTTGGTTAGTTTGTGTCTCTTCATTCATGTCATTACAAGAGCTAGGGATTGGAAAAGAGTGAAGTTTGAATCCATTTATGCCTAATATCTTCATGTATTAGGCCTTTGAGCATAGGTGGAGTAGAGATTTGATGGTAAGTTGACTTGGGATGAGATAAGATCCCTAAAAATGGTATATTACATCCATTTTCAGTCAAATTCATGCCTTGGAGTAGGATTTAGGAGTTTGGGTCAAGTTTTCCATACTCTTGCTTTGTTAAAGAGGCCTAATTAGGCCTAAAAATAGTAGGAACAATCACTTTTTGAGGTCTGTGTTCCAAAGGAACCTATACTGCATGTTAGATATGTTGTGTAGAGGATTAATGGGTATCTAAAAAGACAACTTGTTCATGGGTTTGTCATGGGTTCTGCAAGTTATGCCCCAAAAACCCTATTCCAAGGGCTACACGCAATTAGGGCTAGTTGTGAAGGAACGATAGAAAAGACAAGTGACCAGAGTGTTTGGTAAGTTTGGTGAGTTTCTACCAGTCATTTTGATGTGGTCTAAGGTGGTTGGAAGGTTTGACAAGAGGTCCTTGTATTCCAACCTTGAAATGTCACTTTTGCCTAACATTCAAGCCATGTATTGTCAGAGTGCTGCCCTAGCCATGCATGATCAGTCTAAGCATCATTGAAATATGTTTGAACCTATCCCCTACTCTGCATCAAGTGGTATCAAAGATTAGGCAGTAGATCATTGGAAGAGTTGAATATTGAAGTTTGACAGTTGGAATTTGAAGAGTCAAGATGCATCTAGAAGATACCATGGCAAAAGAAATCAGAGAGTTGAAAGAAAGGTATGCTAAGTTAAAGGAGATTACTCAAAGGAGATCACTATTCATAACAAACTGTAAATGCAAAGAAAAGGTATGTAAATTTGTGATAGATTCTGGTTCTACTGACAACATGGTTTCCATAGAAATGGTGGATAAACTAAATTTAGAAAGAATTCCTCATGAAGCACCGTATGAAGCATCTTGGTTGAATGATGATCAGTCAATTTTGGTATGAGAACAAGATTTTGTTGAATTTAATATTGGTGGATATAAGGATAAAATTATTTGTGATGTGGTACCTATGAGTTGTTGTCATTTGTTATTTGGAAGACCATGGCAGTATGATAGACATGCTATATATGATGGGAAGTATGATACTTACACTATAGAAAAGGATGGAACCACTTTTAAACTAACACCACTACAGGAGAATGCTAAGGAGCATAACAAAGAAGCAAGAGTAATCAAGTTTGGCAAGAGGGAGTATATGAAGTTTGAGGAAGACAAAAATGAAGAATATGCAGCCACTACAAAGGCAAAAGATGTCAAGACAACAAGTCTAGAGAGAACAGATGATGAGTTGGTGATGAAGTCTGAAATAGAGAAGGTCAAGGATGAATTGACCTTGAAAGTTCAAGACAAGATTGGAAAATATGATGAAGACAAGAGAAGATCTGAGTTTTTTCAATTGAAAGCAAGAGGGGTTGCAGGACAGTCAAATGATGACAAGACAGTGATGAGCAGATCTAATACAGAGGTTTGTGAGAAAGGAAATCTTGGGATAAAGATCTTAAAAAGAGAAAGAGATATGAATGCAAATGAGTTGCCTAAGGAAGGACAAGAGTGGCCTAGCAAGGTCATTGTGGAAGAGATATATTGTCCACTGATTGGACAAAAGGATAAAGTGCAGCAGAAGGCTGATGATAAAGAGGATGAAAAGTAGCAGGAGATTGTTCATAAAGAAGATGGTAGACCTAATGGCAAAAGGGTCTTAGAGGCAAAGAAAATGAAGGCAGAGGTAAAAGGTAAAAGAAAAGAGAGTAAATGGGCTGAGGTAAGCCAAAATAGGCTTGTAATGCATGAAGGGATCATGGTAGGTGCAGTGTTGTGTCTCTTGAAGATAAGTGAAGGCAATGGGCAATCAAGTACTACAAAGACAGAGGTTTGTATGACTGAGAATATAGTGATAGTAGGGGTAGAAGGCCTGAGAATAAAAGGTGAAAAGTGCCAAAGGAAATGGCAAGTGAAAGAGCATAAGATAGTTGAGGTAGGAGAGAAGCAATGTGAGAATATGACGATCAAAAAGGATGGTGGATAGTCAGATTGTGCTCCTAAACTTGATAGGACAGAGGTCCTTGGGATAGAGTCTCAAAGGCAAAGTGTGGATAGTCAAGAAAAAGAAGTGCAAGGTGAGAAGCAAGACAAGAAGATAGAAGGTACAGTGAGCCAGGGAAAATGACAAAGGTTAGTGAAAGGGATTTTGAAGGTTGAGAAAAGGATGAAGATTACAATCACCCTAAGAGGTGAAGACTTAAAGGTGATGAGTTTGGGAAAGGTCTCAAGAATGGCAGGGACCCAAGATGTAAAGTTGCCAGTGATGGGCCAAGAGAAGGCTCAAGAAAAAGTGTTGGAGAAGTGTGATGACAGTGAGGTAAGGGTAGTGATTTGTCCTTTGATGCAAAGAATGGTTGATAGGGAGTTGTATAATGCCATGATAGTGATTTCAAAACTTGATTACAGTGGGGTTCCAAAATTTGAGAACTTGAGAGTGGATGTGAAGATGAAAAGTGAGGTGAATATGAGTATTTGGCAAGGCCAATGGGATAGGTTCAAGTATGCAACATATATGATGAGGAAAAGAGTTCATGAAATAGTTGAACAAGGTTTGTTTGCAAGTGTAATGACTGGTATAACAAGTTTTGATGAGAGAATGGTTGAAGGACATGAAGTAGGTCTGTTTGGAAAGAGGCAGTCATATCAAGTTGAAAGGCAAGCACTAGTGGAAGAGTTTGAGTTTATTCCAAGGGTGAAGATAAAGACACTTCAGTCTCAAATTGGCAAGGTTGTGTTGGCAAATGAAGGAGCAAATGCAACATCAATTCTAGACTAGGGAAAGATCAGAGGATGTCTACAAGGACAGTGTGAGGAGAGGGAGCAAGGACTAGGTGACACAAAGTGCAAGAGAACAGAGCATGGTGCAAATTTCCAGTTGTATACACCTAAAAATGACACGACTTTGTCTAAATAAATATTCTTAATATTTATTCCATTTAATTCCTCTACACTAAATAAATCAATTTATTTATTTATTCGATTCATATTCCTCTAAGTTAATTAAATATCAAAATATTTAATTACCTCTTCTAAAGTCAAAATTAAATAAAATCCTTTATTTAACTTAATTCTTCCAAACAATTAAATAATTCTTAATTATTTAATTAAAGTCAATTCTTCCTCCAAATTTAAATAAATCAATCAAATTTATTTAAATCCTCTCAATCTATAAAAATAAAATACAATCAAATATTTTATTTATTCTTCAAATCATGCACAACAATTAAATAAATTTATTTATTCAATTTGCTTTCTTATCTTCTAATTCCTCAAAATATCTTCCAAATCTTCTAAAAATAAGTCTTCTTCTTCATGCACACAAAATTAAATAATTTATTATTTAATTTCTCTCAAATCATGCAAAAGCAAATCACAAGTTGAGTTAACTGACTCAATCTACCTTGTTTTTATCAATAACTCTTAAATTAGAAAAAAAATTTCTAATTTATGAAAGCATATCTTATCTTTATAAAAGAAAGCAATTAACTCAAACAAAACAACTTTTGTATGACACTTGTCTTCTTTCTATTCGCGCACATTCTCTCAAGTCTTCTATACCGTTGATCTTCTCATTCTTTCTATACCATTGATCTTCTCTCTCAAGAGTCTATAAATTGAACCCTCTTCTTCCATTTCATTCATCCAAGCTTTTAGTATTGTTACTCTGCAAGAATTACAGCGTGCCTTTGGCACCCAAGTCATTCCATTTGCTTGCGATCAACTTGTTACTATCACCATTATCATTGTTGTGAAGCTCATCTTCATTGCAATAAACTATCATAGTCATTCTCTGTTGACATCTTGAAGAAATAGCAAGGAAGTGCACCTTCTGAGGGCCATATTCATACACAAGATCGATTGAGATAGGCAACCAATGGAAGCCATGAAGTGAAGAGGTTTGCAAAGGTTTGAAGTTCTTTGTTTGATTGATTTCTTTGTTTCTTATTTCATTGAGTTATTGGGTATTGTTGATATACATTGATTATTCATTTACACCAATTTTCCCATAACACCAGTATTTAACCAAGTGGAAGGACTACCAGATGGAAGAGCCTATGGAGAGTATGAAGGCAAAGTGATCAAGCAATGGAGTGAAGTTTTCAGAGGTGGACAAGGTGGAAGTTCAATTTCCAAGAGACTTGGAAAAAATTCAAGCCCAGTTGTATGGTGCAGGGGCAAATGGCATTTTTTAATTTTTTCTCTCAATAAGAGCCTAGGTGGAAAGGATTCTCCAGCATTGATGTAATAAAGTCTATTTAAGACATTTAGAGGTAGTGGAGGTCACCTAGGGTCAGAGTCTTAAGTATTTGCATAAATTTTAGTTAGTCTATTTTTAGTTTTGTTAGTGGGAAGGCTATTTTTAGCCTCTTTTTGGCTTGTAAACGCACATAGGAGTTATGAATCAAATATATTTCAATGTATGCACGGTGAGGAGAATGGGACACCTCGAGGAAGGAAGAATAGAAGTTTTGAGAGAAGAATTAATAAAGATATCCTGATGCAAGGAAGAATGTATTCTTTCCAATGCATAGGATGTCTTTGATTCACACCCAATGAAATCCTGATCACACGCAAGGCACCAAATTGCCCCAATCATTTTGCCAAGACAAATCACAAAAAACAATCAAAGAAAAAGGTCTCGCTCTATCCTCGCTTATCTTCATCACTTAGGGACTTCCTTGAGAAGTATAAGAACGAGATTGCAAAATAATCCAGTAAAAGATGACAAAGCAAAGTCGACAGCCATTAGATTGTTTTCCAAGTGATATGTGTTTAATTGATTATGATGAATAGATGAATAGGGCCTGGTTTCGGATAGGAAACATGTCATATAAGATGCTTGGTCTAGTTTCAACAATGCCACCACTTGTCTAAGGCAAGTGATATGATTGGGACATCCCGTATAAGACATGTGGTCTGGTTTCAAGAATGCCACAAGTTGTGAAATGATTGTCATGTTATGATTGTTGATGTTTGATTAATGATGCATATCATATAAGGCGTAGAGTCCTAGTTTTGACAATGCCCCATTTTGTATAGTGTTTGTGATAGTTGATACTAATAGTGACATATGCTTATCACAAGGAATTGATTGATTTGACTGATTGGATAACTTGTCTGGTTGATTTTGGGATTGATTTGAAGTGTGGATTTCTTGAAAGATTGACTGTTCGATCAAAGTGTCCATTTCACAAAAGGATGACTTATTATGATAGTTTGACTCAACGGTCCTTAAGAGACTGACTTAATGCCTTGGGGGCTCATTAAAGATGGCCTTGCCTACGTGAAAGATCAGAGGCGACGTAGTTCGACCATTTGGTTGACACGATTTATTGCTTAGGATTTTGTATGGTTATTTGATTTTTTTGGTATTTTGGGATTATTTTGGTTTTTTTGGATTTTTGACATGTTTTGATTTTTTTGGATTTTCAAATGTTTTATTTTTTTTGGATTTTGATATGTTTCGATTTTTTTGGATTCTTGAAATGTTTCAATTTTTTTTGGATTTTTGAATGTTGTAATTTTTTTGGGGTTTTTGGAGAATTTTGGAATGTCAATGGATGACAATTTAGATAGCCTTTGTGCTAAATACCAATGAAAAGGGAGGACCAAGTCTAGGTGGGAAGGGATGAATGGAAGAAAGGGTGGGTGATAGTGGATGGAAGGAACACATGCGTAAGAGGGCAAGGATGTGATCTCCAAGGACTATGTCGCATAGGAATAACATGCCCCATTGTAGGTAGTATGCTTAGGATTTGACATGGCAAAGATTATGAAAGTAAGATGATTGGATGGATTGGAAGGGATGAGATATATCAAGGGATATCCAAAGCATGTTTCAACATTTTGCTCCCATTTATTTATCAAGATCAAAAGAAGAAGGGAGAGTGAATGGAATCGATAGGATAGGTATGTGTATGGATGGATAAGGATGGAAAATGGATAGAAAATGATAGGTCGGATGAGACAAAGTGCCCCCAAGTGTAAGTGACATAGAAAATCAACCTACACATGATGCCTATTTGCCAAGTTTACATCATGGTACTTATCCAAGGCGCCACCAAGGGTGATTTTCACTATTAGACGAAGGGATTTCTCTTTAATTTTTTTTTGAATGGGAATGGAAAGGAGGGACTCAAGTGTCTAGTTCCATTAAAGGTGATAGTCCCATTGGAGAAAGATGCCATCGCGTATGGATCATTTCATTATGCTCATTATGTTCATTGATGTTGGTAAGGATTGTGTGAAAGTGAGATGGAGTAGGTAGATAGTGGATTATGAAGGGAACGATAGTGGATTATGATGTGGATTATGTAAGGTTCATGTAAGGATGGATGAATGACTTATGCAAAAACATGGACCATAGGGAGATGATGGGTGAAATATGTAGGATAATAGTTGAATGATGGGGTGATGGAGATATGGAAAGGAATCATGACCAACAGTTGCACACACCGTGATAAACGTTGAAGCTTTTGATTTGGAGGTGGTGTAGGAAGCAATGGAGATGTTTACTTAGGAGATGGTTGATGGAGTCATTTAGGGACCCACATAGACTTTGCATTTTTATGATTTTTAATTGACTTGTGGGATGGAGGAATTGGATATGTTTGAATGGAGTGGATGAAAGAGGAAGGTTGGAATTTTTGAGAGGTGGATGCCTTGCTCAACTTGATTGCTTTTTATTTAGGGACCCATACCATTTTAGTTTTTGACTTTGCTTTTGAAGGTATGGGTTTAGGTAGCTTTTTAGATGGATTTTGCTTTAACCTTTTGGATTGATGTCCTAAGGCATTAGGACCCTTAGGATTTTTGACTTTATGAGTGTAGGCATCCAAACGTTTATTTTTGAATCTCATAGGTTTGGTGGAATGAGTGGAAGCTTCATGCTTAGACAATGTGTGCATTTGTTGGTCATGACTAGGAATGCAAGGTAATTTATGAATGATAGGGATATTAGGTGTTGGAAGCAATGGTGGTAAAGTGGATGGAGGGATATTAGGAGTTGGAAGTAGTGGAGGTAAATTGGATGGTGGGAGGTGTATGGTCACATGCTTTTGACATTTGTAGGATGATGGAGGCGGAATGACAACATATGTTTTGGGTATATGATAGGACTTGTGGTGGAAAGTGGTGGACTTAGGAGGAATGGAGGAAGTACCAACATCTTTAGATTGTTTACCTTGGGGTGTGTATCCAAGGCCATATGAGCGTGGGGGGACTTTGACATGAATTGGCTCCAAAATACCTTGTTCGTGAAGGCCCAAGCCTTTACCTTGGTAGTTCATGTTTTGGAGTATGTGGTTGACAATGGGACTAGGTTGAGTTTGTACACTAGACTTGAGTTCCTTATTGGATGGAGAAGGTGAAGTAGTGGACAAAGGTTGTTGCTGTACTAAGGAAGAACGTTCATGAATGGAGGTGGAAAGACCAATGGGATATGATGGCTTTGAAATGGAGTTGATAGTAGATGATGATGGATCATTAGGATCTTGATTATTGGTTTGATCCTCTATATGTGCTTGGGAGGAAATTGTCTCATCATGTGAAGTGGATAATGGGGGATTGTGAATAGGACTAGATGGAGGATTGATGGATGGAGTGGTAAGCTCTTGACCATGGAATGCATAAAGCTGACTAAGAGGATCATCATGACCTTCTTGATCATACGTAGGATCTTGATCATATATGGGAGCTTGATAATAGATAGAATTAGGTGTGCTATGTATGGGTGGAATGGAAGGGGTTTGATCTTGATTTAGATAAGGGGGTAATGTTTCCACATGATTAGGATTGGACCCTTAACATAGCTCTTGACTTGGAATGGAAGTGAATGTGGAGGACTCTTCAATACGGTCGATATGTTGTGGACCACATGATGGGGTTGAAGGGATGGACATGGTATTTGAAGGCTTATTGCTAGGATCAAAGATAGATGTTTGACATGGAGACATTTTGGTCCTAGCTAGTAACCCTTGGATCACATCCTTTGTAGTTAGATGGGTGATGGAAGTTGAAGGCTTAGGATTACAATTAGGTGGAGTGGCTAAGTCCCATCGTGGAGGGATGAAAGAGACAGAAGGTGTTGGCTTATGATTAGGAATTTGGTTGGATGGAGGGTCAAAAGGATTGGATGAAGTGGTAGATTCAGGTGACTCCACATGTTTACTTTTGTAATGTTTAAACTTAGGGCATGGAGTAAATGGGGGATTAGATGATGGTAAGGATAGAGAAAGGATTGCATGGACTAGGTTGGTGTCTCCCTTGTCAAAGGTGGCATTAGGACTTAAAGGCATTTGATTCGGTTGCCAAGGTGGACTTGGGTTCACATGTGCTTGTTGTGATGTGGATGGATAGGTTGATGTGGCGTTGACTTGACATACGGATGAATTGGGTTTTAGATTTGTCTCATCCTTATAATTAAAGAGATAGCCTCCTCGAAGTATGAACTTGGGATTAGGAGGAGGGGCTCCTTGGAGTACAAGCTTAGGTCTCAGTTTTTCTTCATGATTGCCAACGATTAGGACCATGTTGTCTAGTGCTTGACTAGGATTAGGGTGATGATAAGGTGGAATGACTAGGAATGTGATAGAGTGTGAGATTGATTGGATGATTAGATAGGTGATTAGGGATGATTAGGGTATGGTTAAGGTTGACTTGGAAATGATTAGGATATGATTAGGGGTGAGGTGATTAGGATGAATTTGATTGAACGATGTGATTAGAAAGGATGATTAGGATGTGAAGGTTGAATGATGAAGATATGAGTAGGATGTGATTATGATGATCAAGAATAATGATTAGGATGAAAATTGATTGGTATATGATTAGAATGATGTTGATTGGATGACAAGGATGATATGGAATGACAAGGATGAATGTTTTGGTGAGAATGTTGTGAATGATGTGTTCACTATAGGGATGACTAGGAGGACCTACTCCCTTTCTCTTCTTTTTGCAACCATGTCTTTACCATATAAGACTTGTTAGATGATGAAATGGGGATGATATTGGGATGACAATGCAAGGTGATGAGGCTCAGACTATGATAGAGGCTAATGATATTAGTCTTTGAAAAGTCTAGCTCCAATAGGGTACTCTCATCTACTAATGACCTTGTCAAAGTATAAATTGGATTTATCAAGACCTTGAGGTGTAGAAAGAATGATTGATTAAAGTGAACCCATGAGTTTCAGAATTCACTTGGAAGGATGGACTTAAACTAGCCTTGTGGTACTAAGCCCAAGTTGTGATTGATTTGAAAAAAAGATGTCAAGGTCTCTTGGTCTAGATTTGTACTTGTGATACAGTCAAGCTTTGACAGTTTCTCCCTATGTTTCAACCTTAGAAAGACTATTTTTGGGAACCTCTATAGATGTCAAAGGCTGAATGAAATTGAATATGTAGTGGGTGAATAGAACTAGTAGGTCTATAATGTTTTGACATAGTTGAAGTCAAATTTGATAGGGAGAGTAGATGCTCAAAGGTTTCCCCAGGGTTGTGGTGTGTTGTGATTAGGATGAAAGTGATTGGATTGGAATGAATGGTTATGATATGATTAGGATGTGATTGGTTAAATTAGAATGAAGATGATGATGTGTAATGATGAGATTAGATGACTTCTATGGATTGGGATGAAGTTTATTGGATTATGAATGAAGATGATTATGTGTAGCGATAAGATTAGATGACTTGAATGGATTAGGAAGAAGTTGATTGGATTATGAATGAAGATAATTAGGGTTTTGACTAGGATGATTAGGATGATGGTGATTAGATGAAAGAGGTGATTAGGTTTTGATAAGGATGACTTGGATATGATTAGGAGAATGATCAGGATGATTTTTATTGGATGAGGATGACGATGTGTAATGATTAGGAATGATGATGAGGATATTATTAGGATGAGGTGTAATGATAAGGAATGATGAATAGGATATGATTAGTATAAGGTGAAATGATGAAGAATGATAAATAGGATATGGTTATGATGAGGCGTAATGATGAAAAATGACGAAGAGGATATGATTAGGATGAGGTGTAATGATTAGAAATGATGAAGAGGATATGATTAGGATGAGCTAGGATGATTAGGAATGGTGAATAGGATATGATTAGGATGAGGTGGAATGATGAAGATATGATAAGAATGTGATTAGGATAGGATAGGTAGGATGATCAAAATGTGGGTGGTTGGATGATGTGATTAGGAGATGATTAGGATAATGTGATTAGGATATGATGTGGAATGATAAGATTGGATGACTAGATGTTGGTTTGACTTGGAATGGTGTTGATTGGATTAGAAAGAGGATGATGTGGAATGATGATAATGTAATTAGGACATGATTAGGATGGGACAAGTAGGATAATTAGGATATGGGTTATGTGAATGATAAGGATGATGGAATGACAAGGATGATGTGGTTAGGAAGAGTGATAAGGATATGGTTAGGATAATGTGATTAGGATATGATCAGAATGTTTAGGATCAAATGGGTTTGCTTAGGAGGGTGATTAGGATATGAAGGTTGAATGACAAGGATATGATAAGAATGTGATGATGATATGATGACTTGGAATGGATGGGTTGGAAAGAATGTTTAGGGTGATGGTTAAGCAAGCACACACATCAATCATAGAAGACATTTGGCAGTCAGATTGGCTATTTTTGGTGACTCTTGACAAGTTTGAAAACACTTGTAAACATGCAAATCCTAGGCTAGCAAAGACAATATTTGCTGGATTCCCACTGTGGATAAATCTTAGCCGCACTTATTCAGAGCGAATAGCTTAGAAGTTTGGTGGCACTGGCTCCCCCTTACACGACACACACTTCTCGGGTGCACCAAAATTTGAATTCCCAAAGGTCCAAAGATCTCAAGGAATTTTCTATCTCAAATTTGAACTGCGAGAATGTGGGACAACTTCAGAGGTCCAACCTCCTGCGCCAACAAATAGAAGGATTTTGGCCACTAGCACAAATGTTTTTAATCAATGTTTTGATATATACCAGTGTATATACATGCAGAGGTTCACTCAATTAAGAGGCCTCCCAACCCTCAGAGAGGGGTTTAACACATCACATGGATACTGAGGGAGACATTCGTCGGTATAGAACAATTGCACCAGGTGATTGATGCCTTTCGTCACAATCACAATTATTTGTATAGTGCGCCAAAATGAAAGCACTGCTTGGGTTGTTCCCTCTCACAAATCAGGGGGCAGGCCCTCTAAAGGTTTACAAAAGCAACACAAATAAATGTTTTTTATATCCAAGTTCATACTAAGATGCAAGGAGAGAGTATACACATTTACTTGGTCACACTAGCACATGTTCATTGACCCTTAGAAGTTTGAAACGTGTGGTGTGATTTATGCAAATGTTGGGAAGTGTTTTTGATTCCCAAGATTGCTTAAAGCACGAGGGAAGAGCATACACACTTCACAACCTAAACACAACCACCAAGCACAACAAATAGTGATTCATTTTAAGCCCAAACCAAGTGTGAAAACAACAAAATGATGTTCATTTTATTGCACCAAATCCAAATGTTCCTATGATAAGAAAGCATATGCACATGAAAATGAAAGGAACCCTGCATCAAATGTATTAGTAGTTTTAGTTTGATTTCTTTTCCCAGTGAGAGCCACAAGCTGTAAATCAGACATTAGTAGCACAAAATCCCTTATCAAGTCTGAAAAACATGAATCATGAAGCAAAGTACCCCCTTTTGCAAGCCACTAAGTAAAAAAGGCTTGAAATATGCAACCTGATAAAAATATAAAAATGAAGATCAGTCATAGAAAAACTGACAGTGGCATCAGAAAATTCAAGAAATTTTAAGCAGTTTCAAAAAAAATTTCGTCAAAATTTGATAAAAAATGCTCAAGGTATTTGCATTTGAAATTGTGAAATAATGTTGACTTTGACCAAAATTTTACCTAATAAAATGATGTCATTACCTAAAACTAACCTACCACTATGAATCCAACTGAATCCTCTTTCCAACGCCACCAATTTTGTGAAATTTTGTTCCTGTATGACCCAGTTATGACAGTTTGAAACAAAACACCTATTTTGGCATGTGGGAGGAAGGATAGGCTAGCAGTTAATATTGACTGCTAGTTGTTTGCAAAATTTTGGTCAGATGCTAGAGGTTGGCACCCAACAATTTATTGTTTGATGGTTAAGTTTAAGCAATGGCCCTCGGTCATTCATATGACTGAGGGCTAAACCCTGACAAAAAAAGGAAAGCGAATTAAAACACATGAGGGGCCAGTAAAACCCTACCCCTCGATCATAATAAGGACCGGGGGCCTACGATCAAAAGGGCTTAAAGCCTAAAAGCCCTAAGGACGGAGGACTATGGGTTAAGCCGCCAAGGGCGGCATACTATGGTTTAAGCCACCAAGGGATTGTGAAGATCTTCGACCGAGCAGCGTTAAGAGTTGGAGACTAGGGATTACCCGACTGAGAGCTAGGGTTTATGGATTGGGTGACCGTCCATGGTTGGTGATTAGGGTTTTTGTTGTAGGTTAAGGATGATTGAGATAGTCTGGGAGTTGACCGTGACAACTAAGGTGGTGGTTGGGAGCTCCAAATGACATAAATGTTTAGCGAGGTGATGACCTTTACAGTGGTGGCAACGGGTATGGCCGCCACCACCAGTGGCAGTAGAGGGAATGAATAACTGTGGCGATAGGGTATAATTTTGGCAGTGACAGGGTGTATTTGGGTGTCAACTAGAGGAATAAGGGTTAAAAATGGAGGCAACGGTGAATTTAAGAGCGGCACCCACAGCTTAGGGTTTAGTTAGGGCGGATGACGGAGATAATAGACTATGACCAGAGCTTTCGCAGGATTGTAGGCGATTAGGTTTAGGTTTTAAAACTGATGGCAGAGATCGAATGGAGGTCAAGATGGTTAGCGTTTGGGGAAGCATTGACGGTGGGAGTGGAGGCGACTATATAACCAGAGTTGACTAGGGTTTCTCCTTAGTCTACAAACAAGGATTTTAACTTGTAACCCTGCAACAAAACACAGTAAACCAAGATTTTTGAACATAAACCAAATACATAAACTCTGCAACAAAAGACAGTAAACTAGAAATTTCAACCAGAACCCTATGCAGAGGTCATATGGATGTGTACGGTACGGCCCTATGGAGGGGCCAAAACTAAAAAAATTCAAATTTTTTTGTAACGAAAATATATCAAATTTTATGTCATTTTTTGCCAAAAGGGCCTCCCAGGCTCAATGGTGAGGTCTGTTTGAGACCAGGAAGCCACCTGTAGAATTTGATTTTCAAAAATCACCAAAAAATGATAGATTTTACAGGCATTCACGTTGGGCTCACCATTTGTTGTTAGGGAAAAATTAGGTTTAATGTCAAAAACAACAAACTAACTAAACCCTAACAGCAATGAAGTGCAAGCAAGCCTAGAAATCAATCAAACAAACAAAAAATAAACTACAATCTAAGCTACAACTTGGCTAATCTTCATTGTTCTCCTCCATCTTCCATTATTGTTCTCAAATTTGCAGATTTTGCACAATCTTGAGAAGCTCAAGTTGATGAAAGTGGCAAGATATTGGAGAGAAAGAGCTAAAAGATCATGAGCGAAGAGAGAAGACCTGAAAAATGAACTAAGAGAGATTAGCCCAGAGATGAAAAAATGAACTTAAGGGATCAAAATGAAGCGGGATGAGTGATTTATAGAAGACCTGATTTGAGTGAATGGCCAGGATTTGATGTTGACTTTTGGATGAAATGAAGGGTTGAGATTAGTTAGGGTTTTCTCATCACTAAAGGACAAAAGTGAATTTAAAATTCACAAATATGATGAGGTGGAGGATGTGATTTTCAAATTAAATAAATTGTGTCCATTTATTTAATTTATTTGAGGAAGGGGATAATGTGAGATGATTAAATTAAATAGGTGAAACCTATTCAATTAGCATAAGGCCTTTTAATTTAAATAAATGTTTATTTATTTAAATTAAAGGGGGCAAGGGGATATTAAATAATTAAATAATTAATCAATTAGAATTAATTATTTAATCATAGAGGAAAATTAAGGAAAAATAGGAGAATGTGGCAGAGATTAGGGTTTTGCAACCAGAGGACACTTTTAGGTGTCTACACTACCAGACTAGATATTATGCATGCAGTCTGTCTTGTGGCTAGATTTCAAGAAGATCCCAGAGAGTCACATGTTATGGTAGTGAAGAGGATATTCATATATTTATAGGGCACTCCGGATCATGGCTTGTGGTATCCAAAAGATATTGACTTTACTCTAAGTGCTTATACAGATGCAGATTGTGTTGGTTGTGTAGATGGCAGGAAAAGTACAAGTGGCGGTGCATTCTTTCTTAGATGCAGATTAGTGTCTTGGCTAAGTAAGAAACAAGATTAAGTGTCCTTATCTATTGCAGAGGCAGAGTACATTGCTGCAGCATCATGTTGCACACAAGTGTTATGGATGAAACAAACCCTAAAAGATATCAAAGTTGTATATGATGAACCAATTCCTATTCTTTGCAATAATACAAGTGCTATTAACATTTGAAAGAATCCAGTGATGCATTCAAGGACAAAGCATATTTCAATTAGGTATCATTTTTTGAGAGAGAAGGTTGCAGAGAATGAAGTGAAGCTTGAGTATGTGTCTACAAAGGATAAGATTGCTAACATATTCACTAAGGCTCTTCCTAAGGATACTTTTGAGTATCTCCAGGAGAAGTTAGGGGTTATTTCCCCTCCTCTTTGAACTAGATACATCAGTCTAGTGTGTATCAAGATTCATTCTTTTCTGGACTGATAATTGGAGGCTACCTCTCAGGTGGAGCAGGTAGTGTTTATGAAGATTATTGTAGTCAGGGGATTATTCAGAATAATAGAAGAAAAAGATGTTGCAGAGCAGTAGTAAACAGTGCAAGTATTTGCAATATCATGAAAAGGGAATGTTGTGACACCCTTTTCCATTGATGTAAAAGGGGGAGAGAGTTCAGTGTGAAAAACAAATGGAGAGATAGAGGATAAGATGTGTAAAAGAAAGGGGGAGAGTGAGATCAGTGTCAAGTTATGTCATGATGGTTTTTCAAATCATATGTTGCCATTAATGAGAAAGAGGGAGATTGTTGCAAGTATGTGCTAATCAGTGTTGTCATTGATGTCAACATGTTTGTGTTGTCATTGGTGTCAACTGTGTCTTCTGATGTTGATGTTGTTGTTTGATTGAGTTGCTGTGTTAAAGTGATTTGAATGCCTTGTAGAAGTGTTGATGATGTTAGCATATTGTTCCTATTTCTAAGATTCCAAGTTCTTTTGAGAAAATTTGATTAATATTGGAAACAGTGGGTTGAAGGAGTCTTCTGGCTTATAGAATACTATTTGAGTTTTTGCTCCTCATTTCTTCCTTATTGAAGATCTGAGTGTATGGTTTGGATATGTTGGTTAGAGGTATTTGAATATGCCAAATCTAGGATTTTGTGCTCTAGATTGCTGTATAATGAAAGTTGTGTTCACCAGTTTGAGAACAGTGCTTGACAATGTTTGCAGTATGTCTGGGAGAAAGTATTTTGCTCCACATTTCTCTGTAGAATGGGTTTAGGTGCTGTGGTTTTGGATTTGTGTTTGCAAGGTCCCTACCTATCTTTAGTCCAGAGGATTTGTGATTTGGTGCTCCAGAATGTGATCTTTTGTGTAGCAAAGTTTGACAATGTTGAGTATAAGTAGATTATGAAGTGTCTTCAGGTGAAAGTCTTTGTGGTTGAATTTTTTGGATTTCAGGTGAAGCCAAGATATTCGTGGATGTTTCTAGATTGCGTTAAATCTTTGTGCAAGATCCACATGGGGTTTTTAGGTCTTGAGGAAGCGTGTGATTAAAAGGTTCATAGTGTTTACACAAGTCTTGGTCAACTTGGTTGTTTACGCTAATTGATGTGATGGGTGAAATGTGGGATTAACAATAACAATAACAAACCCAATACATCAATGAAATGTGAAGGAAAAAAGGATTTAATAATAACAAAGTGATACTTACAACCTTTTACCTTTCTTCTTCCATTGTTTGTCTATCTGTTCTTGATCTTGATAATAACGAAGCCCTCAGAAGCGTATGCTCCCTTGCTTGTTGAAGACGACAAGAATAGAATGGCTATGATATTTGATGTCTTGAAGATGAGATTCAACACAATATTGATGGATGATAAGTGAAGTGATGGTAGGGGTGCCAATGGCGTGCTGAGGGTGCTGAGGTTCCTGCAGCATGAGTTTACTTGAATGATGGATTTCTTAAATGAAGAAGAAGAGGGTTGTATTTATAGAGTTGTGTGGGAGAAGATCAATGGTTGAGAAGAAATGAGAAGATCAACGGAGGAGGATGGTTGAGGAATGTGCAACCAATAGAAGAAAGACGTGTCATTCAAAAGGAAGCTTTGTTGAGTTAACTACTTTCTTGATGAGGATGAGTTTTGTTTTTCTTAAATTAGATTTTATTTTTCTAATTTAAGAGCAAAGTTGCTTTAAAGTTGCTTTAACTCATCTTTTGCTTTTGTATGACAAGAAGAATATATTTTTAGAAGATAAGAAGGATTTTTTGAAGATAAGAAAGCATAATTAAATAAATAGATTTATTTAATTATTTGTAGATAATTTGGAAGAATAAAATAAAATATTAAATATATTTTATTTTTGTGGAGATTTGAGGTTTAATTTAAATAAAATTTTATTTTATTTAAATTTGGAAGAATAAAAGATTTTAATTAAATAATTAAAATTATTTAATTCTTTAGAAGAATAAAGTTGATGTAGATTAATTTAATTAATTAAATAAATGTAATTTATTTAATTACATGAGAGGAATTGAATCAAATAAATAAATAAATTTATTTATTTATTGATAGAGGAATATAAAGATGAAATAAATATTTAAAATATTTATTTAAGTAGAGTCATGTCATTTTTAGGTGTATATAATTGCAATTGTGCCTTGTGGATTGTGGAATCGCGGAGTACTGTGCTTGATGGATTTAGGTCCATGCTAAGGTGTGATGTGGTCTGATTTTGTTCCCTTCCTCCGTGGGAATGTTTAGGTCTAGACCTAATTCAATTTTCATGGGTTAAGTTATGTTTCTGACCTTGGAGAATGTTTTCAAGGATGACGATGGTATAAATAAGTGTCAATAATTTGTGTATGTGTGTGGGTAGAAGGAATGTGATGTACATGATGTGGTGTTGATTAGAGCAGCAAATGTTTCATGTATAGGCTACTTGATGCAGTGAGAAGAAGGTGTCTGTCATGTTTCAATGTGGTTGCGAAGGAGGTATTTGTGTTCTTCATTGGAACTAAACTTCATGCATAGGTTAGATTCAATTATATCAGTTCATGGCAGTGAGCCACTCCTCTCTTCTTTCTTTCTTTCTCAGTGGATAGTGAGTCCATTGGTAGTTATCCCTTCTTTATTTTGGGCAGTGAGCCTTTGTAATTCAGTATTGCTACTACATTATATTGTGAGCTAATCCTCACCGTGGTTTTTCCCTTTTAGGGTTTTTCACATAAAAATCTAGGGTTTTCTATTATTTGCCTCTTATGTTTAATCATCATAACAGATTAAGGGTTTAAGTAAATTGATATGGATTTGAATGTGTTCATAAGGGTTTGAAATTTCTGATACAATTAATTCACCCCCCATCTCAGTTGTCTTGTGCATTCAACAAATATCATATTAGCATTAGTACACTTATTCACTACCCACTTAGGAGATGGAAGAAGTGATTTGTTTTGAGTGATTTCAACATCCATCTATAAGGGATTTAATGTGAGAGACCTTTCCTCATCCACTAGTGCTGCATCTTTTGAAGAGAGAGTGTAGGAATGAAGGTAAGGTAAGGTGTTGTGAGGATAATTGTTGGTGGTTATAGCTTTAGTTATGTTCAAAGAATATGCAACCAAAGGAGAGGTATCCAAGGTTTTCACATCCTTAGTGATATCCAAGGGACTTGAATATTCAACCAAAGGAGGGAGATCAAGGAACTTCACTACCTTAGTGATGTCCAAAGTACATGAATATTCAACTAAAGGAGGGAGATCGATAGGATGATCTATAGAGGCTTCATACACTATGGTAGGGAGATCATTTTTATTATTGTTAGGTGAATGCTCATTATCTATCCATAGAATGTTGTTTGTTGGAGGGAGTTCTTTATTCACTAATGCTTCATCTTGGCTAGAGAGAGCATTATAATAAAGATATGGTGAGAGATCTTCATTAACTAATGCTTCATCTTGGCCAGAGAGAGCATTGGAATAAAGAGACAGTGGTGTGATGTTAAGGGACGTGTTAATGAATTCATCCTCTTGTGCCCAAGTGTCCTCATAAGTGGGAACAACTTTGGGAGAGAGATCATAAGGTAAAACTAAGTTATCATCACATGTGGTAGCAATAGGAATTGTAGTGGAATGTCCAATAAAGTCATCTAGGGCTTCATCTAACATATTGAAGTCATCACTACTAAATGATGCAACATATTTATTCTTATCTATGAATTTAGTGAGATCATCTAATATCTAAGGATATGTTCCCATGAGATTTGTGAAACTATAAAAATCAGATATGTAATAAAGGATTTCATATGTGGAACACATAAAAATATCAACATCATAGATATATGCAATTTGTTTTAAGACTTAAGGATATTCATTAGTAAATTTGGAAAAACTATCAATGTCTATGATGTATGCAAACAAGGCTTCCAAAGATGAATTACAAGAAGTATCCATGATGCTAGTTTGAAAGTTCTCAAATACACACAAATTTCACAATGATTCAACAAGGAAAAATAAGTGAGACAATTTTGCCCCAAATCACTTGTTTGAGGGAATCGGGTAAAAATACCCACAAAGCCCACAACAAACATAGTGGATAGGAGGAAAGAGTACAACACAACAAGGCCCAATTTATGATTTCAAAGGTTTTGATCAAAGAGATGTGAATGAGGTGTATGAACACTTAGTGTTGAAATGCATACTGTGTAATTAAAAATATGCCAATTTTCACACAATATTATGAAATAATGCAAAATTTTCAAATGAAAAATGAATATATGCTTGGATATGACTGAAATATCTAAAATTCAAGATATCTAAGATGAATGTAATGAAACAAAACCAATCTATGCTTATTTATGCACCTAAAATGTTCAATTTTTTCACTTTTTTCAATGTAAATGCACAAAATATGTAATGAAATGATGACAATGACAAGGGGAGGCAAATTAAACCTTTTAATCAGTCCAATAATGCATAAATTATTGTCACAACACACCAATCTTGCAATGCTAGATGAAAGGTTTGCGAAAATGTAGCAAAATGCAAGGATTTTTGAAACCCTAATAGTGAAATTAAGGTATGAAAGTATGAAAAATGAGGAATGGATGGAATCTAATCAGATTTAATATGCAAAATAACTCAGATCAGATTTTAAAATGATGAAAAAATCTATGATACTCAATGCATGTCAAATTTTAAGGAAGTATGAATGAATATGCTATTTTTTGTTGAAATACACATTGTGTGAATTTAAAATTTGAAATGTAAATGCACAAATGCACTATTATGAAAAACTATAGTCAAAAATAAGATTTGAATGAGTGTTAAAATGAGTAATAAAATCTGAAACATGATTTTAATTACAAACCCTAGCTTTTGGAATGACTAGGTTATATGAAAAATGCAAAATTTCAAGCAAACCCTAGCAAATGAGAGATGTAAATGCAAGGTAAATGATCATGAATATATGAAATTCTGAAATTTGTCTCAAATCTGATGTAAATATCAGATAATTAAATGTTTTTAATAATATACAATGAAGATAGTGCAAACTATGCCTAAATGCAAGCCTAGGATGCTTGAGTTTTTCAAAATTTTCAATTTTTTTTGTAATATTTTCAAATGTATGATGAAAATGAAATGTATGAATATAAATCTAAAGTACAACACTCAGCAAGGTGCAAAAATCAATAAAAACACAAGTTCACCAAAATGTAATATAGGAAAAGAGGGTTCACAGGATTGATGGATGGTTTAGCTAGATCCTCCTTTCACCACTTACATTCAAGGACATTTAACCGAGTTGAATCACAACTTCTGTAAGAAGGATCAACTACAAGTTGGTTGTCACTTGGAATGATAGGGAAATTTGAAATTGATTGATTAATGTATTTATTTTAGTTTGATTTAGCTTAAAACCCTAATTATGCAAAATCGTAAACAAAAAGATGAAACCTGATAAATCCTTCTAAAGAAATAGACTAAATACGAATCAGATACATACCAGATTTTGAGTTCTGGAATATGAAAAATTCAGGGGCTAAAGAGCGGGCACCCAAGCCCAAGGTGCTACTTTTCTGAGGGCTTCAGGATCTTTTTCATCACTGACTGCAATCACTTTAGAGATTCTCCATGACACAAAATTAAGGGGCAAGTACCCAAGCCCCTCCTGAGCTATTTCCTACCTTTTTCTTCAGATCCTGATTCCTAATGCTCTATAACAGTCCTCTGGAACTCCACTCTGCAAGATCTGACCCTTGTCACTTGCAATTACAAAGAGAGGGGTTGGGGGTTGTGGTGTTTAGGAGCTTCCCTCGGTCAAGCCCTAGAGTGGTATTCAAGCCTTCCAACACCGTTGTTAGATAGAGAGTGTGTGTCCTTGCAGGACAGAGGTAAAAATAAATTGATAAATAATTGATTGAAGCACAAATAGATATCACCTTAGAGGTGTAGCTCTCAAGTAGATGAAGATCTTTCACAACATGAGAAGATGAAGCCAAATCTACAATAACAAACACAACAACACAATTCTGCTCTGCAACACAATGAATGCCTTGAATGCTCTAAATCATAAGTTTACCAAAATCTCATAATCATCTTCTAGTTTTCAAATGAAGTCCTAAACATGCTTATATATGCATTCCCACTTTAATTTCATAATTCAAACTCAAGATGTCGACAACAAACACCTTTTAATAGTCTCCAACCGACATTCAAATTTGGGACCCCGCCAAAATAGGGTAGGGCAAGGGCGCGGGCACCCTTGTCCTGGGACCTATTTTGGGTCAGGGTTGTAAAGCCTCACAAATCATGTAAAAGCATTTAAACCAACTTCAAGTAAATGAAGTAAATAATCCGCTTAAATACAACATCGCAATAACCAAAACAAAAAGAGATAAATAATCCACTTAGATACAACTTTCAAAGATAAAAGATGTAATTAATCCACTTAATCACAATATCTCAAATAAATGATAATCTCATAAATATGAATCTCAATGTCATTAAATCTTACATAATCGTGTGCTTAATCCAAGTAACAAGCACTATAAAATAATATACATAAATCCTTTGTCAAGCATGCCATGATACATCGAATGTAGGGTACAATAAACAAGTACAACAATAATAAATAAATCAATACACTCTCCAGCTGCATGAACCAAGTGGTCCACCACCTGCAAGCCGAGAGACGGGAACATGGCCTAGGTGCTTTTCCACCTAACCATGAAGTATTTACACTTCCTCAGATCCCTTCATGAAACGAAGGAAACCCAACCCTACATGAAATGTCTAGCTACCTAGTAACAACTGGTAGGAGGGATCACCTGATGCAACCCTGATGTCTAAATGTACAATTCTAAATAATGAAAAGCGGATTGTCTCACAACAGGATGTGGCAGAGATAACAATAAATAAGTTTTCTAGATAATAGACATCTATTTCAATGTCATTTCGATTAGATCTAATCATTTATAAGTAACCTGGTTCAATTCCTGAAAAGAGGAAAAGCCATCTCTGAATATCCACATTTGACATCCTAGTCCCAAAAGTAACCCAATAACATTTCCTAGATGAAAAATCTACTCCTTTCCCCAAGAAGCAAGAAATACATAATGAAGTAAAGTCAAATTCACCAATAAATCATTAAAATTCCCTTTTCCCAAACAACATTCATCTTTACTTACACAATTATACTCATAAGTACATCAAATTGATAGATTATCTAATCCAAAATTTAATCATAATTTTCATACAAAATCCTTTCTAAGTTATAATTTCATCTTGTTGTCATAACAGTGACAGGAAGTTTAAAAACAATAAAAAAATAGTCCTCCTGTCGTAACTGCGGTAGGAGCTGTTGTAGAAATAAAAAGATGAACATAGATCATAGTTTAATCAATTTCTGGTCATGAATATATATATATATATATTTGGTTTGTAGCATTCAAAGAAAAAATAAAATAGTAGTCTATTGTCTCTGTTTTGAATCGACATATTGTTTTAATGAGTTTTAAACAAAGCTACAAGAACAATTTATTTAGCTACAGGAACATCGTATATTCTACTATAGGAACATAGAAATTTTGGATAGTCATAAAAGATAGCTACATAAGCTAGTTTCTCAGTATGCAAAGATATTAATGGATTTGCTACAACAGAATAAGATTGAAAATGAAGCTACGGGAAAAATAATAGTTTTGTCTACCTTAAGAGGTCAATTTGCTAATCGAACACTGATTCAGCTAGTAAGATAGAATGCAGTCATAAAATGTTTGATAGGAAATTTATATCAATGATATGGGGGTTTTGATTTATATTTTTCATTCAGTTTATCATTCCAAACATGAGAATAACGCTTACTTATGCATAGCATAGCGGAAGTCACCAGCTCTCAGATAAGTAAAGTTTATAACAAGGAAGCGATTTTTATGTTCTAACACCATCGATCAGCCAAGATAAAGATTCAGGCAACAACAAAATCTACAGGGATCGATCTATACAAGATTGTCCAAGAAGCGGTTAAATAGCCATAAAATGGACGGCGGCTAGAATAGGGGTCGACAACCTAATTAAGGATATTACGGCCAGTAACAAGTAAAAATGGTCCAAATCAAGGGTGAGCCAGGCAGGACAAGGTTGACTAAGCATATAAGGTAAAATGTTAAGTTTAAAAAGTAGTTGATAACTAGTGGTAGGGAGAAAAATAGATCACCAGGCAGATTTAGAGGATGGCTCAGACAATTACAAGGTTGAGCAAAAGTAAAATAATCGCCCACTAAACAAGCAATGAATACTATCTTTTTGACAATCTTAACAACCCAATTTTAATGCAAACAAAATTAAGAAGAAAACCTAGAAAAGTTCATTGTCAAAGGTGAGTTTGCAGCTACTGCCACTGCCTTGTTCCCTCTCCTGTCTTGGCCTGCAACTCTCCCTTTTTCCCTTGCTACTGTTGCTCAGAAAACAAGTCACCTCTGCTACAAAAAACATGGATATTTTCCTCTGCCCAGATCCACTCTTTTAAAAGAAAATCACCTTTCTTATTTTTGGTGATGCTTGATTTTTGGTTTAGAAACTGAAGTCTTTTTCATTTTGCATGATCATCGATCAATTAAAAGGCTCTCAATTCTATTTAAAACAATAAAGTAATATCTTTTATGCAGTTTACTATTGCATGGATGACAGGAGACATATTGTAATTCTTTTATTCAATATAATAATACTATTTTGGATAATTTAACTATTGTTATTTAAACAAATCCAAATAAATAATCAAGAAGAGAAATGCAATACAATATTGCATATACATATATATATAATTGTTGGCAAGAGACACTATATGGATTCATGGTTGTTGTCATTGATGGCAACAAAGGTCATCCCACATATCCGCAAGTCATGGTGTGTCTCTACCGGAAGTCAGAATGAAGATTGTTGTGGTCCGGTGAACAAGAACAGAGCATGTGGCAAGGTCCGACAGATTGGTCCAGATCTCTCAGAGGAAGTGTCTTGGTCTAGTGCGGATTTGGGGAAGTCAAGAGGACTACCTTGAGTAGTATATTCCAAGGATTTAGCCTCCGGTGATGAACAAAGAAAAAGATATGAATAGTTGAGTACCGGATTCCTGAGAGACAGTGAGAACAGAGGAAGAACTAACTGACAGAGTATCAGACTATTTTCCGGATGTGTTACTGTTGATGGTAAAGGTTGTGAAGGCATGAATCATGTTTGGCCGACATGATTAATGATATCTACAAGTATATGCTTGATCCGCATTGCTTGGTGAGCAAGGATTCAGCTGACAGAACAGAGTTTGTAAGAAACTAGACTGTTCCGGATGCCGACTAGAAAGGTGATGAAATTACTTGTGCGGATATATATAGAGGATGGATTTAGTTGTGAAATGTGTGATTGTGAAAAGGCATATGCGAATAAGTGCAGAACAGAGCATAAGTAGTAAAAAAAATCCGGTATGTGAAAGGATAGCAGAATAAAGAATAGAGGAAAGATGAAGTGCAGCAGATCAGTGTACTGAGCCTAAACCAGAACTGAACACCAGCATATGTAGATGCTTCCAATCAGTTCAAGACTGTGATTCTTATCACTTTGTAGACAGTGTGTCTCCTTGTAGGCAGTGGGCCTCTTTGTGAGCAGTGTGCTCAGGCAGTGAGCCCTAATTGGCAAGTGCCATTTTTGTAATTCCCTATTCTTCTAACAGAGAATAATCTTTGGGTTAATCACCCCGTGGTTTTCTCCCTTAACAGGGTTTCCATGTCAAAAATATTGTGTCATGTGTTTTTTTATTTCATGGTAATGTTTTTGTGTTTGATTCAATGCTGCATTAATTAATAAGAAAGTTCAAAAAGAAAATAAATAGGATAACTGATTCACCCCCCCTCTCAGTTATCAACAATTGGTATCAGAGCTAAGTTCCTCCTAATAGAGCCTAACAGCTTGAGGAAGATCTGGGAGTTCAAATGGATGCATATGGTTTAAGGGAGCAACTCAAGACTGCCCTTGAGGATCTTGAACAGTCAAATTCTGAAGTCAATGAATTAAAGGAAAGACTCAAACAGGCTGATGAATTCATGAGAGAATTAAAAGACAAATTAAGTCTCTCTATGAAAAAGAGAAAGGAGCTGTTCTAACAATTGGCAAGACAAAGTGAAGAAAGCAATACAAATGAAGAATTGACTGAGCAAACCAAGTTATGTGAAAAGTTATCAAAAGAAGTCAGTATGTTAAGACATGAAATGGAATCAGGAACTATAAAGTTTACTCAAGAGATTGAAGAAAAAAGAAAAGCTGAAGACAATCTAAGACAATCTCTTAAAGAAAAATCAGAAGAATGCCACCAGATGGACAGGATTATCAGACATCTTGAATCTGATCTTGAAGATGCCAAAGATAATGAAGAAAAACTTGAGGATCAAATTGCCTCTCTCAAAAGAGATCTTCAAACAGCAAATGAATATAAAGAAAAATTCAAGATAAGTTCTGCCCAACTTGAAGTACTTCTTGGAAGTCAAAAGAGGACAGATGACAAGTATGGTTTGGGATATGAGAAAGGAGAAAGCTCCGGATCTGGTCAAAAGAATTTTGGATCAGAAAATCCAAGGAATAGGCCTAAAAGACCTCCGGTAAGACAGCCCAATGCTCAAAGATATCCATCTTTCAATGGATACTGCCACAGCTGCAACCACTTTGGTCACAAAGCTAATCAGTGCAGAAAGAGAATGAATCAGATTAATTCATCCTTCTCCGGACAGTGCTTTAACTGCAAAAGGTATGGACACAAATCCCATGAATGCAGAAATATGCAAGTAAACAATTCATTCAAAGGTAGATGCTTTACATGCAATAGAGTAGGTCATATGGCTAATCAATGCAGATCAAGAGGTTATCAGTCAAATATGGAAAGAAATGTTATTTGCCAAATCTGTAATAGGTCCGGTCATAATGCTAAAATCTGCAGAAGCAAGAATCAGGACAAAAGAGGTTCGGTGTATAATTAGAATCAAGACAAGGGTAAACAAAAGATGAATGCGGATGAAGTTAGGAATCAGATGAGCAAGATTTGGGTGAAGAAAAGTTTAGAGAATGTAGAGGTTGGATCCGCACCAGACTCTGGTGCTGATATTTCTTCCAGAAATTAAAAAGTGAGCTCTGGCTCAGGGGGAGACTCAAAGAAAATCCTGTTCCCCCAACCAATCAAGTGGTGCCGGATGTGGCACAAGATGTGGAGTAAAGGGTTTAAAGATATAAGTCTTGAGATGATCCAGACAATATTTCAGAGGTCCGCATGGAGATGTGAAGAAGCTGTGATCGATCAAGTAAGACCTGTTCTGGGAGATGCTCCGGAATGACAGAGGATTACAAAAAGGTCCGGAGAGATTCGGAAGTGCATTATCTTATTCTCCGGATTGGACAGAGTGTTTGGGATGTCCTTGTGATGTGTTATCTTGATCTATTCATAATTGAAAGATCCGCATGATGTTCATAGATCAGGACTAATCCGGGATACTCCAAGCTATCCGGACAAGGCAAACCAGAATAATATAGGTGAAGCATTTATTGCAAACAGATATTAGGGTTTGCGAAATGATATAAGGGATTTCTCAACAATCATATGACCATTCCACATCCAAGAAGAAGTGAAAAGCGGAGCTCTGCAACAAAATTCATCAAGTTTACCGAAGATCTCCTACCGAAGTCATTACATACAGAAATCAATCCAGCTACTCCATGCAACCGAAGACGCAAAAGGTATTTTCCACTTTCAATATCTTGCTACAAATCTTTTGAAGAAATGGCTACTCCAAATATAGTAAAAATCTCAGATAGGCCCCGACCTGAATTTAAGAAACATCCATACAAGTCATTGGAGGTAGATCCCTTAGGAGCATTTTCCAGTGTTCCTCACGGAGTTTTACACACAGAAGACATTAGGGTTTACATACATGCAAGCATTGAGGAATTCAACGAATTCAAATTGAGAGATCTCTATCACAAACAACTGATAGACAATGCTTTTGAGCTTAAACCAGAGTATAAGGGTATCCAGAAGAAACAATTTGATCAATTCATTCATTTCCCCTGCTTTGAAGAAGATGAATGGGTCCGGTATGTACTGAGCAGGATGCATGACAACTTCCTATGGCTGGATAGACCCTGCAAGATCACAAAAGAGGCAATTAGAGCAGTAACTGGTCTATACTCTTCCGGAGGGATACCTATCCTCAAATCTGTCAAGAACAACATTGTAACTGAGGCCACCGGATCAAAATTTGATAAGAGGGCGATGACCATTGAAGATATTTCAGATCCGGATATCAAGTATGCATCCATGATAATAGGATACAAGATCTATCACTCCAGCATGGAGAATTCTGTATCCGGAACTGCAGTATATACTGCCTATGAAATGCTAAGGAAGAATGCAGAATATGATCTCTGCGAACTACTCTTAAGCCAATTAATGGAAAATATACAGAAAATCAAGAAGGACAAGAAGAATTCCTTCAAGTATGGTACTCTTATATTATGTCTATTCTTCTACTTCATGAATGAGCTGCCCGGATCAAGTGGATGGGCATGGTAGAATGACAAACCTGTTGCAGTACAAATAAGAGACTATCTACATGGGCTTGGGGATGCCAAAGCAAGAAATACAGCCCTATGGAGATACTTCAAAAACTTCCAAAGCATGATGCAAGCAAGAGAGAGAATTCCCTAGTCTCTTGTTGAAAAATACAAAGACTCTGTGTGCTTTATGGTGGACACTGATCAGTGCCTAATGGAGGCAGTGGAGCCAAGGACTGTCTGGATCATGCCCATGGGGTATGAAGTGGATGAACAGATAGTGGAGCTGCATGTTCAACACATGCTAAGTCAGCCCAAAGATCCAAAGGCAGAAAGGTTTGGAACCTTTGAGGAGCTGAGTGTAAAGATCCATGTAGAACTCAGGGAACCTGAGATAAAGAGAAAGGTGAGAAAAGAAGTAGAGCATATTGCTCAAGGCCTAGGCATCTCAAAAGAGGCACTTGATGCCAGCCGGGAAAAGAGGAGAAAGGCTGAGGAAGAAAAGAAAAGTAAAGAAAGTGTTCCGGTTGAAACTTCCACCCAGACCAGATCATCAAAAAGATCTGCACCTCCCACAACCAAAAGTTCAAAACTGGAAGTCCAGGCATCCGGTAAAAGATCTAAGACAAAAGCCACAAGGGCTTATGAAAGCCAAAAGGATGAAGAGGAAACTGAGTCAGATGAGGGAGTAAAAGAAATAAAGAAGCAGAAGAAGAAAGGATCCGGTAAACCCTCCACAGACCAAGACAAGGATGAAATGGCAGAGGTATTTGTTGAAAAGCCCACTCTGTCTCTAGAGAGTGTAATCAAGTCGGTTACAGTGGATGGAAACCTTCAACCAATGACTGAATTTTATGATGACTACAATGAGGCTGACCAAAAGATTCTGCAGGAAGCCACAGTCAAGTATCTGAACATATACAATAAGGCTTTCATTGAGATCATATCTGTAATTCCTAAAATCCTAGAAAAGGAATTAGAAATAAGAAAGAATAATGCTCATGCAAAAGATCTTGAGATCCGGGAGCAGATAGCTATTCAGCTATATCCTCAAATTGATCCCAAGACAATGAACATAATATTCAAAGACTGCAAAGATGAGTTCAGAAGTAAAGCCAGGATGAATCAACTCATGCTTGGTGAGACTGACAAGGTGGCCAAAGAGACAGAAGAGATCCTCCGGAAGGCCTTCAAAAGGTTCAATCTTCCTGTTGTAGAGGACTTAGGTGCAGAAACAGCTGTGGACTTGGAATCATCTGCGCCGGAAGAAGTGGGCCTTGAACAGACTAACATCTCTCCTCCGGTTTCCCCCACAGTCTCCGGATCCCAAGAAGAAGAGAAACTACAGGAGAAAGAAGTAGCAGTCAAAGAAAAAGAGGTTGACAACACCAAGGATGCAGAGAAAGAGAAGACCCCAACAGAGAAACATCTGTCTCCGGCAAGAGACACAGCACAAACTGTTCAAGAATTCTTGACAAAAGCCACTATAGAAATTGATGAACCGGACCTGCTAAAAGGACCATTAGATTTTGACTCTTTGTCACCGGTGCAAACAATGAAAATAGCCTCATTTGCAAATGAGAAAGTCAAAGAGAAACTACTAAAGTCTCATATGGAAGACTGTGAGTTGATAGAGGCTGCCTCTGGAGTGCTTGAGAAGATTATGCCATTAGTCCAGATAGATCCGGCAGCCTCCTCTTCCGGTAATCTCAAAACCTTAGTCAGAGGTGTTAGTACACATTTTAAATCTCTAGAAAAATCAGCTGAAGAAAAGGTCCGGAAGGAATTTTTGGATAAAAGATTTTCAGAAGTATTAGGATTAATCTCTAATGATAGAAGAAATATGAGTATTGGAATAAAGAGCTTAGAAAATGCTCTTAAGGATGGCGGTGACATTTACAAATTTTGTATATCCTGGTCAAAGGCAACAGCAAAAATTGATAAGAAAATAAAAGAGGAACGGGACAAACTACAAAGTTTATCTCAAAGTTTTGATCCTCTCTCTTCCTCCATAGTAAATCAAGAATGTCAGACTATTGCAGTCTTGAGTGAAATAAAGAACCTTGAGAAGGAAAGAAAGAATATCACTAACCGGATGGGAGAACTTAGAAGGATTATAATCCCTAAGTTAGAAACTATGCATGAGGCCATCAGTGATGCTCAGACCACCGCCCAAACTAATGATCCGACAGATCTCAAAAGGGCAGAAGCTTTTGCATTTTTGTTGAGTGGTCACATTTCAATTTTGGATAGAATGAAGCAAAGTTGGGCTATAGAACTGATCCAATTGAAGACATCCTTTGTAGACATTCTTCAGTATATGTGAGTATGTAAATATGCGGCTATGTATAGAAAATTTTTGAAAATTTTGGTGTGCGGACCCTACCCTTTGCCATTGATGTCAAAGGGGGAGTGAGGAGCAGTGAAAAATGAGGAATCCAACCAAGGGGGAGTTCCGAAAATTCTATATAAAGACAGAGCATCAGCAAAGGGTGAGCATAGTGTAAACACTTAGTCATTTTTCACTAAGTGTTGCCATCAATGCCAAAGGGGGAGATTGTTGGCAAGAGACACTATATGGATTCATGGTTGTTGTCATTGATGGCAACAAAGGTCATCCCACATATCCGCAAGTCATGGTGTGTCTCTACCGGAAGTCAGAATGAAGATTGTTGTGGTCCGGTGAACAAGAACAGAGCATGTGGCAAGGTCCGACAGATTGGTCCGGATCTCTCAGAGGAAGTGTCTTGGTCCAGTGCGGATTTGGGGAAGTCAAGAGGACTACCTTGAGTAGTATATTCCAAGGATTTAGCCTCCGGTGATGAACAAAGAAAAAGATATGAATAGTTGAGTACCGGATTCCTGAGAGACAGTGAGAACAGAGGAAGAACTGACTGACAGAGTATCAGACTATTTTCTGGATGTGTTACTGTTGATGGTAAAGGTTGTGAAGGCATGAATCATGTTTGGCCGACATGATTAATGATATCTACAAGTATATGCTTGATCCGCATTGCTTGGTGAGCAAGGATTCAGCCGACAGAACAGAGTTTGTAAGAAACTAGACTGTTCCGGATGCCGACTAGAAAGGTGATGAAATTACTTGTGCGGATATATATAGAGGATGGATTTAGTTGTGAAATGTGTGATTGTGAAAAGGCATATGCGAATAAGTGCAGAACAGAGCAGAAGTAGTAAAAAAGATCCGGTATGTGAAAGGATAGCAGAATAAAGAATAGAGGAAAGATGAAGTGCAGCAGATCAGTGTACTGAGCCTAAACTGGAACTGAACACCAGCATATGTAGATGCTTCCAATCAGTTCAAGACTGTGATTCTTATCACTTTGTAGACAGTGTGTCTCCTTGTAGGCAGTGGGCCTCTTTGTGAGCAGTGTGCTCGGGTAGTGAGCCCTAATTGGCAAGTGCCATTTTTGTAATTCCCTATTCTTCTAACAGAGAATAATCTTTGGGTTAATCACCCCGTGGTTTTCTCCCTTAACAGGGTTTCCACGTCAAAAATACTGTGTCATGTGTTTTTTTATTTCATGGTAATGTTTTTGTGTTTGATTCAATGCTGCATTAATTAATAAGAAAGTTCAAAAAGAAAATAAATAGGATAACTGATTCACCCCCCCTCTCAGTTATCAACAATAATTTAATATATTTATTTATTTTCAAGGAACATATTGTCTTCCAAACATCTATAAACAATATTTATTATTTAATTTTAAAATACAATCATATATATTTCCCTATTTAAATATAATACATCATTCAAACATAATTCTAAAAAACATTAAATTTAAGTAATCACATCATGCATTCGGAAACGATTAATAATCACACATTAATGCAATAAAAGCCATTCAATAATGCATATGCAACTATGTGATGTGTGTGATTGCATCAGGGTAATCCATCCATCAGTTCTTGCCAAGTGGCTAGAACACCTCTACCACAACCATGCTCTCATCTTCGACAAGTACCTACATTCATTCGCACTCAACTCGACGTCAATAGGTTAGTGTCTCCAAAACATAGCCGAGGAAAATCATTGTAATCATCTCTACAATATTCAATATTTAATACAATTTCTAATTTTCATCAATATAACTCATAATAATTACCTTCACCCATGCAAAATTACTTAAGGTAAAAGTCAATCACAATAATTGTTCACTAAACTAGAATAATCATATTGTTCATAAAAATGAGATGTGACATCCTTCCCTACTTGGAAGAGACATTGTCCTGATGTCTTATTAAACATCAAAATAATAAAGTATCCATCAACCACCAATAAAGTATCAAGGTGACATAAAACAATAATCATCAAGTCAAGTATCAAAAGATCATAACAACAACTCAAAGTATCAAAGCATAACTGAGCTCAAAGTATCATAATCCATGCATGAATAAGAAATCTATGCTATATCCTCAAATGAGGAAAAGATCTATCAATCTCCTCTGCATCCTCCCATGTGGCACTGTCCTCAGAATACTAATTCCATTGGACCTTATATTGCACCACATCTCTGCTACGCAACTTAATGTTGCGCTTCCCCAGAATTTGAGTGGGCTCCACCAACACCACTCCTAGATCCTGAACTTGTAAAGCATGCCAATCAAGAATATGTGACATGTCAGGATGATAAATCTTAAGTAAAGACACATGAAAAACATTATGGATTCTGGCAAGTGCAGGTGGGAGAGCAAGTCTATAAGCTATAGGATTAATCACTTCTAGAACTTCAAACGGTCCTACAAAATGAGGAGTAAGTTTGGACACTTTGCCAAACGATACTGAACTCTTATGAGGTTTGACCCTCAAAAAGACTTTGTCACCAACTGAGAACTGTCTAGGAGTTCTATTCTTATCTGCATAACTCTTTTGACGATCTGAAGCTTGTTTCAACTTCTCCTTGATCAACTTCATCTAATCATCCATTTCTCTTAAGATTTTAGGACCAATCACAATTCTATCCTCCACCTTATCCCAACTGATAGGTGTTCGACACCTACACCCATAAAGAGCTTCGAAAGGTGTCATTCCCAAAGATGCATGGTCTAAATTGTTGTATGAAAACTCTACCAATGGAAGATACTCCTCCTATTTATATTGCTGATCCATATAATACATTTTGAGAAGGTCTTCTACCACCTAATTTACTCTTTTGGTTTGACCATCCGTTTGAGGATGATAAGATGAACTAAAATTCAATTTTGTACCCAAAGCTGCATTAAGAGTTGTCCAAAATCTAGATGTCATGCGAGTGTCTCGATTTGAAATGATCGTCTCAAGCACTCTATGTAATCAGAAAATCTCCTGAACAAACTTCTTAGCTAAGACCATAGAACCATCTAAAAGATTCCCCAGAATACAATGTGCTACCTTTGTCAACTTGTCCACAACCACTAAGATGACATCATGCCTATTCTTATACATAGGTAACCCTTGAATAAAATCCATGCTTATCACTTGCCACTTGTGTTTAGGAATATTATGCGGATACAACAAACTTGCTAGATGCACATGCTTAGCCTTGACTTGCTGGCATTCCAAACATCGAGCTACAAATTCTGTCACATCCCTCTTAAGTCTAGGCTAAAAGTATAAAGGTTTCAAACCTTCGACCATCTTTGTCACTCCAGGGTGACCTAAATAAGGTGCATTGTGCGTCTCTTCAAGAACTAACTTCCTCAACTCTCCTGAGTTTGGAATATACATCCATCCCTAAAATCTCAAAAGTCCATCTGATTCAATCACATAACCATCAAACCTGTGATCTAAGGGGTCTACTTCCAAAGCTTGCTTTACTCTTTCATAATGCTCATCCCCTTGAAGATTCTGAATCACTTTTTGCTTCAAATTAGATCTCATGGTAACAATGGTAGCCAGATGTCTTCTCCTACTAAGAGCATCTTCTACTCTATTCTCCTTTCCTTTTATATACTCAATTCCAAAGTCATACTCACTAAGGAGTTCTAATCATCTTCTCTGTCATGCATTAAGGTTAGGTTGAGTAAATATATACTTGAGCACTAGATGATCTGTCTTTAACTCAAAGGGCTTACCAAAAAGAAAATGCGTCCACATCTGAAGTGCATGAACTATGGCAGCTAACTCAAGATCATGTGGCACATAGTTGAACTCATGTTGCTTTAACTTTCTTGACTCATAAGAAACCACTGGCTCATTTTGCATCAACACTCCTCCTAATCCTTCCCCTGAAGCATCTGTTATAACTGTAAAGTGCCCATTAGGATCTTGTATGGTCAGGATAGGAGCAGTTGTGATCTTTTCCTTTAACACTTGGAAAGCTTGCTCACACCTTTCTGTCCATTCAAATTTCTTACCCTTCTTTTGTAGTGTAGTAATCAGTGCTACTATGGTTGAAAAACCTTCCACAAACTTTCTATAATAATCTGCAAGTCCCATAAAACTCTTGACTTTAGTCACACTCTGCGGTGCAGGCCATTCCATTAATTCTTTTATCTTCTCAGGATCAACTGCAATCCTTTTAGCTGAGATCACATGACCAAGATAGTGCACTTTATCCTGAAAGAATGTACACTTAGATAATTTACCATAAATCTTTCTTTCTCTCAAATGCTGCAAAACAATTCTCAAATGCCTTTCATGCTCTTCCTCTAATTTAGGGTATATCAATATGTCATCAAGGAAGATTAACACAAAATCATCTAAACAATATCTAAAAATGCTATTCATCAAATTCATGAAAGTTGTTGGAGCATTAGTCAACCCAAATGGTACTACTGTGAACTTGTAGTGACCATATCGAGTCCTAAAAGCTATTTTAGAGATGTCCTCATCCTTAATCTGCAATTGGTGATAACTGAATCTAAGGTCTATCTTCGAGAACACTATTGTTCCTTTCATCTAATCAAAGAGCTCATCTATTCTTGGAAGTGGATACTTGTTCTTTATGGTAGCTTTGTTAAGTGTCCTATAATCAATGCATAATCTCAAAGTACCGTCCTTCTTCTTTACAAAGATAACTGATGCACCCCATGGTGACATACTAGGTCTAATGAACTCTTGATTTAGCAACTCCTACAATTGTGCCTTAAGCTCATATAATTCTGTAGTAGTCATTCTGTAGGGTGCCTTAGATTGTGGCTCAATCCCTGGTAGCAAGTTAATTGAGAAGTCAAATTCTCTCGTCGGTGGTAACTCTGTCAACTCTTCAGGGAATACATCTCTGTAATATATAAGGATTGGATAGTAATTGAACACTGGTTCTTCTTTATCAAGGTCCTTTACTTGGACAACATAAATGGCACATCCTTTCCTCTTTGCTTTCTTCAATTGCATAGTCGAGATTTGTCTAAGCTCTAAAGGTCTCTTAGTTCCATTAATTTCCACTTGATTCCCTAGGTCATCCAAACATCTAACAACCTTGTCTTCACAATTTGCTAGTGACTTATGTTTAGTTAACCAGTTGATTCCCAGAATTACATCATAAGAGCCTAAAGGTGCTACATACAGATTTACTTGTGTCTAAAAACTAGGAAGCTCTAACTCACTGCATGCTAGACATGAGTCTACCCTTTTTTCTGCACTGTTGCCATATTGTACCATCCAAGAGTTTTCCATATGTCTAGGTCTAATAGATAACTTAGATACTACTCTAGGATCTACAAAACATTCTATGGCACCGGTATCAATTAAAATAGAAATAGGTAGTCCATAGAGCTTACCTTGGAACTGAATAGGTGCTGCTTGAAACTTTGCTTGCCGATTGTCCACTGCGGAATGGATTTGATGCTGCAGTGCTCCTTACTGATTCTTATTTCCTCTTTTATGTAGACATGCATTTGCATAATGCTCTCCATAGTTGTAACATCCACCCTTCGGTGCTCTCGGTCCTTCAGCTCTTTCCCTCTTATTGTTATTTTTGTTGTTATGGCCACCTCTTTTGTTTGCACCATTTCCATCTTGAGAATTATTGCCTCTCTTCAGATTCCTGGTCTATCTATTATTGCCTTGGTTGTTATTCTTTTGATAGTTCTGCTGATTATTCTGTGGTTTCTTGTTTGAAAACTTAGCATCTCTTTGCTTATGGTAATTAGCTGTCTACTGCAACCTTTGCTCTTTCTTTATTACTTTCTCAAAAGCGACATCCATAGTGGGTGGGTTATGAATGTCTACCTCAGCTCCAATATGTGGCCTCAATCCCAGAATAAACTTTCTGATCTGAAATCTCTCATCTGTCTGATACTGTGGAACATACTTAAGTAGATGAGAAAACCTTTCCCAATAACTGGTTATAGACATACCTTCTTGAATCAAATTCGGAAAATCTGTCATCTTCTTGTCGAAGAATAACTGTGGTAACCATTTTTTTAAAATATTTGTAAGAAAATCTCCCAAGTTATCTCACCAGATAACAACTTCTTATCAGCCTTCTCATTATCCCACCATGTTGCTGCTTCACTAGTCAACTGGTAAGATCCCCATATTGCCTTAGTGTGATATGAAAGGTTTTAGAGTCCAAAGTATTTCTCCATTTCTATTATCTAGGACTTAGCTCCATCTCCAATTGTCTTTCCATCAAATTTCAATGGTGATACTTTCTTGAGGTCTTTTCCCAATTCTTCCGCTATCTTTGCTTGATTATCAACAATAGCTCCAACTTCAGGAACTAGAACTTCTATCCTTGGGTTCTCATTTTGTACCTCAACCCTTGGGTTTTCATTAGCATTCTGCCCTCTAGGAATTCCTATGATCTCCTGCTCAAGAGTATTCATCCTCGTGTCATGTCGAGTCAAGAGATCAAGAATACGATGAAATCTTCCATATTGGTCATTATTGGCATCTCCAAGATCTCCTACAATTCAACCACCATGAGCACCTCCACATGATCCTCTACCTCGACCACTTCCTGATCCGTCACCACGATCAGTGTTTCTAGTATTCATGATGGATAATTTGTATCAAATTTTCAACTTTAGCACAATTGTCCTAAAAACAAAGGCCCTAGTATTAAACCTAGAGCTCTGATACCAAATGTAAAACCTCACAAATCATGTAAAAGCATTTAAACCAACTTCAGGTAAATGAAGTAAATAATCCGCTTAAATACAACATCACAATAACCAAAACAAAAAGAGGTAAATAATCCACTTAGATACAACTTTCAAAGATAAAAGATGTAATTAATCCGCTTAATCACAATATCTCAAATAAATGATAATCTCATAAATATGAATCTCAATGTCATTAAATCTTACATAATCATGTGCTTAATCCAGGTAACAAGCACTATAAAATAATATACATAGATTCTTTGGCAAGCATACCATAATACATCCAATGTAGGGTACAATAAACAAGTACAACAATAATAAATAAATCAATACACTCTCCAGCTGCATGAACCAAGTGGCCCACCACTTGCAAGCTGAGAGACGGGAACATGGCCCAGGTGCTTTTCCACCCAACCATGAAGTATTTACAGTTCCCCGGATCCCTTCATGAAACAAAGGAAACCCAACCCTGCACGAAATGTCTAGCTACCTGGTAACAACTGGCAAGAGGGATCACCTGATGCAACCCTGATGTCTAAATGTGCAATTCTAAATAATGAAAAGCAGATTGTTTCACAACAGGATGTGGCAGAGATATCAATAAATAAGTTTGCTAGACAATAAACATCTATTTCAATGTCATTCCAATTAGATCTAATCATTTATAAGTAACCTGGTTCAATTCTTGAAAAGAGAAAAAGCCATCTCTGAATATCCACATTTGACATCCTAGTCCCAAAAGTAACCCAATAACATTTCCTAGAAGAAAAATCTACTCCTTTCCCCAAGAAGCAAGAAATACATAATTAAGTAAAGTCAAATTCACCAATAAATCATTAAAATTCTCTTTTCCCAAACAACATTCATCTTTACTTACACAATTGCACTCATAAGTACATCAAATTGATATATTATCTAATCCAAAATTTAATCATAATTTTCATACAAAATCCTTTCTAAGTTATAATTTCATCTTGTTGTCATAACAGTGACAGGAAGTTTAAAAACAATTAAAAAAAATAGTCCTCCTGTGGCAACTGCGATAGGAGCTGTTGCAGAAATAAAAAGATGAACATAGATCATAGTTTAGTCAATTTTCAGTCATTAATATATATATATATATATGATTTTTAGCATTCAAAGAAAAAATAAAACAGTAGTCTATTGTCTCTATTTTGAATCGACATACTGTTTTAACAAGTTTTAAATAGAGCTACATGAACAATTTATTTAGCTACAGGAACATTGTATATTTTGATATAGGAACTTAGAAATTTTGGACAGTCATAAAAGATAACTACAAAAGCTACTTTCTCAGTATGCAGAGATATTAATGGATTTGCTACAACAGAGTAAGACTGAAAATGAAGCTACAGGAAATATAATAGTTTTGTCTACCTTAAGAGGTCGATTTGCTAATCGAACACTGATTCAGCCAGTAAGATAGAATGCAGTCATAAAACGTTTGACAAGAAATTTATATCAATGATCTGGGGGTTTTGATTTATAGTTTTCATTTAGTTTATCATTCCAAACATGAGAATAATGCTTACTTATGCATAGCATAGCGGAAGTCGCTAGATCTCAGACAAGTAAAGTTTATAACAAGGAAGCAATTTTTATGTTCTAACACCATCGATTAGCCAAGATAAAGATTTAGGCGACAACAAAATCTATAGGGATTGATCTATACAAGATCGTCCAAGAAGCAGCTAAACGACCATAAAATGGATAGCGGCCAGAATAGGGGTCGATGACCTAATTAAGGATATTACGGCCAATAATAGGTAAAAATGGCCCAAACCAAGAGTGACTCAGGTAGGGCAAGGTCAACTAAGCATATAGGGTAAAACATTAAGTTTAAAAAGTAGTTGATAACTGGCAACAGGGAGAAAAATAGATCGCCAGGTAGATTTAGAGGAGGATGGCTTAGACAATTACAAGGTAGAGCAAAAGTAAAATAATCGCCCACCAAACAAGCATTGAATACTATCCTTTTTCCAATCTTAACAACGCAATTTTAATGCAAACAAAATTAAGAAGAAAACCTGGAGAAGCTCATTGTCAAAGGTGAGTTTGTAGCTGGTACCGCTACCTTGTTCTCTCTCCTGTTGCGCCCTGTAACTCTCCCTTTTTTCCTTGCTACTGTCGCTCAGAAAACAAGTCACCTCTGTTGCAAAAAACATGGATATTTTCCTTTGCCTAGATTCGATCTTTTAACAGAAAATCACCTTTCTTATGTTTGGCGATGCCTGATTTTTGGTTTAGAAACTGAAGTCTTTTGATTTCACAACTGAAGTCTTTTTCATTTTGCATGATCATCGATCAATTAAAAGGCTCTCAATTCTATTTAAAACAATAAAGTAATATCTTTTATGCACTTTACTGTCGCATGGATGATAGGAGACATATTGTAATTCTTTTATTCAATATAATAATACTATTTTGGATAATTTAACTATTGTTATTTAAACAAATCCAAATAAATAATCAAGAAGAGAAATGCAATACAATATTGCATATATATATATATAATTTAATATGTTTATTTATTTTTAAGGAACATATTGTCTTCCAAACATCTATAAATAATATTTATTATTTAATTTAAAATACAATCATATATATTTCCCTATTTAAATTTAATACACCATTCAAACATAATTTGACAAGACATTAAATTTAAGTAATCACATCATGCATTTAGAAACGATTAGTAATCACACATTAATGCAATAAAAGCTATTCAATAATGCATATGCAACTACGTGATGTGTGTGATTGCATCAGGGTAATTCATCCATTAGTTCTTGCTAAGTGGCTAGAACACCTCTACCTCAACCATGCTCTCATCTTCGATGAGTACCTGCATTCATTCGCACTCAACTCGACGTCAATAGGTTAGTGTCTCCAAAACATAGCTGAGGCAAATCATTGTAATCATCTCTACAATATTCAATATTTAATACAATTTCCAATTTTCATCAATATAACTCATAATAATTACCTTCATGCATGCAAAATTACTTAAGGTAAAAGTCAATCACAATAATTGTTCACTAAACTAGAATAATCATATTGTTCATAAAAACGAGATGTGACAAGGGTTAAGCTCTGCAATGTCCCCTATGTCCCATTCATCATGGGTTTCAGGGCATTTTTTCTCGGGATTCATTTCTAACATGCATAATGAAAATTAAGGGGACTTGGAGCTAAACTTAGGAGGTAAAATTCCTAGGGGGACATTTTACAACACAATAGTAAACTATTTAATTCTCATAATTTATGTAAGATCAATATCGAACCTATAATTTTGATCTTTTTTTTAGTTTTGACCCACATGGCATGACTTTGAAGCTTTATGTAGCCCTATACCTATGATTTAGAATATTTAGTACCTACAAAAAAAAATTGCATGCACTTGGATGTACAAAGAGAATGCTTGGTGATGTTGAAGAACATCATTAAAAATTGTTATGTTGCAATAGGAAAGTGATGCCCATGAAATCACCCAAGATTTACATAGATGCCTATGCAATCGCCCAAGGTTTGATGCAAAGAACTAGTTACACAACCAAATTGCACATGACAATCAAAGATTGAATATGGAACACAATGGCTATTCCACTTCAATGAGGATGCAAAATTACAATATGCAACAATGTGCAAGCAAAGTACAAGCAAGATGATCCAATATGGGCGGAAGCATAAAGGTTTGTTCCACTTTTTTTCCTAAGTGGGACACTCAAATCAAGATTTTAAACCATTTTTTCACTTTCTATCACTTATAGCAAGAAAACCATTAAGAATTTGAAGATGTGAACTAGTGACTTTTGAGATTTTGTGTGTAGATTCTAAATATATATTTATAAAATTTTAAAAAAATAATTTGTCTCATTTTTAAAATATTTGTTAATAACTTGTTTCTTATACTTTATAGTATTTTTAATAAGTGATATTTCCCATTCAACATAACTCTTTTTAGAAATAAGTTCAACTCATATTTTCTTATATATAAATCATTAACACTAATTTCTAGGGCATGTATTTTTGTTGCATATTTAGTTTTTTAGTAATTTTTAATATAGATTAATTAAATTAGAGTAATATTTTCCCATCTAGAATAATTTTTTGTATATACAAATTAATTTTTTTTTTGTTGAGACAAGGGCATTCAGTATGGAGGACGGTCATATTTTTCAAAAATATCCATTTTTAATTTTTTCATGTGCATCAAACATAGAACTTTATGTTTGGTAAAAATCTATGTTCACTAGAAAATAGAAAATAAATATAATAAAGAAAAAAAGTGTTATTAATTATATTTTTTAAAAAGCACACTCTAAGGGATACAATCGTACAAAATCTTGGGTGATGACAACTTTGTTTAAAACAACATTTTCTATTGAAATGTGGGTGACCAAAAAGAGGAAAGGCCACATAAGGGCTCAAAGGTCCTGCATTTGAAGGCCCATTGGGTGAAGGCCTACTGCATTTGAAGGTAATTAAATAATACAATATATAAAGTTATTTGATCATTTGTAAATCAAAACTACATTTTATTTCCTTGCACTTTTTGTTAAGGAAATTTTTTTATTTGCTCATATTTTTTAAACGAAAAGACTTTTTTGTCACTTTTTTCAAAGGAAAAGAGTTTTTGGTTGATTTTTAAAGGAGATGAGTTTTTGGTTGTGTTTTTCAAAGGAGAATATTATTACGTCACATTTCACAAAGGAGAAGATGGGAAATAAAAAAAGGCAAAATGAGGCTATGCATTTGCATTTATGACAAAAATATAAGAAGTGAAATGAAGAAAGGAAGTAACAATATTAGAAAAAGAAAGAAGGTATATTTTCAAATATATTTTTTAATTTAAATATCAAGTAGATTATTTAGGATTTAAACCAAGTAGTTTATTCATCAAACTCCTTCTTGGTTTACAATTTGAATCTATTTATTTGCTTGATACATCTATAGATATCTTTCTTAAGATCTATTTGATTGTGCTTCCCTTGCAAGTACTTTTTTTTTCATTTTAGGCTAGAAACCCTATGCCACAAGTTTTGAAATATCCACAAAAGAGTTGTCATTTTTGACTAAGCTAGATTCCCTATAAAAAAAGTCTAGTGAAATGAGGTCTTAAACTCCAATACCTAGACCTTAAACACCCTCTATACATGGATTTGAGCTTCCCCATACCTCTAGGTATATTGGTAGACCTTGTAGCACTATTTTTAAAACCTAACCCTAGGTACCCTTCAATCATCTATAATCTATAATGCACCAATAACCAATTAGCCTTGAGAAATTACTCACACCATACCTTGGAGAGGAGATAGTGGCTATTGGAATGGTCTATCCTCCATAGTTACACTATTTATGAATGTGATCCCTATTTATGTGAATTCATAGACCAGACACACATTGTATAAGCCTTCTCTCTTTTTTCATTTACTTGTTGTTCATCTCTTGTGTGTATTAGTGTAGTTTGTTCTCAAGTTATGTTTCTTTACCATTGATTATTTTTTGCTTTCTTCTTTTGGGTCAACTTTTAGACACCTAAAATTGGTCACTCTTCATGTCATCCCTAAACTATCCCTATTCATCTCTAGACCATCACTAACCATCTCTAAACATCTCTAATTCATTCCTACTTATCCCCAATTCTGTTACACATATGGTTCTTAGGGTTGTCATTGATGTCAACACTATCATGATGATGTGATGATGTTCATGGTTGGATGTCATGCCCCATCCAACAAGAGAAGAAGATTTAGAGAAAAGAAGAGAAAGAGAAGAAGATACAGTGAGAAGAAGAGCAAGAGAAGAAGATACAACTCATGGTTGGATGTCATGTCCCATCCAACAAGAGAAGAGAGAAGATATAGTTCATATTAAGATGGGAATTAGAAGTACAAAGGTGATAAAATGTGTTTTTGATGCTACTGATGTCCTGTAGTATGCATATTCCAAGTTCCATGATGATTGCATTACCAGAAGAGTGTTTTTTTCTATTTGAAGACAATGTCACCTATGTGAATATGTTCTGTACAGGACATTGGAATGCTCTGCATTCCTCCGCATTTGTAGATATGGCCATGCAATTTTGGAATTATGTTTAGGGTGAAATGAAGGTGATAATGCTAAGTTTTCAGATCATTTGTCCTTCCATTATGAAAGATATACATGATGTGTTCTAGCTGAGTAAGCTAGTGATGAAGGCCCGTTGGAATGATCCACATTCTTCCGCAGAAGAATGACTACCCTTGTAGTTTTGAGGACATGTTTATGGATGTATATTACATGCTTCCTTGCAGTTTCAAGGTCTTTGGTGGTCTATAGCTCAGTTTTTCAAATGACAATATGTTGTAGTGTGTTCCAAATGACAGATTGTTCTTAGTGTTAATGATTGAAGCTATGTGGCATAATTATTTGATGTATGGTGGGAAAGGAGTGTTTGGGGATGTTTTATAAGTCATGTGGACTCATCTAGAAAAGTTTCATGAAGATCTTTCTTGCTTCCAATACTGCACAAGGTTTTCAAGTTGATGTGGCCGTTATACTTCAAGTCTTCATGTGTTTTCCTTAAAGATGTCTTATTTTCAAATGAGAAGAGTGTGCGGATGTATTTCCTTGGTTCTTGAAGTTGTGAAGGATGTTTTGGACCTGGTTAAGCAAGTGTTGGTGTCTATAAGGCATGGATCTTCTACTGGTGTAATGTGTGGCTTCACTTAGAACCTATCTTCTACACATTTCATATTGTGTGTTGTCTGGCTGACTTGTAAATGTATTTTTCATGTTGTATCTAACTGACAAGAAATGTATTCAATGTAATATCATGTATAAATAGTGAATCAAATTGAGTGAGGTGAAGTGTGATTGCAATGTGACTGAAAAGTTTGCAAGTAGATAAAAGGAAAAATAAATGCATTGTTGATGTGCGATTGAAGGAGAAAGAGCATAAGTTATTGATGCTATCTGGATTCATCTTGACGACATATTTGTGAAAATGATCAAGTATAGAGTGTACCTAACTGATTAGATTCTTAGAAGGAAGTGTGTAGAGGCAAGAGTGCAATCATCAAAAGTGTGAGTTTCAATGTCAGTTTTCAGACAGTAGAAAGAATGTCATATTGTAATCTTTTTTAAATGTGTTCTCATTTCAGGGAGTAGTAGCTTCCTTGGGAGTAACCCTAAAACAAAGTCTTCAAGGAGTATAATCTTCCTTGGAAGTGACCCTAAATCAAAGTTACTTAGGGAGTAGCAGCTTCCTTGGGTTGTAGCCCTAAAACAAAGTTATTATTTGGGCTTCATGTATTGTGAGTTAATCCTCACCATGGTTTTCCCCTTCTAGCATTTTCCATGTATATTTGGTGTTATGTGTTGATCTGCATTGTGTTAATCTTTCATATTCATGTTTATGTTGTAATGATTAAGATTTGATCTGCTCTGGATAAGTTGAAATTGCTAAAAGTGGAAATTGTTTAGATACTAATTCACCCCCTCTCTTAGTATCTTGGTGTGTTCAACAATTGGTATCAGAGCCAAGTTCCTCTGAAGGAAGCTTATCTGCTTGAGGAAGGTATGAGATGGCATAGAATGGATCCAACAAGATACCTAGGTTTGATAGGACAAATTATGCCTTTTGGAAGCTAAGGATGGAAGCTTCTATCAATTCTCTAGGGTGTGGTGTTTGGGACTCTGTCAAGTCTGGTTATACTATTCCTACTTCTATTCCTATAGATGCAGATGAAGTTAAGAAGTATGATAACAATTCTAA